>CM062289.1:457872678-459072678 GCA_031216915.1 Pictodentalium vernedei | reverse complement strand
TAATTAGAGTTGGGAGCTTTCATTGGTCAATTTCAAAAC
Organism: Pictodentalium vernedei; assembly: GCA_031216915.1. Lineage (NCBI taxonomy): Eukaryota > Metazoa > Mollusca > Scaphopoda > Dentaliida > Dentaliidae > Pictodentalium > Pictodentalium vernedei. Next base: position 459,072,639 of record CM062289.1, on the reverse strand, counting down.
TGGACAATTTAATTGGCTAAACAAAATACAACTGGGTGACATTTGCATAATTTCAGTAGGGAGAATTTACGTTATCTGTCCTATTTAGGGTGGGTTATATTGTATTTATCTTTTACCTACAAGAAAAACGCCATTCATTTTTTTTTATATATTCACTTTTTGCTTCCAAAACATAGGTTATGACCCCTCATTGGAACTATAATGACCAATGAGGGGTCATAACCTATGTTTTGGAAGCAAAAATTAAATTTTTTTAGTTATACGAGGATGTTCTTTTCCAAGTGCCGTCTGCAACTCAAGTTAGGTGATGGGTTAAAAAGTCATACTAAGTGGCTAATTTGTGCGTGTGTGTGTCATATGATAAATATAATATGAAATTAGTGTTTTTCTCATATAATATTTATGAAACTTGCCCGAATTTTCGGTTTGGGCTCGCCAGAGGCTCGCCAAAACGGAAAATTCTTAGACTCGTTTCATAAATATTATATGAGAAAAACACTCATTCCACATCCTCTATATACATCATAGGAATGAATTCAATAACAAAATATCTTTAATCATAAAAAACATTTTATTATAAATGCTGTTTCATAAACATAATCTTTGGTAAATCATCATCAACATTATAAATATAACAATGGGACATAGGAAACATTGCTTATTTCACTGACCCAACAGCAATGGCTAGTTACCCAGCCTACAAGAGACATTACCAGTAACAACCAAAAATAAATAGCAGCCCAGTATTCTCATCAATTTGAAATTTTTTTTTAGAAAAACAGAAGAAAAAATAATGACCCTTCCAATTAAATACAAAGCTTTTGATTCCCCACTGAAAAAAAAGCATTTACCCTTTACCTAACATTCATATTATTTCTTAACCCTTTACCCAACTCATGTGATATTTTTTTTTTTTTCAGTGCCTGTTCACTGCGGTAAACAGGCTCTGTTTTACTGGTAAAATAGGACCCAGTCACCCATGCTTGGGAGGTGCAAACCCTCTCTAAAATGGGCAACATGGCTTATTAACGCTCACCCCTGGTCTTGAGTTGATACTCATGTTGTGGTCATGATTTGCCATTGAGCAAAAATATGTGACCTTAAACACCAGTAAATAAATTTGACTTTTTAGCCCTTTACCCAACGAATTGCCTGCATCCACCAGCATAATATGCAAATTCAGCAGTTGAAAAAATATTTTTCAAAAAATTTCACCAAAACTATATCATGTGACCCCTCGTTGGAACGAGCTTGTTCCACCGAGGGGTCAGATGATATGGTTTTGTTGAAATAATTTGAAAAAATGGTATTTAAAATAATAAATTTTGATATCGTCTGCTTTGGGTAAAGGGTTAAAAAAAAAAAAACATTTACATAAAATTTCAATAAAACTATATCATTTGACCTCTCGTTTGACCTCTCGTTGAATGAGCTCAATTTGTAAATTATGGGGACAATTGTGGCTGTTTCATTGGATAAAGGGTTGATAAAAAAAAAATGTCAGTATTTGCTGATGAGTATAGGATAATAAATTGTAGTTTTTACCATGATCTCATTCAGTGAGGGTTTGTAATACTTTATTGTTTTTTTGAGTACAGGAGTTTTACCATCGGCTTATGACCGTTTCTGCGAGAAACTGATGGCAGGAGAATGAAACAAGCGCTTCACAAAATCGTCTAATTACTATTATTTAACCCTTTAAACAACGCAGACGATATAAAAATTTATTATTTTAAATATAATTTTGTTCAAATTTTTCAACAAATTTCAACAAAACCATATCATGTGACCCCTGGTTGGAACGAGCTCAACGAGCTCATTCCAACGAGGGGTCACATGATATGGTTTTGTTGAAATTGTTTGAAAAATAATATTTTTTCAAATGCTGAATTTACATATTTCACGGGCGGATGCGGGCGATTCGTTGTGTAAAGGGTTAAAGAAAAAAACAGAAGAAATGTATAAACTGACTGTGTTAAACTGATACTAAAAGTAATATCTAGTCAGGCCTCAATAATTGTGTCTGAGACCTTACTACACTTTAAACCAGAGGTTCAAGTAAGCCAAAAACGCTCACCTGGCACAAGTGATTAGCAGCAAGAGCAACTTTTTGATTTGCAATGATATTATTTATTTATTTATTTATTGGTGTTTTAGGTCATATACTTATGCACAATGGCTAATCATGACTGTGACAGTTTTACGCGTGGAGGAAGCCGACATACCTGGAGAGAACCACCGAGCAGCTGCCAACTCCCCAACATCGTAACTCCACACTGCAGCACAGGCAAAGTTGGATTGGTTTAAGGCATGCGCACCATCGACGTGCAGTACGCCTTAGTACATGGCGGCATTGTGCCTCCATGTGGAAATCGGGGTTAAGTGCCTTGTCCAAGGACACAACACGGGAGTCCGAATCGATCGTACAGACGGTCAGCCATCCGAGGATTAACCAGACTCGACGTTGCTTAACTTCGGTGATCTGACGAGAACCGGTTACCGCAATGCCACCGCACCCCCTGATTTGCTATGACACAACCAAAGGCAACTTTTTTGAGCCATTCATTTCTGCTGGTCCTAGGAAAGCTTTCTAGCAAGCTCTGTTCTGTGAAGTATTAAAAAACAACAACCAAGCGAAAGTTTTGTTTTCAACTACTGTGGTTCTCTCTACCCCCTCCCCCCAAAAAAAAATAAATAAAAAATTTCTGGCATAAATGAAATACTTATGACCCAGTTATATACTACATGACAAATGTGGTTCACATTTGCCCATTGAAGCTGAAAATAGAAATTTTGAGTGTAGCCCAAAATTTGGGAACCCAATTTTTGACTTACTGAGTTTCTTTGAAAAAAAGTGAATCTGCATCACTGAAGTAAGTTCCAAACAAGAAATCTAAGCATTATTGCAAGTGGCTTAAAAAAAGAGGATTTTAAAAGCATACTAGGCTTATGGAGCATTAACCCCACCCGAAGGGATACAGTAATTTGGAGGGAAAAATCAGAAGAGTAAATTCCGCCAGCCTGAAGATGGCAGCAGCTTCATTTGAACAAAGGAGAAAAGGTTTACTCCAAAGATGGTCTGTGCCATAAATGAATGAATTTGGCCCAGTGATTTTAAAGAATAAGAAAGATGTGTGAAAATGGTTAAAGCATCAAAAATAAACAAAACAGAAAGATAATTTATGGAGGCTTATTTTGGGGGGTAAAATATTTTTAAAGAAATCAGGTTTTCGTTAATAGTATTAGCTGAAATAAAAAGAAAGGATTCAACATGAAATAAAATCTTTGGAAAACACACTGAAGTCATGAGAGGGTTAAATTAAAGATATTCATACAGGAAGCAGATCAATTTTTTTCCAAGGAACCAGAAAAAACATGTGCACAGCACTGAAAGGGTTTGATCATGGCATCAGTAAAATCTTTGGACCCCACATTGCAGCTTCTGAGAGGGTTAAATTAAAGACATGCATACAGGAATCAGATAAATGTTTCCAAGAAACCAGAAAAAAACATGTGCACAGCATTGAAAGGGTTCAACATGAAATAAAATCTTTGGAAAACACATTGAAGTCATGAGAGGGTTAAATTAAAGATATTCATACAGAAATGGGTTCTGTTTTTTTCCAAGGAACCAGAAAAAACGTGCACAGCATTGAAAGGCTTTGATCAAATTTTCTGAACATTTTCATTCTATGATTACAATAACAGATTAAAATAACAGATTAGAATGTGTCTTTGACAGCAAATTGTTGTGATAGGAACAGCATGTTATTCTTGGTTCTCAGTGAATGAGATTTTTCCTCCAGGATAAATTACTGCAAAAATGCTGACTCACCATTTTTTCAATACCCTCTACCAGGCACCCTGATAGAACCGGTGGCAACGTTTTTTAACCAATCCTTTCTACAGGTCCTAAGGATGCTTCATACCAAATAATAGTCAAGGTTCCCACACCTGCCAAGAAAAAAAATTCCATACTTTTTCCAGACCCTCCTCTATTTTTTCCATACCCTTCGCAGCCATCGCAGTGTTGTTTTTTTTAACCTCCAGGATGACCAGATAAATCAAAGATATATCTCACAAAACACTTACATGCAATGTGTTGGAGTTTAACCTTACTGCCAGATCTCTTGAGTTTTACCACCAATCATCACAACCAATGTCATGAACCAAAATTATTAAAATTCTTTAGTAACATGTCAATCAACAACTGCTGGCTATGCTGCAGAGGTTTTTTTTGCGTGTTTTTTTTAGCATTTTTGATCCAAAATAGTATGTTTTCTGGAGGCCTTATGTCTTGTTAATGCCACTTCCCTTGTTTTTGAGATGCCAAAAGACTTGTCACAGATGAGACATTTTGCCTCTGACTTTGTTTTGAATTTTGTGTTCCTGCTAATCCAGTGTGTGTATTTGGAATTTTCCAACCACATTTCTGAAAACAAACATTTCCACATTTCCTTTCACGTTAATTTGTTGACAGTATTACACAATACCTCAACTTAGCAGATTAAACTTTGATGTTTGCGTGTTGTTTTTCTTGACGTTCACAACATAAACACGTTATCATTGGGCACAGCCATTTTGATCACGGAAATATATGGATCAATTAATGGTCGTTAATGTTTGTGTCAGATCGGTTATTTCCGCGTTGGGTTACAAAGGCCTAAATTTTATAAGTTTTGAAATTTGATTCAAAACAAAATAAAAACTAAAATAAAAAGAAATTTAGTACGAAATTTGAATTTCATGGTCAGTGAAAGTGATTCTGAATATATTTAATTAAATTTCCATACTTTTTCATACCATTTATATGAAAACGTCATTTTCCATACCTTTTTCAGGTCTGGAAAACGTTTTTAAAAATTCCATACTTTTTTCCAGACTTCCCGACTTGCGTACGAACCCTGAACAGTTCTCTGTTCCTTGTTGTTTGCAATATATGGGCTTTTGAATTTTTTTGTTTTTAGCCCCTGAGGTTGCCACAGGGCTGTGAAATTTTTTAGCTCACCTGAGCAAAGCTCAAGGGGAGCTTTACTAATCACTTTCCGTCCATCGTCGTCATCCGTCCATCCGGCATCCGGCGTTAACTTTACATTATCAACTTCTTCTCACAAACTCCTCAACCAAATTGAACCAAATCTGGTGTGCATGTTCCCTATCATATGTCAAGTTTGTTCAAATCAAGTTGACCCACCCCTTGGTAGGGCCACGCCCAAAAAGTGGGCCTAAATCTTAAATGAAAATGTCAATGACACTGTAGCTCAACTTAACAAACTTGAACTTGGTTAGTTATAAATGAAATGGCAAAATTGAAGATCATTGGTACCAATGTTATTTGATGAAATTTCAACATAACAGTATTGTGTGTGTACAACGTCAGAGTAATCCATGCATTTTTAAATGTAAACTGGAAGACTGGCTAAAGGAAGAATGTTGATATACAAATGAAGTATGTTCAGAGGTTATTGCAAATGGCAACTTTTTTCACAGAAATGAATGCTAATCAATAGCTCTTATCTACAGGTCTTGCCTAATGAGCACACCAAGTTCAAAAACAATCCTATGATAAATGTGGCCTGTAGGCCATGTCAAAGAATGTTGATGCACCAATGCAATAAATTCAAAGATTGTTGCTAGCAGCAACAGTTTTTGATGGAAATGAAAAGAAAATCAGAAGTTGCTATCTTTGTCACCCTGCATAAGCATACAAAGTTTCAAAACAATCTGATAATGAATGTGTCCTCTGAGGCATGCCAAAGGAAGATGTTAATGCACAAATGCACTAAGTAGAAGGTCATTGCTTATGACAATGGGTTTTTTATGGAAATTCATAAATATACCCTGCAGAGAGTGCAAAAGGGATAAGTTGATGCACAAATACAGTAAGTTCAAAGGTTGGTGATAATGGCAGTAAGTTTTTATGGAAATGATAAAAAGCAATAGCTCACATCTAGAGGTCACACGGAACACACATACCAAGTTTCAAAGTGATCCGATCATAAATTGACCCGAAGGCCATGTTGCAGGGAAATATTGAGATCTGACTAAACTAAGTTCAAAGGTCCGCAGCAACATGTTTTGACAGAAATGGAAGAAAATCGACAGCTCCCGTATAGATGTCACCCCACACAAGCTCACCAAGTTTGCAAGTGATCCGATCATAAATGTGCCCTGCAGGGTGTGTCAAAGGGAAATATTGATGCTCAACTGCACTAAGTTTTTACTAAGTTCATTGAAGGTCATTGCCAGTGGCAACATTTTTTGACGGAAATCGAAGAAAATTGATAGCTCCCATCTAGAGGTAACCCCAAACAAGCATGCCAGGTTTCAAAGCAATCCGATCATAAATGTGCCCTGTAGGGTGTGCCAAAGGGAAATATTGAGGTCTGATTAAACTAAGTTCTAAGAACGTTGGCTGCAGCAACATTTTTTGACGGAAATGGGAGAAAATTGATAGCTCCCATCTAGAGGTCACCCCAAACAAGCGTGCCAGGTTTCAAAGCAATCCAATCATAAATGTGCCCTGTAGGGTGTGCCAAGGGGAAATATTGTGGTCTGACTAAACGGAGTTCTAAGAGCGTTGGCCTTGGCAACATTTTTTGATGGAAATTGCAGAAAATCGATAGCTCCCATCTAGAGGTTTCCCCAAATAAGCATACCAGGTTTCGAAGCAATCCGATCATAAATGTGCCCTGTAGGGTGTGCCAAAGGGAAATATTGAGGTCTGAGTAAACTAAGTTCTAAGTACGTTGGCCATGGCAACATTTTTTGACGGAAATTGAAGAAAATCGATAGCTCCCATCTAGAGGTCACCCTAAACAAGCATACCAGGTTTCAAAGCAATCCAGTCATAAATGTACCCTGTAGGGTGTGCCAAAGGAAAATATTGTGGTCTGACTAAACTAAGTTCTAAGAACGTTGGCCGTCGCAACATTTCTTGACGGAAATTGAAGAAAATCGAAAGCTCCCATCTAGAGGTCACCCCCAAACAAGCATACCAAGTTTCAAAGTGATCTGATCATAAATACGACCTGTGAGGTGTGCCAAAGGAAATTGTGGACGTACATACTAACGTACTAACATACTAACGTACGCCGACGGACGAGAAGTGATGGCAATAGCTCAGCTTGACTTTGTCATGTTGAGCTAAAAATGTTGCACCCCACTCAAAATCAAACCCATCCAGTATTTTGTCTACAATAAGCTATATTCCAAGTTTGAACTAGAAAGTGTTTTAGCACACTAAAACATATGTCTCCCCTTCCTTTCTATTTTATGCACTACAAATGATATATACATAAAAATATTGACAATCATACCATATATGTAGGTCACTAGCAGTTCATCATGGTAGCGGACATGCGGTTTCATGGTGACACATCGACATGTCCAAAAAAAAAAATTCTGGTCTGGACAATTACTCCCTATTTAAAGAACATAAATTTGACCTTGAGGTCAAGGTCACAGGAAGGAAGGTCATGATGACATGTGGTCTCATTGTGATACATCCACATGTCAATCATCTAAGTCCTAGGTCAAAAAACAAAAAAGTTCTGATCTAGACAATTATTCCTTATTTGAAGTACATAAATTTGACCTTGAGGTCAGAGGTCAAGGTCACTTGCAGTTCATCAAGGTAGCGGACATGCGGTTTCATGGTGACACATCCACATGTCCAAAAAAAAAAATCTGGCCTGGACAATTACTCCCTATTTAAAGTTCATAAATTTGACCTTGAGGTCAAGGTCACATGAAGGTCTGGTCTGGATAATTATTCCCTATTTGAAGTACATAAATTTGACCTTAAGGTCAGAGGTCAAGGTCACACGAAGGTCATCGAGATAGACGACATGCGGTCTCATGGTGACACATCCACATGTCAAATAACCAAGTCCTAGGTCAAAAAACAAAAACATTCTGGTCTGGACAGTTACTCCCTATTTGAAGTACATAAATTTGACCTTGAGGTCAAGGTCACAATGGTATGCAACACACCGGCTCATGGTGATACATCCACGTGCCAAATATTTAAGGCCTGGCTCAAAAGACAAACAAGTTTTGGTCCGGGCAAAGTTTCCTTGAAAAAAGCACAAATCTGACCTTCAGATCAAAGGTCAAGGTCACATGACGGTCACAATGGTACGCTACAAACCGGCTCATGGTGATACATCCACATACCAAATATCTAAAGCTTGACTCGAAATACAAAAAAATTGTGGTCCTGACAGTTTCCCTTAAAAAAGCGCATAAATCTGACCTTCAGGTCAAAGGTCAAGGTCATATGAAGGTCACTATGGTACACTGCACACCGGTTCATGATGATACATCCACATGCCAAGTATCTAAGGTGTAGGTCAAAAGACAAAAAAGTTATGGCCCGGACAAAGTTTGTGTGATGTTTCCCTTAAAAAAACACATAAATCTGACCTTCAGGTCAAGGCCACATGAAGGTCACTATGGTACACTGCACACCGGCTCATGGTGATACATCCACATGCCAAGTATCTAAGGTGTAGGTCAAAAGACAAAAAAAGTTATGGCCCAGACAAAGTTTGTATGAGAAGAAGAAGAAGAATATGCACTAAAACAATATGTCTCCCTTCTGGGAAGGGGAGACATAATGAAATCGGACATCTATGAGTTACCATCCAGAAACCAAAATCAACATGTCTTCTCAGTCGGAAAAGGGCCATAACTCTTCCAAAAAATATTGGACCAAGCCTGCTATCAATCCCAACCTGTATTATGTGGTTATAAACCTATGTATAAAATTTTCTTTCATTTCGTTCAGTCAAATTGAAGTTATCTTCCGGAAACCATTTGTTTTGGATGGATGGATGGATGGATGGACAGACAGGGTGGCAACTACATGCTCCCCTGAAATTTTTTCGGGGGAGCATTAAAATTTCTAGAAAGGCAAAAATACATAGAAATGGCTGAGGAGAAGGAGCAGGAAGGATGATATTAAGCAGACATATAATACATATAACAATGAATGGTAATCAATTCAATGAATGATCAGACAATGGCTGATACTTGATTCTAATATGTGTAACACAGCATGCAAAATTTCAAAAATGACTCTAACCGACTGACTGTTCACGTGACTTTGGAGATGTCTTACCAGACAGTCGGCTATGTAAAAATTCTTGGAAAATGTTTTTTTTTATCATTAATAAGTTTTCATAAATTGCATGGAATTGAAATATATATATAGCCTCTCAAGGCAAAAGTCTAAAAATCCATCTAGATACAAGAAAGGCTGGTTAACTGGTAGAGTACTAAAAGCCCATATTTGCACTTTATTCTGAACTGCAGGCACCTGAAGTTGAAGACTTCATATTTTGTGGATGCTCTTCTTATTATCTTGAAAGTAAAATTACTTCATCTCCATCGATTTGCATTATTACAATTTATGGGAGAGTGCCTATAGGCAGGGGAGGAGATGGTGGTGCCTATAGGCACTCTCTCATCAATTGTAACAAGACAATAATGTGTGAACAAATCTTGGGGTCAAAAAGAAATTTAGCACCCTACCAGTAAAGTTACTCAGACTTTACCATCTAAGATGCAACTTTTGGCAAACCGGTCACCCGTTCGCATAGATTTAAATTTGCGTAACCACCATGTGAACGAAACAAGCGTTCTTGTCAAATTTTGCACACTGTTGACATAATTTAGATTCAAGAATCCATATCTCTCTGAAATCCTTCCTGGTCATGTCTCTGTTGTTATTGCATGTTTAATCTCCTTGATCCATAATATCTGAAGCTATTGCATGTCTTATCTCGTTGATCCATCATCTGAAGCTATCATAAGAGTAAAATTTTGGAGAACAGGTAAACAATGAACTGTTTACAAGAGAGTCAAACAAAAGAATGGTTACTGGCAGAAATTCCGGACACTTCCTTAGCTCTGTGCCTGTTCAGACGCAATGTATGGATGCTTATACAGAACTTTTTTTCATTATTTCAGCTCAATTCTTTTTGCTTGCAGGGGAGGGGGGGGGGGGGGGTTCTAAATTAAACTTTTGGCCTGAAATCTGTTGACTCGTGTGCCAGCATGTCTGGACTAGTGGTAATGGAGGATAAATACAGGGGAGGGGCCTGAAATCTGTTGACTTGTGTGCCAGCACATCTGGACCAGTGGTAATGGAGGATAAATACTGAAAATCATCATGATATAAAACTACATCACTTTTAAGTGGTTTGCTGAATCAATATTTATTTATTGGTATTTAAGGTCACATACTTATGCACAATGGCTAATCATGACCGTGACAGTTTTATGGGTGGAGGAAGCCGGAGTATCTGGAGAGAACCACCGAGCAACGATGAGCAGCTGGCAGCTCCCCAACATCGTAACTCTGCACTGCAGCACAGGCAGGGTTAGATTGGTTGAAGACATGTGCACCATCGATGTGCAGTACGCCTTAGTACATGGCGTCATCGTGCCCCCATGTGGACGATGGGGGTAAAGTGCCTTGTCCAAGAACACAGTGCAGGAGTCCGAATCGATCGCTCAGATGGTCACCCATCCGAGGACTAACCGTGCTCAATGTTGCTTAACTTCGCTGATCTGACGAGAACCGTTTACCGCAATGCCACCGCACCCCCTGCTAAATCAATAACCTTAACTGTGTTTCCAACAAGTCAGTAAAGATGGTTATTAATTATATCCTCCATATCCACTGAAAGAAAGAAGTTTAATTATTGTAGGTGAAAGCACTTGAAAGTAAATCACAAAAACAAAAGAAGCCCTGAAAGAGGAAAGTTTATGCAGGGCTTTTGATTACCCCAATTTCATACCATTTACAGGTGTGCCCAAATTAGAGAAGGTGTAAAGATATCAAGAGAATTTTTTAATTTTCTGTGCCTCTTCTACATTTTAGAATAACTTACATCATAATATGCCCAAATAAAGGCATGAGTATAAAACATAACAGGATAATGCGCCCAAATTAGGGCAAAAGGGTGTGCCCAAAATAAATGAATTTAAAGGCCTGGTTGGAAAAATTTGTTTGTGAAGCAGTCAGTTAAAATACCCTACAACTCAAACAATGAATTATACACATTACCATATTGTAAAGCTTCAAACATCTGACCTATGTTCAAAGCAATAACCCATTATTCTTATTTATACCATGTTTTAACCATTTGAACCCTGATGGAATATTTCATGTCAGTTCAGAACCACTTAATAGTTATAGCGTATATTCGTTACTTGGGGGAAGACCAATTAATATTTTCAATGTCCAGCCTTGAGGCTGCACATTAAAAATCTAGATTGGTCTACCACACAAATTCACCGAGCAACTTTTTACTGTCTGAATTCAGGTCATATCACGATCCTGGATTGAAAAAGTCGTCTAGATTGGTACACCACACAAATTCACTGAGCAACTGTTTAATGTGTGAATTCAGGTCATATCACGATCCTGGACTGGAAAAGTGGTCTATCGGGTTGAAAGGATTGAAATCTTCAAAGGACACTTCAGTTAAAAAACTCCGATTATTGACTTTAATATTTTTGTCAACAAATTATTATTCACTTATGGTTTGTGCTCATGAGCAATCCACTGTCTGGAGCAGCATCCCAGATTATTTTCTGAACCTTTTTAAATCCAGGATGTTTTGCATCTTTGCACAGTCCCAAAAGGACACTTTCACTGGTTGTCAAGAAAGCTCCAACATCTTTCATTCTTTGAAAAGCATACATTCTGAAAAGAGGTAGAAGAACACGACTAATACTTGATTATGATGGCATTAGCTCATTAAGCTCTATCAATGAATAACATAATTAATACTTGATTATGATGACATTAGCTCATTAAGCTCCATCAAAGATTAACATAATTAATACTTGATTATGATGACACTAGCTCATTAAGCTCTATCAATGAAGAACATAATTAATACTTGATTATGATGACATTAAGCTCATTAAGCTCTATCAAAGAATAATATAATTAATACTTGATTATGATGACATCAGCTCATTAAGCTCTATCAAAGAATAACATAATTAATACTTGATTATGATGACATTAGTTCATTAAGCTCTATCAAAGATTAACATAATTAATACTTGATTATGATGACACTAGCTCATTAAGCTCTATCAAAGAATAATATAATTAATACTTGATTATGATGACATTAGCTCATTAAGCTCTATCAAAGAATAATATAATTAATACTTGATTATGATGACATTAGCTCATTAAGCTCTAGCAATGAATAACATAATTAATACTAGATTATGATGACATTAGCTCATTAAGCTCTATCAAAGAATAACAATTAATACTTGATTATGAGGACATTAGTTCATTAAGCTCTATCAAAGAATAACATAATTAATACTTCATTATATTAGCTCATTAACTTCTATCAAAGAATAACATAATTAATACTTGATTATGATGGCACCAGCTCATTAAGCTCTAACAAAGAATATTAGCTCCTTAAGCTCTATCAAAGAATAACATAATTAATACTTGATTATGATGACACAAGCTCATTAAGCTCTATCAAAGAATGACATATAATTAATACTTGATTATATGACATTAGCTCATTAAGCTCTATCAAAGAATAACATAATACTTGATTATGATGACACTAGCTCATTAAGCTCTATCAAAGAATGACATATAATTAATACTTGATTATATGACATTAGCTCATTAACCTCTATCAAAGAATAACATAATTAATGCTTGATTATGCTGACACAAGCTCATTAAGCTCTATCAAAGATTAACATAATTAATACTTGATTATGATGGCATTAGCTCATTAAGCTCTATCAATGAATAACATAATTAATACTTCATTATGATTACATTAGCTCATTAAGTTCTATCAATGAATAATATAATTAATACTTGATTATGATGACATTAGTTCATTAAGCTCTATCAAAGAATAATATAATTAATACTTGATTATGATGACATTAGCTCATTAAGCTCTATCAATGAATAACATAATTAATACTTGATTATGATGACATTAGCTCATTAAGCTCTATCAATGAATAACATAATTAATACTTGATTATGATGGCACCAGCTCATTAAGCTCTAACAAAGAATATTAGCTCCTTAAGCTCTATCAAAAAATAACATAATTAATACTTGATTATGATGACATTAGCTCATTAAGCTCTATCAATGAATAACATAATTAATACTTGATTATAATGACATTAGCTCATTAAGCTCTATCAAAGAATAACATAATTAATACTTGATTATGATGGCACCAGCTCATTAAGCTCTAACAAAGAATATTAGCTCCTTAAGCTCTATCAAAAAATAACATAATTAATACTTGATTATGATGACACAAGTTCATTAAGCTCTATCAAAGAATGACATCTAATTAATACTTGATTATATGACATTAGCTCATTAAGCTCTATCAAAGAATAACATAATTAATATTTGATTATGATGACCCTAGCTCATTAAGCTCTATCAAAGAATGACATAATAATACTTGATTATGACATTAGCTCATTAAGCTCTATCAAAGAATAACATAATTAATACTTGATTATATTAGCTCCTTAAGCTCTATAAAAGAATAACATGATTAATGCTTGATTATGCTGACACAAGCTCATTAAGATCTATCAAAGAATAACACAATTAATACTTGATTATGATGGCATTAGCTCATTAAGCTCTATCAATGAATAACATAATTAGTACTTGATTATGATGACACTAGCTCATTAAGCTCTATCAAAGAATAACATAATTAATACTTGATTATGATGACACTAGCTCATTAAGCTCTATCAAAGAATAACATAATTAGTACTTGATTATGATGACACTAGCTCATTAAGCTCTATCAAAGAATAACATAATTAATATTTTATTATGATGACCCTAGCTCATTAAGCTCCATCAAATAATAACATAATTAATACTTGCTTATGACATTAGCTCATTGAGCTCTATCAAAGAATAACATAATTAATACTTGATTATGATGACATTAGCTCATTAAGCTCTATCAAAGAATAACATAATTAATACTTGATTATGATGGCACTAGCTCATTAAGCTCTATCAAAGAATAACATGATTAATACTTGATTATAATGACATTAGCTCATTAAGCTCTATCAAAGAATAACATGATTAATACTTGATTATAATGACATTAGCTCATTAAGCTCTATCAAAGAATAACATGATTAATACTTGATTATAATGGCATTAGCTCATTAAGCTTTATCAAAGAATAACACAATTAATACTTGATTATGATGGCATTAGCTCATTAAGCTCTATCAATGAATAACATAATTAGTACTTGATTATGATGACACTAGCTCATTAAGCTCTATCAAAGAATAACATAATTAATACTTGATTATGATGACACTAGCTCATTAAGCTCTATCAAAGAATAACATAATTAGTACTTGATTATGATGACACTAGCTCATTAAGCTCTATCAAAGAATAACATAATTAATATTTTATTATGATGACCCTAGCTCATTAAGCTCCATCAAATAATAACATAATTAATACTTGCTTATGACATTAGCTCATTGAGCTCTATCAAAGAATAACATAATTAATACTTGATTATGATGACATTAGCTCATTAAGCTCTATCAAAGAATAACATAATTAATACTTGATTATGATGACATTAGCTCATTAAGCTCTATCAAAGAATAACATAATTAATACTTGATTATGATGGCACTAGCTCATTAAGCTCTATCAAAGAATAACATGATTAATACTTGATTATAATGACATTAGCTCATTAAGCTCTATCAAAGAATAACATGATTAATACTTGATTATAATGGCATTAGCTCATTAAGCTTTATCAAAGAATAACACAATTGATACTTGATTATAATGACAGTAGCTCATTAAGCTCTATCAAAGAATGACATATAATTAATACTTGATTATATGACATTAGCTCATTAAGCTCTATCAAAGAATAACATAATACTTGATTATGATGACACTAGCTCATTAAGCTCTATCAAAGAAGAGATAAATGTTTAAATTCCTAAAAGTATTATAAAATGCTTGTATGATTGATCTGTTGGCCAAGCTCTATCAAAATTCGTTTGCCTAAAAATTAAAATTTTTTAGTAAATTTTGTTTCTTAACATACCTACCACAATTGTTTACAATTGGCTGTAACGTAAGTGCAAGCCCTACTTCGTAACTAACTCAAGCTTTTAGAGAACTTTTCCAAACAAGTTCGAAAAGTAATAGAGGGCAAAAGCACGAAAAAGATCGAAAAAAGGGTCGAGACCAGCGCTCGAAATTACAGACAGGTACTCTCTCTGCACACCTCTTGCGTTTACCGAGCGGATGCGCAACAACCGTGACGTCAATTCCGTATTTCCGCCAACGAGAAGTTTGTGATTTAGCGGGGAGGCATTGATATCAAAGATATCCCCAAGGAGGGTAGGCCTCCGGTAAACAATTGTGGGAGGTATGTTAAGAAACAAAATTTACTAAAAAATTTTAATTTCTTTTCAACCTACTCACAATTGTTTACAATTGGCTGAATAAACAATAGGAGGAGGTGAATCACATAACCAATACCAACAAGAGTAGCAGAAAGAAAAGCAAGGATGGCAGAGAACAATAGCGAAACCTGTAATGAAGATTGAGAGAAGGCACCTGAAAAGAACAAGGCTGAGCGAAGCACAACCTCGATAAAAACAATTTTAACGAGGGTGCACAACAGCCTGAGCAGCAACGAGAGGGCCTAAAGAATAAAGGTCCTCAGATTGTTGCTGAAGGTGGCGGAGATAAAAGGAGGAGAAGGTAGAGGCATTCCTCCAGTAAGCCGCATTCATAACATCCCGGAGCGAAACAGAATTGGAGAACGCCCAGGATATAGAAATGGCATGAACCTCATGAGCATTAAACCGGTTTGAAACAAGATCCGACGCAGACAAGCGGGAATAAGCCAGCTTGATTGCAAGACAGATCCACCTGGAAATAGAATGGGAAGAGATAGACAGCCTCTTAGGAATGAGAGACAGAAAGAATCTCTTCCGACCCCTCCGAATGAACTGAGTGCAAGTAATGTAAGTCTTGATCGCATGAACAGAACAAAGAAGAGGTCTCCATTTCTGAAGAAGGCAGAATCAACAGATAGCGCATGAAGCTCAATGACTTGTCGAGCAGAAGCAAACGCTAGAAGAAAAGCCATCTTATAGGTGAGAAAACGCATATCGGTCTCAGATAAAGGCTCAAATGGAGCCCCCTCCAAACAATGCAACACCCATGCCAAGTTCCACTTGGGTGTAAGGCACAAAACTAGAGGCCTCTTCAAAGAAAAGTGCCAAATGAGTTGGGAGAGAAAAAGATTACGACCGATGCACCGCTTTCCCACATAGAGAAAGTATCAGACAGCATAGACCGATAGCCCTTAATCGTAATAGGCTGGAGGCCCTTGGAGTCAAAAAGATATACCAGAAAATCTGCAATTTGAGCGATTGACGGATCACGGTAATCCACATTGTGATCTGCACATCAGCGGCAGAAAACCTTCCACTTCGCAGCATAAGTCATGCCAGTGGAATGTCGCCGTGATGCAGAAATGCACTCCACTGTTCGTCTCGAAAAACCTCTACGTCGGAGACTGGACCTGATACAAGACAGGCGTGAAGGGACAGGCTCGCCAGGTTGTTGTGATACTTCCTGGGATGACCCTGGGAAAGATCGTGACATAGAGGTAGACGAATCGGCCGATCTGCCAACAGAGACCGCAGCAGATTGATCCACACCCTCTGTGGAGACAGAGGTGCGATCAGAATAATCCTGCAACTGCGAGCACGAATCTTCACTAATACTTGAGGAAGAATCGATGCAGGAGGAAAGGCATAGCCGATCCAACCTGTCCAGTCCAGAGACAGAGCGTATGCCAGAGGATCTGGACAAGGGGAGACAAAAGTCTCTACCTGATGATTCCAGCGAGTAGCGAAAAGGTCGACCTGAGGACGGCCCCACTGCTCGCAAATCGCCTGAAACACCGACCGATGTAGCATCCATTCGGTTGGAAGGACACTGTCGCGTCGGGGCAGGGAGTCTGCTAGGACGTTGAGATGCCCAGGAATGTGTCGAATGGACACCCAGGCGTTCACATCCCGCGCCAACAGAAGAAGATCCCGAGACAGCCGATACATGGGAATCGAATGTGTGCCTCCTTGATTACGTATGTAGGCCACTACTGTCGAATTGTCCGAAAGAAGTAGGACAAAATGGTCCGACAGATGAGGGATCCAAAGCCGAAAACTCAACAGAAGAGCAAGGAGCTCCTTCTGGTTGATATGAAGGCCCACCTGCTCGCTGTCCCACTCGCCATGAGTAGGCAGACCGAGAGGATCCAACGTCGCATCCCAGCCCCGATCGCGAGCATCCGCAGTAAGGATCCGATCGGCCAAAGGAAGATCCAATGGAACAGCCTGTGTCAGCCAGGGAATATCGGCCCAAGGGTGGAGGTGACAAAGCAGAGACCGAGGAATAGTGAGTTCCAGGTCCAGCGGATCTACATTCGGATGCCAATGATCCAACAGGATGTGTTGGAGAGGTCGGACAAACAAGCGACCAAGCGGAATGAGATCTGTCACTGAACCGCAAAGGCCCAGCATCCGAAGGAAAGTCCTGGCCGAGACCGAGGAAGATTGAAGCAGGTCCGGGTCAAGGCGGAAAGGATCGTCGCCCAAGCATGGGGGGCAGACACTACATTGTGAAGAGTGTCGAAATCTATCCCCAAATGATGGAATCGCTGAGAAGGAAGGAGATCCGACTTCTCGCGATTGACTCTGAAACCCAGCGACGCTAGCAGGCAAAGAAACTGCCAGACATCCAGAACAGCAGCATCGTGGTGCCATTGGAGGATGTCGTCCAGGTAGGCTGACGAAGTCACAGCCGACTGAGTACGGTGGAAAGCAAGCACATGTGACATCAGTCGGGTGTAGGCCCAAGGAGCCAGGTTCAAACCGAACGGGAGAGCTCTGAATTGATAAACTCGATCCCGAAACGAGAACCGAAGGTATTTCCGTGACGCCAGATGAATGGGTACATGGAAGTAGGCATCCTTCAGGTCGATACTGGCAGCAAAGTCACCCTGATGAACTTTACGTCGAACCGACCGGAAAGTCTCCATACTGAAATGAGGAGCTATAATGTACTCGTTCTGGATACTCAGATTGATGACAGGACGAAATTGGCCGTTTTTCTTCGGCACCAAGAAAAGTCTTGAGTAAAACCCCGGTGAAAGGGTGTTCCTGACCACCTCGATCGCCCCTTTGGAGAGGAGATTGTCGATCTCCTGCACCAGAAGGTCCCGACGCAGAGAATCGGAAGGGACCTGAGTTGGGAGGGGCACCCGAAATAAACTGGGGTGCCGATGGAAGGACAGTCGCAGACCGGATTGAATGACGTCGAGGACCCAAGGGTCCGACGTTATCTCTGACCAACGGTCGTAAAACAGCAACAGCCTTCCCCCGACTGGAGGCGAATCGAGGTGAGAACCTTCACTTGCAGCCTCGACGAGGCCCCCGAGAGGAGAAACTACCCCGGGAAGTGACAGAGTCCTGAGACTTTCCTGCCTGAGGCTGCCAGCGAGCCTGGCCACGTCGGCGCTTCTTATGTGCAGAAGGAGCAGACGGAGCCGAAGGCGTAGCTGATGGAGCCGATGAGGCAGACACAGCAGCACGCTTGGCGGGCCTGGAACGTCCACCAACCGCAGCAGCAGGTTGGTCAAGCTGTCGCAGCAAAAGCTGGTCCTTCGAATGACGAAGAACTTGGCCACGAACAGCTTCCACGGAACCATGGAACAACTGAGGTCCAACCAAAGAGGCAGACCTCAGAACAGCACGTTGCTCAGAAGGAAGGGATGGAGAAGAATCCAACACTGCATCCCAGCGTGCCAGCTCCAAATTAGCCGTGTTACAGGTGTGAGCGTGTGTCAAGTTCATAAGAGCCTGTGACAAAACGCGTAAAGGCGCCTGAGCGTCATCAAACTCCCCTGGTGGAAAATAGTCAGCCAGAGCAGCGACAACATGGTCCGCAAGAGATAACATGCCCAGCATCTCTCGGGACAGGCCCACCAAAGATTCAACTACCAACATCGGGAGAACTGCCGACTTAGGCTTAGTTAACCCGAGGGAAGAAGAATCCTCATCCACAGTAGTCATCCCTTGGAAGACTGGTGGAGAGACAGAATCGTAAACACGAAACCTGGAGGCAGAAAGGCATCAGCTCTAGAAAAGAAGGAACCCTTGAGGGCCTTAGAACGCATTTTGGCGTCTAAGCCCTGGAAGGACTCAACAACCTGAGCCGATTGCAGAGGACGCAAAGCCCCAGAGCTAGAAGGCTCAACAGGGTTACGGCGCTCCACAGTGGACCGCGGCTGGACGGTCACAGATGGCTGGTCTGAAGGTTGAACGTCCGGCAATAAGCCGAAGATGAAATCCAAAGCCTGCCCCAAGACTGACGAGGGGGGCCCATCACCTTCCAGATAATCATCATCCTCCATAGCAGAGGAGACGTAGCCCAACTCGGGCTGACCAGTAGAAACCTCCTGGGAAGACTGAGCAGTATCCAAGGGGTCAGGCGAGACATCTCGGCGACCGACCAAAGGAGGTTGTGCCTCAGGAGGCACAGAGAGGCCAACTTGAGGGTTGCCAGAAAGCAAGCGGGTGAGCGCCAAAACGGCCTGACGCAGGTCACCCTGAGAATCCGTCGCAGCAGCATCGCCCGACGGAGTGTCATCCCAATGGACCCTTCTGGTAGAAGAACCCAAATCCTCAGAAGAGACTGACGTCAATCGGCAGACAGAATAGGGATACAGTGAGAAGACACCGGAGGATAGTCCCGATTGTGACGCCCAGGGGCCATCACTGACTTCTGCAAAACAGAAGGTCCTGCCTGCAAATCCTCGAAAGAGACCGACGGCGCATGTCGATTGGTAGCTGGACCTAGGACACTGTGAGAAGACACCGGAGGATTGTCCCAAGAATGACAGGAACCTGTCATTGGCCTCTGTGCGGCAGACGGCCCCAACTGCCCATCCTCTGAGACCGACGGCAAGCATCGATCGACACCCAGGCTCAGAACACAGTGAGGAATCACCGGAGGAAGGTTCCGAGAGTGACAGCTAACAGGGGCTGTCACTGACCGCTGCCGAACAGCAGGCCCTGGATGCCAACATCCCAACACCATCCTGCTAGGCGGCACACTAGCAGGGGAAGGAGGAACAAAAAAACGATTCACTCGAGGGACGAGGAATCGCTGCCGAAGCGATCGACCGGCTCAACCGACTAGGAGCAAACCTAGCCAGATGAGACGGAGCAGACAGCAAACCCACACAGCCCCGCCGCGAGGCTAGGGGAGGCTGAGAATACAGAGACACACCAGCAGATACAGCCTGGGTCCCGCGAGACTGTACACCATCCCCAAAGGAGATGGAAGAGCCACCATCAGCCAGAATAGGATCTATAGTAACAACTTCCTCAGCAACTGTCGACGGCGTAGGAGGCAGATCAGAGAGGGTCACCGAGCTGACCTCGGAGATGCTCTCTACGAAAACAGACGCCTCAAGAGTGACATCAGAAGACAAAGAGACCACAGTCTCCACGTCAGGTATCACTGAACTAGCACCATCAACAGTTGCAGAGGAACTCGCCACAGAAGACAGATCAGAATCCTGTGTGACAGAGTCACCACGTGCACCAGCAGAAATGTCTGCTATGGCACGGCTACCCTTACCCCGAGAACGAGGGGTTCTAGCTCTGGACAGAACCACCTTGTTAACGGAAGCCTAGAAAATTTAGAGGACCAAACCCCACAAATACCACATGATTGGGCCTGAGTGCAATTGTTGCAAGTGACACACGTGGAATGAGAGTCGTCCACATGCTTCACTTGCAAGCAAGAGGTACAAGGAATAGTCTTTGGCATTATATGAATGAAAAGGGAATCAAGCTTCCCGCCAACGGAAAACAGCACAAAGGTCGTGTTCACACGTGGGGGGAAAAACAAGATTAAGTGTGAAGAAACAAGCAATAATGATCAAAAATAACATTAATCAAAAACAATTTTGGATAGCTTGATAAAAGGATACAATCCACTTGCACACAATGAAAAGCAAGAGCACATATAATAAGTTGTTCACGAAGAATAACAGCAAAGTAGCATGAGTCACAAAAATTTCCGACCATGTACAATTGGTGGAAATAAAAGGAATTGATGTCACGGTTGTTGTGCATGAGCTTGGTAAACGAAGAGGTGTGCGGAGAGAGTACCTGTAATTTCGAGCGCTGGTCTCGCTCGACCCTTTTTTCGATCTTTTTCATGCTTTTGCCCTCTATTACTTTTCCAACTTGCTTGGAAAAGTTCTCTAAAAGCTTGAGTTAGTTCCGAAGTAGGGCTTGCACTTACGTTACAGCCAATTGTAAACAATTGTGAGTAGGTTGAAAAGAAATAAATGACAACCGATTTGCCATTCACCTACATTACTATATCTTTCACAAGTATCTTTACTCAAATCGTTATTGTATCTATTTGCTTACTCTCCCCATATCCTGTGTTATGTGAGAATAAGCTGAAGATCAATGAATGACCAATGGATCCCATTTTTTCTGGTGAGGCCAAAAAAAAATATTGGTTTGGTTCCAGTTACGCGGCTCGACCCTAACAATTTTTTTACTGAAATTGAAAGAGAAACAGAAGAAAAACCACACAAATGCCAACTTTTACAACAACAACACAAATAGCGCTGGATGGTTTTTGGTATACCAATTTATATATATAATCAGTACCATGTTTAAAACTGTCATCAGCAAATTAAATCATAATTGTAAACCAAAGTTGTTTTAACTCTGGTATGCAAATTTCAACTTGTTTATCATGGTTTACAAGAAGTGAATTTACTTCACTGGTGTGGATTACTGTTGGCTTAAATTTGGGTCTTTCCCTTTCTACCACCCTGTCTACCTTTCTTTATTACTTTTCATTCCAAACTGTTAAAGTGGTCAGTGGCGTAGATAAAGGGGGGGGGGGGGGGGGGGGGGGTACTGGGAGGGGGGTGTCCCCCCCCCCCCCCCCCCCCCACCACCAGAAGTTTTGTCGGAAATTTTTTTGGACCATTTTTAGGCGAATTTATGCCTAATAACATTAAAATGCTGGCTTTGGGGATAAAAACATGCCATTTTGGGTAAATTTGGGTAAAAAAGACCAATTTTCAGTACATTTTCAGTAAACAACAGATTCTTTCTGTTTGTTTGGGTTTTTGTGGTTGTTACACTGTCGGAAAATTTTTGGTCTGTCGGAAAATTTTGGGCTTGCCCCTCCGCCAGCGAAAAGCTATCTATGCCACTGAAAGTGGTTTCTTTCGACAACCACCATTATTACAAAAACAATAGAACATCATTTACCTCTAATTTGTCAGAAACAAGTTGAGGTGAAAAGCCACAACCACATGTACTGCATTACACAAAGGTTGCGTAGTCAGTCATATTGAACATTCGTCCAATCGCATTCCTGCTATTTAAAACTAGAGGCTGGTCACCAAAGGGTGGCTGATTCCCCCGAAAAAAGCCTTGATAGCCATTCTAACCTTATTCGCGACACACCCTCTGGTTGTGGGCAATAATAATACCAAGTATCATTAATATCCTTGAAGGCTGTAAGAAGTTATAGAGCGGACACGAATTCCGTCTACGCCCGGATGGACAGACGGACAGACAGACAGACGGACAGATGGACGACATCACGGCTAGATTCCCCCGAATTTTTTTCGGGGGAATAACCAGGAAATTTTTCTTGGGAAACTCCAAGGGATTCCATGTAGTTTTACACTTGTACTTCAAAGTGATTGGCTATTTGCAAACAGTGACATCATGATAGCATCTTGCCTTCAAAATAGTGAGCACGCAAGTGTTTGATACAAGACTGATGCAAGGTACATTGTTTTCAAATAAACAAAAGCAAGTCATTTGTGTTTCATCTGCCAAGATAATATGATGATACTTAACAAGCCCATTACCACAATCACTTAAAATATCAATTTATTTCATGTGCTGACGTGCACTAATTTTAACACTTCCCATGATAAAGTGAGATGTGTGAATGCACACTTCACTTCAGAATCTGAGGACAGCTGATGATAATATTATGAAGACAACTCTGAGTCCATTTCATTTTGAAGTTGTGGAATTACACCCGAAATGTCTGCTGCTGCAGTCACAAATAAAGTATCTGCTGATAAACTTTCATTTTGAGTGTAATTTTACAATTCAGACTCAAGAGAATATCAAAGCAGTATATTTCACTCACAACTGTTGGAAGAATTTGGTCCTAAAAATTAACTGAAGCAAAAATGCAAGGGGAAAAAAAAATATCCCGACCAACCGACCCTATTTTTTTCTGCTACGTAACCAGAACCAAACCATTAATTTTTTTTGCTCTAAATTACTGTTGACTATTGGAAGTTTTGTTTTGATAATCAGTACCCTGGCTTTTCAATACAGCAGATATTTTGTTTTTTTGATAATCAGCACCCTGGATTTGAATAAGATTTTTAAATGAATTTCCCCATATTGCACCAAGTTAAAATTTAGGTTGCCACAGGGAGCTCAAATATGAACACAGGCACTTGATTTTAACAAACTGGAACCTGACCCCACAAATATCAAAAGATTCTGACTGGTAGATATGAAGAAGTTTTTTTTTAAAGAATATTCCTTATATTGCATTGTTAAAATTCTGGCTCCCAAAGGTAACCCAAATTTGACCCCAAGGACTTGATTTGAATGCATTTGAATCAATCTCCCAAGGATGCTACATATCAAGTATTAAAAGATTGTGTAGAATATTCCTTGTAGTGAATTAAGTATCCTATAGGGATACCAAACAAAATCACAGGGAAATATTCCTTGTAGTGAATTAAGTATCCTATAGGGATACCAAAACAAAATCACAGGGAAATATTCCTTGTACTGAATTAAGTATCCTATAGGGATACCAAACAAAATCACAGGGAAATATTCCTTGTACTGAATTAAGTATCCTATAGGGATACCAAAACAAAATCACAGGGAAATGATTTGAACAAATGTAAATCTGACCACCCCTCCTCCAAGGATGCTGTATACCGAACATTAAAAGATTTTGACTGGTGGATCTTAAGAAGATTTTAACATGAATTTCCTCATACTGCGCCAATTTAAAAGCCCGGTTCACATAGGGAGCTAAAATTTGAACCGAGGAATTTAAGATTTTAACATAAATTTCCTCATATTGCACCAAGTTAAAAGCCAGGTTCACATAGGGAGCCCAAATTTGAACCCAGGAAATTGAATCTGCCCCCTCCAAGGATGTTACACACCAAGTATCAAAAGAGTCTGATTAGTAGGTCTGGAAGAGAAGGTTTTCAAATAATCTTCCTCATATTACACTAAGTTAAAATTTGGGTTCCCACCGAGCTCAAATATGACCCACTGGACTTTCTTTGGACAAACTTCATTCTGAGGCCCATAAAGATCTAAATACCAAATATCGGCTGGTAGATCTGAAGATTTTCAAAGAATTTTCCTCACACTGGACCAAGTTAAAATTGCAAATGCAGTATATATGAAATGTCAAGAGATTTTGACTGGTAGATTGGAACAAATGTCAAGAGATTTTGACTTGTAGATCGGAAGAAGATTTTTGAATAAATTTTTTCATATTGCACAAAGTTAAAATTCAGGTTCCCATAGGGAGTCCATAAATGAACTCTGGGATTTGCTTTGAACAAACGTTAATCTGACACCTCTAATGATGTTGTATATCAGGTATAATAAGATTCTGACACCTCTAAGGATGTTGTATACCAGGTATTATAAGATTCTAACACCTCTAGGGATGTTGTATACCATGTATTATATAAGATTCTGACATCTCTAAGGATGTTGTATACCAGGTATTATAAGATTCCGACATCTCTAAGGATGTTGTATACCAGGTATTATAAGAATCTGACATCTCTAAGCATGTTGTATACCAGGTATTATAAGATTCTAATACCTCTAGGGATGTTGTATACCATGTATTATAAGAATCTGACATCTCTAAGCATGTTGTATACCAGTATTATAAGATTCTGACATCTCTAAGCATGTTGTATACCAGGTATTATAAGATTCCGACATCTCTAAGCATGTTGTATACCAGGTATTATAAGAATCTGACATCTCTAAGGATGTTGTATAGCAGGTATTTTAAGATTCTGACACTTCTAAGAATGTTGTATACCAGGTATTATAAGAATCTGACATCTTTAAGCTTGTTGTATACCAGGTATTATAAGAATCTGACATCTCTAAGGATGTTGTATACCAGGTATTATAAGATTCTGACATCTTTAAGCTTGTTGTATACCAGGTATTATAAGAATCTGACATCTTTAAGCTTGTTGTATACCAGGTATTATAAGAATCTGACATCTTTAAGCTTGTTGTATACCAGGTATTATAAGAATCTGACACCTATAAGGATGTTGTATACCAGGTATTATAAGAATCTGACATCTTTAAGCTTGTTGTATACCAGGTATTATAAGATTCTGACACCTCTAAGGATGTTGTATACCCGGAATTATAAGATTCTGACATCTTTAAGCTTGTTGTATACCCGGTATTATAAGAATCTGACATCTTTAAGCTTGTTGTATACCAGGTATTATAAGATTCTGACACCTCTAAGGATGTTGTATACCCGGTATTATAAGATTCTGACATCTTTAAGCTTGTTGTATACCAGGTATTATAAGATTCTGACACCTATAAGGATGTTGTATACCGGGTATTATAAGAATCTGACACCTATAAGCTTGTTGTATACCAGGTACTATAAGAATCTGACATCTTTAAGCTTGTTGTATACCAGGTATTATAAGATTCTGACACCTCTAAGGATGTTGTATACCCGGTATTGTAAGATTCTGACATCTTTAAGCTTGTTGTATACCAGGTATTATAAGATTCTGACATCTCTAAGAATGTTGTATACCCGGTATTATAAGAATCTGACATCTTTAAGCTTGTTGTATACCAGGTATTATAAGAATCTGACACCTATAAGGATGTTGTATACCAGGTATTATAAGATTCTGACATCTCTAAGCATGTTGTATACCAGGTATTATAAGATTCTGACATCTCTAAGTATGTTGTATACCAGGTATTTTAAGAACAAAGGATAAAAATTGTGATACAAGTAGCAAATACAGATAAAAATACAGCTTGAAAGTACACATTTTAACCAGCCGTTGCCTTCTATATATATTTTTCAAAGACTTTTCTGTTTTAAACACTTTAAAGCACTAAGGATTTGGAATTGCAGTTTTATTTATTTATTTATTTATTTATTTATTAAGGGTTAACAACACTTTAACAACCAAGGTCATATCATGTCGGTGACAGCTTTACATGTGGAGGATGCTGGAGTACCCAGAGAGAACCACCAAGCAATGACAAACAGCTGCCAGCTCCCCAACATCGTAACTCTGCACTGCAGCACAGGCAGGGTTAGATTGGTTGAGGACATGTGCACCATCTACGTGTAGTATGCCTTAGTACATGGCATCATCATGCCCCCATGTGGACAATCAGGGTTAAGTGCTATGCCTAAGGACACAATGCGGAAGTCCGAATCGATCACTCAGATGGTCACCCATCCAAGGACTAACCAGGCTCGTCATTGCTTAACTTTGGTGATCTGACGAGAACCGGTTACCGCAATGCCACCACATCCCCAATTGCAGTTTTAACCCTCTACACACTAATTTTGAAATGTCAAGATTTGAAGCTTTCCCATAATGCAACTCCAAATTTAACCAGTGAAATCTAACAAATAAAACTGAATTCGATAGTTGCATTGTGAGAAAAATAGGATGCTTGAATTTTCAGTATTTTGACATCAATGTGTAGTGAATTAAAATTTAAATATCTTGAAGGACACATTCAAACCCTACCAAGTCTAAACAAAGCTCAGGATCAACAAAGTGAAGCCTACCTATCTACCATACTCCTTGAAGAACCCATACAAACCCTACAAAGTCTGAACAAAGTGAAGCCTACCTGTCTACCATACTCCTTGAATGACCCATACAAACCCTACAAAGTTTGATCAAAGTAAAGCCTACCTATGCACCATACACATACTCCTTGAAGGACCCATACAAACTCTACGAAGTCTGAACAAAGTAAAGCCTAAGTGTCCACCATACTTCTTGAAGGACCCATACAAACCCTACAAAGTCTGAACAAAGTGAAGCCTACTTATCCACCATATTCCTTGAAGGACCCATACAAACCCTACAAAGGCTGAACAAAGTAAAGCCTACCTGTCCACATACTCCTTGAAGGACCATACAAACTCTGAACAAAGTAAAGCCTACTTGTCCATACATGCACTCCTTAAAGGACCCATACAAACCCTTCAAAGTCTGAACAAAGTGAAGACTACCTATACACCATACTCCTCGACGGACCTATACAAAGTCTGAACAAAGTGAAGCCTACCTGTCCACCATACTCCTTGAAGAACCCATACAAAGTCTGAACAAAATGAAGCCTACCTGTCCACCATACTCAAAGAACCCATACAAACCCTATAAAATCAAAGTCTGAACAAAGTGAAGCCTACCTGCCCACCATACTCCTTGAAGAACCCATACAAAGTCTGAACAAAATGAAGCCTACCTGTCCACCATACTCAAAGAACCCATACAAACCCTATAAAATCAGTCTGAACAAAGTGAAACCTACCTGTCTACCATACTCCTTGAAGAACATGCATCAACTACAACATGTACATCATAACCCTTCTCTAATAAATCCAGTGTTGTTTGTTGGATACAAACTTGTGTTTCTATACCACAGAGAACAATTGACTTCAAATCTAAAAAAAAATATATTGTCAGGTATCCATTAAAATTAAATTTATACACATCACAAAGAATGCCATAGAGAGACAAAAGTACCACCATCCAAAATGGTTTATACACAAACAACAGATATGAAATTGAATTACTTTTCCACGACTCATTTTTCATTTTTCTGAATTTCCATTATGTTCACTCTACATTAGAGTTGGGCAGTTTGGAAATTTTAAGTTCGGTATCAGTATTTTCTTTAATGATTTATCTTGGTATCGGTACAATATTCATAGATAGAACATACACATATTCACACCGATACCAATAACATACACATACTCACACCGATACCAATAACATACACATACTCACACGATACCAATAACATACACACACTCACACCGATACTAATAACATACACATACTCACACCGATACCAATAACATACACATACTCACACCGATACCAATAACATACACATACTCACACCGATACCAATAACATACACATACTCACACCGATACCAATAACATACACATACTCACACCGATACCAATAACATACACATACTCACACCGATACCAATAACATACACATACTCACACCGATACCAATAACATACACATACTCACACCGATACCAATAACATACACATACTCACACCGATACCAATAACATACACATACTCACACCGATACCAATAACATACACATACTCACACCGATACCAATAACATACACATACTCACACCGATACCAATAACATACACATACTCACACCGATACCAATAACATACACATACTCACACCGATACCAATAACATACACATACTCACACCGATACCAATAACATACACATACTCACACCGATACCAATAACATACACATACTCACACCGATACCAATAACATACACATACTCACACCGATACCAATAACATACACATACTCACACCGATACCAATAACATACACATACTCACACCGATACCAATAACATACACATACTCACACCGATACCAATAACATACACATACTCACACCGATACCAATAACATACACATACTCACACCGATACCAATAACATACACATACTCACACCGACACCAATAACATACACATACTCACACCGATACCAATAACATACACATACTCACACCGACACCAATAACATACACATACTCACACCCATACCAATAACATACACATACTCACACCGACACCAATAACATACACATACTCACACCGATACCAATAACATACACATACTCACACCGACACCAATAACATACACATACTCACACCGATACCAATAACATACACATACTCACACCCATACCAATAACATACACATACTCACACCCATACCAATAACATACACATACTCACACCGATACCAATAACATACACATACTCACACCGATACCAATAACATACACATACTCACACCGATACCAATAACATACACATACTCACACCGATACCAATAACATACACATACTCACACCGATACCAATAACATACACATACTCACACCGATACCAATAACATACACATACTCACACCGATACCAATAACATACACATACTCACACCAATACCAATAACATACACATACTCACACCGATACCAATAACATACACATACTCACACTGATACCAATAACATACACATACTCACACCAATACCAATAACATACACATACTCACACCGATACCAATAACATACACATACTCACACCGACACCAATAACATACACATACTCACACCGATACCAATAATAACATACACATACTCACACCGATACCAATAACATACACATACTCACAGCGATACCAATAACATACACATACTCACACCGATACCAATAACATACACATACTCACACCGATACTAATAACATACACATACTCACACGACACCAATAACATACACATACTCACACCGATACCAATAACATACACATACTCACACCGATACCAATAACATACACATACTCACACCGATACCAATAACATACACATACTCACACGATACCAATAACATACACATACTCACACCGATACCAATAACATACACATACTCACACCGATACTAATAACATACACATACTCACACGATACCAATAACACACACATACTCACACGATACCAATAACACACACATACTCACACCGATACCAATAACATACACATACTCACACCGATACCAATAACATACACATACTCACACCGATACCAATAACATACACATACTCACACCGATACCAATAACATACACATATTCACACCGATACCAATAACATACACATACTCACACCGATACTAATAACATACACATACTCACACGATACCAATAACATACACATACTCACACGATACCAATAACATACACATACTCACACCGATACCAATAACATACACATACTCACACCGATACCAATAACATACACATACTCACACCGATACCAATAACATACACATACTCACACCGATACCAATAACATACACATACTCACACCGATACCAATAACATACACATACTCACACCGATACCAATAACATACACATACTCACACCGATACCAATAACATACACATACTCACACCGATACCAATAACATACACATACTCACACCGATACCAATAACATACACATACTCACACCGATACCAATAACATACACATACTCACACCGATACCAATAACATACACATACTCACACCGATACCAATAACATACACATACTCACACCGATACCAATAACATACACATACTCACACCGATACCAATAACATACACATACTCACACCGATACCAATAACATACACATACTCACACCGATACCAATAACATACACATACTCACACGATACCAATAACATACACATACTCACACCGATACCAATAACATACACATACTCACACCGATACTAATAACATACACATACTCACACGATACCAATAACACACACATACTCACACGATACCAATAACACACACATACTCACACCGATACCAATAACATACACATACTCACACCGATACCAATAACATACACATACTCACACCGATACCAATAACATACACATACTCACACCGATACCAATAACATACACATATTCACACCGATACCAATAACATACACATACTCACACCGATACTAATAACATACACATACTCACACGATACCAATAACATACACATACTCACACGATACCAATAACATACACATACTCACACCGATACCAATAACATACACATACTCACACCGATACCAATAACATACACATACTCACACCGATACCAATAACATACACATACTCACACCGATACCAATAACATACACATACTCACACCGATACCAATAACATACACATACTCACACCGATACCAATAACATACACATACTCACACCGATACCAATAACATACACATACTCACACCGATACCAATAACATACACATATTCACACCGATACCAATAACATACACATACTCACACCGATACCAATAACATACACATACTCACACCGATACCAATAACATACACATACTCACACCGATACCAATAACATACACATACTCACACCGATACCAATAACATACACATACTCACACCGATACCAATAACATACACATACTCACACCGATACCAATAACATACACATACTCACACCGATACCAATAACATACACATACTCACACCGATACCAATAACATACACATACTCACACCGATACCAATAACATACACATACTCACACGATACCAATAACATACACATACTCACACCGATACCAATAACATACACATACTCACACCGATACCAATAACATACACATACTCACACCGATACCAATAACATACACATACTCACACCGATACCAATAACATACACATACTCACACCGATACCAATAACATACACATACTCACACGATACCAATAACATACACATACTCACACCGATACCAATAACATACACATACTCACACCGATACCAATAACATACACATATTCACACCGATACCAATAACATACACATACTCACACCGATACCAATAACATACACATACTCACACCGATACCAATAACATACACATACTCACACCGATACCAATAACATACACATACTCACACCGATACCAATAACATACACATACTCACACCGACACCAATACCATACACATACACATACTCACACCGATACCAATACCTTCAGCCCCCACTCGAAATAGATTAGATATCTGAGCTGCTGATTCAAACAAGAGGCCCCAAACTTGTCAGAAGGATTTAATTAACATCTATGGCTAGTTAACACTACAGAGGAATGAAGTCATGTAATTATTCATAACTCTTTTGTTCAAGTAAGATTTTTTCTGGTATTGAGATGCTACCACAAAGTAATGCCCAGATTTCTAAGTAATGCAAAATAGGGAGCCCAAATATCAACCTAGGGACTTAACTTGAAAAAACATGAACTTACTACCCCATCCCTCCCCCATTAGGATTCTGACTATTGGATCTGAAGAAGTACATTTGGAAAGATTATTCCTCAGTATGGACTAAGTTAAACATTGAGCTGCAATAGAGAACATAAATATTTAAGTTGGAGATTTAATTTTAACACACTTGAATTTGACTTGTCTTAGGGTGGTGTGTATCATATATCAAAAGATTCTGATTGGGGTTTCTGGAGAAGAAGATGTTTAAAGAATATTCCTCATATTGAACCAGCTTAAACTTTTGGCTACCTTAGGGGACCCAAATATTAACACAGGGTGTTCATTTGAACAAATTTGCATCTGAAATTCATCAGGATGTTGAATACTAAATATCAAGATTCTAACTGCCAGTAACTGGTGCTTCTCAAGAACAAGATTCTGACTGGTGCTTCTCAAGAAGAAGATTCTGACTGGTGTTTCTTAAGAAGAAGATTTTTAAAGATTATTCTTTATATTGCACAAAGTTAACCCTTTACTCAACGTAACGGCCCAAACCGGCCAGCGCTATTCTAAAAAATCGCCCATTAATTTTCATTATTTTTTTATTTTTTGTCTCAAAATCATAGGTTATGACCTGTCATTGGAACAAGCTCGTTCCAACAAGGGGTCATAACCTATGTTTTTGAGACAAAAAATAAAAAAATTAGTTATTCAATAAATTTTTTTGCAAGTATCGTCTGCTTTTCATGTTAGTTAAAGGGTTAAAATTGAGGCTCCACAGGGATCCCAAGTATCAACCCAAGAACTTGATTTGAACAAACGTGAATCTGACTTCTCTAAGGATACTGTATACCAATTATCAAAAGATTCTGACAGGTGGATCTGAAGATTTGTAAAGTTTATTCTTCATGTTCACATTGCCCAAATGGTTCTCAGATTCCATGAGCAATCAGAGGATTCTCTGTTGCTGTTCGTAAGTTTCTTTATTGAAACCGCCTCTTTTTCATCCAGCAGATATGGTTGCATAGCAGATTTCTAGACACCAGAGTAAGATGGAGAGGTATGTATCAACCCCTTTGCATTTATCAAGTAGCGGGGTTATCAACTGAGGTTCAGTTCATCTGCGGGAGATGTAGGTTATTTTTTAAGCAGGAAAATAGGCTGCTGCAAACCATGAGTGGTCTGGTAGAATTTCTGCCTTGTGAACAATCAGGCAGATTTTTATCCAATTTGCAAGCATAATTACACTAAGTTGAAATTTGGACTCCCATAGGAAGCCCAAAAATTAATCCAGGGACCAGATTTGAACAAACTTGAATCTGATCCACCAAGAGATGTAAATATCAAAACCTTCTAAGAAAAGGTTCTGCAGAAGAAGACTTTTAAATAAATTCCCTCATATGGTGCTCAGTTAAAATTCGGGCTCCCATAGGGAGCCCAAACATTAACCCAGGAACCCGATTTGAACAAACTTGAATCTGACCTACCTAGAGATGTCATATACCAAATATGAAAGGATTCTAATTGGTGAATCTGAAGAAGATTTTTAAAGAACTTCCCTCATTTTGCACCACGTTAAAATTCAGGCAACCATAGGGAGTCCAAATATTAACCCAGACACTCGGTTTGAACAACCCAAGGACATTATTCCCCATATTGCCGTAAAGTTAATAATTTGGCTTAAATATGAACCAGGGTGCTTCATTTGAACACACTTGTATCTGCCCTCCCCCCCCCCCCCCCCCCCCCCCCCCAGATGCTGTATACCAAATATCAAAAGATTCTGGAGAAAATTTTTGCAAATATGCTGACTCAGCATTTTCCCTATTCACCCCCACCCCTTCAGAACACTCTGACACAGCCAATGGCAATTTTTTTTACCATTCAGTTCTACTGGTCATAAGGATGCTTCATGCCAAATAACAGTTCCCTGTTCCGTGTGGTTTGGGAAATATGGGCATTTGAAAATATTTCTATTTTTATCTCCTGGGGTTCTCACAGGGACATAGGACAATTGTTTTTGCATTTATCAGGTAGATATGACTCAATAATACCACATATCAAATTTGGTTCAAATCGGACCATCGGTTCAGAAAATAAAAATTTTGGGAGGGGCCAAAAATCTTAACCCTCCCATTACAAAAGCAAATATGGATCCACAAACTTTGTTTGAACAAAACTGATTCTACACTTGAAAAGGAAGCTCCATACCAAATATCAGTTCATTGTATCAACTGCTTCATGGGAAGTTTTTTATGAATTTTGGAGCATTTTTCCCCACCTCCTCCCTATAGGACTGAGCACGTTGATTTAGAAAAAAAATGCGATGTCAGAACAGGCAATCACCTCAAATTTAAGTAAAATTGGTTCAGTGGTTTAGGAGGAGCAGGTGCAAACAACATGTTCATGGACAACAGAAGACGGACGGTAAGTGATCTCTATAGCTCAATCCTGACTTTCAGTCACGTGAGCTAAAAAGATGTTTATGGCCTTCCTAGATGTGAAAAAAAAACATTGGAGAGAGGGTGGATGGTGGGAATGTGGCAGAGATATATGGCCTCGAATTTAGAGAAAGTTTTTGTCGGAATCACTATATACACTTTACAAGGATATGCAGTGTGTACTCAACTTGGGAAACCTCACAACAAATGAGTTCTAATAGAGATGGGCCTTAAGCAGGGGTGTATACTGTCACTAATTCTGTTTACACTGTACATAAAAAAATCTAAAAATACTGATTTAAAAAATATCAGAATACATAAATAAATACTTAAAACTAATTTGAATCGAGGGACTTAATTTGAACAAACTTACATCAAGAATTTGTTCTGTAAAGGTCGAGGTATATGGTTTTACATTGACATATTTAAGTCAAGATGACACCACAGCATTATCTCAATGTACCTCTACTAGTAACATTTTAACATGATCTTCTGCAGCAGTTCTGTAATCTCTCACCAGGATATACATACTAAAAGAACAGGAAAATTACCTTGGTACTTTGGGAGACCTTGGTATGTTCTTCTGTAACCAACTCGGAAGGATAGCTGCACCAATGCACACCCACACCATTATCCATATCAACCAACATACACATCCAATGGCCTTATACACCTCCTCTACACACACCAACATACACACCCAATGGCATATACACCTCCTCTACACACACCAACATACACACCCAATGGCACCTCCTCTATACACCAACATACACACCCAATGGCATATACATCTCCTCTGCACACACCAACATACACACCCAATGACATATACACCTCCTCTACACAAACCAAC
Source organism: Pictodentalium vernedei (assembly GCA_031216915.1). Taxonomy (NCBI): domain Eukaryota; kingdom Metazoa; phylum Mollusca; class Scaphopoda; order Dentaliida; family Dentaliidae; genus Pictodentalium; species Pictodentalium vernedei. The sequence goes on along the minus strand of CM062289.1, from coordinate 459,036,963 downwards.
ATACACACACCAACATACACTCCCAATGGCATATACACCTCCTCTGCACACACCAACATACACATCCAATGACATATAGATAGATTCCAGCCATCGTTTTTAGACGGTGTGCAGTGGTCTAGTGGTTTAGGCAGTGGACACCTGATTGCCAGGCGGTCATGTCGAGGGTTCTAACCCCGGGGGGGGGGGGGGGGGGGGGGGGAAAGGAGGTGGGGATCAGAAACCAACATTCAAAATTCCTCTAAACCATGATTGTGTCATTTGAAAAACATACACACCCAATGGCATATACACCTCTACACACAGCAACATACACACCCAATGGCATATACACCTCCTCTGCACACACCAACATACACACCCAATGGCATATACACGTCCTCTGCAAACACCAACATACACATCCAATGACATATAGATTCCAGCCATCATTTTTAGACAGTGTGCAATGGTCTAGTGGTTTAGGCACTGGACACCTGATTGCCAGGCGGTCTTGCCGAGGGTTTGAATCCCGGGGGGGGGGGGGGGGGGGGGGGGGTGGGCAGGGATCAGAAACCAACATTCAAAATTCCACTAAACCATGATTGTGTCATTTGAAAAACATACACACCCAATGGCATATACACCTCCTCTACACACAGCAACATACACACCCAATGGCATATACACCTCCTCTACACAAACCAACATACACACCCAATGGCATATACACCTCCTCTACACAAACCAACATACACACCCAATGGCATATACACCTCCTCTACACAAACCAACATACACACCCAATGGCATATACACCTCCTCTGCACACACCAACATACAAACCCAATGGCATATACTCCTCCTCTACATGCCAACATACATACGGAATGGCATATACACCTCCTCTACACACACCAACATACACACCCAATGGCATATACACCTCCTCTGCACACACGAATATACACACCCAATGGCATATACACCTCCTCTGCACACACCAACATACACACCCTATGGCATAAACACCTCCTCCACACACACCAACTTACACATCCAATGGCATACACCTCCTCTACACACACCAACATACAGACCCAATGGCATATACATCTCCTCTGCTCACACCAACGTACACACCCACTGGCAAATACACTTCCTCTACACACATGGAGAGAGACAGAAACAGGATGGCAAAGAAACATTGAAAAAAAAGTTAACCCTATACCCAACGAATCGGCCGCATCCACATGCGTAATATGCAAATTCAGCAGTTGAAAAAATATTATTTTTTAAAAAATTTCAACACAACCATATCATGTGGCCCCTCGTCAAGCTTGTTCCAGCGAGAGGTCACATGATATGGTTTTGTTGAAATATTTTGAAAAATTTCAAAAACTGATATTTAAAATAATAAATTTTGTTATCGTCTGCATTGGGTAAAGGGTTAAATTAAAAAATACATAGTACAGTCCTGATGGTTTTGATGTCTGTACACGTGTTTACCAGGTAATACAAATCATCAGCAAAACTTTAATTAGTGAAGTACTGGGATGTACCTGATGCTTCATTAATTAAATTTTTGATGATTATTCCTAAAATGAGTGTTTGGAATTTAATATTATTGCCTCCATGGAAATATTGCACACCCATGGAAAGTTATCCATCCACGACAGACATAAGGTATGTTGTTCCTGTATCGAAAAACAAAATCATGTGTAAGAGGACCCTGTCACCCAGACTGAAAGACAAATCTGTGGCAGGACCCGGCCAGACTTGATGTGTATTGTCAATGTCCCTGTCCTGCACAGGTTAAACTACTGCATTAATCTGGAAAGAAAGTCACTTGCCTGTTGTCTGTTGATGAAAGACTCAAGTAACAAGTGACAAGTTTTACCCTGACCAATTGTTATATAGCTTAGAATAGCATGATCTGCACTTTCTGCAGACTAGACATGAAACCGTTGAACTTACAGTTTTTACTACATAAACAATTGCGACACCACTTATAAATATCTGAACATTTCGTGAAAACAATTTGAATATCTTTTTCGACAAATACATGAGGTTAAGTCATTTCCTCCAGCGTGCACTGTTTGCCATGGCTTACTTCATAACAAGAACCAGGAAGTGTAAATGTACTTCCACTACATACCCTGATATTCTACCCTGTTCGTACATCATAAACCGACGAGCTGAGGTGGCTCGATCGTTCAATACAATGACCCAAGGTTAGAATATGGAGGTTTCAGCTGTTATAAAATATTTAATTATCAAGTGAAAACTTTCCTAATTCAACTACACCAGGCCTGGCATTCTTAAAAATGCAGGAGGGCTAAAAATCGCTGTCCTCACATGGCCTAGGGGAGCGATTAGCTCTCCTCAAGCCTACAAAAGCTAAGAGTGACAAAATGAAGTTGTACTATTAATGATTCTGCCCTTGTGGGCTTTGTACATTTTATTTGGTGCTGATAACAAGATAGTCTCTGTGAGACGGCTACACTGCACCTCCCACACACACCCTCCGTGCCTCAGCAAGTCCCGGAGGTGTGGAAGGAGCAGTGTGGCCATCTTGCAGAGACCACTAACATAGCAGAGATCTGAAAACCTGTGGATTTTAGGAACAGGCTGTTGTGGTAATCATTATTTTCTAAGGCAAGGAGGGCTATTTTTCGCTCTCAATTTTTTTAAGGCGAGCAGTAGGCAAGTGAATGAGTCGCTCTCCCTGAAAATGCCAGGACTGCTATACATGTCTGTACTTGTTAATATGCATGTAAGATGGACATGCTAGTACACATACTAACTGTGACAGTCAAATACCCAGTCCAGAGATTTCTTGAGTGGGTAAGGGTGGGAGGTTACAGTCGGTTACTCATATCATACCTGTCTTTGATTTCAGATGTTCCTCAATTTCTGGTAGCATCATACTGAACTTTGTTTTAGGGAAGACTTTATAATCACTAACATTCAGTTCACATACAGTTGGTCCCAAACCTGAAAAAAGGAAAATTTCTTACCAAACAAAATTTCAAAGACTGATATTGCACTAAGTGCAAATTTGCGCTCTCATATGGAGCCCAAATATTAACAAGAGGCCCTACAATGCCAAGCGCTGCTAATCCCCCTGCACCCCCCCCCCCCCCTCCAGTTGGGAAAGGGGAGCATAGGCATGTTTTTTCCACACATAAAAGCACTCTAAATCCGGACAAACCCATCTTGAAAAGGCCTAACTGACAGGGACAGGAGGAGGGAGTGGGGGTGGAAGCAGTTCGCATAGGAGTTAATTTTTCTTTCTGCATGTAATCACTCTAAATCCTTCGAAATACATTTTTGAGCAAAGAAAAAAAATGCCTAATTGACACGGGGTGCAGGTGGGTGGGTGGGTGGGGGTCATAGGAGTAGCAAAAAATGTCTGCATGTACGAACTCTATCAAATATCAAAAGATTCTTATTGTATCTCAAGAAGCAGATTATTCCTCATATTGGACTAAGTTAAAAGTCAGTCTCTAATTGAGAACCCAAATACTAACCTAGAGACTTGATTTGAACAAAACTAGATCTGACCTCTCTGAGGATGTTGTGTACCAAATATCAAAAGATTCTGACTGGTGGATTTGAGGAAGAATATTTTTAAAGATTATTCCTCAGTTTGCAGTAATTAATATTCAGACTCCATTAGAGAGTCCAATTATTAACCAATGGACTTAAGTTGTACAAATTTAATCCAACCCTTGTACGTATTCTGTTTGCCATATATTAAAAGATTCTGACTGGTGTTTCTGGAGAAGAATAGTTTTGAAGATAATTCCTCATTTTGGGCTAAGTTAAAATTTAGGGAGACCAAATATTAACCCAGGGACTTGGTTTGAACAAAATGAGATCTAACCTCCCCAAGGATGCGGTATACTAAATTTCAAAAGATCCTGACTGGTGGATCTGAAGAAGAAGATTTTTAAAGATAATTCCCCATATTGCACTAAGTTAAAATTTGAGCTCCCCATAGGGAGCCCAAACATTAACTGAAGGGCTTGCTTTGAACACACTTGAATCTGACACCCGCAGGGATACTGTATACTCAATATCAATAGATTCTGACAAGTGGATCTGAAAAAGATTTTTAAAGATTATTTCCCATATTGCATTAAGTTCAAATTTGGACCCCCATGGAGAGCCCAATTATTAACTTATGTGATTGCTTTGAACAAACTTGATACTGACACCCCGAAAGGATTCTGTATACCATACATTAAAGGATTCTGATCAGTGGATCTGGAGAAAAAGAGTTTTAAAAATTATTTCTCAGATTGGCTTAAGTTAAAATTTGTGCTCCAATAGGGAGCCTAAATATTAACCCAGCGACTTGGTTTGAACAAAAATAAATCTAATCTCCTTGAGGATGCTGTATACTTAATATCCTGACTGGTGGATTTGAAGAAGAAGATTTTAAAGATAATTCCCCATATTGCTCTAAGTTAAAATTTCAGAAACCCATAGGAAGCCCAAATATTAACTGAGGGACTTGATTTTGAACAATCTTGAATCTCACCCTCATAACAATGACATATACCAATTTCTAAACATTAAAAGATTCTGCCCAGTGGTTCTGAAGAAGATTTTTAAAGATTATTCCCCATATTGCCCTAAATTAAAATTTGGGCTCCTGTATTGAGCCCAATAAATTATAACAAACTTGTATCTGACACCCTCTGCCATCCCCCACCCCCACCTCCCCCACACCCCATGCATGCTGTACACCAATATACCAAATATCAAAAGATTCTGATCAGTGGTTCTGGAGAAAAAATGTTTAAAACATTTTTCTGTGTATACCCCTCACTGCTGAACACCCTGACACAACCGATGGAATTATACCCCTCACTGCTGAACACCCTGACACAACCGATGGAATTTCATTTTTCTATGTATACCCCTCACTGCTGAACACCCTGACACAACCGATGGAATTTCATTTTTTACCATTCCATTCTAAGGATGCTTCTTACCAAAAAACAATTCTCTGTTATTTATTTATTTGGGCTTAATGACATATTAACAGCCAGGGTCACATCATGTCGTGACAGTTTTACGGGTGGAGGAAGCCTGAGTACCCCGAGAGAACCACCAAGAAACAACGAGCACCTGTCAGCTCTCCAACATCGTAACTCTGCACCGTGGCACAGGCAGGGTTAGATTGGTTGAAGACATGCGCACAATTGACGTGCAGTACGCCTTAGTACACAGCGTCATTCTGCCCCCATGTAGGCAATCAGGGTTAAGTACCTTGCCCAATGACACAACACGGGAGCGTGAATCAGTCGCTGAAATGGTTACCCATCCAACTACTAACCGTGCTTGACATTGCTTAACTTGGTGATCTGACGAGAACTGGTTACCACGATGCCACCGCGCCCTCAGCTCTCTGTTCCATGTTGTTTGGAATATGGGCGCTTGAAAATTTTTTTTTTTTTAGCTCCTGGGGTTCCACAGGGACACAAGAATTTTTGTGTGCATAAATCAAGTTCTTATGACTCAATAGAGCCACATACCAAATTTGGTTCAAATCGGACCATCGGTTCAGAAAATGGAAATTTTGGGCGGGGCCAAAAATCTTACCCCTCCATTACAAAGACACATACTGCTCCACTATTTGAGAAGCCCAGCTCCACCACTGCCTTTGCCGAATAGATTAGGTGACAAGAGTCCATAGGGCCACTAGTCCAATTCACTCACAGTAAAGACTAACTGTTATCCATAGGGCCACTAGTCCAATTCACTCACAGTAAAGACTAACTGTTATCCATAGGGCCACTAGTCCAATTCACTCACAGTAAAGACTAACTGTTATCCATAGGGCCACTAGTCCAATTCTCTCACGGTAAAGACTAACATTACGGGTTGATCTGGCCTTTCAGTTATGTACAGTTTAGAGTTTTAGTGCCTTATGACACAAAAATTAAAAATCTCTCAATGAATTAAGACTGAGATCAAATACTACAGAACATTTTTTTTCAATATCACTAAAGTGAAAAAAGATCGAGGCTTGAGGATCACTTCATATAACAGTTAATAACCTGAACACAAAACAAACTCAAATGACTTGATTCAAAGTCAAAGCTTACAAACATTTCATAAAATGTGGGAACCCTGAGAAGTAGAACAATGCTTGTTTTCTGCGGTAAATAAGTTCGCCTATAGTGGTAAAATAGGACCCGGTAACCAATAACTGATAACTGAGATGGAAGCAGTGGTGTAGTTATGGGAGGGATGAACCCCACTAAAAAAAATTTGCCCCCCCCCCCCCAAAAAAAAAACATGGGCTCAATGCAACTTTGTCATAACATATAGAGCGCTAAAATGGTCACCAATATACACATGCTGCATGGTTTAGATTAACCCTCAGATCAGTGATGGGTGGGGGTCTCCAATATACACATGCTATATGGGTCAGATTAATCCTTAGATCAGTGATGGGTGGGGGTCTCCAATATACACATGCTATATGGGTCAGATTAATCCTTAGATCAGTGATGGGTGGGAGTCTCCAATATACACAAGCTATATGGGTCAGATTAATCCTTAGATCAGTGATGGGTGGGGGTCTCCAATATACACATGCTGCATGGTTTAGATTAACCCTCAGATCAGTGATGGGTGGGGGTCTCCAATATACACATGCTATATGGGTCAGATTAATCCTTAGATCAGTGATGGGTGGGGATCTCCAATATACACATGCTATATGGGTCAGATTAATCCTTAGATCAGTGATGGGTGGGGGTCTCCAATATACACATGCTATATGGGTCAGATTAACCCTTAATCATTGATGGGTGGGGGTCTCCAATATACACATGCTATATGGGTCAGATTAACCCTTAGATCAGTGATGGGTGGGGGTCTCCAATATACACAAGCTATATGGGTCAGATTAATCCTTAGATCAGTGATGGGTGGGGGTCTCTAATATACACATGCTATATGGGTCAGATTAATCCTTAGATCAGTGATGGGTGGGGGTCTCCAATATACACATGCTATATGGGTCAGATTAATCCTTAGATCAGTGATGGGTGGGGGTCTCTCCAATATACACATGCTATATGGGTCAGATTAATCCTTAGATCAGTGATGGGTGGGGGTCTCCAATATACACATGCTATATGGGTCAGATTAATCTTTAGATCAGTGATGGGTGGGGGTTTCCAATATACAAAAGCTATATGGGTCAGATTAATCCTTAGATCAGTGATGGGTGGGGGTCTCCAATATACACATGCTATATGGGTCAGAATATAATCCATAGATCAGTGATGGGTGGGGGTCTCCAATATACACAAGCTATATGGGTCAGATTAATCCTTAGATCAGTGATGGGTGGGGGGTCTCCAATATACACATGCTATATGGGTCAGATTAATCCTTAGATCAGTGATGGGTGGGGGTCTCCAATATTCACATGCTATATGGGTCAGATTAATCCTTAGATCAGTGATGGGTGGGGGTCTCCAATATACACATGCTATATGGGTCAGATTAATCCTTAGATCAGTGATGGGTGGGGGTCTCCAATATACACATGCTATATGGGTCAGATTAATCCTTAGATCAGTGATGGGTGGGGGTCTCCAATATACACATGCTATATGGGTCAGATTAACCCTTAATCATTGATGGGTGGGGGTCTCCAATATACACATGCTATATGGGTCAGATTAACCCTTAGATCAGTGATGGGTGGGGGTCTCCAATATACACAAGCTATATGGGTCAGATTAATCCTTAGATCAGTGATGGGTGGGGGGGTCTCTAATATACACATGCTATATGGGTCAGATTAATCCTTAGATCAGTGATGGGTGGGGGGTCTCCAATATACACATGCTATATGGGTCAGATTAATCCTTAGATCAGTGATGGGTGGGGGTCTCCAATATACACATGCTATATGGGTCAGATTAATCCTTAGATCAGTGATGGGTGGGGGTTTCCAATATACACAAGCTATATGGGTCAGATTAATCCTTAGATCAGTGATGGGTGGGGGTCTCCAATATACACATGCTATATGGGTCAGATTAATCCTTAGATCAGTGATGGGTGGGGGGTCTCCAATATACACAAGCTATATGGGTCAGATTAATCCTTAGATCAGTGATGGGTGGGGGGGTCTCCAATATACACATGCTATATGGGTCAGATTAATCCTTAGATCAGTGATGGGTGGGGGGTCTCCAATATTCACATGCTATATGGGTCAGATTAATCCTTAGATCAGTGATGGGTGGGGGGTCTCCAATATACACATGCTATATGGGTCAGATTAATCCTTAGATCAGTGATGGGTGGGGGTCTCCAATATACACATGCTATATGGGTCAGATTAATCCTTAGATCAGTGATGGGTGGGGGTCTCCAATATACACATGCTATATGGGTCAGATTAATCCTTAGATCAGTGATGGGTGGGGGTCTCCAATCTACACATGCTATATGGGTCAGATTAATCCTTAGATCAGTGATGGGTGGGGGTCTAGAATATACACATGCTATATGGGTCAGATTAATCCTTAGATCAGTGATGGGTGGGGGTCTCCAATATACACATGCTATATGGGTCAGATTAATCCTTAGATCAGTGATGGGTGGGGGTCTCCAATATACACATGCTATATGGGTCAGATTAATCCTTAGATCAGTGATGGGTGGGGGTCTCCAATATACACATGCTATATGGGTCAGATTAACCCTTAATCATTGATGGGTGGGGGTCTCCAATATACACATGCTATATGGGTCAGATTAACCCTTAGATCAGTGATGGGTGGGGGTCTCCAATATACACAAGCTATATGGGTCAGATTAATCCTTAGATCAGTGATGGGTGGGGGTCTCTAATATACACATGCTATATGGGTCAGATTAATCCTTAGATCAGTGATGGGTGGGGGTCTCCAATATACACATGCTATATGGGTCAGATTAATCCTTAGATCAGTGATGGGTGGGGGTCTCCAATATACACATGCTATATGGGTCAGATTAATCCTTAGATCAGTGATGGGTGGGGGTCTCCAATATACACATGCTATATGGGTCAGATTAATCTTTAGATCAGTGATGGGTGGGGGTTTCCAATATACACAAGCTATATGGGTCAGATTAATCCTTAGATCAGTGATGGGTGGGGGTCTCCAATATACACATGCTATATGGGTCAGATTAATCCTTAGATCAGTGATGGGTGGGGGGTCTCCAATATACACAAGCTATATGGGTCAGATTAATCCTTAGATCAGTGATGGGTGGGGGGTCTCCAATATACACATGCTATATGGGTCAGATTAATCCTTAGATCAGTGATGGGTGGGGGTCTCCAATATTCACATGCTATATGGGTCAGATTAATCCTTAGATCAGTGATGGGTGGGGGTCTCCAATATACACATGCTATATGGGTCAGATTAATCCTTAGATCAGTGATGGGTGGGGGTCTCCAATATACACATGCTATATGGGTCAGATTAATCCTTAGATCAGTGATGGGTGGGGGTCTCCAATATACACATGCTATATGGGTCAGATTAATCCTTAGATCAGTGATGGGTGGGGGTCTCCAATATACACATGCTATATGGGTCAGATTAATCCTTAGATCAGTGATGGGTGGGGGTCTAGAATATACACATGCTATATGGGTCAGATTAACCCTTAGATCAGTGATGGGTGGGGGGTCTCCAATATACACATGCTATATGGGTCAGATTAATCCTTAGATCAATGATGGGTGGGGGTCTCCAATATACACATGCTATATGGGTCAGATTAATCCTTAGATCAGTGATGGGTGGGGGTCTCCAATATACACAAGCTATATGGGTCAGATTAACCCTTAATCATTGATGGGTGGGGGTCTCCAATATACACAAGCTATGTGGGTCAGATTAACCCTCAGATCAGTGATGGGTGGGGGTCTCCAATATACACAAGCTATATGGGTCAGATTAATCCTTAGATCAGTGATGGGTGGGGGTCTCCAATATACACATGCTATATGGGTCAGATTAATCCTTAGATCAATGATGGGTGGGGGTCTCCAATATACACATGCTATATGGGTCAGATTAATCCTTAGATCAGTGATGGGTGGGGGTCTCCAATATACACATGCTATATGGGTCAGATTAATCCTTAGATCAATGATGGGTGGGGGTCTCCAATATACACATGCTATATGGGTCAGATTAATCCTTAGATCAGTGATGGGTGGGGGTCTCCAATATACACAAGCTATATGGGTCAGATTAACCCTTAATCATTGATGGGTGGGGGTCTCCAATATACACAAGCTATGTGGGTCAGATTAACCCTCAGATCAGTGATGGGTGGGGGTCTCCAATATACACAAGCTATATGGGTCAGATTAATCCTCAGATCAGTGATGGGTGGGGGTCTCCAATATACACAAGCTATATGGGTCAGATTAATCCTTAGATCAGTGATGGGTGGGGGTCTCCAATATACACATGCTGCATGGTTTAGATTAACCCTCAGATCAGTGATGGGTGGGGGTCTCCAATATACACATGCTATATGGGTCAGATTAACCCTTAGATCAGTGATGGGTGGGGGTCTCCAATATACATATGCTATATGGGTCAGATTAATCCTTAGATCAGTGATGGGTGGGGGGTCTCCAATATACACAAGCTATATGGGTCAGATTAATCCTTAGATCAGTGATGGGTGGGGGTCTCCAATATACACAAGCTATGTGGGTCAGATTAATCCTTAGATCAGTGATGGGTGGGGGGTCTCCAATATACACATGCTGCATGGTTTAGATTAACCCTCAGATCAATGATGGGTGGGGGTCTCCAATATACACATGCTATATGGGTCAGATTAATCCTTAGATCAGTGATGGGTGGGGGTCTCCAATATACACATGCTGCATGGTTTAGATTAACCCTCAGATCAGTGATGGGTGGGGGTCTCCAATATACACATGCTATATGGGTCAGATTAATCCTTAGATCAGTGATGGGTGGGGGTCTCCAATATACACATGCTATATGGGTCAGATTAATCCTTAGATCAGTGATGGGTGGGGGTCTCCAATATACACATGCTATATGGGTCAGATTAATCCTTAGATCAGTGATGGGTGGGGGTCTCCAATATACACATGCTATATGGGTCAGATTAATCCTTAGATCAGTGATGGGTGGGGGTCTAGAATATACACATGCTATATGGGTCAGATTAACCCTTAGATCAGTGATGGGTGGGGGGTCTCCAATATACACATGCTATATGGGTCAGATTAATCCTTAGATCAATGATGGGTGGGGGTCTCCAATATACACATGCTATATGGGTCAGATTAATCCTTAGATCAGTGATGGGTGGGGGTCTCCAATATACACAAGCTATATGGGTCAGATTAACCCTTAATCATTGATGGGTGGGGGTCTCCAATATACACAAGCTATGTGGGTCAGATTAACCCTCAGATCAGTGATGGGTGGGGGTCTCCAATATACACATGCTGCATGGTTTAGATTAACCCTCAGATCAGTGATGGGTGGGGGTCTCCAATATACACAAGCTATATGGGTCAGATTAATCCTTAGATCAGTGATGGGTGGGGGGTCTCCAATATACACATGCTATATGGGTCAGATTAACCCTTAGATCAGTGATGGGTGGGGGTCTCCAATATACATATGCTATATGGGTCAGATTAATCCTTAGATCAGTGATGGGTGGGGGGTCTCCAATATACACAAGCTATATGGGTCAGATTAATCCTTAGATCAGTGATGGGTGGGGGTCTCCAATATACACAAGCTATGTGGGTCAGATTAATCCTTAGATCAGTGATGGGTGGGGGGTCTCCAATATACACATGCTGCATGGTTTAGATTAACCCTCAGATCAGTGATGGGTGGGGGTCTCCAATATACACATGCTATATGGGTCAGATTAATCCTTAGATCAGTGATGGGTGGGGGTCTCCAATATACACAAGCTATATGGGTCAGATTAATCCTTAGATCAGTGATGGGTGGGGGTCTCGAATATACACATGCTATATGGGTCAGATTAACCCTTAATCATTGATGGGTGGGGGTCTCCAATATACACATGCTATATGGGTCAGATTAATCCTTAGATCAGTGATGGGTGGGGGTCTCCAATATACACATGCTATATGGGTCAGATTAACCCTTAATCATTGATGGGTGGGGGTCTCCAATATACACATGCTATATGGGTCAGATTAACCCTTAGATCAGTGATGGGTGGGGGTCTCCAATATACACAAGCTATATGGGTCAGATTAATCCTTAGATCAGTGATGGGTGGGGGTCTCTAATATACACATGCTATATGGGTCAGATTAATCCTTAGATCAGTGATGGGTGGGGGTCTCCAATATACACATGCTATATGGGTCAGATTAATCCTTAGATCAGTGATGGGTGGGGGTCTCCAATATACACATGCTATATGGGTCAGATTAATCCTTAGATCAGTGATGGGTGGGGGTCTCCAATATACACATGCTATATGGGTCAGATTAATCTTTAGATCAGTGATGGGTGGGGGTTTCCAATATACACAAGCTATATGGGTCAGATTAATCCTTAGATCAGTGATGGTGGGGGTCTCCAATATACACATGCTATATGGGTCAGATTAATCCTTAGATCAGTGATGGGTGGGGGGTCTCCAATATACACAAGCTATATGGGTCAGATTAATCCTTAGATCAGTGATGGGTGGGGGGTCTCCAATATACACATGCTATATGGGTCAGATTAATCCTTAGATCAGTGATGGGTGGGGGTCTCCAATATTCACATGCTATATGGGTCAGATTAATCCTTAGATCAGTGATGGGTGGGGGTCTCCAATATACACATGCTATATGGATCAGATTAATCCTTAGATCAGTGATGGGTGGGGGTCTCCAATATACACATGCTATATGGGTCAGATTAATCCTTAGATCAGTGATGGGTGGGGGTCTCCAATATACACATGCTATATGGGTCAGATTAATCCTTAGATCAGTGATGGGTGGGGGTCTCCAATATACACATGCTATATGGGTCAGATTAATCCTTAGATCAGTGATGGGTGGGGGTCTAGAATATACACATGCTATATGGGTCAGATTAACCCTTAGATCAGTGATGGGTGGGGGGTCTCCAATATACACATGCTATATGGGTCAGATTAATCCTTAGATCAATGATGGGTGGGGGTCTCCAATATACACATGCTATATGGGTCAGATTAATCCTTAAATCAGTGATGGGTGGGGGTCTCCAATATACACAAGCTATATGGGTCAGATTAACCCTTAATCATTGATGGGTGGGGGTCTCCAATATACACAAGCTATGTGGGTCAGATTAACCCTCAGATCAGTGATGGGTGGGGGTCTCCAATATACACATGCTGCATGGTTTAGATTAACCCTCAGATCAGTGATGGGTGGGGGTCTCCAATATACACATGCTATATGGGTCAGATTAACCCTTAGATCAGTGATGGGTGGGGGTCTCCAATATACATATGCTATATGGGTCAGATTAATCCTTAGATCAGTGATGGGTGGGGGGTCTCCAATATACACAAGCTATATTGGTCAGATTAATCCTTAGATCAGTGATGGGTGGGGGTCTCCAATATACACAAGCTATGTGGGTCAGATTAATCGTTAGATCAGTGATGGGTGGGGGGTCTCCAATATACACATGCTGCATGGTTTAGATTAACCCTCAGATCAGTGATGGGTGGGGGTCTCCAATATACACATGCTATATGGGTCAGATTAATCCTTAGATCAGTGATGGGTGGGGGTCTCCAATATACACAAGCTATATGGGTCAGATTAATCCTTAGATCAGTGATGGGTGGGGGTCTCCAATATACACATGCTGCATGGTTTAGATTAACCCTCAGATCAGTGATGGGTGGGGGTCTCCAATATACACATGCTATATGGGTCAGATTAATCCTTAGATCAGTGATGGGTGGGGGTCTCCAATATACACATGCTATATGGGTCAGATTAATCCTTAGATCAGTGATGGGTGGGGGTCTCCAATATACACATGCTATATGGGTCAGATTAATCCTTAGATCAGTGATGGGTGGGGGTCTCCAATATACACATGCTGCATGGTTTAGATTAACCCTCAGATCAGTGATGGGTGGGGGTCTCCAATATACACAAGCTATGTGGGTCAGATTAATCCTTAGATCAGTGATGGGTGGGGGGTCTCCAATATACACAAGCTATGTGGGTCAGATTAATCCTTAGATCAGTGATGGGTGGGGGTCTCCAATATACACATGATGCATGGTTTAGATTAACCCTCAGATCAGTGATGGGTGGGGGTCTCCAATATACACAAGCTATGTGGGTCAGATTAATCCTTAGATCAGTGATGGGTGGGGGTCTCCAATATACACATGCTATATGGGTCAGATGAATCCTTAGATCAGTGATGGGTGGGGTCTCCAATATACACATGCTATATGGGTCAGATTAATCCTTAGATCAGTGATGGGTGGGGGTCTCCAATATACACAAGCTATATGGGTCAGATTAACCCTTAGATCAGTGATGGGTGGGGGTCTCCAATATACACATGCTATATGGGTCAGATTAATCCTTAGATCAATGATGGGTGGGGGTCTCCAATATACACATGCTATATGGGTCAGATTAACCCTTAATCATTGATGGGTGGGGGTCTCCAATATACACATGCTATATGGGTCAGATTAATCCTTAGATCAGTGATGGGTGGGGGTCTCCAATATACACATGCTATATGGGTCAGATTAACCCTTAATCATTGATGGGTGGGGGTCTCCAATATACACAAGCTATATGGGTCAGATTAATCCTTAGATCAGTGATGGGTGGGGGTCTCCAATATACACAAGCTATATGGGTCAGATTAACCCTTAATCATTGATGGGTGGGGGTCTCCAATATACACAAGCTATATGGGTCAGATTAATCCTTAGATCAGTGATGGGTGGGGGTCTCCAATATACACAAGCTATATGGGTCAGATTAATCCTTAGATCAGTGATGGGTGGGGGTCTCCAATATACACAAGCTATATGGGTCAGATTAATCCTTAGATCAGTGATGGGTGGGGGGTCTCCAATATACACATGCTATATGGGTCAGATTAATCCTTAGATCATTGATGGGTGGGGGTCTCCAATATACACATGCTATATGGGTCAGATTAATCCTTAGATCAGTGATGGGTGGGGGGTCTCCAATATACACAAGCTATATGGGTCAGATTAATCCTTAGATCAGTGATGGGTGGGGGGTCTCCAATATACACATGCTATATGGGTCAGATTAATCCTTAGATCAGTGATGGGTGGGGGTCTCCAATATACACATGCTATATGGGTCAGATTAATCCTTAGATCAGTGATGGGTGGGGGTCTCCAATATACACATGCTATATGGGTCAGATTAATCCTTAGATCAGTGATGGGTGGGGGTCTCCAATATACACATGCTATATGGGTCAGATTAATCCTTAGATCAGTGATGGGTGGGGGTCTCCAATATACACATGCTATATGGGTCAGATTAATCCTTAGATCAGTGATGGGTGGGGGGTCTCCAATATACACAAGCTATATGGGTCAGACTAACCCTTAGATCAGTGAATTTTGTCAAATTTTCTTGGGGTGAGAGGCCTAGTCCTAACTGGGACAGTCTGGTCATTATCCTCATCTCCCACTTCCACTGAGAGGAGGGGTAACAACTAGAGTGTCCTAGTAAGGATAGGGGAGGGCCCAAAACCTCCAATGAAAGCCTTCCAAATATCATGTTTGACCCCCCCAAAACTGGCTAGGGCACCCTCTATTATAGAATCATGTATACATGTCTCAGTGGGAGTCCTTATTAAAGCTAAGCAGTATAGGTATGAACAGTTGGCTTAACCTTACTTTACACGTGTACTGTGGTTGTGATATAGCCATAGTATAGGTATAAACAGCTGACTTAACTTTATACTTGTACTGTGGTTGTGATATAGCCATAGTAAGGGTATAAACAGCTGACTTAACTTTATACTTGCATCATGGTTGTGATATAGCCGTAGTATGGGTATAAACAGCTGACTTAACTTTATACTTGTACTGTGGTTGTGATATAGCCATAGTATGGGTATAAACAGCTGACTTAACTTTATACTTGCATCATGGTTGTGATATAGCCGTAGTATGGGTATAAACAGCTGACTTAACTTTATACTTGTACTGTGGTTGTGATATAGCCATAGTATGGGTATAAACAGCTGACTTAACTTTATACTTGCATTGTGGTTGTGATATAGCCATAGTAAGGGTATAAACAGCTGACTTAACTTTATACTTGCATCATGGTTGTGATATAGCCGTAGTATGGGTATAAACAGCTGACTTAACTTTATACTTGTACTGTGGTTGTGATATAGCCATAGTATAGGTATAAGGGGGCGCGGTGGCTCAGTAGGTAGAAGTGCAGGCTGCAAGCCGAGAGGTCCTCGGTTCGAATCCAACCTGCGGCAACCGCGTTGTGTCCTTGGGCAAGACACTTCACCCCCACTGCTCATCTGGGGGCACAGTGATGTCGTGTACAAAGGCGTACTGCACGTCGATGGTACACCTGTCTTCAACCAATGCTAACCCTGCTTGTGTGGAGTTAGTATGTTGGGGAGCTGACAGTTGCTCGCCATTGCTCGGTGGTTCTCTCCGGGTACTCTGGCTTCCTCCACCCGTAAAACTGTCATGGTCATGATTAGCCATTGTGCATAAATATGTGACCTTAAACACCAATAAATAAATAATAAATAAGTATAGGTATAAACAATTGATTGACTTTATACATGTATTGTGGTTGTGATATAGCCATAGAATGGGTAAAAACATTTGACTTAACTTCACTTTATTCTTGTATTGTGATATAGCCATAGTGTAGGTAGATGTTGAAAATGACCTTTTCCCAACGTAATGGCCAAAACTGGCCAGGCTGGCCAGTGCTATTCACAAAACTTGCCATTCAACTTTCATTATTTTTTTCATTTTTTGTCTCAAAAATATAGCTTATGACCCCCTCATTGGAACGAGCCTGTTGAGCGCATGCCAATGGGATGTCATAAGCTAGGTTTTGGAGCTAAAAATAAAAAAATTAGTTATTCAATAACTTTGTTTGCTAGTGTCATAGTTTTAGTTTATTTTTACTGAGAACACTGAATCTATTTTAATTTGTTTAATGTGAGAACACTGAATCTATTTTAGTTTGTTAAATGTGAGAACACTGAATCCATTTTATGTTGTTCTTAGTGAGAACACTGAATATAATTTAGTTTGGTAAATGTGATAACACTGAATCTTTTTTAGTTTGTTAAATGTGAGAATACTGAACCTATTTTAGTTTATTTTTAGTGAGAACACTGAATCTATTTTAATTTGTTAAATGTGAGAACACTGAATCTATTTTAGTTTGTTAAATGTGAGAACACTGAATCTATTTTATGTTGTTTTTAGTGAGAACACTGAATCTATTTTAGTTTGTTAAATGTGAGAACACTGAATCTATTTTATGTTGTTTTTAGTGAGAACACCGAATCTAATTTAGTTTGTTAAATGTGAGAACACTGAATCTTTTTTAGTTTGTCAAATGTGAGAATACTAAACCCATTTTTGTTTATTTTTAGTGAGAACACTGAATCTGTTTTAATTTGTTGAATGTGAGAACACTGAATTTTTTTTAGTTTGTTAAATGTGAGAACACTGAATCTATTTTAGTTTGTTTTCAGTGAGAACACTGAACCTATTTTAGTTTGTTAAATGTGAGAATACTGAACCTATTTTAGTTTGTTTTTAGTGAGAACACTGAATCTATTTTAGTTTGTTTTTAGTGAGAACACTGAACCTATTTTAGTTTGTTAAATGTGAGAATACTGAACCTATTTTAGTTTGTTTTTAGTGAGAACACTGAATCTATTTTAGTTTGTTTTTAGTGAGAACACTGAACCTATTCTAGTTTGTTAAATGTGAGAATACTGAACCTATTTTAGTTTGTTTTTAGTGAGAACACTGAATCTATTTTAGTTTGTTTTTAGTGAGAACACTGAACCTATTTTAGTTTGTTAAATGTGAGAATACTGAACCTATTTTAGTTTGTTTTAGTGAGAACACTGAATCTATTTTATTTTGTTTTTAGTGAGAACACTGAACCTATTCTAGTTTGTTAAATGTGAGAATACTGAACCTATTTTAGTTTGTTTTTAGTGAGAACACTGAATCTATTTTAGTTTGTTTTTAGTGAGAACACTGAACCTATTTTAGTTTGTTAAATGTGAGAATACTGAACCTATTTTAGTTTGTTTTTAGTGAGAACACTGAATCTATTTTAGTTTGTTTTTAGTGAGAACACTGAACCTATTTTAGTTTGTTAAATGTGAGAATACTGAACCTTTTTTAGTTTGTTTTTAGTGAGAACACTGAATCTATTTTAGTTTATTTTTAGTGAGAACACTGAATCTATTTTAATTTGTTAAATGTGAGAACACTGAATCTATTTTACTTTGTTAAATGTGAGAACACTGAATCTATTTTATGTTGTTTTTAGTGAGAACACTGAATCTATTTTAGTTTGTTAAATGTGAGAACACTGAATCTATTTTATGTTGTTTTTAGTGAGAACACCTAATCTAATTTAGTTTGTTAAATGTGAGAACAGTGAATCTTTTTTAGTTTGTCAAATGTGAGAATACTAAACCCATTTTTGTTTATTTTTAGTGAGAACACTGAATCTGTTTTAATTTGTTGAATGTGAGAACACTGAATTTTTTTTAGTTTGTTAAATGTGAGAACACTGAAGCTATTTTAGTTTGTTTTTAGTGAGAACACTGAATCTATTTCGGTTTGTTTTTAGTGAGAATACTGAATCTATTTCAGTCTGTTAAATATGAGAACACTGAATCTATTTTAATTTGTTAAATGTGAGAACACTGAATCTATTTTAGCTTGTTTTAAGTGAGAACACTGAATCTATTTTAGTTTGTTATATGTGAGAATACTGAACCTATTTTAGTTTGTTTTTAGTGAGAACACTGAATCTGTTTTAGTTTGTTATTAGTGAGAAAGCTGAATCTATTTCAGTTTGTTAAATGTGAGAACACTGAATATATTTTAGTTTGTTTTTAGTGAGAACACTGAATATATTTTAGTTTGTTTTTAGTGAGAACACTGAATATATTTTAGTTTGTTTTTAGTGAGAACACTGAATCCATTTTAGTTTGTTTTTAGTGAGAACACTACATCTATTTTAGTTTGTTTTAGTGAGAACACTGAATCTATTTTAGTTTGTTTTTAGTGAGAACACTGAATCTATTTTAGTTTGTTTCAGTGAGAACACTGAATCTATTTTAGTTTGTTAAATGTGAGAACACTGAATCTGTTTTAATTTGTTTTTATTGAGAACACTGATTCTATTTTAGTTTGTTTCAGTGAGAACACTGAATCTATTTTAGTTTGTTTTTAGTGAGAACACTGAATCTATTTTAGTTTGTTTTTAGTGAGAACACTGAATCTATTTTAGTTTGTTTTTAGTGAGAACACTGAATCTATTTTAGTTTGTTTTAGTGAGAACACTGAATCTATTTTAGTTTGTTTTTAGTGAGAACACTGAATCTATTTTAATTTGTTTCAGTGAGAACACTGAATCTATTTTAGTTTGTTAAATGTGAGAACACTGAATCTATTTTAGTGTGTTTTAGTGAGAACACTGACTGAATCTATTTTAGTTTGTTTTAGTGAGAACACTCAATCTAATTTTGTTTGTTTTTAGTGAGAACACAATCTATTTTAGTTTGTTGTAGTGAGAACACTGAATCTATTTTAGTTTGTTGAATGTGAGAACACTGAATCTATTTGTTTGTTAAATGTGAGAACACTGAATCTATTTTAGTGTGTTTTAGTGAGAACACTGAATCTATTTTAGTTTGTTTTAGTGAGAACACTGAATCTAATTTAGTTTGTTTTTAGTGAGAACACAATCTATTTTAGTTTGTTTTAGTGAGAACACTGAATCTATTTTAGTTTGTTAAATGTGAGAACACTGAGAGTCAGTGTTCTCACATTTAACAAACTAAAATAGATTTTTAGTTTGTTTTTAGTGAGAACACTGAATCTATTTTAGTTTGTTTTAGTGAAAACACTGAATCTATTTTAGTTTGTTTTAGTGAGAACACTGAATCTAGTTTAGTTTTTTTTTAGTGAGAACTCTGAATTTTTTTTAGTTTGTTTTAGTGAGAACACAGAATCTTTTTTAGTTTGTTAAATGTGAGAACACTGAATCTATTTTTAGTTTGTTTTTAGTGATCCATCTTGATTTTGGAGTATTCTATTTTTGAAAATTATGAAATCTCACCTCACTGTGGAGCTGGATGTTTTGGGGGGTTTCCGGTTTGGTTCCATTTTCTGCAACAAACTGAGAAACTGAACCATAAGACCCAACAAAAAACGGTCAAAAAGTTTTACTGTGTTTATGCATAAACTGATCAAACTATCTTCCTGGGTGGAAACTGGACATGCGACCACTGTGGACACTTGTCACTTAACGGTAGTCTATCCAGCAATATGGACATGCGACCACTGTGGACACTTGTCACTTAACGGTAGTCTATCCAGCAATATGGACATGCAACCACTGTGGACACTTGTCACTTAACGGTAGTCTATCCAGTAATATGGACATGCAACCACTGTGGACACTTGTCACTTAACGGTAGTCTATCCAGCAATATGGACATGCAACCACTGTGGACACTTGTCACTTAACGGTAGTCTATCCAGCAATATGGACATGCGACCACTGTGGACACTTGTCACTTAACGGTAGTCTATCCAGCAATATGGACATGCGACCACTGTGGACACTTGTCACTTAACGGTAGTCTATCCAGCAATATGGACATGCAACCACTGTGGACACTTGTCACTTAACGGTAGTCTATCCAGCAATATGGACATGCAACCACTGTGGACACTTGTCACTTAACGGTAGTCTATCCAGCAATATGGACATGCAACCACTGTGGACACTTGTCACTTAACGGTAGTCTATCCAGCAATATGGACATGCAACCACTGTGGACACTTGTCACTTAACGGTAGTCTATCCAGCAATATGGACATGCAACCACTGTGGACACTTGTCACTTACCAGTAGTCTATCCAGCAATAGACGAGTCAATAAAGGAGAAAATTTGATAATGAGAACACAGCATAGTTTAGATGAACCTTATTCATTTATTACATGCATTTATGTTCTTTTTTCTGTATAAATAGACTTTAACTACTGATCCCCTTGAACCCAAAGGTATGTTAGGCTGAACCCAATACACAAAGGGCTTTCGTGGTGTGTTGTGTCGTATAATCTTGTATTGTGGTGAGTTGTGTTGTATAATCTTATATTGTGGTGAGTTGTGTCATATAATCTTGTATTGCGGTGAGTTGTGTTGTACAATATTGTATTGCAGTGAGTTGTGTCGTATAATCTCATATTGCGGTGAGTTGTGTCGTATAATCTCGTATTGTGGTGAGTCCTGTCATACAATCTCGTATTGTGGTGAGTTGTGTTGTATAATCTGGTATTGCAGTGAGTCGTGTCATACAATCTCGTATTGTGGTGAGTTGTGTTGTATAATCTTGTATTGCAGTGAGTCGTGTCATACAATCTTGTATTGTGGTGAGTTGTGTTGTATAATCTTGTATTGCAGTGAGTCGTGTCATATAATCTCGTATTGTCGTGAGTTGTGTTGTAATAATCTTGTATTGCAGTGAATTGTGTCATATAATCTTGTATTGTGGTGAGTCGAGTCGTATAATCTCGTATTGCGGTGAGTTGTGTCATATAATCTTGTATTGCGGGGAGTTGTGTCGTATAATCTTGTATGTGGTGAGTCGTGTCATATAATCTCATATTGTGGTGAGTCATGTCGTGTAATCTCTTACTGCGGTTAGTCGTATCGTATTGTGGATCTTTTTCCAAGTTAAGGAATCTGAGTGTTATTTACTATCAGTTCTTACCTAATCTAATCTGAACCGAAACCGAATCTAAATAATCAAAACCTTCCAGCTCAACATCACTCATATATACAAAATCTTCCAGCTAAACCTCACTCATATATACAAAACCTTCCAGCTCTACACTACTTGTATATTACCTTCCATCTCTACATCACTTGTATATACAAAACCTTCCAGCTCTATGTCAATCATATATTCAAAACCTTCCAGCTCTATGTCAATCGTATATACAAAACCTTCCAGCTCTTCCTCACTCATATATACAAAACCTTCCATCTCTACATCACTCGAATATACAAAACATTCCATCTCAACATCACTCGTATAAACAAAACCTTCCATCTCTACATCACTCGTATATACAAACCCTTCCATCTCTACATCACTCATATATACAAACCCTTCCATCTCTACATCACTCGTATATACAAACCCTTCCATCTCTACATCACTCATATATACAAACCCTTCCATCTCTACATCACTCGTATATACAAACCCTTCCATCTCTACATCACTCGTATATACAAAACCTTCCATCTCTACATCACTCATATATACAAAACCTTCCATCTCTACATCACTCATATATACAAACCCTTCCATCTCTACATCACTCATATATACAAACCCTTCCAGCTCTACATCACTCGTATATACAAACCCTTCCATCTCTACATCACTCGTATATACAAACCCTTCCATCTCTACATCACTCATATATACAAACCCTTCCATCTCTACATCACTCATATATACAAACCCTTCCATCTCTACATCACTCGTATACACAAACCCTTCCATCTCTACATCACTCGTATATACAAACCCTTCCAGCTCTACATCACTCGTATATACAAACCCTTCCATCTCTACATCACTCATATATACAAACCCTTCCATCTCTACATCACTCGTATATACAAACCCTTCCATCTCTACATCACTCGTATATACAAACCCTTCCAGCTCTACATCACTCGTATATACAAACCCTTCCATCTCTACATCACTCATATATACAAACCCTTCCATCTCTACATCACTCATATATACAAAACCTTCCATCTCTACATCACTCATATATACAAACCCTTCCATCTCTACATCACTCGTATACACAAACCCTTCCAGCTCTACATCACTCATATATACAAACCCTTCCATCTCTACGTCACTCGTATATACAAACCCTTCCATCTCTACATCACTCGTATATACAAACCCTTCCATCTCTACATCACTCATATATACAAACCCTTTCAGCTCTACATCACTCATATATACAAACCCTTCCATCTCTACGTCACTCGTATATACAAACCCTTCCATCTCTACATCACTCATATATACAAACCCTTCCATCTCTACATCACTCATATATACAAACCCTTTCAGCTGTACATCACTCATATATACAAAACCTTTCAGCTCTACATCACTCGTATATACAAACCCTTCCAGCTCTACATCACTCATATATACAAACCCTTCCAGCTCTACATCACTCATATATACAAACCCTTCCAGCTCAACATCACTCATATATACAAACCCTTCCATCTCTACATCACTCATATATACAAACCCTTTCAGCTGTACATCACTCATATATACAAAACCTTCCAGCTCTACATCACTCGTATATACAAACCCTTCCAGCTCTACATCACACATATATACAAACCCTTCCATCTCTACATCACTCGTATATACAAATCCTTCCATCTCTACATCACTCGTATATACAAAACCTTCCATCTCTACATCACTCATATATACAAACCCTTCCATCTCTACATCACTCATATATACAAACCCTTCCATCTCTACATCACTCATATATACAAAACCTTCCATCTCTACATCACTCGTATATACAAACCCTTCCATCTCTACATCACTCATATATACAAACCCTTCCATCTCTACATCACTCATATATACAAACCCTTCCATCTCTACATCACTCGTATATACAAACCCTTTCAGCTGTACATCACTCATATATACAAAACCTTTCAGCTCTACATCACTCGTATATACAAACCCTTCCATCTCTACATCACTCATATATACAAACCCTTCCATCTCTACATCACTCATATATACAAACCCTTCCATCTCTACATCACTCGTATATACAAACCCTTCCATCTCTACATCACTCATATATACAAAACCTTCCATCTCTACATCACTCATATATACAAACCCTTCCATCTCTACATCACTCATATATACAAACCCTTCCATCTCTACATCACTCGTATATACAAACCCTTCCATCTCTACATCACTCATATATACAAAACCTTCCATCTCTACATCACTCATATATACAAACCCTTCCATCTCTACACCACTCATATATACAAACCCTTCCATCTCTACATCACTCGTATATACAAACCCTTCCATCTCTACATCACTCATATATACAAACCCTTCCATCTCTACATCACTCATATATACAAAACCTTCCATCTCTACATCACTCATATATACAAACCCTTTCAGCTGTACATCACTCATATATACAAACCCTTCCATCTCTACATCACTCGTATATACAAACCCTTCCATCTCTACATCACTCATATATACAAAACCTTTCAGCTCTACATCACTCGTATATACAAACCCTTCCATCTCTACATCACTCATATATACAAACCCTTTCAGCTGTACATCACTCATATATACAAACCCTTCCATCTCTACATCACTCGTATATACAAACCCTTCCATCTCTACATCACTCATATATACAAAACCTTTCAGCTCTACATCACTCGTATATACAAACCCTTCCATCTCTACATCACTCATATATACAAACCCTTCCATCTCTACATCACTCATATATACAAACCCTTCCATCTCTACATCACTCGTATATACAAACCCTTCCATCTCTACATCACTCATATATACAAAACCTTCCATCTCTACATCACTCATATATACAAACCCTTCCATCTCTACATCACTCATATATACAAACCCTTCCATCTCTACATCACTCATATATACAAACCCTTCCATCTCTACATCACTCATATATACAAACCCTTCCATCTCTACATCACTCATATATACAAACCCTTCCATCTCTACATCACTCATATATACAAACCCTTTCAGCTGTACATCACTCGTATATACAAAACCTTTCAGCTCTACATCACTCGTATATACAAAACCTTCCATCTCTACATCACTCATATATACAAACCCTTCCATCTCTACACCACTCATATATACAAACCCTTCCATCTCTACATCACTCGTATATACAAACCCTTCCATCTCTACATCACTCATATATACAAACCCTTCCATCTCTACATCACTCATATATACAAAACCTTCCATCTCTACATCACTCGTATATACAAACCCTTCCATCTCTACATCACTCATATATACAAACCCTTTCAGCTGTACATCACTCATATATACAAACCCTTCCATCTCTACATCACTCGTATACACAAACCCTTCCATCTCTACATCACTCATATATACAAAACCTTTCAGCTCTACATCACTCGTATATACAAACCCTTCCATCTCTACATCACTCATATATACAAAACCTTTCAGCTCTACATCACTCGTATATACAAACCCTTCCAGCTCTACATCACTCGTATATACAAACCCTTCCATCTCTACATCACTCATATATACAAACCCTTCCATCTCTACATCACTCGTATATACAAACCCTTCCATCTCTACATCACTCATATATACAAACCCTTCCATCTCTACATCACTCATATATACAAACCCTTTCAGCTGTACATCACTCATATATACAAACCCTTCCATCTCTACATCACTCGTATATACAAACCCTTCCAGCTCTACATCACTCGTATATACAAACCCTTCCATCTCTACATCACTCATATATACAAAACCTTTCAGCTCTACATCACTCGTATATACAAACCCTTCCAGCTCTACATCACTCGTATATACAAACCCTTCCATCTCTACATCACTCATATATACAAACCCTTCCATCTCTACATCACTCGTATATACAAACCCTTCCATCTCTACATCACTCGTATATACAAACCCTTCCAGCTCTACATCACTCGTATATACAAACCCTTCCATCTCTACATCACTCATATATACAAACCCTTCCATCTCTACATCACTCATATATACAAACCCTTTCAGCTCTACATCACTCGTATATACAAACCCTTCCATCTCTACATCACTCATATATACAAACCCTTCCATCTCTACATCACTCATATATACAAACCCTTCCATCTCTACATCACTCGTATATACAAACCCTTCCATCTCTACATCACTCGTATATACAAATCCTTCCAGCTCTACGTCACTCATATATACAAAACCTTCCATCTCTACATCACTCGTATATACAAATCCTTCCAGCTCTACATCACTCGTATATACAAACCCTTCCATCTCTACATCACTCGTATATACAAACCCTTCCATCTCTACATCACTCGTATATACAAACCCTTCCATCTCTACATCACTCGTATACACAAACCCTTCCAGCTCTACATCACTCGTATATATAATACCTTCCATCTCCACATCACTCATATATACAAACCCTTTCAGCTCTACATCACTCATATATACAAACCCTTCCATCTCTACCTCACTCATATATACAAACCCTTTCAGCTGTACATCACTCATATATACAAAACCTTCCATCTCTACATCACTCGTATACACAAACCCTTCCATCTCTACATCACTCGTATATACAAACCCTTCCATCTCAACATCACTCATATATACAAACCCTTCCATCTCTACATCACTCATATATACAAACCCTTCCATCTCTACATCACTCGTATATACAAACCCTTCCATCTCAACATCACTCATATATACAAACCCTTCCATCTCTACATCACTCATATATACAAACCCTTTCAGCTGTACATCACTCATATATACAAAACCTTCCATCTCTACATCACTCGTATACACAAACCCTTCCATCTCTACATCACTCGTATATACAAACCCTTCCATCTCAACATCACTCATATATACAAACCCTTCCATCTCTACATCACTCATATATACAAACCCTTCCATCTCTACATCACTCGTATATACAAACCCTTCCATCTCAACATCACTCATATATACAAACCCTTCCATCTCTACATCACTCATATATACAAACCCTTTCAGCTGTACATCACTCATATATACAAAACCTTCCATCTCTACATCACTCGTATATACAAACCCTTCCATCTCTACATCACTCGTATATACAAACCCTTCCATCTCTACATCACTCGTATATACAAACCCTTCCATCTCTACATCACTCATATATACAAACCCTTCCATCTCTACATCACTCATATATACAAACCCTTTCAGCTCTACATCACTCATATATACAAACCCTTCCATCTCTACATCACTCATATATACAAACCCTTCCATCTCTACATCACTCATATATACAAACCCTTCCATCTCCACATCACTCATATATACAAACCCTTCCATCTCTACATCACTCATATATACAAACCCTTCCATCTCTACATCACTCATATATACAAACCCTTTCAGCTCTACATCACTCATATATACAAACCCTTCCATCTCTACATCACTCATATATACAAACCCTTCCATCTCTACATCACTCGTATATACAAACCCTTCCATCTCTACATCACTCATATATACAAACCCTTCCATCTCTACATCACTCGTATATACAAACCCTTCCATCTCTACATCACTCATATATACAAACCCTTCCATCTCTACATCACTCGTATATACAAACCCTTCCATCTCTACATCACTCATATATACAAACCCTTCCATCTCTACATCACTCATATATACAAACCCTTCCATCTCTACATCACTCATATATACAAACCCTTCCATCTCTACATCACTCATATATACAAACCCTTCCATCTCTACATCACTCGTATATACAAACCCTTCCATCTCTACATCACTCATATATACAAACCCTTCCATCTCTACATCACTCATATATACAAACCCTTTCAGCTCTACATCACTCATATATACAAACCCTTCCATCTCTACATCACTCATATATACAAACCCTTCCATCTCTACATCACTCGTATATACAAACCCTTCCATCTCTACATCACTCATATATACAAACCCTTCCATCTCTACATCACTCGTATATACAAACCCTTCCATCTCTACATCACTCATATATACAAACCCTTCCATCTCTACATCACTCATATATACAAACCCTTTCAGCTCTACATCACTCATATATACAAACCCTTCCATCTCTACATCACTCATATATACAAACCCTTCCATCTCTACATCACTCATATATACAAACCCTTCCATCTCTACATCACTCGTATATACAAAACCTTCCATCTCTACATCACTCATATATACAAACCCTTCCATCTCTACATCACTCATATATACAAACCCTTCCATCTCAACATCACTCATATATACAAACCCTTCCATCTCTACATCACTCATATATACAAACCCTTTCAGCTGTACATCACTCATATATACAAACCCTTCCATCTCTACATCACTCATATATACAAACCCTTCCATCTCTACATCACTCGTATATACAAACCCTTCCATCTCTACATCACTCGTATATACAAACCCTTCCATCTCTACATCACTCATATATACAAACCCTTCCATCTCTACATCACTCATATATACAAACCCTTTCAGCTCTACATCACTCATATATACAAACCCTTCCATCTCAACATCACTCATATATACAAACCCTTCCAGCTCTACATCACTCGTATATACAAA
Organism: Pictodentalium vernedei; assembly: GCA_031216915.1. Taxonomy (NCBI): domain Eukaryota; kingdom Metazoa; phylum Mollusca; class Scaphopoda; order Dentaliida; family Dentaliidae; genus Pictodentalium; species Pictodentalium vernedei. The sequence goes on along the minus strand of CM062289.1, from coordinate 459,007,974 downwards.
CCCTTCCATCTCTACATCACTCGTATATACAAACCCTTCCATCTCTACATCACTCGTATATACAAACCCTTCCATCTCTACATCACTCGTATATACAAACCCTTCCATCTCTACATCACTCATATATACAAAACCTTCCATCTCTACATCACTCGTATATACAAACCCTTCCATCTCAACATCACTCATATATACAAACCCTTCCATCTCTACATCACTCATATATACAAACCCTTCCATCTCTACATCACTCGTATATACAAACCCTTCCATCTCTACATCACTCGTATATACAAACCCTTCCATCTCTACATCACTCATATATACAAACCCTTCCATCTCTACATCACTCATATATACAAACCCTTTCAGCTCTACATCACTCATATATACAAACCCTTCCATCTCTACATCACTCATATATACAAACCCTTCCATCTCTACATCACTCATATATACAAACCCTTTCAGCTCTACATCACTCATATATACAAACCCTTCCATCTCTACATCACTCATATATACAAAACCTTCCATCTCTACATCACTCATATATACAAACCCTTCCATCTCTACATCACTCGTATATACAAACCCTTCCATCTCTACATCACTCGTATATACAAACCCTTCCATCTCTACATCACTCATATATACAAACCCTTCCATCTCTACATCACTCATATATACAAACCCTTTCAGCTCTACATCACTCATATATACAAACCCTTCCATCTCAACATCACTCATATATACAAACCCTTCCAGCTCTACATCACTCGTATATATAAAACCTTCCATCTCCACATCACTCATATATACAAAACCTTCCATCTCTACATCACTCATATATACAAACCCTTCCAGCTCTACATCACTCATATATACAAACCCTTCCAGCTCTACATCACTCATATATACAAAACCTTCCATCTCTACATCACTCGTATATACAAACCCTTCCATCTCTACATCACTCATATATACAAACCCTTCCATCTCTACATCACTCGTATATACAAACCCTTCCATCTCTACATCACTCATATATACAAACCCTTCCATCTCTACATCACTCGTATACACAAACCCTTCCAGCTCTACATCACTCGTATATATAAAACCTTCCATCTCCACATCACTCATATATACAAACCCTTTCAGCTCTACATCACTCGTATATACAAACCCTTCCATCTCTACATCACTCATATATACAAACCCTTCCAGCTGTACATCACTCATATATACAAACCCTTCCATCTCTACATCACTCGTATATACAAACCCTTCCATCTCTACATCACTCGTATATACAAACCCTTCCATCTCTACATCACTCGTATATACAAACCCTTCCAGCTCTACATCACTCATATATACAAACCCTTCCATCTCTACATCACTCATATATACAAACCCTTCCATCTCTACATCACTCGTATATACAAACCCTTCCATCTCTACATCACTCATATATACAAACCCTTCCATCTCTACATCACTCGTATACACAAACCCTTCCAGCTCTACATCACTCGTATATATAAAACCTTCCATCTCCACATCACTCATATATACAAACCCTTTCAGCTCTACATCACTCATATATACAAACCCTTCCATCTCTACATCACTCATATATACAAACCCTTCCAGCTGTACATCACTCATATATACAAACCCTTCCATCTCTACATCACTCGTATATACAAACCCTTCCAGCTCTACATCACTCATATATACAAACCCTTCCATCTCTACATCACTCGTATACACAAACCCTTCCAGCTCTACATCACTCGTATATATAAAACCTTCCAGCTCTACATCACTCATATATACAAACCCTTTTAGCTCTACATCACTCATATATACAAACCCTTCCATCTCTACATCACTCATATATACAAACCCTTTCAGCTGTACATCACTCATATATACAAACCCTTCCATCTCTACATCACTCGTATATACAAACCCTTCCAGCTCTACATCACTCATATATACAAACCCTTCCATCTCTACATCACTCGTATATACAAACCCTTCCATCTCTACATCACTCGTATATACAAACCCTTCCATCTCTACATCACTCATATATACAAACCCTTCCATCTCTACATCACTCGTATATACAAACCCTTCCATCTCTACATCACTCATATATACAAACCCTTCCATCTCTACATCACTCGTATATACAAACCCTTCCATCTCTACATCACTCGTATATACAAACCCTTCCATCTCTACATCACTCATATATACAAACCCTTCCAGCTCAACATCACTCATATATACAAACCCTTCCAGCTCTACATCACTCATATATACAAACCCTTCCAGCTCTACATCACTCATATATACAAAACCGTTCAGCTCTACATCACTCGTATATACAAACCCTTCCATCTCTACATCACTCATATATACAAACCCTTCCATCTCTACATCACTCATATATACAAACCCTTCCAGCTCTACATCACTCATATATACAAACCCTTCCATCTCTACATCACTCGTATATACAAACCCTTCCATCTCTACATCACTCATATATACAAACCCTTTCAGCTGTACATCACTCGTATATACAAACCCTTCCATCTCTACATCACTCATATATACAAAACCGTTCAGCTCTACATCACTCATATATACAAACCCTTCCATCTCTACATCACTCATATATACAAACCCTTCCATCTCTACATCACTCGTATATACAAACCCTTCCATCTCTACATCACTCATATATACAAACCCTTTCAGCTGTACATCACTCATATATACAAACCCTTCCATCTCTACATCACTCATATATACAAACCCTTCCATCTCTACATCACTCGTATATACAAACCCTTCCATCTCTACATCACTCATATATACAAACCCTTCCATCTCTACATCACTCGTATATACAAACCCTTCCATCTCTACATCACTCGTATATACAAACCCTTCCATCTCTACATCACTCGTATATACAAACCCTTCCATCTCTACATCACTCGTATACACAAACCCTTCCAGCTCTACATCACTCGTATATATAAAACCTTCCATCTCCACATCACTCATATATACAAACCCTTTCAGCTCTACATCACTCATATATACAAACCCTTTCAGCTGTACATCACTCATATATACAAAACCTTCCATCTCTACATCACTCGTATACACAAACCCTTCCATCTCTACATCACTCGTATATACAAACCCTTCCATCTCAACATCACTCATATATACAAACCCTTCCATCTCTACATCACTCATATATACAAACCCTTCCATCTCTACATCACTCGTATATACAAACCCTTCCATCTCAACATCACTCATATATACAAACCCTTCCATCTCTACATCACTCATATATACAAACCCTTTCAGCTGTACATCACTCATATATACAAAACCTTCCATCTCTACATCACTCGTATATACAAACCCTTCCATCTCTACATCACTCGTATATACAAACCCTTCCATCTCTACATCACTCGTATATACAAACCCTTCCATCTCTACATCACTCATATATACAAACCCTTCCATCTCTACATCACTCATATATACAAACCCTTTCAGCTCTACATCACTCATATATACAAACCCTTCCATCTCTACATCACTCATATATACAAACCCTTTCAGCTCTACATCACTCATATATACAAACCCTTCCATCTCTACTTCACTCATATATACAAACCCTTCCATCTCTACATCACTCATATATACAAACCCTTCCATCTCCACATCACTCATATATACAAACCCTTCCATCTCTACATCACTCATATATACAAACCCTTCCATCTCTACATCACTCATATATACAAACCCTTTCAGCTCTACATCACTCATATATACAAACCCTTCCATCTCTACATCACTCATATATACAAACCCTTCCATCTCTACATCACTCGTATATACAAACCCTTCCATCTCTACATCACTCATATATACAAACCCTTCCATCTCTACATCACTCGTATATACAAACCCTTCCATCTCTACATCACTCATATATACAAACCCTTCCATCTCTACATCACTCGTATATACAAACCCTTCCATCTCTACATCACTCATATATACAAACCCTTCCATCTCTACATCACTCATATATACAAACCCTTCCATCTCTACATCACTCATATATACAAACCCTTCCATCTCTACATCACTCATATATACAAACCCTTCCATCTCTACATCACTCGTATATACAAACCCTTCCATCTCTACATCACTCATATATACAAACCCTTCCATCTCTACATCACTCATATATACAAACCCTTTCAGCTCTACATCACTCATATATACAAACCCTTCCATCTCTACATCACTCATATATACAAACCCTTCCATCTCTACATCACTCGTATATACAAACCCTTCCATCTCTACATCACTCATATATACAAACCCTTCCATCTCTACATCACTCGTATATACAAACCCTTCCATCTCTACATCACTCATATATACAAACCCTTCCATCTCTACATCACTCATATATACAAACCCTTTCAGCTCTACATCACTCATATATACAAACCCTTCCATCTCTACATCACTCATATATACAAACCCTTCCATCTCTACATCACTCATATATACAAACCCTTCCATCTCTACATCACTCGTATATACAAAACCTTCCATCTCTACATCACTCATATATACAAACCCTTCCATCTCTACATCACTCATATATACAAACCCTTCCATCTCAACATCACTCATATATACAAACCCTTCCATCTCTACATCACTCATATATACAAACCCTTTCAGCTGTACATCACTCATATATACAAACCCTTCCATCTCTACATCACTCATATATACAAACCCTTCCATCTCTACATCACTCGTATATACAAACCCTTCCATCTCAACATCACTCATATATACAAACCCTTCCATCTCTACATCACTCATATATACAAACCCTTTCAGCTGTACATCACTCATATATACAAACCCTTCCATCTCTACATCACTCATATATACAAACCCTTCCATCTCTACATCACTCGTATATACAAACCCTTCCATCTCTACATCACTCGTATATACAAACCCTTCCATCTCTACATCACTCATATATACAAACCCTTCCATCTCTACATCACTCATATATACAAACCCTTTCAGCTCTACATCACTCATATATACAAACCCTTCCATCTCAACATCACTCATATATACAAACCCTTCCAGCTCTACATCACTCGTATATACAAACCCTTCCATCTCTACATCACTCGTATATACAAACCCTTCCATCTCTACATCACTCGTATATACAAACCCTTCCATCTCTACATCACTCGTATATACAAACCCTTCCATCTCTACATCACTCATATATACAAAACCTTCCATCTCTACATCACTCGTATATACAAACCCTTCCATCTCAACATCACTCATATATACAAACCCTTCCATCTCTACATCACTCATATGTACAAACCCTTCCATCTCTACATCACTCGTATATACAAACCCTTCCATCTCTACATCACTCGTATATACAAACCCTTCCATCTCTACATCACTCATATATACAAACCCTTCCATCTCTACATCACTCATATATACAAACCCTTTCAGCTCTACATCACTCATATATACAAACCCTTCCATCTCTACATCACTCATATATACAAACCCTTCCATCTCTACATCACTCATATATACAAACCCTTTCAGCTCTACATCACTCATATATACAAACCCTTCCATCTCTACATCACTCATATATACAAAACCTTCCATCTCTACATCACTCATATATACAAACCCTTCCATCTCTACATCACTCGGATATACAAACCCTTCCATCTCTACATCACTCGTATATACAAACCCTTCCATCTCTACATCACTCATATATACAAACCCTTCCATCTCTACATCACTCATATATACAAAACCGTTCAGCTCTACATCACTCATATATACAAACCCTTCCATCTCTACATCACTCATATATACAAACCCTTTCAGCTCTACATCACTCATATATACAAACCCTTTCAGCTGTACATCACTCGTATATACAAAACCTTTCAGCTCTACATCACTCATATATACAAACCCTTCCAGCTCTACATCACTCATATATACAAACCCTTTCAGCTCTACATCACTCATATATACAAACCCTTCCAGCTCTACATCACTCATATATACAAACCCTTCCATCTCTACATCACTCACATATACAAAACCGTTCAGCTCTACATCACTCATATATACAAACCCTTCCATCTCTACATCACTCATATATACAAACCCTTTCAGCTCTACATCACTCATATATACAAACCCTTCCAGCTCAACATCACTCATATATACAAACCCTTCCATCTCTACATCACTCACATATACAAAACCGTTCAGCTCTACATCACTCATATATACAAACCCTTCCATCTCTACATCACTCACATATACAAAACCGTTCAGCTCTACATCACTCATATATACAAACCCTTCCATCTCTACATCACTCATATATACAAAACCGTTCAGCTCTACATCACTCATATATACAAACCCTTCCAGCTCTACATCACTCGTATATACAAACCCTTTCAGCTCTACATCACTCATATATACAAACCCTTCCAGCTCTACATCACTCATATATACAAACCCTTCCATCTCTACATCACTCACATATACAAAACCGTTCAGCTCTACATCACTCATATATACAAACCCTTCCATCTCTACATCACTCACATATACAAAACCGTTCAGCTCTACATCACTCATATATACAAACCCTTCCAGCTCTACATCACTCGTATATACAAACCCTTTCAGCTCTACATCACTCATATATACAAACCCTTCCAGCTCTACATCACTCATATATACAAACCCTTCCAGCTCTACATCACTCACATATACAAAACCGTTCAGCTCTACATCACTCATATATACAAACCCTTCCATCTCTACATCACTCATATATACAAAACCGTTCAGCTCTACATCACTCATATATACAAACCCTTCCAGCTCAACATCACTCATATATACAAACCCTTCCATCTCTACCTCACTCGTATATACAAAACCTTCCATCTCTACATCACTCATATATACAAACCCTTCCAGCTCAACATCACTCATATATACAAACCCTTCCATCTCTACCTCACTCGTATATACAAAACCTTCCATCTCTACATCACTCATATATACAAACCCTTCCAGCTCAACATCACTCATATATACAAACCCTTCCATCTCTACCTCACTCGTATATACAAAACCTTCCATCTCTACATCACTCATATATACAAACCCTTCCAGCTCAACATCACTCATATATACAAACCCTTCCATCTCTACCTCACTCGTATATACAAAACCTTCCATCTCTACATCACTCATATATACAAACCCTTCCAGCTCAACATCACTCATATATACAAACCCTTCCATCTCTACATCACTCGTATATACAAACCCTTCCAGCTCTACATCACTCATATATACAAAACCGTTCAGCTCTACATCACTCATATATACAAACCCTTCCAGCTCTACATCACTCACATATACAAAACCGTTCAGCTCTACATCACTCATATATACAAACCCTTCCATCTCTACATCACTCATATATACAAAACCGTTCAGCTCTACATCACTCATATATACAAACCCTTCCAGCTCAACATCACTCATATATACAAACCCTTCCATCTCTACCTCACTCGTATATACAAAACCTTCCATCTCTACATCACTCATATATACAAACCCTTCCAGCTCAACATCACTCATATATACAAACCCTTCCATCTCTACCTCACTCGTATATACAAAACCTTCCATCTCTACATCACTCATATATACAAACCCTTCCAGCTCAACATCACTCATATATACAAACCCTTCCATCTCTACCTCACTCGTATATACAAAACCTTCCATCTCTACATCACTCATATATACAAACCCTTCCAGCTCAACATCACTCATATATACAAACCCTTCCATCTCTACCTCACTCGTATATACAAAACCTTCCATCTCTACATCACTCATATATACAAACCCTTCCAGCTCAACATCACTCATATATAGAAACCCTTCCATCTCTACATCACTCGTATATACAAACCCTTCCAGCTCTACATCACTCATATATACAAAACCGTTCAGCTCTACATCACTCGTATATACAAACCCTTCCATCTCTACATCACTCATATATACAAACCCTTCCATCTCTACATCACTCATATATACAAACCCTTCCAGCTCAACATCACTCATATATACAAACCCTTCCAGCTCTACATCACTCATATATACAAAACCGTTCAGCTCTACATCACTTGTATATACAAAACCTTCCATCTCTACGTCACTCATATATACAAACCTTTCCAGCTCTACATCACTCGCATATACAAAACCTTTCAGCTCTACGTCACCCGTATATACAAACCCTTCCAGCTCTACATCACTCGTATATACAAAACCTTCCAGCTCTACATCACTCGTATATAAGGGTTTTACAACATGACTGCGATCTGAACGAGAGCTCTACATCACTTGTATATAAGGGTTTTACAACATGACTGCGATGTGAACGAGAGCTCTATATCACTCGTATATAAGGGTTTTACAATGTGACTGCGATCTGAACGAGAGCTCAACGTCACTCGTATATAAGGATTTTACAACATGACTGTGATCTGAGTGAGAACTCTACATCACATTATAAATAAGGGTTTTACAACATGACTGCGATCTGAACGAGGAAAATACCATTTTTGATTTCACAGTACTGTACCATGCCAATCACAGAAAAAAGAATTATTTGAAGGCTTGCATGTGCACTAGACAAATAAATAAATGTTATCGTCACTATGTGTTGATCGAGAAAGTTGTATGAAGCCAAGTCATGTTAATATTAAGTATTGGGGCAAGCACTTTAGGGTGAGTCATGATACGTGGTAGAAACACCTTCAAGGCTTCATACAAGTTTCCTGACCAACACATGGTGGTGATGACAAATTTTTCTTACCATCTCAGAAATCAACTTGGTGGTAACAATCAATTTATCTTAGAATATTCCTCCTTGTCTTCACTTGTTCACATGTATTTTAACCACCATTCAGCATCTGTGAATGGATTTTTTATGAATGAAGCTCATGATGATGTCATAATCTTCATTCAGTGTTCTACTTGTACTAGAACCTCCTTTGTTTATAGTAGTATTACAGCTGTGTGTGTGTGTGGGGGGGGGGAGGGGGGGGGGGTATAGTAGTGTTTTTTTGTTTTATTTTTCAGCTTTAATGCATGGTAGGCCAAAAAAATATCATCATGGCAAACACTGATCTAGTTTAATTTATTTCACTGAGTTGAGCATTTATCTGTCAAGTAATTACTTTCACCTGCCAAATAATAGTGATATCACTATTATTAATTTTAGAGAAAAATTTTCAACTTCACTATTATTTGGCAATGAGACGAAGAGTGAAAATGCCATCACTATTATTAATTTCGACCAAAAATGCAAGCCATCACTATTATTTGTCCATCACTATTATTTGGCAGACAAGAGTATGTAGCGGAAGTTCGGCTCTAAACCTCCCTGCAATTAGTTATAGTGTTTCTAAAATTACCAGGACAGAGAAATTTATAAACGTTGTTCCAGCGTTTGCTTCATTTCTCTCCCAATTTTGTATGTGGCAGGCAAATGCTACCGGTTGCCCGTTGAACATACAAATAACATGTTCTATACTATTTGCAGGTCCGACAGTACTGTTAATAAAATAGTGACCTTGACATGTGTAAACAGTTTTCGATGAGTGCAGGTAAAAAAGTTACTGTGGCTTATATAAATTTGTATCAGTATAGATGTTTTAGCTAATATAAATTTATATCAGTCTAGACATATTAGCTTATACAAATTTGTATCAGTCTAGACATTTTTGCTTATACAAATTTGTATCAGTATAGATGTTTTAGCTAATATAAATTTGTATCAGTCTAGACATATTAGCTTATACAAATTTGTATCAGTCCAGACATTTTAGCTTATACAAATTTGTATCAGTATAGATGTTTTAGCTAATATAAATTTGTATCAGTCTAGACATATTAGCTTATACAAATTTGTATCAATCTAGACATTTCTCATATAATTGATGTGAGTCAGTGTGACAATGTTTGCATGTTTTGGAGCAAGTTTGTTTCTTTGTTAACCCATATAATACAGTAGTTCAAAAGTAACGGCTAATCAATCAATTACTCTTTGGATCAATCAAGATGTTGATCACTGATTAATCGGTTAACCGTTTCAGCTCTATCAGCTAGTTGTGTGAACATTCAGCTGAAAGCATCTATTTTTTGACTGTGTATCTGCTTATGTTTGTGCTGCTGTGTGAAGTATTTGCAGATGCGTGCGGTATTTACTGTTGTGTGCGGTGTTGACAGCTGTGTGCAGTATTTACTGCTGTGTGTGGGGAGGTCGTTATTTGTTATATTTTGTCATGATTATTCATCCTTAAATGCCATTTAATTAATGTCTTTTTGGTAATGTTAAATGTCAGAAATTAATTTAATCCAATTTCTTTAAATCATGATTAACATTGAAAACACAACAATAACTTGCTGGAAAGGATGATAAAACTTCTGTGCAGATATTCTTCGAAAAACAGAGTTAAAAAGGCAAATACGTAAGGTCTGTTTAATAGAAGATTACAGCAGAATACAGAAACAATATTAAGTCAAAGCACAACGTTGAATCAAAGTACGAAGTTGATTGTGCAGACCTGAAGTGCTTGGAAGCAAAGACAAGCTTTGAAATGCAGACTGAAGGCAAATTCGAGATTTCACCAAATGCCGCCACCTCCCTGTGATAAAGATAGCGGTACTGGTCCAGTTGTATCATTATACACTGGGCCAGGGACATCGTTTGCTTACATCCTGCATGTAGTTTGTGCTAAACTGCTGAATAGTTACACTGTTGACACATTTGATTTGTCTGTTTTCCTCCTTTACCCTTTACCTAACATGGCAAGTAGACGACACTTGTAAAAAAAAATTCTTGAATAACTAATTTTTTTCATTTTTTGACTCAAAAACATAGGTTATGACCCCTTGTTGGAATGAGCTCAACGAGCTCATTCCAACAAGGGGTCATAACCTATGTTTTTGAGACAAAAAATGAAAAATAATGAAAATTAATTGGCGATTTTTTAGAATAGCGCTGGCCGGTTTTTAAACAAGTGCACAAAATTTGCTGATGAATCATTCAGATGTTCATAAAATGTGTCATTATCAGTATTTGAATGAAAATTTATGACCAGGGATTTTCGGAATTATCACAGAGGAGTGTGATGTCATATGTATGGCAACACACTGAGATTTACAGTATACCGCCGCCATTTGCGGTACAGGCATATCTAATCAACTTGATCACAAAAAGAAGTTTGGGTTTTGGAAGGGGGTGGATCTGCAGTAGGAGGGCATATTGCTTGTCCTGTGTACCGCCATGTACATATAATATCACATCACAGTCCATATCATGGATTCCTGCAGTCTTTTAGTTTCAAAAAGTGGCTATTATTGCAGTTTCAGTATTTTGTTGGGTTTTATCGTTTGATTAATTAAGAAGAAATAAAAAATGAAACCAAGACTCAAGTCTTTTATAACACGACACCAAACCTTTCGCAAAATTTCACATCAAAAACTCTCAACCAGTGCCAAATCAAAGTGACAAGAGTGTTTAAGTCCAAAGGGGAAACATTCAATTCAATAAATGTCAATCTGCTAATGGGGAATGCAATGGCAAAATGGTTTGGAATAATGTCATTGTATTTAAAAATCTCTTTCCCAACTGTATGATTTGTAAAGAACTGAAAATTGTTGTTCAAAACTTTCAATACATGTGGAAAGAGTCAGAATCCTAACAAAAAAATATTATATCACATTTTAACATAATCATTGGAAGTTAAAATTAGTATGAGTCAATAAGTCGAAAATAGTCCACGGGTCGTCTAATTTCAGGTACGAGTTTAATGGCGCGAGATGACTTGGGAGGGCTTGCCTGGAAACCCCGAAGCAAACGCCAGTAACGGAAGTAAAGACCTTTCGGGTACTGTTCTGTAACAACGACGGGCATTTCCAATACGTTCGCCCCAGTCAACAACCTGCCTGCAACGTTTATTATTTCTGGGTAAAATTTAATTGTGTTTCTAAAGCCTTCCTGCATGTCACAAATGAACAAAGCAGATTTTTCAATTGCAAGCTTTCCCAATCTTCGCGTAGCCATTATCGCCAAGTGTTCGAAATAATCTTTTTAAAAAATGGACATTAACGTGGATTGGGAGATAAGAGTAAAATGCGGACTTAAATTGTCAATGTGTGAATGAATTGCCTCTGAGAACACTTACTGAAAATACCGATTGGCAAAAGGCATTCTGACGCCCAAAACTTGTGTGTTGCGAACTGGTTTGCTCCTCAGTCTAAAACAAAACAATGTTTACAGGAAAAAATTGTATATGGTTAATTGTACTCTTCACCTTGTCATTTTAAATTTAACTGTATATTAAATGAAGTGTTTCACTGACTATATATAATTTGGAACTATTAAACTGGTTATGAAAATAACATGAACTATCTGTAATCCTAAGGCAAAGAACAAGACTGTTACCCAGAAGCAAAATGCTGTGAAAGATTGATGTTTTTTTTTTCTTATGCCTCTCCATAATACCTCAACCAATTTCCTTCATAATAACGGTGTAACCATCTTGTCAAATAAAGACCAAACTTGATGCCATCAGTGAGAGAAAAGCAATCAAATCCTATTTTTTGAGTTGGTGACTAGAGGGTGACAGTCCCTTTTGGTAATCAGTTTTCTTTCATATCCAATATGGCTGCCAAGCAGGGTTGGTGATTTTTTTTTTAAAAATCGATTTTTTTTATTTAAATCAGATTTTTTTAATTTAAATCAATTTATTTGATTGTTATTTTCATACCATAAGTTATTCATCAGAGGATAGTTTTTCTACACAAACAATGGACACAAATAGCTGATAATAAAACATTTACCTGTGTTAACCCCCATTTCAGTCTTTGAGGTGGTATGTTGGGGTGGTACATGTATGTGGGGAAGAATTTCAGATTACATTTGGCACAGAATAGACAGCATAGAGGGAATAGAGATGAATCATTGAAATGCTTTCTCATTGTCAGCATTGCTTGAAGGAAGATGACTTCTCAAAAATCATTTTTGCTACTTGCAACATTCTTAAATCACTGATTCCTGTCCTCAGACTTGATTTTGTATTTTTGATGGGTTCATCAACAGATTACCATATATATGCTTTAAAATCTATGTTCATTTTAATATGATTCTCTTCATATGAACTGAAAATTATATAAACTTATTAAACTTATTCAGGAACATTTAATTAACCTACAGCACATTTCAGTAGTCAAGACACATTGGGATGTATATTCCCACCCTATAAATTAGTTTTAACTGTCATAAATACTGTCTACTTACTGTATTTCGACAGTTAATATGCATGCCATCTTGTTTAAGCTAATTTCCAAGTTGTTTGGAAATATTCTTGACAGTTTGTAAATTTTTAAAAAAAAATCATTGATTTAAAATCATTATTTAAATCAATGATTTAAATAAGCCAACCTTCGTGCCAAGGCAGCCATCTTGGATTTTTTGTAATTTTTGCTTGTCGGCACAATAACTTGAAAATGAACTGCACCATGGATCCAATTTTTTGTGGTGGATCAGGGGTGACTAGAGGATGGTGCCTTTCGGTCTCTTTTGGTTGGGATCATATTATTTCTTTATATGACATTCATATGAGTCAGAATCTCACAGTAAGTTTTGAGATCCTCTTTACTGTAAATTATCAGGATCCAGTCAGCCAACATGTGCAGATTCCACAGTCCATGAGTGTCTTTGAACACGCAATCTCCATCCACGATCAAATTATCACCTATTTCGACTCATTTAGCCAAATCGACCTACAGAACCGTGTTAGATATATCCATGTATGCTTTACACAAACCTCCAAAATTTGCTGCCATATCTATCAGCGCAGGAGTGGCAATGCCAGGCCTGAAAATAAGCATTCTGACATTTGCAGAATGAGGTTCCCAGAGGGTGAATTTGATGATGCTATCCCATACAGCAGGCCAATTTATCCTCTGGATACTTCATTCTGTTTAGTATTGAGAGCCTGATTCAGATTGAGGTTCACAGAGGGTGAATTTAGTGATGCTACCCTGCTGTGCAGGGTAGCATCACTAAATTCACCCTCTGGAGACCTCATTTTGCAGATGACAGTCTGCTTATTTTCTGGCTTGGGCAAAGCTGACGTCATCTTCCTTCAAGTGTATCAGTCTCCATTCTATCTTGGAAGGACTTGGAAGAGAGTAATGATACTGAGGAGGGCGGCGGTATGCGACTGGTGTGTAATAATACTGAGGAGATGTAAAAGTAGTCTCACCACAATATGATGGTGCATAAGGAGTTTGATGAGAAGTCATGTTGCTCTCTCTCTAAAGGGTTTCAATTCTTTGACGATCTCTTTTTTTGTCTCTTCCTGAGCTTTGTTGATGGGTTTGAATAACTTGGTCATCTTGTGTTTCAATTCGATATCACCCATCCATCTCGCCATATCACTCTCTTTAATATTTATCTTTGACTCAAGAAATTGATGAATCCTCTCTTCTCTTATTTTAGGATCTTTGAGTTTTAGAAATGACATTTTTTCAATTAAAATTTTAGTTAATTAAGATTATGTATTTTTTTAATTTTCTTTATTTCTTTTTATTTTATTTCTCATTATATTTTTTTATTCCCGACCATCTTGAAAAATGCCATTTTTAGCTCAACTGAACTAAAAGGCCATGTGAGCTTTTGCCATCACTTGGCATCCGTTGTCATCGCCAGTAAACTTTACACATTTTCATCTTCTTCTCTGGAACCGCTAAGCCGGTATGAACCAAACTTTGCAAGAATGGTCTATGGGAGGTCCTCTGCGAACGATTGTCATTGGAAGGTTCTCTACAGCTTTTTCTCATTTTGCTCCTGTTGGATGAAAAACATGGCTGGCAGAGGCATTCTTTCAATTCTGATTGATCGATTTTGAAAAACCTTCTCTGAAACTTTAAGGCCAAATATTTTGAAACTTCACTTGACTGATGACTGGGACACCTTTTACCAATGATCTTCATGTAATGTTTATCGGGTTGCAAACATGGCCACAATTGCAGCTTATAGTTACCATAGAAATCCTATGGGAAATCACATTTTTTATCTTCTGTTCTGCCAGGTGAGTGATTACAGACTCCTAAGAGCCTCTTGTTTCTTTGAATCTCCTATTAACTTTGTGTTGACGAAAATGACTACCTTTACGAAATTTTTTGACCGCAGATGACTTTTTATGAAAATGCCATAGAGTTTGCACAGGAAAAATCATCCTCGTCGAAAAAACATGATTTTGTAATGAATTGCAACAATTTTTGCAACGAAATGTGAGTGGTCCCATTGTGCCCATCAAATCGAATGGGAGAATTGAAGGTTTCTGTCCATTTTTCACAAAGTCCTAAAAGTGATCAAAATGAGCTTGCATTTTTTTTCTGTCTTTTTTCCTTGGATTGAAATGCTGCAGCAACCTTACCTACCCTGAAAAATTAGTGGGCAACCCCGCTGACCAAAAAATAGTGGGTAACTCTACTGGCCATAAGGGGGGGCGCGGTGGCTCAGTTGGTAGAGGTGCAGGCTGCAATCCGAGAGGTCCTCGGTTCGAATCCCACCTGCGGCAACCGCGTTGTGTCCTTGGGCAAGACACTTCACCCCCATTGCCCACGTGGGGGCACGGTGACGTTGTGTTCTAAGGCGTACTGCACGTCGATGGTGCACCTGTCTTCAACCAATGCTAACCCTGCTTGTGTGGAGTTGGTATGTTGGGGAGCTGACAGTTGCTCGCCGTTGCTCGGTGGTTCTCTCCGGGTACTCCGGCTTCCTCCACCCGTAAAACTGTCACGGTCATGGTTAGCCATTGTGCAGAAATATGTGACCTTAAACACCAATAAATAAATAAATAAATAAATACTGGCCATAAAAATAGTGGGCAACCCTATTGACCCCCCCAAAAATAGTGGGCAACCCTACTGACACCAAAAAAAGTGGGAAACCCCAAAGACCCTAAAAAATAGTCGGCAGCCCTACTCACCCCAAAAATAGTGAGCAGCCCTACTGACCCTAAAAAATGTGTGCAATCCTAGAAACCCTAAAAATAATGGACTGCCTTACTGACCGTTAAAAAATATCCCTTCTGACCCTAAAATAGTGGGCAACCCTACTGACCCTAAAAATAGTGGGTAACCCTACTGACCATAAAAATAGTGGGCAACCGTATTGGGCCTAAAATAGTGGGCAAACCTACTGACCCTAAAATAGTGGGCAACCCTACTGACCCTAAAATAGTGAGTCAACCTACTGACCCTAAAATAGTGGGAAGCCCTACTCACCCTAAAAGCATAGTGGGCAGCCCTATTGACCCTAAAAAATAGTGTGCAACCCTAGAAACCCTGAAAATAGTTGGCTGCCATACTGACCCTAAAAATAGTGGCAATCCCCATTGACCCTAAAAAATAGTGGGCAACTCTACTGATCCTAAAATAGTGGGCGACCTTACTGGCCCTAAAATAGTGTACAACCTTACTAGCCCTAAAATAGTGGGCAACACTATTGACCCTAAAATAGATGGCAACCCTACTGGCCCTAAAATAGTGGGAACCCTACTGACCCTAAAAAATAGTGGGCAGCCCTACTGACCCTAAAAAATACTGGGAACTCAACTGACCTTAAAAATAGTGGGCAGCCCTACTGACCCTAAAAAAATAGTGGGCAGCCCTACTGACCCTAAAAAATAGTGGAAGCCCTACTGACCCCAAAAAATAGTGGGCAGCCCTCCTGATCCTAAAAATAGTGGCAGCCCTACTGACCCTAAAAATAGTGGGTAACCGTACTTACCCAAAATAATAGTTGGCAACTCTAATGACCCTAAAAAATAGTTGGCAAACCTACTGAAAATATTTTAATGGATAAAATCAGAACCTTTGTATAAAGTGTGTACAGTTTGTAAATCTATGCAAAGAAATTTCAAAACACAAAGTGAAAAACATTATTATCAGAAATAAAGCACAGCCTGTACGGAAAGTGGGCTGGGACATGCTATTTGCTAGTTGCTTTTTGCCATTTGCTTTTTGCTATTTGCCATTTGCTATTTGCCTTTTGCTATTTGCGATTTGCTTTTTGCGATTTGCTATTTACTTTTTGCGATTTGCTCTTTGCCTATTTTCGCACATTGGATTGATTGGCCGGTATCCAACATTACCATTTTATTTACATGTATATAACAGTTACTAGGGGGGGCTGACAAAAACACATCTTCTCCACACATTGTATTTAATTCCGAGCGACACAACAGTTTCGTGTATCTAAAAGCCTTTGTGAAATAAACCTTCAATAATGTTGTCAAAATTCATTTTATAAATAAAATAATAAACTTCTGTTGATAAAATACACTTTCTGTTACCCTACAGTTACAAAATGCATTGGTTGTCCAATGAAATGTCCCCATACAGACAGAAGCTCTCTCATTAGTCGACTTACATTATACGAAAAAGAAAGCGGCAAATAGTAAATCGCAAAAAGCAAAGAGCAAAAAGCAAATCGCAAATAGCAAAAAGCAAATCGCAAAAAGCTAAAAGCAAATAGCAAAAAGCAAACAGCAAACAGCAAATAGCAAAAAGCTTTTTTTTCTTTGTATTACCAGGTATTACCATGTCTTATATACAATGAATAATTTGATTGGGTGTTCAATGTAGCCGAAGAAAGAACTAGTGTGATTGGTCCAATACAACTAGCAAACAGCAAATAGCATGTCCCAGCCCGCTTTCCGTACAGGCTGGGTGATAAATTTAGTTCTGTACCTTTTCAGTAATCACCATTAAATATATCTATTTAATATATATATCAATAAATTTAGTTCTGTACCTTTTCAGTAATCACAAATAAATATATCGACCCAATATATATCAATAAATTGAGTTCTGTACCTTTTCAGTAATCAACAATAAATATATCTATTTAATATATATCAATAAATTTAGTTCTGTACCTTTTCAGTAATCACCAATAAATATATCGATCCAATATATATCAATAAATTTAGTTCTGTACCTTTTCAGTAATCACCAATAAATATATCGATCCAATATATATCAATAAATTTAGTTCTGTACCTTTTCAGTAATCACCAATAAATATATCGATGCAATATATATCAATAAATTTAGTTCTGTACCTTTTCAGTAATCACAAATAAATATATCGATGCAATATATATCAATAAATTGAGTTCTGTACCTTTTCAGTAATCACAAATGAATATAAATCACAAATGAATATATCGATCCAGTATATATCAATAAATTTAGTTCTGTACCTTTTCAGTAATCACAAATAAATATATCGATCCAATATATATCAATAAATTTAGTTCTGTACCTTTTCAGTAATCAACAATAAATATATCGATCCAATATATATCAATAAATTGAGTTCTGTACCTTTTCAGTAATCAACAATAAATATATCTATTTAATATATATCAATAAATTTAGTTCTGTACCTTTTCAGTAATCAACAATAAATATATCAATCCAATATATATCAATAAATTGAGTTCTGTACCTTCTCAGTAATCACAAATAAATATATCGATCCAATATATATCAATAAATTGAGTTCTGTACCTTTTCAGTAATCAACAATAAATATATCTATTTAATATATATCAATAAATTGAGTTCTGTACCTTTTCAGTAATCAACAATAAATATATCTATTTAATATATATCAATAAATTTAGTTCTGTACCTTTTCAGTAATCAACAATAAATATATCGATCCAATATATATCAATAAATTTAGTTCTGTACCTTTTCAGTAATCACCAGTAAATATATCGATCCAATATATATCAATAAATTTAGTTCTGTACTTTTTCAGTAATAAATCCAACATATATTAACAAAACCTTTTCTTTTCCATGCTTGAAGAACAATTTTACAAATATAAAAATAATTATAATAAAATAAATCCTTACCTACCACCCCTAGTTTTCTTCCCAGGTTATTCTAAACATGAGTATTTTTGGGGAGGGAGGGGGAGACCTTGGATCTAAGAATGTTATTTGATAGTATCTGAATCCTGTTTGAATCAGTTATCTTTTTTATAGTATCTGAATCAAAACGGATGAGTTCTCAGTATGGCCCCTGTGGACTGGTCACTTTCCACGGGAGGGTAATATTTCCATGGATGCAATAATATTAGATTCCAGACACTAATTTTAGGAATATTCATAAAAATATTTAATTAATTCATGAATTAAAATTTTCCTGATGATGATTTTTCTAACCTGGTAAACGGATGTGTGGACATCACTGCCCACACGTGGATTAATTTCCACCAGTCCAGGCGACTTCACTGTATATTGCATTTGTATTGAGGCTCAATATTAATGTAATCCCCCAGCATTCCAGGGTTACCTTATCGGATTGGGTATTGTCTGATAGTCAGTAAGATTATTTCATGAAGCAATTTATACTTACTTGTTTGAAAGGATTAAAAGTTTGGGTGTATATATATAATGTGTGTTTTAGATGAGATATATAACAAACCTACAATGTCTCATTTCAGATAGGTGAAGATGGAGAAATACACCCTATTCATCTTTCTTCTGACTAGTACACATTGCACACAATTGTTTAATGTTGTGCTGTTTGGAGCAAATGGTGACTTAGCCAGGAAATATTTATGGAATGGATTTTTCAGTTTATTTCAAGCTAATTCCAATGTGAATACAACATTTCACTTTTATGCTTGTGGGAGAATTGACTTAAAAAAAGGCTCAGAAATCTTGAATGATATAATAGAAGAGAGAGTGAGTTGTTATAATGATGCTGAGTGCAAGGCTAAGGAAAATTTTAAACAACAAATCACCTATTTGCAGACTGAATATGAGGAGGGGTATGAAAAGCTTGGAGAAATTTTGAACAAAAGAAGTAGAGGTATGAGAGAAGAAGGGAGAATTTTCTACTTGTCTATTCCCACAAGTGTGTATTCTATCGTAGCAAGCCTCTTACAGAAACACTGTCTACCAAAAAATGATGCTGCTTGGGTAAGACTTGTATTGGAAAAACCATTTGGGCAAGACTTGAGTAATGCAGAAATTTTATCTAAAGAAATTTCAAAATACTTCACCGAGAAACAGATTTACAGAATTGATCACTATCTTGGAAAATCCATAGTGAAGCAGATTCTTCCCTTCAGGTAAATATTTATGTTACCTGTATAAGCAGATTCTTCCCTTCAGGTAAATTTTTATTTATGTTACCTGTATAAGCAGATTCTTCCCTTCAGGTAAATATTTATGTTACCCATATAAGCAGATTCTTCCCTTTAGGTAAATATTTATGTTACCTGTATAAGCAGATTCTTCCCTTCAGGTGAATTTTTATGTTACCTGTATAAGCAGATTCTTCCCTTTAGGTAAATATTTATGTTACCTGTATAAGCAGATTCTTCCCTTCAGGTAAATATTTATGTTACCTTTATAAGCAGATTCTTCCCTTCAGCTAAATATTTATTTATGTTACCTGTATAAGCAGATTCTTCCCTTCAGGTAAATATTTATGTTACCCATATAAGCAGATTCTTCCCTTTAGGTAAATATGTATGTTACTTGTATAAGCAGATTCTTCCCTTCATGTAAATATTTATGTTACCTATATAAACAGATTCTTCCCTTCAGGTAAATATTTATGTTACCTGTATAAGCATATTCTTCCCTTCAGGTATGTATTTGTGTTACCTGTATAAGCAGATTCTTCCTTTCAGGTAAATATTTATGTTACCTGTATAAGCAGATTCTTCCCTTCAGGTATGTATTTATGTTACCAGTATAAGCAGATCCTTCCCTTCAGGTAACTATTTATGTTCCCTGTATAAGCAGATTCTTCCCTTCAGGTAAATATGTATGTTACATGTATAAGCAGATTCTTCCCTTCAGGTAAATATTTATGTTACAGGTGAAAGCAGATTCTTCCCTTCAGGTAAATATGTATGTTACGTGTATAAGCAGATTCTTCCCTTCAGATAAATGTGTATGTTACTTGTATAAGCAGATTCTTCCCTTCTGGTATGTATTTATGTTACCTGTATAAGCAGATTCTTCCCTTCAGGTAAATATTTATGTTACCCATATAAGCACTTCCCTTCAGGTAAATATTTATGTTACCTGTATAAGCAGATTCTTCCCTTCAGGTAAATATGTATGTTACCTGTATAAGCAGATTCTTCCCTTCAGGTAAATATTTATGTTACCTGTAAAAGCAGATTCTTCCCGTAAGGTAAATATGTATGTTACCTGTATAAGTATAAGCAGATTCTTTCCATCAGGTAAATATTTTTGTTACCTGTATAAGCATATTCTTCTCTTCAGGTAAATATTTATGTTACCCGTATAAGCAGATTCTTCCCATCAGGTAAATATGTATGTTACCTGTATAAGCAGATTCTTCCCTTCAGGTAAATATGTGTGTTACCTGTATAAGCAGATTCTTCCCTTCAGGTAAATATTTATGTTACCCATATAAGCAGATTCTTCCCTTTAGGTAAATATGTATGTTACTTGTATAAGTAGATTCTTCCCTTCAGGTAAATATGTATGTTACCTGTGTAAGCATATTCTTCCCTTCAGGTATGGATTTATGTTACCTGTATAAGCAGATTATTCCCTACAGGTAAATATTTATGTTACCCATATAGGCACTTCCTTTCAGGTAAATATTTATGTTACCTGTATAAGCAGATTCTTCACTTTAGGTAAATATGTATGTTACCTGTATAAGCAGATATTTCCCTTCAGGTAAATATTTATGTTACCTGTATAAGCAGATTCTTCTCTTCAGATAAATATGTATGTTACCTGTATAAGCAGATTCTTCCCTTCAGGTAAATATTCATGTTACCTGTATAAGCAGATTCTTCCCTTCAGGTAAATATTTATGTTACCTGTATAAGCAGATACTTCCTTTCAGGTAACTATTTATATTACCTGTATAAGCAGATTCTTCCATTCAGGTAAATATGTATGTTACCTGTATAAGCAGATTCTTCCCTTCAGGTAAATATTTATGTTACCTGTATAAGCAGATTCTTCCCTTCAGGTAAATATTTATGTTACCTGTATAAGCAGATTCTTCCCATCAGGTAAATATGTATGTTACCTGTATAAGCAGATTCTTCCCTTCAGGTAAGTATGTATGTTACCTGTATACGCAGATTCTTCCTTTCAGGTATGTATTTATGTTACCTGTATAAGCAGATTGTTCCCTTCAGGTAAATGTTTATGTTACCCATATAAGCAGATTCTCCCCTTTAGGTAAATATGTATGTTACTTGTATAAGCAGATTCTTCCCTTCAGGTAAATATTTATTTTACTATATAAGCAGATACTTCCCTTCAGGTAAATATTTATGTTACCTGTATAAGCAGATTCTTCCCTTCAGGTATTTATTTGTGTTCCCTGTATAAGCAGATTCTTCCCTTCAGGTAAATATTTATGTTACCTGTATAAGCAGATTCTTCCCTTCAGGTATGTATTTATGTTACCTGTATAAGTAGATTCTTTCCTTCAGGTAACTATTTATGTTCCCTGTATAAGCAGATTCTTCCCTTCAGGTAAATATTTATGTTGCCGGTGAAAGCAAATTCTTCCCTTCAGGTAAATAAGTATGTTACCTGTATAAGCAGATTCTTCCCTTCAGGTAAATATGTATGTTACTTGTATAAGCAGATTCTTCCCTTCAGGTATGTATTTATGTTACCTGTATAAGCAGATACTTCCCTTCAGGTAAATATTTATGTTACCTGTATAAGCAGATTCTTCCCTTCAGGTAAATATGTATCTTACCTGTATAAGCAGATTCTTCCCTTCAGATAAATATTTATGTTACCTGTATAAGCAGATACTTCCCTTCAGGTAAATATTTATGTTACCTGTATAGGCAGTTTCTTCCCATCAGGTAAATATGTATGTTACCTTTATAAGCAGATTCTTCCCTTCAGATAAATATTTATGTTACCTGTATAAGCAGATTCATCCCTTCAGGTAAATATTATGTTACCTGTATAAGCAGATTCTTCCCTTCAGGTAAATATTTATGTTACCTGGATAAGCAGATTCTTACCCTCAGGTAAATATGAATGTTACCTGTATACGAAGATTCTTCCCTTCAGATAAATATTTATGTTACCTGTATAAGCAGATTCTTCCCTTCAGGTAAATATTAATGTTACCTGGATAAGCCGATTCTTCCCTTCAGGTAAATATTAATGTTACTTGTATAAGCAGATTCTTCCCTTCAGGTAAATATTAATGTTACCTGTATAAGCAGATTCTTCCCTTCAGGTATGTATTTATGTTACCCATATAAGCAGATTCTTCCCTTCAGGTAAATATTTATGTTACCGTTGAAAGCAGATTCTTCCCTTCAGGTAAATATTTATGTTACTTGTATATGCAGATTCTTTCCTTCAGGTGAATATTTATGTTACTTGAATAGGCAGATTCTTTCCTTCAGGTGAATATTTATGTTGCCTGTATAAGCAGGTTCTTCACTTTAGGTAAATATTTATGTTAGGCTAAAGAAAATTAATCATTTGATTCTCAGGCACTGGCGCATTCGTTTTTTTCTGGCCTGTGTTTGTCATTTTTATTTCGGAGGCAAAATTTGAAATATACAAAACTAACATGTGATTTTAGCGGTATCACATTGTGATTTGCGATGCCTTATGTCATATACATTGATACAGTATTGTTATTCTCTTCGCGAAATGCGTCATGATTCTCATTTGCATGTACAAAATAAATATTTATTTAACTGGTTGAAGGCTAGATTATTTTTGGTGGTCTGAACAGGCACTCTCCAATAATTTGTAATGGAACAAATTTGTATAAACAAACTATTATTTACGTTTAACTGAATACGAAACTTGGGTAGGGAAAATGTTACTTTTGCACTGGTTCCCTCATTTTTATACACCCATCAATTTTTGACGGACATATTATGGCGTTGTCCTTCAGTCTGTCTGTCTGTCCATAAACAATTTTTGTGTCGCCTATTCCTCCAAAGGTTTGCATGCTACATTGTTCAAACTTTGCACACATGTTGATCAGTAATTGCTGTTGTGCAATTGTCAAGTGCAGGTAACTCTGTTTTGTATTTCCAGAGTTATGCCCCCTTTCAGTTCTTAAAACTTTAAAGTATTGTGTTGCCTACTCCTTCAACATTTTACATGCTGTATTGTTCAAACTTTGCACACATGTTGATCTCCAATTGCTGTTGTGCATGTGACAAGATCAGGTAACTCTGTTTTGTATTTCCAGAATTATGCCCCCTTTTAGTACTTAAAACATTACAGTATTGTGTTGCCTACTCCTTCAACATTTTACATGCTATATTGTTCAAACTTTGCACACATGTTGATCACCAATTGTCATGCATGTGACAAGAGCAGATAACTCCATTTTGTATTTCCAGAATTATGCCCCCTGTTAGTACTTAAAACATTACAGTATTGTGTCGCCTTCTCCTTCAACATTTTACATGCTATATTGTTCAAACTTTGCACACATGGTGATCAACTATTGCCATTGTGCATGTGGCAAGGGCAGGTAACTGTGTTTTGTATTTCCAGAGTTATGCCCCCTTTTTGTACTTGATACATTACACTGTTGTGTCACCTACTCCTTCAACATTTTACTTGCTTTATTGTTCAACCTTTGCACCCATGTTGATCATCAATTGTCGTTGTGCATGTGACAGGAGCAGATAACACCATTTTATTTTTAAACAACGAGAATCCTCACCGTTTGTAGCTGTTATAATCCTCAAAATGTCCTTTTCCTTGGCGCCGCCTATCGTCATTCGTTATCAATGAAGTTAACCTGTCAATGAATGGACGCTACCATTGTAAACGGCGAGGAGAAATCTTCTACAGCAACCTTGCAGCCCTTTAGAAGTTATCTTATGAATAAAATGGATACTACATTTTTTTTTATTTTGTAAAGACTTCAGATCGCTTAATATGAAAATGTGAAAACCGGTGAATTACCCTTTACCCCAGACAGGGCAGGGGAATGGACAATGATTGGAGATGGGGGAGGGGGAAGAGGGGACAGACATAGTCGAGTCAACAAAAATTTCAAACTTTACCCCAGAGAAACTTGTGCACGTTCCAATTTTGACGGGCGTATGTTGCCCCGCTAGGCAGTGCTCTTGTTTTGAAAGGCCCGATTGTGGCTTCTACCACTCAACCAGTTAAAAAACTCCTTATTATTATTTTTTTTATCTCTATTTTAGTTGTTCTATATTGATTTTGTGGTGTGTGGTCATTGTTACAACAACAAAAAACTATCAGAAAAATTCAACATGGAAGCTCTAGTATTTACTTTTAGGCTCTCACAATTGGATTTTTGGCATCTGCAACCATTCCACCAGGAATAAAAAATAAAATAAAAATCGCCCTCCCTCAATAGTTTAAAAAAAAAATGCCTGAGAATCAGTTATTTAATTTCGTTTGGCCTTACCTGTATAATCAGATTCTTCCTTACATGTGAATATTTATGTTACCTGTATAAGCATGTTCGATATGAGTATGAAGTATAGATTAAACTGTCCTCCTTATATGATTTACAGATGATTCATTATATAGAGAGTAATCGCTTGACTGGACTGGTTACATGAAATAATTCATGAGAGGTGAGGGACGTTGTACAAACACGAGTGCGCGAATGCGCACAAGTGTTTTACAATATAGTCCCTCAACTCGAATGAATTATTTCACATAACCAGTCCAGTCAAGCGATTACTCTGTTTATTACTTTTCATTATTAATGATAATTATATTATTTAACACTTTACCTAACGTAACAGACAGCGCTATTCTCAAAAATCGCCAATTAATTTTCATTTTTTGTCTCTAAAGCATAGGTTATGACCCCTCATTGGAATGAGCTCATTGAGCTCGTTCCAATGAAGGGTCATAACCTATGTTTTTGAGACAAAAATGAAAATAATAGCTATTCAAGAATTTTTTTTGCAAGTGTCGTCTGCTTTTCATATTAGGTAAAGGGTTAAAAAAACAATGAAGTCCCCATTACACACACGGCAAAGCGTCTTCGTTTGCGTGCACGGATACATGACACAATTGTTGATTGCATAATTCACTTCTGAAGTTATTGTTTATAATCAAACTCAGAAATCCCAGTAAATCACACTTTGGAAAGTAATAAAATATCTTTGCTGGATACATGTATATGTAACTCTTCAAACATTTTCAATTCTCTCCTTCTCAAATATAGCTTATAATCAGAGGTGATGCAAAGGCATTTGTGACACTCACCCCACCTCCCCCCCCTCCCCCCCCCCCCCCCCCCTGTCAATAATTTTTTACAGTCAGGATTTTCATCAAGATTGGAGGTTTAGATATCGATTTGCTCTTGGCAGTGTTTGTTTGTTTCATTAGGTTTTAAAGACACTTTCAACAGCCAGGGACACATCATATCAGAAAGTTTTAGGGGTGGAGGAAGCCAGAGTACCAAGAGAGAACTACCAAGCAGAGGTGAGTAATTGTCAAGACCCCCCAACAAGCACAAGCAGAGTTAGCATTGGATGAAGGTATGCAGTATGGCTTATCACACAGCGCCACCACGGCCCACACATGAACATTGTGGATTAAATGGCTTATTGGATTAAGGTATGCAGTATGGCTTATCACACAGCGCCACCACGGCCCACACATGAACATTCTGGATTAAATGTCGATTTGGATGAAGGCATGCAGTATGGCTTATCACACAGCACCACCACAACCCACATATGAACATTCTGGATTAAATGTCTTACTGGATGAAGGCATGTAGCATGGCTTATCACACAGCACCACCACAGCCAACACATGAACATTCTGGATTAAATATCATATTGGATGAAGGCATGCAGTATGGCTTATCACACAGCGCCACCATGGCCCACACATGAACATTCTGGATTAAATGTTTTATTGGATTAGGGCATGTAGTATGGCTTATCACACAGCAGCACCATGGCCCACACATGAATATTCTGGATTAAATGTCTTATTGGATGAAGGCATGCAGTATGGCTTATCATGCAGCAGCACCACGGCCCACACATGAACATTCTGGATTAAATGTCTTATTGGATGAAGGCATGTAGTATGGCTTATCACACAACAGCACCATGGCCCACACATGAACATTCTGGATTAAGTGTCTTATTGGATGAAGGCATGCAGTATGGCTTATCACACAGCAGCACCATGGCCCACACATGAACATTCTGGATTAAATGTCTTATTGGATGAAGGCATGCAGTATGGCTTATCACACAGCAGTACCACAGCCCACACATAAACATTCTGGATTAAATGTCTTATTGGATGAAGGCATGCAGTATGGCTTATCACACAGCAGCACCACAGCCCACACATGAACATTCTGGATTAAATGTGTTATTGGATGAAGGCATGCAGTATGGCTTATCACTGCAGCACCATGGCCCACACATGAACATTCTGGATTAAATGTCTTATTGGATGAAGGCATGCAGTATGGCTTATCACACAGCAGCACCATGGCATGGCCATAAACATTCTGGATTAAATGTCTTGCCCAAGGACATAACACAGTTACTGTTGGTCAGGATCAAATCATGGATCTTTCGTTTTGAAGTGCAATGTTTTAACCATTGAGCTACTGGTCATATAATCATGTATTTTCTTACAAGATTAAATTTGATACATTGAATTTTGTTACCCACAGACTATGTCATACAAATGGATGACTATGGTACCTGACTTAGGCAGTTTAGATCCCAGCATATTTATAAACCTTGACAGGGTGAAGGGTGGGGGGATAACAGGTCAGGATACATGTATCTTCAACCCACAACAAAATATTTATAAATTGTGAATTTAATGGAATAGGTTTCATTGACCACTGTACTATTTGGTATCAACATATAAATTCAATTATTTAACCCTTTACCCAATGTAATGGCCAAAACTGGCCAGCGCTCACTATTCACAAATATCTCCATCTAATTTTCATTATTTTTTCATTATTTGTCTCAAAAGCATAGCTTATGACCACTCATTGGAATGAGTTCATTGAGCTCGTTCCAATAAGTGAGATAAGCTATGTTTTTGATGCAAAAAATGAAACAAATTAATTATTCAAGAATTTTATTTGGATGTGTCATCTGTCTTTGCGTTAGGTAAAGGGTTAATCAACCGTATTGAAACCTCGGATGCACATTTTATAAATATTTACTGGGTGTGTGTGGGGAGCTGGAAACAGATGAGGACATATACCCCCTCCCCAATCACAGTTTATAAAATGTGCTTCATACATGTTGGTTTCAAGACTGTATTTAAAACAAATGTCAGTATATAAGAGTAGGCCAATAACATTCAGTGACACCTATTTTACAAATTTTACATTCTATAAATATTTTGACCTGCCCATCTTCCTCCCCACCCATCCAACTTTATAAAAAATGTTCTTTCTCTAGATTACAAGACTGTTTGTTAGAACATACATCTTCCTCCCCACCCTATCCAACTTTATAAAAAATGGTCTTTCTCTAGATTACAAGACTGTTTGTTAGAACATACATCTTCCTCCCCACCCTATCCAACTTTATAAAAAATGGTCTTTCTCTAGATTACAAGACTGTTTGTTAGAACATACATCTTCCTCCCCACCCTATCCAACTTTATAAAAAATGGTCTTTCTCTAGATTACAAGACTGTTTGTTAGAACATACATCTTCCTCCCCACCCTATCCAACTTTATAAAAAATGGTCTTTCTCTAGATTACAAGACTGTTTGTTAGAACATACATCTTCCTCCCCACCCTATCCAACTTTATAAAAAATGGTCTTTCTCTAGATTACAAGACTGTTTGTTAGAACATACATCTACATATCTGATAAAAATTAGAAACTTAAAATTTTAAAGAATTCATTCAGAAAAGTTTGTCCATTCAAAGTGTTTTTTTAACCCTTTACCTAACATGAAAAGCAGACTACACTTGCAAAAAAAATTCTTGAATAACTAATTTTTTTCATTTTTTGTCTCAAAAACATAGGTAATGAGCTCAACAAGCTCTTTTCAACGAGTGATCATAACCTATGTTTTTGAGACAAAAAATGAAAAAATAAGGAAAATTAATTGGCAATTTTTAAGAACAGCGCTGGCCGGTTTTGGCCGTTACGTTGGATAAAGGGTTAACTGGTAGAGGGCTAATTGGTCATCAAAATTTGTTCACGTGTATTTGCCTTGTTACAATTTATGCCAATAAGCACTCCATAAATTGCAACAAGATAAACAAATTTTGATGACCAAAATTAATTTTGTTACAATTTATGGAGTGTCTGTGGAGATAAATTATAACAAGAGAAATCCATACTGACAAGATAATTTATAACAAGAGAAATCCATACTGACAAGATAATTTATAACAAGAGAAATCCATACTGACAAGATAATTTATAAAAAGAGAAATCCATACTGACAAGATAATTTATAACAAGAGAAATCCATACTGACAAGATAAATTATAACAAGAGAAATCCATACTGACAAGATAAATTATAACAAGAGAAATCCATACTGACAAGATAAATTATAACAAGAGAAATCCATACTGACAAGATAAATTATAACAAGAGAAATCCATACTGACAAGATAAATTATAAAAAGAGAAATCCATACTGACAAGATAATTTATAACAAAAGAAATCCATACTGACAAGATAAATTATAACAAGAGAAATCCATACTGACAAGATAATTTATAACAAAAGAAATCCATACTGACAAGATAAATTATAACAAGAGAAATCCATACTGACAAGATAATTTATAACAAGAGAAATCCATACTGACAAGATAATTTATAACAAGAAAACTCCATACTGATAGGATAAATTATAACAAGAGAAATCCATACTGACAAGATAAATTATAACAAGAGAAATCCATACTGACAAGATAAATTATAACAAGAGAAATCCATACTGACAAGATAAATTATAACAAGAGAAATCCATACTGACAAAATAATTTATAAAAAGAGAAATCCATACTGACAAGATAATTTATAACAAGAGAAATCCATACTGACAAGATAATTTATAACAAGAGAAATCCATACTGACAAGATAAATTATAATGAGAAATCCATACTGACAAGATAAATTATAACAAGAGAAATCCATACTGACAAGATAATTTATAACAAGAGAAATCCATACTGACAAGATAATTTATAACAAGAGAAATCCATACTGACAAGATAAATTATAATGAGAAATTCATACTGACAAGATAAATTATAACAAGAGAAATCCATACTGACAAGATAAATTATAACAAGAGAAATCCATACTGACAAGATAATTTATAAAAAGAGAAATCCATACTGACAAGATAATTTATAACAAGAGAAATCCATACTGACAAGATAATTTATAACAAGAGAAATCCATACTGACAAGATAAATTATAATGAGAAATCCATACTGACAAGATAAATTATAACAAGAGAAATCCATACTGACAAGATAATTTATAACAAAAGAAATCCATACTGACAAGATAAATTATAACAAGAGAAATCCATACTGACAAGATAAATTATAACAAGAGAAATCCATACTGACAAGATAATTTATAACAAGAGAAATCCATACTGACAAGAAAAATTATAATGAGAAATCCATACTGACAAGATAATTTATAACAAAAGAAATCCATACTGACAAGATAAATTATAACAAGAGAAATCCATACTGACAAGATAAATTATAAAAAGAGAAATCCATACTGATAAGATAATTTATAACAAAAGAAATCCATACTGACAAGATAAATTATAACAAGAGAAATCCATACTGACAAGATAATTTATAACAAAAGAAATCCATACTGACAAGATAAATTATAACAAGAGAAATCCATACTGACAAGATAATTTATAACAAAAGAAATCCATACTGACAAGATAAATTATAACAAGAGAAATCCATACTGACAAGATAATTTATAACAAAAGAAATCCATACTGACAAGATAAATTATAACAAGAGAAATCCATACTGACAAGATAATTTATAACAAGAGAAATCCATACTGACAAGATAATTTATAACAAGAAAACTCCATACTGACAAGATAAATTATAACAAGAGAAATCCATACTGACAAGATAAATTATAACAAGAGAAATCCATACTGACAAGATAAATTATAACAAGAGAAATCCATACTGACAAGATAAATTATAACAAGAGAAATCCATACTGACAAGATAATTTATAACAAGAGAAATCCATACTGACAAGATAAATTATAACAAGAGAAATCCATACTGACAAGATAATTTATAACAAGAGAAATCCATACTGACAAGATACTTTATAACAAGAAAACTCCATACTGACAAGATAAATTATAACAAGAGAAATCCATACTGACAAGATAAATTATAACAAGAGAAATCCATACTGACAAGATAAATTATAACAAGAGAAATCCATACTGACAAGATAAATTATAACAAGAGAAATCCATACTGACAAGATAAATTATAACAAGAGAAATCCATACTGACAAGATAAATTATAACAAGAGAAATCCATACTGACAAGATAAATTATAATGAGAAATCCATACTGACAAGATAAATTGTAACAAGAGAAATCCATACTGACAAGATAAATTGTAACAAGAGAAATCCATGCTGACAAGAAAATTTCAGTTCAAAGATAACATGAAGAACATCTATAGAAAATAGAAGTGAAGCCTTTTCAACTGGTAGAGTACTGGAAGCCCATATTTGGGCTCTATTCAGAAGTGCAGGACCCCCTACTTTAAATTAATTTTGAAGTGAAATTACTTCATCTGTAGGGATTTGCTTTGTTACAATTTATGGGAGAGTGTCTAGAGGCAAAGACATCTGAACAAATTTTGATGATCAAAACTAATGTAGAATTCTACCAGTTAAGTTACAATGTGTGCAGTTCAATGTAAAACCTAGATTTCAGCTTCAAGAATTCTACTAGTTTAGCATTCTGGAATAACTTTATACAAGAATCTGTCTCTTCAATTTGAAAGGAGATTCAATGTGAATTAACAGAAATAAAAGAACCCTGGTGGGGAAAATATCAGGGATGGGAGAGAGGTAGATATCAGGGATGGGGGGAGAGGTAGATATCAGGGATGGGGGAGAGGTAGATATCATGGATGGGGGAGTAGTAGATATCAGGGATGGGGGAGAGGTAGATATCTTGGGTGACACTGATAACACTGATGTTTCTGTTCTCATTAATAAGTCTCACATCCTGCAAAAAGTATAAGAATCCAAAGAAATGTCCGTTACATCGACGAGCTCGTTCCAACGAGGGGTCATAACCTATGTTTTTGAGACCCCAAAAAAAATGAAAAAATAATGAAAATTAATTGGCGATTTTTGAGAATAGTGCTGGCCGGCTTTGGTCGTTATGTTGGGTAAAGGGTTAAAAGCAAGAACCCAAATTAAGAGCAAGTCTTAAATTTTCAGTAAAAATAAGTATCCCATTTTTTTGATGAGGATAAAAAAAAACATTTTGGTGATGTGATTGCTGGGGAATTTACTTTGAACATTTTAGTGATGTGATTGCTGGGGAATTGACTTTGAACATTTTGGTGATGTGATTGCTGGGGAATTGACTTTGAACATTTTGGTGATGTGATTGCTGGGGAATTTACTTTGAACATTTTAGTGATGTGATTGCTGGGGAATTGACTTTGAATATTTTGGTGATGTGCTTGCTGGTGATGTGCTTGCTGGGGAACTGACTTTGAACATGTTTTTGACTAAGCAGTCTGAACAATAGAAAGTTTGCGAGTGGAAATTACACTTGCAAACAATTTTGCGGGTGGTAAAAACTGCATCTATGAAAAATTGCTCAAGACAAAGACTGGTACAGTAGAGCCTACTTAATTGAATATCTCTTAATTAAATAACCCTGTTAATTGAGAATGCCTTCCAAATAGAAAATACATTTGCTATACTTTCTGGCTTCAGGATAAATGTAACCATTACGTATCAGTGATAGACTAAACTCCAATAAACTGAATGAACAATCTTTTAATATACCGAGAAATTACTCTGACACTTGATGTCCATTGTTTATGGACCTACTGGGCCTTAGCTATCTGAATACCAGCATTTAATTCATCTTCTTAGAACCCCCTGAGCTCAGAACTTATATTTCAATGAGAATTCAAGAATCGTTTCACACAAAGATTTGTGCAACATGCCCACAAAACCAGCGAGAATGCATGTAGATTCTCACTGCACCTCTGCTAGGATTCACATGAAAAGAGTTGAGTCCATTTAGTGCACAAATTAACCAGTACCTGGCTAACATGACTTGAACTATCCTGACACTTTATCAATATAATTGTACAAATATGGATGTCATTGGAACTGGCTCAATGAGTCAGTTCCAATGATATCCATATTTTGAAAGGTTTTGTAGGTAAATATTGTTTGTTTTCTAAATTATCAAATTCAGTTTATGTTTGATGAAAGGGTTAACATGTGTTATCAGCACACAACAGTTGTTCAACCATTGTGGCCTCATGGCATCCTGGGCCACTCATAACAGGTATGGATTCTCATTACCATTTTTGCGAGAATCCAAATGGATTCTCGCAAATTTTGATGAGATATAAGCCCTGGAGCCCTGTCATGAAATAATGCCCAGTTTATCTCTACATTACAGGAATGTGACCAGATCCCTGTTAATATAATACTCTTGTTAACTGAATAATTTTCACTAGCAAAGCGGTGGCAATTAGAAGGATTTAACTGTATAATCTACAGGTGATATCTTTCTTCCGTTCCTTCATTTCAGAATGGCCAATAAACACTGGTTAGAAGAACTTTTGTCACATGAATTCATTGATCGCATTGAAGTTGTGTTGAAAGAAACAATTGACAATAAAGGTATTTAACTCTTAACCTGCTGAGTATTTTTGAAATATTTTCCATCAAATCTAGTCATGGCTGCTGTGAAGCAGCCATGTCTAGATTTGATGAAAAATTCTTCTAATTCTATTTCAAGGAATCATTGGTGAGAAATGCATTCAATTTACAATAGAAAAATCCATTCAATTTACAGTAGAAAAATCCATTCAATTTACAGTACAAAAATCCATTCAATTTACAGTACAAAAATCCATTCAATTTCACAATAGAAAAAGTAGAAAAATCCATTCAATTTACAATAGAAAAATCCATTCAATTCCCAATAGGAAAATCCATTCAATTTACAATCGAAAAAGTAGAAAAATCCATTCAATTTACAGAAGAAAAATCCATTCAATTTACAATAGAAAAATCCATTCAATTTACAATGGAAAAATCCATTCAGTTTACAATAGAAAAACCCGTTCAATTTACAATAGAAAAAGTAGAAAAATCCATTCAATTTACAATACAAAAATCCTTTCAATTTACAATAGAAAAATCCATTCAATTCACAGGAGAAAAACCCCTTCAGTTTACAATAGAAAAATCCATTCAATTTACAATACAAAAAGTAGACAAATCCGTTCAATTTACAGTAGAAAAATCCATTCAATTTACTATAGAAAAATCCATTCAATTAACAGAAAAATCCATTCAGTTTATAGTAGAAAAATCCATTCAGGTTACAATAGAAAAATCCATTCAATTTACAATAGAAAAGGTAGAAGAATCCATTCGATTTACAGTAGAAAAATCCATTCAATTTACTATAGAAAAATCCATTCAATTAACACTAGAAAAATCCATTCAATTTACAATAGAAAAATCCATTCAAGTTACAATAGAAGAATCCATTCAATTTACAATAAAAAAATCCATTCAATTTACAATAGAAAAATCCATCCAATTCACAGGAGAAAAAAACCCATTCAATTTACAATAGAAAAATCCATTCAATTTACAATTCAAGAAGTAGAAAAATCCATTCAATTTACAGTAGAAAAATCCATTCAATTTACTATGGAAACATCCATTCAATTTACAATAGAAAAATAGAAAAACCCGTTCAATTTACAATATAAAAAGTAGAAAAATCCATTCAATTTACAATTGAAAAATCCTTTCAATTTACAATAGAAAAATCCATTCAATTCACAGGAGAAAAACCCCTTCAATTTACAATAGAAAAATCCATTCAATTTACAATACAAAAAGTAGAAAAATCCATTCAATTTACAGTAGAAAAATCCATTCAATTTACTATAGAAAAATCCATTCAATTAACACTAGAAAAATCCATTCAATTTACAATAGAAAAATCCATTCAATTTACAATACAAGAAGTAGAAAAATCCATTCAATTTACAGTAGAAAAATCCATTCAATTTACTATGGAAACATCCATTCAATTTACAATAGAAAAATAGAAAAACCCGTTCAATTTACAATATAAAAAGTAGAAAAATCCATTCAATTTACAATTGAAAAATCCTTTCAATTTACAATAGAAAAATCCATTCAATTCACAGGAGAAAAACCCCTTCAATTTACAATAGAAAAATCCATTCAATTTACAATACAAAAAGTAGAAAAATCCATTCAATTTACAGTAGAAAAATCCATTCAATTTACTATAGAAAAATCCATTCAATTAACACTAGAAAAATCCATTCAGTTTACAATAGAAAAATCCATTCAAGTTACAATAGAAGAATCCATTCAATTTACAATAAAAAAATCCATTCAATTTACAATAGAAAAATCCATCCAATTCACAGAGGAAAAAACCCATTCAATTTACAATAGAAAAATCCATTCAATTTACAATACAAGAAGTAGAAAAATCCATTCAATTTACAGTAGAAAAATCCATTCAATTTACTATAGAAAAATCCATTCAATTAACAGTAGGAAAATCCATTCAATTTACAATAGAAAAATCCATTCAAGTTACAATAGAAAAATCCATTCAATTTACAATAGAGAAACCCATTCAATTTACAATAGAAAATATAGAAAAGTCTGTTCAATTTACAATAGAAAAAGCAGATAAATCCATTCAATTTACAATAGAAAAATCCTTTCAATTTACAATACAAGAAGTAGAAAAGCCTGTTCAATTTACAGTAGAAAAATCCATTCAATTTACTGTAGAAAGATCCATTCAATTAACAGTAGAAAAATCCATTCAATTTACAATACAAAAAGTAAAAAAATCCATTCAATTTACAGTAGAAAAATCCATTCAATTTACAGTAGAAAAATCCTTTCAAGTTACAGTAGAAAAATTCATTCAATTTACAACAGAAAAAGTAGAAAAAGCCATTCAATTTACAGTAGGAAAATCCATTCAATTTACAGCAGAAAAATCTATTCAATTAACAGTAGAAATATCCATTCAATTTACGGTAGAAAAAATCCTCAGTTTACAGTAGAAAAATCCATTCAATTTACATTAGAAAAACCCTTTCAATTTACCGTAGAAAAATTCATTCAATTTACAATAGAAAAATCTGTTCAAGTTACAATAGAAGAATCCATTCAATTTACAATACAAAAAGTAAGAAAATCCATTCAATTTACAGTAGAAAAATCCATTCAATTTACAATAGAAAAATCTGTTCAAGTTACAATAGAAGAATCCATTCAATTTACAATAGAAAAATCCATTCAATTTACAATAAAATAATCCATCCAATTCACAGGAGAAAAAACCCATTCAATTTACAATAGAAAAATCCATTCAATTTACAATACAAGAAGTAGAAAAATCCATTCAATTTACAGTAGAAAAATCCATTCAATTTACTATAGAAAAATCCATTCAATTAACAGTAGGAAAATCCATTCAATTTACAATAGAAAAATCCATTCAAGTTACAATAGAAAAATCCATTCAATTTACAATAGAGAAACCCATTCAATTTTACAATAGAAAAAATAGAAAAGTCTGTTCAATTTACAATAGAAAAAGCAGATAAATCCATTCAATTTACAATAGAAAAATCCTTTCAATTTACAATAGAAAAATCCATCCAATTCACAGGAGAAAAACCCATTCAATTTACAATATAAAAATCTGTTCAATTTACAATACAAGAAGTAGAAAAACCCGTTCAATTTACAGTAGAAAAATCCATTCAATTTACTGTAGAAAGATCCATTCAATTAACAGTAGAAAAATCCATTCAATTTACAATAGAAAAATCCATTCAATTTACAATAGAAAAACCCATTCAATTCAGAATAGAAAAAATCATTAGAAAAATTCATTCAATTCACAATAGGAAAATTCATTCAATTTACAATAGAAAAATTCTTCCAACTTACAATAGAAAAAGTAGAAAAATCTGTTCAATTTACAATAGAAAAAGAAAAAACCCATTCAATTTACAATAGAAAAATCCTTTCAATTTACAATAGAAAAATCCATTCAAATCACAGTAGAAAAATCCATCCAATTTACAATAGAAAAATTCATTCAATTTACAATAGAAAAATTCATTCAATTTACAATAGAAAAAGTTGGAAAATCCATTCAATTTACAGTAGAAAAATCCATTCAACTAACAGTAGAAAAATCCATTCAATTTACAGTAGAAAAATCCTCAATTTACAGTAGAAAAATCCATTCAATTTACAGTAGAAACATACTTTCAATTTACAGTAGAAAAAACCCTTCAATTTACAATAGAAAAAGTAGAAAAATCCATTCAATTTACAGTAGAACAATCCATTCAATTTACAGTAGGAAAATCCATTCAATTTACAGTAGGAAAATCCATTAAATTTGCAATAGAAAAAGTAGAAAAATCCATTCAATTTACAGTAGGAAAATCCATTCAATTTGCAATAGAAAAAGTAGAAAAATCCATTCAATTTACAGTAGGAAAATCCTTTCAATTTTCAGTTGAAAAATCCTTTCAATTTACAATAGAAAAATCCATTCAATTTACTGTAGAAAAATCCATTCAATTGTCTATAGAAAAATCCATTCAATTTACAATAGAAAAATCTGATTAACATGGATTGCAATTCCACTTCTACGCAGACGATACGCAGTTGTACATCCATTTTCAGCCTACAGTTCAGGCTGTGGCACTGGATAGGTTGAGACGATATGTAGATGAAAGTAAAACCTGGATGACACAAAATTATCTGAAACTTAATGGAGATAAAACAGAAGTTATTTATTTCGGTCTTCCTAATCAAATGTCACATATGTCAAAACTACCTCTGCAGGTTGACAATTCAGCTATTGCGCCATGTTCGTGTGTGCACAACCTAGGATTCTTCATGGATGGAAACTTGCGGGCTGACAGACATGTTAGTCATATCTGTCAGTCAGCATTCTTTCATCTCCGAAAAATCAGTAAAATAAGGGAGTTCCTAGACGATAAAACAACTGAACAACTTGTTCATGCCTTCATTACGAGCCAGCTCGATTATTGCAATTCCCTACTACATGGCTGTAAAAAATCCCAGCTAGAAAGGCTACAGCATATCCAGAACTGTGCGGCACGTGTTGTCACCAAATCACGTAAATTCTGTCATATTACACCAGTGATAGAAAAGCTCCATTGGCTTCCTGTAAAACAGCGAATAGAGTACAAACTCCTTTAACTCACCTTCAAATGTTTGAATGGCATGATGCCACAATACTTGAGTGATCTTATACCAGTCTACAAACCACCACGGTCACTGCGCTCGACGAATCTCATAGCCCTGGTGCAACCAAGGTCCAAGTTAAACACTGCAGGTGACAGGGCTTTTTATGTGGCAGTCCCTGGGTACTGGAATGTATTACCTGCTCACCTAAGAAAACCCCAATCAATCACTTCATTTAAGATAGGTCTAAAAACTTATCTCTATAAAATAGCTTTTGATAAATGCTAGGTTTAGTTCATGTAAAGCCAAAGAGCACGCTAGTGGAGTTTAGGCTTATAAATTATTATTATTATTATTATTTATAGAAACCCTATGGGAAATCACATTTTCATCTTCTTCTACGGAACTACTGAGCCGACTTGAACCAAACCTGGCAGGGATGGTCTATGGGAGGTCCCCTACAAACGATCCTCATTTTGTTCCTGTGGGTTGAAAAACGTGGCCGCCAGAGGCATTCTTTGACTCTGATAGGTGGATTTTCAAAAATCTTCTCTGAAACTGCCAGGCCAAATGTTTTGATACTTCACATAAGTCATGACTGGGACCCTCTCTATCAAGGATCCTCATTTAATGTTGATCGGGTTGTAAACATGGCCACAATTGCGGCTTATAGTTACTATAGAAACCCTATGGGAAATCACATTTTCATCTTCTTCTCTGAAACACTGAGCCGACGCGAGCCAAACTTCGCAGGAATGGTCCATGGGAGGATGGAAATATGTGGCCACCAGAGGCTATATTCTAATGCTTAACCCAATGCCTCTCCTGTCTGCATGAAGATCAGTACTGTCAGCAAAATACTTGTTTTTTGAGAATCTGGTAAGGGTTGGTTCCAGTTTTCTCCACTGAGAACTGGGGAAAAACCCCAAAATATTGTGTATACAGTACAAGTCAAAATAAGCTGTAGCATAACTGCAATAAACTAAGTAAACTGCTGCTCCTGCCCTGACAAAATCAGAATCTGACATTTTCTGGAAAGCTATCAGTGAGAACTTTCCAGAAAATGATGTCAGCTTCTGATCTTATCAGTGTAGTAAGAGAAAAAGATACATAGATTATAGGATTATCCTACAACTTATTTTGACTTAACTGTAAACCATTGGAACTGTACATGGATGCTGATATATGCTCATTACTCATGTTACTTATCAGAAAATCTTGATTGTTGAATAGGAGAAGTTTTTGCTAACATTCTCTTGCAATCATGTCAGCTTAGATGAAAGTAATTATTGTATATCTTTTAAGATTTGACAAAAATTGGAGTAATGTGTTTCCTGTAACCCTTTTACCTATCCAAAGCTATTTTGAAAAGAGAATACTGTCTGAAAAAAGTTGTAATTTTTCAAAAATATTTAACCTTCTTTTACTGATTTTTTTGTTGAAAACAGAATTCATAAATGTGTGCATTTTCAAGAAAATCTTCTTTGAAACTACTAGGCCAAATGGTTTGAAAACTTAGTGTGACTGTTGACTGTAACCCCCTCTATCAAGGATCCTCATTTTAATCTTCATCGGGTTGCAATTGTGGCTGCAATTGTGGCTTATAGTTACTATAGAAACCCTACAGGAAATCACATTTTCATCATCTCCACTGAAAGTACTGAGCCACTGTGAACCAGACGTGGCAGGCATTGATTTTCTGTGAGAGGTTCTCTACAACTGTTACTCATTTTATTCCTGTTGGGTGAAAAAACGTGGCCGCCAGAAGCATTCTTTGATTCTGATTGGTCAATTTTGAAAACTCTTCTCCTCTGAAACCACAGGGCCAAATGTTTTGAAACTTTGCATGGTTGATAACTGGGACACCCTCCACCAACGATCCTCATTTTAATATTGATCGTATTGCAAACGTGGCCACAATTGCGGTTTATAGTTACTATAGAAAAAACCTACAGGAAATCACATTTTCATTTTCTCTCTGGAACTGTTGAGCTGACGTGAACCAAAACTTGACAAGAATGGTCTATAGGAGGCTCTCTACAAACGATCCTCTTTTTGTTCCCGTTGGCTGAAAAATATGGCCACCAGAGACATTCTATGATTTTGTTTGATGGATTCAAATGTTTTGAAACTTCACGTGATTGAAGACTGGGACACCTTCTACCAATGATCCTCATGTAATTTTGATGTAATGTTGCAAACATGGCCACAACTGCAGCTCATAGTTACCATGGAAAGCTTATGGAAAATCACATTTTTACATGTTTTTCCAGGTGAGTGATTACAGGCTCTGTAGAGCCTCTAGTTTAAGTATTATCGCAGTTGTTGGCAGCGCATTTGCAAGAAGACATTTTGTTTCAAACTGAAGCCAAGGCCAGGGGGCCAGACACTGTGCCAATATCATGTTTCGCCCTGAGTAAATTCTCCGGTAGATTCTATTCTCCGTGACTATGTCTTTCATTATCCATGACATGACAATGACTGACAGTTCAAACTAAAGAACAATGTAGACAGAATATGAAGAGTGCCGTCATTTCAAATGAATGACGTTGCGCGAGGAAGTTTCTAGGTCACCAAAATCGAAATACAAAACAAATTGCCTGTCGATATTCACTGGAATTCGTATGGATTTAAATAAATTTTGAGCAGGCATTGTGAACAATACGATCATTTCTCTTGGACAATAAGGATATAAATTTCTTTTACGTGGGATGAATTGACAATGACTGTAATCTTGCCTAAAATCTTAACTTGTCAGTCAGTCGAGAAACAACAGCCGCATGGAACTTGGAAGTCTGATAAACATGTGAATTTTTTTGATAATTTCTCATTGATGTATTTTCCGAATTTATACCTGTTGTTTGTTGTGAAAGTACGGTAACTTTTTGGTGGGGATCACATCAGCCATTCACAATTCGTGCTGTAAAATTGAGGCATAAAAAGACGGTAAACTGTGTTTCAGGTGAACAGTGTTTCATCGGTCGAAGTGGTGTCGCATTACAATTTGCAAGTTGAAACTGTGAATGAAAGTTCAATAGCGTACGAAATAACAATAAGACTGGTTTCCTGCGTGTGAAGTTTAATCTTGATTTTTGTCTTAT
Source organism: Pictodentalium vernedei (assembly GCA_031216915.1). Lineage (NCBI taxonomy): Eukaryota > Metazoa > Mollusca > Scaphopoda > Dentaliida > Dentaliidae > Pictodentalium > Pictodentalium vernedei. The sequence continues at coordinate 458,965,964 of CM062289.1, read as the reverse complement.
TTTATTTTCTTTACGTCACAGAAGGATAGGTTAATTCTTACTTGGTATTACCGTAAAAGGCCTGTTTTAGAAATTTGCGATGGTGTGTAATAAATACAGAACCACACAAGCCTTTGAATAGCTTCGCCTCTCGTGGTATTCTTGCGCCCAACCAAACTTGTGCGATAAACATTACTCCATTCAAACGCTTGTGCGGTTCTGTCAATATATCACACACACCAGTTGTTATATAAATGGACATCTGTGATACCACTTAATATATCACACATACAGTTGTCATATAAATGGACATCTGTGGTACCACTCAATATATCACACATATAGTTGTTATATAAATGGACATCTGTGGTACCACTTAATATATCACACACACCAGTTGTTATATAAATGGTCATCTGTGATACCACTTAATATATCACACACACCACTTTTTATATAAATGGACATCTGTGATACCACTTAATATATCACACATACAGTTGTTATATAAATGGACATCCGTGATACCACTTAATATATCACACATACAGTTGTTATATAAATGGACATCTGTGATACCACTTAATATATCACACATACAGTTGTTATATAAATGGACATCTGTGATACCACTTAATATATCGCACATACAGTTGTTATATAAATGGACATCTGTGATACCACTTAATATATCGCACATACAGTTGTTATATAAATGGACATCTGTGATACCACTTAATATATCCCACATACAGTTGTTATATAAATGGACATCTGTGATACCACTTAATATATCACACATACAGTTGTTATATAAATGGACATCTGTGATACCACTTAATATATCGCACATACAGTTGTTATATAAATGGACATCTGTGATACCACTTAATATATCGCACATACAGTTGTTATATAAATGGACATCTGTGATACCACTTAATATATCGCACATACAGTTGTTATATAAATGGACATCTGTGATACCACTTAATATATCACACATACAGTTGTTATATAAATGGACATCTGTGATACCACTTAATATATCACACATACAGTTGTTATATAAATGGACATCTGTGATACCACTTAATATATCACACATACAGTTGTTATATAAATGGACATCTGTGATACCACTTAATATATCACCACACATACAGTTGTTATATAAATGGACATCTGTGGTACCACTTAATATATCACACATACAGTTGTTATATAAATGGACATCTGTGATACCACTTAATATATCACACATACAGTTGTTATATAAATGGACATCTGTGATACCACTTAATATATCACACATACAGTTGTTATATAAATGGACATCTGTGATACCACTTAATATATCACACATACAGTTGTTATATAAATGGACATCTGTGATACCACTTAATATATCACACATACAGTTGTTATATAAATGGACATCTGTGATACCACTTAATATATCACACATACAGTTGTTATATAAATGGACATCCGTGATACCACTTAATATATCACACATACAGTTGTTATATAAATGGACATCTGTGATACCACTTAATATATCACACATACAGTTGTTATATAAATGGACATCCGTGATACCACTTAATATATCACACATACAGTTGTTATATAAATGGACATCCGTGATACCACTTAATATATCACACATACAGTTGTTATATAAATGGACATCCGTGATACCACTTAATATATCACACATACAGTTGTTATATAAATGGACATCTGTGATACCACTTAATATATCACACATACAGTTGTTATATAAATGGACATCTGTGATACCACTTAATATATCACACATACAGTTGTTATATAAATGGACATCCGTGATACCACTTAATATATCACACATACAGTTGTTATATAAATGGACATCCGTGATACCACTTAATATATCACACATACAGTTGTTATATAAATGGACATCTGTGATACCACTTAATATATCACACATACAGTTGTTATATAAATGGACATCTGTGATACCACTTAATATATCACACATACAGTTGTTATATAAATGGACATCCGTGATACCACTTAATATATCACACATACAGTTGTTATATAAATGGACATCTGTGATACCACTTAATATATCACACATACAGTTGTTATATAAATGGACATCTGTGATACCACTTAATATATCACACATACAGTTGTTATATAAATGGACATCCGTGATACCACTTAATATATCACACATACAGTTGTTATATAAATGGACATCCGTGATACCACTTAATATATCACACATACAGTTGTTATATAAATGGACATCTGTGATACCACTTAATATATCACACATACAGTTGTTATATAAATGGACATCTGTGATACCACTTAATATATCACACATACAGTTGTTATATAAATGGACATCTGTGGTACCACTTAATATATCACACATACAGTTGTTATATAAATGGACATCTGTGATACCACTTAATATATCACACATACAGTTGTTATATAAATGGACATCTGTGGTACCACTTAATATATCACACATACAGTTGTTATATAAATGGACATCTGTGGTACCACTTAATATATCACACATACAGTTGTTATATAAATGGACATCTGTGATACCACTTAATATATCACACACACCAGTTGTTATATAAATGGACATCTGTGATACCACTTAATATATCGCACATACAGTTGTTATATAAATGGACATCCGTGATACCACTTAATATATCACACATACAGTTGTTATATAAATGGACATCTGTGATACCACTTAATATATCACACATACAGTTGTTATATAAATGGACATCTGTGATACCACTTAATATATCACAGATACAGTTGTTATATAAATGGACATCTGTGGTACCACTTAATATATCACACATACAGTTGTTATATAAATGGACATCCGTGATACCACTTAATATATCACACATACAGTTGTTATATAAATGGACATCTGTGATACCACTTAATATATCACACATACAGTTGTTATATAAATGGACATCTGTGATACCACTTAATATATCACCACACATACAGTTGTTATATAAATGGACATCTGTGATACCACTTAATATATCACACATACAGTTGTTATATAAATGGACATCTGTGATACCACTTAATATATCACACATACAGTTGTTATATAAATGGACATCTGCGATACCACTTAATATATCACACATGAAGTTGTTATATAAATGGACATCTGTGGTACGACTTAATATATCACACATACAGTTGTTATATAAATGGACATCCGTGATACCACTTAATATATCACACATACAGTTGTTATATAAATGGACATCCGTGATACCACTTAATATATCACACATACAGTTGTTATATAAATGGACATCTGTGGTACCACTTAATATATCACACATACAGTTGTTATATAAATGGACATCTGTGATACCACTTAATATATCATGCATACAGTTGTTATATAAATGGACATCTGTGATACCACTTAATATATCACACATACAGTTGTTATATAAATGGACATCTGTGATACCACTTAATATATCATGCATACAGTTGTTATATAAATGGACATCCGTGATACCACTTAATATATCACACATACAGTTGTTATATAAATGGACATCCGTGATACCACTTAATATATCACACATACAGTTGTTATATAAATGGACATCTGTGATACCACTTAATATATCACACATACAGTTGTTATATAAATGGACATCTGTGATACCACTTAATATATCACACATACAGTTGTTATATAAATGGACATCCATGATACCACTTAATATATCACACATACAGTTGTTATATAAATGTACATCTGTGATACCACTTAATATATCACACATACAGTTGTTATATAAATGGACATCTGTGATACCACTTAATATATCACACATACAGTTGTTATATAAATGGACATCCATGATACCACTTAATATATCACACATACAGTTGTTATATAAATGGACATCTGTGGTATCTCTTAATATATCACACATACAGTTGTTATATAAATGGACATCCGTGATACCACTTAATATATCACACATACAGTTGTTATATAAATGGACATCTGTGATACCACTTAATATATCACACATACAGTTGTTATATAAATGGACATCTGTGATACCACTTAATATATCGCACATACAGTTGTTATATAAATGGACATCTGTGATACCACTTAATATATCGCACATACAGTTGTTATATAAATGGACATCTGTGATACCACTTAATATATCACACATACAGTTGTTATATAAATGGACATCTGTGATACCACTTAATATATCACACATACAGTTGTTATATAAATGGACATCTGTGATACCACTTAATATATCGCACATACAGTTGTTATATAAATGGACATCTGTGATACTACTTAATATATCGCACATACAGTTGTTATATAAATGGACATCTGTGATACCACTTAATATATCGCACATACAGTTGTTATATAAATGGACATCTGTGATACCACTTAATATATCGCACATACAGTTGTTATATAAATGGACATCTGTGATACCACTTAATATATCACACATACAGTTGTTATATAAATGGACATCTGTGATACCACTTAATATATCACACATACAGTTGTTATATAAATGGACATCTGTGATACCACTTAATACATCACACATACAGTTGTTATATAAATGGACATCCGTGGTACCACTTAATATATCACACATACAGTTGTTATATAAATGGACATCCACATACAGTTGTTATATAAATGGACATCGGTGATACCACTTAATATATCACACATACAGTTGTTATATAAATGGACATCTGTGGTACCACTTAATATATCACACATACAGTTGTTATATAAATGGACATCTGTGATACCACTTAATATATCACACATACAGTTGTTATATAAATGGACATCTGTGATACCACTTAATATATCACACATGAAGTTGTTATATAAATGGACATCTGTGGTACGACTTAATATATCACACATACAGTTGTTATATAAATGGACATCCGTGATACCACTTAATATATCACACATACAGTTGTTATATAAATGGACATCTGTGGTACCACTTAATATATCACACATACAGTTGTTATATAAATGGACATCTGTGATACCACTTAATATATCACACACACCAGTTGTTATATAAATGGACATCTGTGATACCACTTAATATATCACACATACAGTTGTTATATAAATGGACATCCGTGATACCACTTAATATATCACACATACAGTTGTTATATAAATGGACATCTGTGATACCACTTAATATATCACACATACAGTTGTTATATAAATGGACATCTGTGATACCACTTAATATATCACACATACAGTTGTTATATAAATGGACATCTGTGATACCACTTAATATATCACACATGAAGTTGTTATATAAATGGACATCTGTGGTACGACTTAATATATCACACATACAGTTGTTATATAAATGGACATCTGTGATATCACTTAATATATCACACATACAGTTGTTATATAAATGGACATCTGTGGTACCACTTAATATATCACACATACAGTTGTTATATAAATGGACATCTGTGATACCACTTAATATATCACACATACAGTTGTTATATAAATGGACATCTGTGATACCACTTAATATATCACACATGAAGTTGTTATATAAATGGACATCTGTGGTACGACTTAATATATCACACATACAGTTGTTATATAAATGGACATCCGTGATACCACTTAATATATCACACATACAGTTGTTATATAAATGGACATCTGTGATACCACTTAATATATCACACATACAGTTGTTATATAAATGGACATCTGTGGTACCACTTAATATATCACACATACAGTTGTTATATAAATGGACATCCGTGATACCACTTAATATATCACACATACAGTTGTTATATAAATGGACATCTGTGGTACCACTTAATATATCACACATACAGTTGTTATATAAATGGACATCTGTGGTACCACTTAATATATCACACATACAGTTGTTATATAAATGGACATCCGTGATACCACTTAATATATCACACATACAGTTGTTATATAAATGGACATCTGTGATACCACTTAATATATCGCACATACAGTTGTTATATAAATGGACATCTGTGATACCACTTAATATATCGCACATACAGTTGTTATATAAATGGACATCTGTGATACCACTTAATATATCGCACATACAGTTGTTATATAAATGGACATCCGTGATACCACTTAATATATCACACATACAGTTGTTATATAAATGGACATCTGTGATACCACTTAATATATCACCACACATACAGTTGTTATATAAATGGACATCTGTGGTACCACTTAATATATCACACATACAGTTGTTATATAAATGGACATCCGTGATACCACTTAATATATCACACATACAGTTGTTATATAAATGGACATCTGTGATACCACTTAATATATCACACATACAGTTGTTATATAAATGGACATCTGTGATACCACTTAATATATCACACATACAGTTGTTATATAAATGGACATCCGTGATACCACTTAATATATCACCACACATACAGTTGTTATATAAATGGACATCTGTGGTACCACTTAATATATCACACATACAGTTGTTATATAAATGGACATCCGTGATACCACTTAATATATCACACATACAGTTGTTATATAAATGGACATCCGTGATACCACTTAATATATCACACATACAGTTGTTATATAAATGGACATCTGTGATACCACTTAATATATCACACATACAGTTGTTATATAAATGGACATCTGTGATACCACTTAATATATCACACATACAGTTGTTATATAAATGGACATCCATGATACCACTTAATATATCACACATACAGTTGTTATATAAATGTACATCTGTGATACCACTTAATATATCACACATACAGTTGTTATATAAATGGACATCTGTGATACCACTTAATATATCACACATACAGTTGTTATATAAATGGACATCCATGATACCACTTAATATATCACACATACAGTTGTTATATAAATGGACATCTGTGGTATCTCTTAATATATCACACATACAGTTGTTATATAAATGGACATCCGTGATACCACTTAATATATCACACATACAGTTGTTATATAAATGGACATCTGTGATACCACTTAATATATCACACATACAGTTGTTATATAAATGGACATCCGTGATACCACTTAATATATCACACATACAGTTGTTATATAAATGGACATCTGTGATACCACTTAATATATCACACATACAGTTGTTATATAAATGGACATCTGTGATACCACTTAATATATCGCACATACAGTTGTTATATAAATGGACATCTGTGATACCACTTAATATATCACACATACAGTTGTTATATAAATGGACATCTGTGATACCACTTAATATATCACACATACAGTTGTTATATAAATGGACATCTGTGATACCACTTAATATATCACACATGAAGTTGTTATATAAATGGACATCTGTGGTACGACTTAATATATCACACATACAGTTGTTATATAAATGGACATCTGTGATATCACTTAATATATCACACATACAGTTGTTATATAAATGGACATCTGTGGTACCACTTAATATATCACACATACAGTTGTTATATAAATGGACATCTGTGATACCACTTAATATATCACACATACAGTTGTTATATAAATGGACATCTGTGATACCACTTAATATATCACACATGAAGTTGTTATATAAATGGACATCTGTGGTACGACTTAATATATCACACATACAGTTGTTATATAAATGGACATCCGTGATACCACTTAATATATCACACATACAGTTGTTATATAAATGGACATCTGTGATACCACTTAATATATCACACATACAGTTGTTATATAAATGGACATCTGTGGTACCACTTAATATATCACACATACAGTTGTTATATAAATGGACATCCGTGATACCACTTAATACATCACACATACAGTTGTTATATAAATGGACATCTGTGGTACCACTTAATATATCACACATACAGTTGTTATATAAATGGACATCTGTGGTACCACTTAATATATCACACATACAGTTGTTATATAAATGGACATCCGTGATACCACTTAATATATCACACATACAGTTGTTATATAAATGGACATCTGTGATACCACTTAATATATCGCACATACAGTTGTTATATAAATGGACATCTGTGATACCACTTAATATATCGCACATACAGTTGTTATATAAATGGACATCTGTGATACCACTTAATATATCGCACATACAGTTGTTATATAAATGGACATCCGTGATACCACTTAATATATCACACATACAGTTGTTATATAAATGGACATCTGTGATACCACTTAATATATCACCACACATACAGTTGTTATATAAATGGACATCTGTGGTACCACTTAATATATCACACATACAGTTGTTATATAAATGGACATCCGTGATACCACTTAATATATCACACATACAGTTGTTATATAAATGGACATCTGTGATACCACTTAATATATCACACATACAGTTGTTATATAAATGGACATCTGTGATACCACTTAATATATCACACATACAGTTGTTATATAAATGGACATCCGTGATACCACTTAATATATCACCACACATACAGTTGTTATATAAATGGACATCTGTGGTACCACTTAATATATCACACATACAGTTGTTATATAAATGGACATCCGTGATACCACTTAATATATCACACATACAGTTGTTATATAAATGGACATCCGTGATACCACTTAATATATCACACATACAGTTGTTATATAAATGGACATCTGTGATACCACTTAATATATCACACATACAGTTGTTATATAAATGGACATCTGTGATACCACTTAATATATCACACATACAGTTGTTATATAAATGGACATCCATGATACCACTTAATATATCACACATACAGTTGTTATATAAATGGACATCTGTGATACCACTTAATATATCACACATACAGTTGTTATATAAATGGACATCCATGATACCACTAAATGGACATCCGTGGTACCACTTAATATATCACACATACAGTTGTTATATAAATGGACATCCACATACAGTTGTTATATAAATGGACATCGGTGATACCACTTAATATATCACACATACAGTTGTTATATAAATGGACATCTGTGGTACCACTTAATATATCACACATACAGTTGTTATATAAATGGACATCTGTGATACCACTTAATATATCACACATACAGTTGTTATATAAATGGACATCTGTGATACCACTTAATATATCACACATGAAGTTGTTATATAAATGGACATCTGTGGTACGACTTAATATATCACACATACAGTTGTTATATAAATGGACATCCGTGATACCACTTAATATATCACACATACAGTTGTTATATAAATGGACATCTGTGGTACCACTTAATATATCACACATACAGTTGTTATATAAATGGACATCTGTGATACCACTTAATATATCACACACACCAGTTGTTATATAAATGGACATCTGTGATACCACTTAATATATCACACATACAGTTGTTATATAAATGGACATCCGTGATACCACTTAATATATCACACATACAGTTGTTATATAAATGGACATCTGTGATACCACTTAATATATCACAGATACAGTTGTTATATAAATGGACATCTGTGATACCACTTAATATATCACACATACAGTTGTTATATAAATGGACATCTGTGATACCACTTAATATATCACACATGAAGTTGTTATATAAATGGACATCTGTGGTATGACTTAATATATCACACATACAGTTGTTATATAAATGGACATCTGTGATATCACTTAATATATCACACATACAGTTGTTATATAAATGGACATCTGTGGTACCACTTAATATATCACACATACAGTTGTTATATAAATGGACATCTGTGATACCACTTAATATATCACACATACAGTTGTTATATAAATGGACATCTGTGATACCACTTAATATATCACACATGAAGTTGTTATATAAATGGACATCTGTGGTACGACTTAATATATCACACATACAGTTGTTATATAAATGGACATCCGTGATACCACTTAATATATCACACATACAGTTGTTATATAAATGGACATCTGTGATACCACTTAATATATCACACATACAGTTGTTATATAAATGGACATCTGTGGTACCACTTAATATATCACACATACAGTTGTTATATAAATGGACATCCGTGATACCACTTAATATATCACACATACAGTTGTTATATAAATGGACATCTGTGGTACCACTTAATATATCACACATACAGTTGTTATATAAATGGACATCTGTGGTACCACTTAATATATCACACATACAGTTGTTATATAAATGGACATCCGTGATACCACTTAATATATCACACATACAGTTGTTATATAAATGGACATCTGTGATACCACTTAATATATCGCACATACAGTTGTTATATAAATGGACATCTGTGATACCACTTAATATATCGCACATACAGTTGTTATATAAATGGACATCTGTGATACCACTTAATATATCGCACATACAGTTGTTATATAAATGGACATCCGTGATACCACTTAATATATCACACATACAGGTGTTATATAAATGGACATCTGTGATACCACTTAATATATCACCACACATACAGTTGTTATATAAATGGACATCTGTGGTACCACTTAATATATCACACATACAGTTGTTATATAAATGGACATCCGTGATACCACTTAATATATCACACATACAGTTGTTATATAAATGGACATCTGTGATACCACTTAATATATCACACATACAGTTGTTATATAAATGGACATCTGTGATACCACTTAATATATCACACATACAGTTGTTATATAAATGGACATCCGTGATACCACTTAATATATCACCACACATACAGTTGTTATATAAATGGACATCTGTGGTACCACTTAATATATCACACATACAGTTGTTATATAAATGGACATCCGTGATACCACTTAATATATCACACATACAGTTGTTATATAAATGGACATCTGTGATACCACTTAATATATCACACATACAGTTGTTATATAAATGGACATCTGTGATACCACTTAATATATCACACATACAGTTGTTATATAAATGGACATCTGTGATACCACTTAATATATCACACATACAGTTGTTATATAAATGGACATCTGTGGTACCACTCAATATATCACACATACAGTTGTTATATAAATGGACATCCGTGATACCACTTAATATATCACACATACAGTTGTTATATAAATGGACATCTGTGATACCACTTAATATATCACACATACAGTTGTTATATAAATGGACATCTGTGGTACCACTTAATATATCACACACACCAGTTGTTATATAAATGGACATCTGTGATACCACTTAATATATCACACATACAGTTGTTATATAAATGGACATCCGTGATACCACTTAATATATCACACATACAGTTGTTATATAAATGGACATCTGTGATACCACTTAATATATCACACATACAGTTGTTATATAAATGGACATCTGTGATACCACTTAATATATCACACATACAGTTGTTATATAAATGGACATCCATGATACCACTTAATATATCACACATACAGTTGTTATATAAATGGACATCTGTGATACCACTTAATATATCACACATACAGTTGTTATATAAATGGACATCTGTGATACCACTTAATATATCACACATACAGTTGTTATATAAATGGACATCCATGATACCACTTAATATATCACACATACAGTTGTTATATAAATGGACATCTGTGGTATCTCTTAATATATCACACATACAGTTGTTATATAAATGGACATCCGTGATACCACTTAATATATCACACATACAGTTGTTATATAAATGGACATCTGTGATACCACTTAATATATCACACATACAGTTGTTATATAAATGGACATCTGTGATACCACTTAATATATCGCACATACAGTTGTTATATAAATGGACATCTGTGATACCACTTAATATATCGCACATACAGTTGTTATATAAATGGACATCTGTGATACCACTTAATATATCACACATACAGTTGTTATATAAATGGACATCTGTGATACCACTTAATATATCACACATACAGTTGTTATATAAATGGACATCTGTGATACCACTTAATATATCGCACATACAGTTGTTATATAAATGGACATCTGTGATACCACTTAATATATCGCACATACAGTTGTTATATAAATGGACATCTGTGATACCACTTAATATATCGCACATACAGTTGTTATATAAATGGACATCTGTGATACCACTTAATATATCGCACATACAGTTGTTATATAAATGGACATCTGTGATACCACTTAATATATCACACATACAGTTGTTATATAAATGGACATCTGTGATACCACTTAATATATCACACATACAGTTGTTATATAAATGGACATCTGTGATACCACTTAATACATCACACATACAGTTGTTATATAAATGGACATCCGTGGTACCACTTAATATATCACACATACAGTTGTTATATAAATGGACATCCACATACAGTTGTTATATAAATGGACATCGGTGATACCACTTAATATATCACACATACAGTTGTTATATAAATGGACATCCGTGGTACCACTTAATGTATCACACATACAGTTGTTATATAAATGGACATCCGTGATACCACTTAATATATCACACATACAGTTGTTATATAAATGGACATCTGTGATACCACTTAATATATCACACATACAGTTGTTATATAAATGGACATCTGTGATACCACTTAATATATCACACATACAGTTGTTATATAAATGGACATCTGTGGTACCACTTAATATATCACACATACAGTTGTTATATAAATGGACATCTGTGATACCACTTAATATATCACACACACCAGTTGTTATATAAATGGACATCTGTGATACCACTTAATATATCACACATACAGTTGTTATATAAATGGACATCCGTGATACCACTTAATATATCACACATACAGTTGTTATATAAATGGACATCTGTGATACCACTTAATATATCACACATACAGTTGTTATATAAATGGACATCTGTGATACCACTTAATATATCACACATACAGTTGTTATATAAATGGACATCTGTGATACCACTTAATATATCACACATACAGTTGTTATATAAATGGACATCTGTGGTACCACTTAATATATCACACATACAGTTGTTATATAAATGGACATCTGTGATACCACTTAATATATCACAGATACAGTTGTTATATAAATGGACATCTGTGGTACCACTTAATATATCACACATACAGTTGTTATATAAATGGACATCTGTGATACCACTTAATATATCACAGATACAGTTGTTATATAAATGGACATCCGTGATACCACTTAATATATCACACATACAGTTGTTATATAAATGGACATCTGTGATACCACTTAATATATCACACATACAGTTGTTATATAAATGGACATCTGTGATACCACTTAATATATCACACATACAGTTGTTATATAAATGGACATCTGTGATACCACTTAATATATCACACATACAGTTGTTATATAAATGGACATCTGTGGTACCACTTAATATATCACACATACAGTTGTTATATAAATGGACATCCGTGATACCACTTAATATATCACACATACAGTTGTTATATAAATGGACATCTGTGATACCACTTAATATATCACACATACAGTTGTTATATAAATGGACATCTGTGATACCACTTAATATATCACACATACAGTTGTTATATAAATGGACATCTGTGGTACCACTTAATATATCACACATACAGTTGTTATATAAATGGACATCTGTGATACCACTTAATATATCACACATACAGTTGTTATATAAATGGACATCCGTGATACCACTTAATATATCACACATACAGTTGTTATATAAATGGACATCTGTGATACCACTTAATATATCACACATACAGTTGTTATATAAATGGACATCTGTGATACCACTTAATATATCACACATACAGTTGTTATATAAATGGACATCTGTGATACCACTTAATATATCGCACATACAGTTGTTATATAAATGGACATCTGTGATACCACTTAATATATCACACATACAGTTGTTATATAAATGGACATCTGTGGTACCACTTAATATATCACCACACATACAGTTGTTATATAAATGGACATCTGTGATACCACTTAATATATCGCACATACAGTTGTTATATAAATGGACATCTGTGATACCACTTAATATATCACACATACAGTTGTTATATAAATGGACATCTGTGATACCACTTAATATATCACACATACAGTTGTTATATAAATGGACATCTGTGGTACCACTTAATATATCACACATACAGTTGTTATATAAATGGACATCTGTGATACCACTTAATATATCACACATACAGTTGTTATATAAATGGACATCTGTGATACCACTTAATATATCACACATACAGTTGTTATATAAATGGACATCTGTGGTACCACTTAATATATCACACACACCAGTTGTTATATAAATGGACATCTGTGATACCACTTAATATATCACACATACAGTTGTTATATAAATGGACATCTGTGATACCACTTAATATATCACACATGAAGTTGTTATATAAATGGACATCTGTGGTACGACTTAATATATCACACATACAGTTGTTATATAAATGGACATCCGTGATACCACTTAATATATCACACATACAGTTGTTATGTAAATGGACATCTGTGATACCACTTAATATATCACACATACAGTTGTTACATAAATGGACATCTGTGGTACCACTTAATATATCACACATACAGTTGTTATATAAATGGACATCCGTGATACCACTTAATATATCACACATACAGTTGTTATATAAATGGACATCCGTGATACCACTTAATATATCACACATACAGTTGTTATATAAATGGACATCTGTGATACCACTTAATATATCACCACACATACAGTTGTTATATAAATGGACATCTGTGATACCACTTAATATATCACACATACAGTTGTTATATAAATGGACATCTGTGATACCACTTAATATATCACACATACAGTTGTTATATAAATGGACATCTGTGATACCACTTAATATATCACACATACAGTTGTTATATAAATGGACATCTGTGGTACCACTTAATATATCACACACACCAGTTGTTATATAAATGGACATCTGTGATACCACTTAATATATCACACATACAGTTGTTATATAAATGGACATCTGTGATACCACTTAATATATCACACATGAAGTTGTTATATAAATGGACATCTGTGGTACGACTTAATATATCACACATACAGTTGTTATATAAATGGACATCCGTGATACCACTTAATATATCACACATACAGTTGTTATATAAATGGACATCTGTGATACCACTTAATATATCACACATACAGTTGTTATATAAATGGACATCTGTGGTACCACTTAATATATCACACATACAGTTGTTATATAAATGGACATCCGTGATACCACTTAATATATCACACATACAGTTGTTATATAAATGGACATCCGTGATACCACTTAATATATCACACATACAGTTGTTATATAAATGGACATCCGTGATACCACTTAATATATCACACATACAGTTGTTATATAAATGGACATCTGTGATACCACTTAATACATCACACATACAGTTGTTATATAAATGGACATCCGTGATACCACTTAATATATCACACATACAGTTGTTATATAAATGGACATCCGTGATACCACTTAATATATCACACATACAGTTGTTATATAAATGGACATCTGTGATACCACTTAATATATCACACATACAGTTGTTATATAAATGGACATCTGTGATACCACTTAATATATCACCACACATACAGTTGTTATATAAATGGACATCTGTGATACCACTTAATATATCACACATACAGTTGTTATATAAATGGACATCTGTGATACCACTTAATATATCACACATACAGTTGTTATATAAATGGACATCTGTGATACCACTTAATATATCACACATGAAGTTGTTATATAAATGGACATCTGTGGTACGACTTAATATATCACACATACAGTTGTTATATAAATGGACATCCGTGATACCACTTAATATATCACACATACAGTTGTTATATAAATGGACATCCGTGATACCACTTAATATATCACACATACAGTTGTTATATAAATGGACATCCGTGATACCACTTAATATATCACACATACAGTTGTTATATAAATGGACATCTGTGATACCACTTAATATATCACACATACAGTTGTTATATAAATGGACATCTGTGATACCACTTAATATATCACACATACAGTTGTTATATAAATGGACATCTGTGGTACCACTTAATATATCACACACACCAGTTGTTATATAAATGGACATCTGTGATACCACTTAATATATCACACATACAGTTGTTATATAAATGGACATCCGTGATACCACTTAATATATCACACATACAGTTGTTATATAAATGGACATCTGTGATACCACTTAATATATCACACATACAGTTGTTATATAAATGGACATCCGTGATACCACTTAATATATCACACATACAGTTGTTATATAAATGGACATCTGTGATACCACTTAATATATCACACATACAGTTGTTATATAAATGGACATCCGTGATACCACTTAATATATCACACATACAGTTGTTATATAAAAGGACATCTGTGGTACCACTTAATATATCACACACACCAGTTGTTATATAAATGGACATCTGTGATACCACTTAATATATCACACATACAGTTGTTATATAAATGGACATCTGTGATACCACTTAATATATCACACATACAGTTGTTATATAAATGGACATCTGTGATACCACTGAATATATCACACATACAGTTGTTATATAAATGGACATCTGTGGTACCACTTAATATATCACACACACCAGTTGTTATATAAATGGACATCTGTGATACCACTTAATATATCACACATACAGTTGTTATATAAATGGACATCTGTGATACCACTGAATATATCACACATACAGTTGTTATATAAATGGACATCTGTGGTACCACTTAATATATCACACACACCAGTTGTTATATAAATGGACATCTGTGATACCACTTAATATATCACACATACAGTTGTTATATAAATGGACATCCATGATACCACTTAATATATCACACATACAGTTGTTATATAAATGGACATCTGTGATACCACTTAATATATCACACATACAGTTGTTATATAAATGGACATCTGTGATACCACTTAATATATCACACATACAGTTGTTATATAAATGGACATCTGTGATACCACTTAATATATCACACATACAGTTGTTATATAAATGGACATCTGTGATACCACTTAATATATCACACATACAGTTGTTATATAAATGGACATCCATGATACCACTTAATATATCACACATACAGTTGTTATATAAATGGACATCTGTGATACCACTTAATATATCACACATACAGTTGTTATATAAATGGACATCCGTGATACCACTTAATATATCACACATACAGTTGTTATATAAATGGACATCTGTGATACCTCTTAATATATCACACATACAGTTGTTATATAAATGGACATCTGTGATACCACTTAATATATCACACATACAGTTGTTATATAAATGGACATCCGTGATACCACTTAATATATCACACATACAGTTGTTATATAAATGGACATCCGTGATACCACTTAATATATCACACATACAGTTGTTATATAAATGGACATCTGTGATACCACTTAATATATCACACATACAGTTGTTATATAAATGGACATCCGTGATACCACTTAATATATCACACATACAGTTGTTATATAAATGGACATCTGTGGTATCTCTTAATATATCACACATACAGTTTTTATATAAATGGACATCCGTGATACCACTTAATATATCGCACATACAATTGTTATATAAATGGACATCTGTGATACCACTTAATATATCACACATACAGTTGTTATATAAATGGACATCTGTGGTACCACTTAATATATCACACATACAGTTGTTATATAAATGAACATCTGTGGTACCACTTAATATATCACACACACCAGTTGTTATATAAATGGACATCTGTGATACCACTTAATATATCACACATACAGTTGTTATATAAATGGACATATGTGATACCACTTAATATATCACACATACAGTTGTTATATAAATGGACATCTGTGATACCACTTAATATATCACACATACAGTTGTTATATAAATGGACATCTGTGATACCACTTAATATATCACACATACAGTTGTTATATAAATGGACATCTGTGATACCACTTAATATATCACACATACAGTTGTTATATAAATGGACATCCGTGATACCACTTAATATATCACACATACAGTTGTTATATAAATGGACATCTGTGATACCACTTAATATATCACACATACAGTTGTTATATAAATGGACATCCGTGATACCACTTAATATATCACACATACAGTTGTTATATAAATGGACATCTGTGATACCACTTAATATATCACACATACAGTTGTTATATAAATGGACATCTGTGATACCACTTAATATATCACACATACAGTTGTTATATAAATGGACATCTGTGATATCACTTAATATATCACACACGCTGTTGTTATATAAATGGACATCTGTGATATCTCTTAATATATCACACATACAATATATCACACACGTAGTTGTTATATAAATGGACATCTGTGATATCACTTAATATATCACACATGCAGTTGTTATATAAATTGACATCTGTGATATCACTTAATATATCACACATACAGTTGTTATATAAATGGACATCTGTGATACCACTTAATATATCACACACGCAGTTGTTATATAAATGGACATCTGTGATATCACTTAATATATCACACACGCAGTTGTTATATAAATGGGCATCTGTGATATCACTTAATATATCACACACGCAGTTGTTATATAAATGGACATCTGTGATATCACTTAATATATCACACACGCAGTTGTTATATAAATAGACATCTGTGATATCACTTAATATATCACACACGCAGTTGTTATATAAATGGACATCTGTGATATCTCTTAATATATCACACATACAATATATCACTCATGCAGTTGTTATATAAATGGACATCTGTGATATCACTTAATATATCACACACGCAGTTGTTATATAAATGGACATCTGTGATATCACTTAATATATCACACACGCAGTTGTTATATAAATGGGCATCTGTGATATCACTTAATATATCACACACGCAGTTGTTATATAAATGGACATCTGTGATATCACTTAATATATCACACACGCAGTTGTTATATAAATAGACATCTGTGATATCACTTAATATATCACACACGCAGTTGTTATATAAATGGACATCTGTGATATCTCTTAATATATCACACATACAATATATCACACATGCAGTTGTTATATAAATGGACATCTGTGATATCTCTTAATATATCACACATACAATATATCACACATGCAGTTGTTATATAAATGGACATCTGTGATATCTCTTAATATATCACGCATACAATATATCACACATACAGTTGTTATATAAATGGACATCTGTGATATCTCTTAATATATCAACATCTTGATGGATCAAAAAAAGTCATTGGTTGATTAACCATTACTTTTGAATTACTATATTATATGGGTTAACAAATGAACAAACTTGCCCCAAAACAGTCGAACATTGTGACTAGGGGTGAAACGGTTGGTTCATTTTCACAACCGACTAACCGAGAGCTATAACCAGTTAATATCCGGTTATCCATAGTCATTATTTCACAGAATCTCGGATCAAAACTATAGGAATTGGAAAGCAGTATTCTCAGAAACTATTCCGTAGTGTGTATACAAATGAACGTTGTCGAGTACTTGACAACGTTCGTTTGTATACATACTATGGAATAGTTTCTGCAGTTACTCCCTACTCACGGAAATTGCAGATCATTAACGAAGTCTTGAAGCCAAAGTCAGTCGATTATTTCTCAATTTTTACAGCGCGACTTCGAGTTGCATCTATCTATTTATCCCAAAGGAGAAGCGGCAGATTTTATTACAATCTAACCGTGGAATGGCGATCACTATCGATATTTCGGATAACCGGTTGATGTTTTTTTCAAATTGGTTAGGTAGGTAACCGGTTTCAAACCGGTTATCCGGTTAACCATTTCAGTACTAATTGTGACACTGACTCCCTGTCACTCACACCAATTGTTTGAGACAGAGTAAAGCATGCAGGTTACATGCAGACATACTTGTTCACTTGCATGATCATTATACTGCATCAGTAGCTAGAAATGGTCATTACCATGTACCCAGTGTAGATAGAAGATGACACTTGCAAAATAAATTCTTTAATTACTAAAAATTTTCAATTTTTATCTCAAAACATAGCCTAGGACTCCTTTTTGAGACAAATATTGAAAAAATAAAAAAGTTGAATGGAGATTGTTGTATATACACTGGCCGTTAAATTTCCGTTTGTTGGGTAAAGGGTTATTGCTGTAAATCCTCAACAGTACGGCAGTTATTCAGATACCTTTTAGGACAAGTGATTAATTGGTTAAACAATGTAAATCCGCGTGCTTAATTGATCAAGAAAACTCTCTAATCATTTCAGCTCTACATGATGTAACTCCAGATGTACATGTATATTTTATTTTTCATCCAAAAATAAATTTCCAACAAATAAACCATCATATCAGTTGTCTAATATTCCAGGCATACCATCAAGGCCTTCAATGATAAAGCAGATGTATACCCTTCCCCCCACTACACCCCCCCCCCCCCCCCCCCCCACACACAATCGGTTATATGTATAATACTCCAAATTACAAAACGTTTATAAGTTATCATAATTGACAATCAATATTAACCCTTTAAAAAGTAGCTGCCTTTTTACCTGCCTGCCCAGAAGCATGATACGTCATAGCTTCATTAAGTCAGATGACTGCTGATTGAATGTGTGGGGTAGACCAATCAGAAGCATGATACGTCATAACTTCATTAAGTCGGATGGCTGCTGAGTGAATGTGTGGGGTAGACCAATCAGAAGCATGATACGTCATAACTTCATTAAGTCGGATGGCTGCTGATTGAATGTGTGGGGTAGACCAATCAGAAGCATGATACGTCATAACTTTATTGAGTCGGATGGCTGCTGAGTGAATGTGTGGGGTAGACCAGTCAGAAGCATGATACATCATAACTTCATCAAGTCGGATGGCTGCTGAGTGAATGTTTGGGGTAGACCAGTCAAAAGCATGATACATCATAACTTTATTGAGTCAGATGGCTGCTGAGTGAATGTGTGGGGTAGACCAGTCAGAAGCATGATACATCATAACTTCATTAAGTCGGATGGCTGCTGAGTGAATGTGTGGGGTAGACCAATCAGAAGCATGATACGTCATAACTTTATTGAGTCTGATGACTGCTGAGTGAATGTGTGGGGTAGATCAATCAGAAGCATGATACGTCATAACTTTATTGAGTTGGATGGCTGCTGAGTGAATGTGTGGGGTAGACCAGTCAGAAGCATGATACATCATAACTTTATTGAGTCAGATGGCTGCTGAGTGAATGTGTGGGGTAGACCAGTCAGAAGCATGATACATCATAACTTCATTAAGTCGGATGGCTGCTGATTGAATGTGTGGGGTAGACCAATCAGAAGCCTGATACGTCATAACTTTATTGAGTCGGATGGCTGCTGAGTGAATGTGTGGGGTAGACCAGTCAGAAGCATGATACGTCATAACTTCATCAAGTCGGATGGCTGCTGAGTGAATGTTTGGGGTAGACCAGTCAGAAGCATGATACATCATAACTTTATTGAGTCAGATGGCTGCTGAGTGAATGTGTGGGATAGACCAGTCAGAAGCATGATACATCATAACTTTATTGAGTCGGATGGCTGCTGATTGAATGTGTGGGGGTAGACCAATCAGAAGCATGATACGTCATAACTTTATTGAGTCAGATGGCTGCTGATTGAATGTTTGGGACATGATGTGCTCATTCCAATGAGGGTCATATGTTTTTGAAGCAGAACTGAAAAATACTAAGATCTGAAGTGTGATTTCTTTTAGTATTACTGGCTGATTATGGCTGAATATTACTGACTGATTATGGCTTAATATTACTGGCTGATTATGGCCGAATATTACTGACTGATTGTGGCTGAATATTACTGGCTGATTGGGGCTGAATATTATTGGCTGATTATGGCTGAATATTACTAGCTAATTAATGCTGAATATTTCTGGCTGAATGTTACTGACTGATTAAGGCTGAATATTACTGACTGATTACGGCTCAATATTACTGACCTGATTATGGCTGAATATTACTGGCTGATTATGGCTGAACATTACTGACATATTACTGGCTGGTTATGGCTGACTATTACTGACATATTACTGGCTGGTTATGACTGACTATTACTGACTGACTATGGCTGAATATTACTGGCTGATTATGGCTGAATACTACTGACATATTACTGGCTGGTTATGGCTGACATATTACTGGCTGGTTATGGCTGACTATTACTGACTGACTGTGGCTGAATATTACTGGCTGATTACAGCTGAATATTACTGACTGATTAAGACTGAATATTACTGGCTGATTACAAATGAATGTTACTGACTGATTATGGCTGAATTTATTTTACTGGCTGATTATATCACTGGCTGGTTATGGCTGAATATTACTGACTGATTATGGCTGAATATTACTGGTTGATTACGACTGGATATTACTGGCTGATTATGAGTGAATATTACTGGCTGATTACGGCTGAATATTACTAGTTGATTATGGGTGAATATTACTGGCTGATTACGGCTGAATATTACTGACTGATTATGGCTGAATATTCCTGGTTGATTACGGCTGAATATTACTGACTGATTATGGCTGAATATTCCTGGTTGATTATGGCTGAATAATACTGGCTGATAACGAATGAATATTATTGGCTGATTGTTGCTGTTACATTTAGTAAAAGGTTAAAGGTTAATCTGGTACCCTGCCAGGCTAAAGCGCAATTCCAAAAGTTCTAATTCGAAATAACAGCTAATATTTGTGTAAGTCTGATGATTATTTCATGTATCAGTTGTTCAGTACATTGGGTGGATTAACAGCAGAACAACAGGGAGTGGCATTTCCACCCAGACATTAACTTGTTTTAAAAAAAGCATAAAGTTTACAAATAGTGTTTTAATCAGTTCATTGATTGAGTGTTTTCTTGACCCTTATGTATATTTCTCCACACAAAATTAGAGTTGTTAGCTGATTACAACTCCACTCCATGTGTGTTTTAAACACTTTGACTGAACCGTCATCCCATCATCTTCCATGGCATAACAGTGTTCCGGTGCTATTCATAAAAATCACCATTTAAAATTTCCTATTCTTTCATTTATTCCTCAGTAATATAGCTTATGGCCTCTCATTGGAGCAAGCTCGTTATGCTTATTTTATAGGTATCACTGAACTAAGTATTTGATTTAGAAATACCCGCCTTGAAATGTTGCACTCGGAAGTGATGCAATCTCTAAAAATAAACAGCCTTGGGAAAATAAATTGTTTCAATAAATGTTTGAAGCATTCTATTGACATCTTGCATTATTGATGTATATTCCAGATAAAAAAGAGGGTGATCTGATGACTTTTGGACCAAAAAAATATAATTTACATTTGGTGTGTTTTTGTAGGGAATTCCCTGAAAAATATGTGCACGTGACCGGTACTTCCCTTGCTGTCAATTTTTCTCTCTTATTTGTTGCATGACCCCTGTTTTGGGGTCAGAAAAAGTTGTCTGAAGGGCTATACTTGACAAAGGTATTTGAATGCAAAAATTAAAGTGATGCGATCCAATTTTTTTTGCCTGAACGTAAAAGTGGTCGACTATGTGAAAATATTTAGTTCTGTGATACCTAATGAGTGGTTCATTGTATTGCAAATGTTGTCCTCTGTTTGAGTTGGGTAGACGGTACAGCTGCATTGTATTCGAAACTGAATACCGGTATCGGTATTCAAAAAATACCACAGTACACCAGCTATTCAGAAGTACATAATCAGGACTTGAGCCATAACAGCCGAAATGAATCAACACGCCTTGATGAAGCAGATCGAACAACCCTGTACCCAACGTAGGTCATATCAAAATTTATTATTTTAAATATTAGTTTATCGAATTTTTCAACAAATTTCAAGAAAACAATATCGTCTGGCCCTTCATTGGAACAATCTCAGTGAGCTCATTCCAATTTGGGGGTCACATAATATGGTTTTGTTGTATTCTTTGGAAAAATAATATTCTTTCAACGGCTTAATTTCGTATATTACACGGGCGGGTGCAACCGATTCGTTAGGTAAAGGGGTAATTTTATTCATTCGGGGCTACAGTTAAAAGAAACCTCGAGACATCGTGGAAATTATATTCTGGATAAATAAATGATGAAAAACCAATATTTTTATCATTAGACGGGTGTTCAATCGGTACTGGTTTGAATTCCGGTATGTTTCTGTTTATCAGTTCACCATTAATGGTAATCTGTATATTAACCTCTTTTTCCACAGGTAGAACAAGTTTTTATGATGAAACTGGTGTTATCAGAGATGTTTTCCAGAATCATTTAACACAGCTGATGGTACTGATAGGAATGGATTTACCCCAAAATCAGTCAGACAAAGAAGAAATTGTTCGAAATAAACTACATCTTTTGAAACAGATTCATAATAACTTCAGACAGAAGATTCTATTCGGCCAATATTCTGAGTATTTAAAGCAAGCATCAGAGGAGGGTGTTAAATCAAAGTTGTCAGCCCTTGTTCCCACATTTGCTGTTGCTTTAGCATATATCAATTCACCACGATGGCAAGATGTACCATTTCTGCTCTTGTCTGGGAAAAAATTGAAAGAAAGATGCAGTCATGTTAGAATCATTATGAAAGACAACTTGTTTTCTTTGACAAATAACTTTACCAAAATGTCAGTGAGAAGACAAATCGTTTTTCATATTGCTCATGGAAATGTAAAACGTCCATCTATTCTGGTTTCAAAAACATTCACTAAAGTTAGTTGGCCTGGCAACATGGCACAAATACAAGCTGAAGAGTTATGTAATAATTCAATTGTTTATGGTGAAAATTGTGAAAATTTCAATATAGCCATTAATGATAGAGACAATGATGCATACACGTCTTTAATAAATGATATTTTTATTGGTTTACGAGAAAATTTTATTGCCACAGAAAATATGCTTCAACAGTGGAGAATATGGAATCCAGTACTGGAACTCACCAGGATAGAACCTCCAATATTATATACTTCTCAATCTCATTCTGTTTTAGACTTTGTTATGAAGAAAGGAGAACTGTGTTACTCTGCTGATGGAATAAAGAAGGAATATAACTCTACTGATGCTTTTAGTAACAGTCTTAACTTCATTCCGGCCACATTACTGAATAGCTCAGTAACAGTACAGGACAGTGGAACTTTATGTGAGGAGTTAGCATCAATTATTAGTGAAGGCATATTGAGGGCAGATAAGATGGATACATACTATCATTTGGCATTACCTGGAGGTAGAAGTCCACAAACTCTCTTCTATTTACTTGCACAAAAGTTTTACAATCTTCCATGGCATAGAGTTATAATTTGGTTTGTTGATGAGAGATGTGTACCTACTAATCACATTGATTCAAATTATAATTTGATACATTCCAGCCTGCTGAAATATCTCAACATTCCAAACAAAAATATTCTGGAAATGCCTGTATATCATGAGTATAGACTATGTGATCCAAAAGATAACAGGACAAATTTCTACCAGGAAACAATAATCAATATGCTTAAGAAACACAACAAACAGGGTTTTGACTTAGTGCTTTTAGGCCTTGGTGATGATGCACACGTAGCATCAATTTTCCCATATTCAGAACTGTTACGTGGCGGTACTTCTTCAAAGTATGTTGCAGTTATTGATGATGGATCAAGTAAGATCAGTACCCGTATGACATTAACACTTTCAGCCATAAACAAAGCCCAAAATATTGCAATTTTGGTGACTGGCAAAGAGAAACACATGATTATTACGGAACTGGCTGATAACCAATTCAGTGATATGCAATATCCCGTGACTTTCATACACCCATTTTCAGGACATATGAGGTGGTATATTGATTATGATGCTTGGTTTGGATAATAAATAATATATTTACTTAAAAATGAGTTTTCAATCATACGTGTATCTGAATTCGCAGGGCTGTATAGGCAATCTACACCAAAACAGACATGCACCCTCACGTATACGTGTATCTGAATTCGCAGGGCTGTATAGGCAATCTACACCAAAACAGACATGCACCCTCACGTATACGTGTATCTGAATTCGCCGGGCTGTATAGGCAATCTACACCAAAAGCAGACATGCACCCTCACGTATACGTGTATCTGAATTCGCAGGGCTGTATAGGCAATCTACACCAAAACAGACATGCACCCTCACGTATACGTGTATCTGAATTTGTAGGGCTGTATATGCAATCTACACCAAAACAGACATGCACTCTCACGTATACGTGTATCTGAATTTGCAGGGCTGTATAGGCAATCTACACCAAAACAGACATGCCCCCTCACGTATACGTGTATCTGAATTTGCAGGGCTGTATAGACAATCTACCCCAAAACAGATACACACCCTCACACATTATTTATTTATTTATTTATTTATTTATTTATTTATTTATTTATTTATTTATTGGTGTTTAAGGTTACATATTTAGGCACAATGGCTAATCTAATCTGACCATGACAGTTTTACAGGTGGAGGAAGCCGGAGTACCCGGAGAGAACCACCGAGCAAGAGCGAGCAGTTGTCAGCCCCTCAGCATACTAACTCCACACAAGCAGGGTTAGCATTGGCTGAAGACAGGTACACCATCGACGTGCAGTGTGCGTTAGTACACAACGTCACCGTGCCCCCAAGCAAGCAATGTGGTTTAAGTGTCTTGCCCAAGGACACAATGAGGTTGCCGCGGTGGGATTCGAACCAAGGACATCTCGGCAAGCAGCCTGCACCTCTACCGACTGAGCCACTGCACCCCCACCCTCATACACACATGTATCTGAATTCGCAGGGCTTTATAGACAATCTACCCCGAAACAGACACAAACCCTCCCACATACTTGTATCTGAATTTGCAGGGCTGTATAGACAAGTGTATCATATTCATAAATCGTGCAGCTATAACACGCCTTATTTGCAACTGAGGTTCACTTTTTCTCACACTCCTAAATTTATTAGTAAGTAATAATATCCACACCACACACAAG
The DNA here is from genome assembly GCA_031216915.1 of Pictodentalium vernedei. Lineage (NCBI taxonomy): Eukaryota > Metazoa > Mollusca > Scaphopoda > Dentaliida > Dentaliidae > Pictodentalium > Pictodentalium vernedei. Next base: position 458,938,362 of record CM062289.1, on the reverse strand, counting down.
CCTTGCTAGGCTTAAAGAAATAATAACTTATATACCACACTCAAGCCTACCAGAATTTAAAGAAGTAATAATTTCTATACCACACTCAGGCCTACCTGGGCTTAAAGAAGAAATAATTTCTGTACCACATTCAGGCCTACCTGGGCTTAAATAAGTAATTTCTATACCACTCGAAAGCCTACCTGGCTCAAGGAGGTAACTATTTCTGAACGAAGCTCAGGCTTACCTAGGCTTAAAAATGTAATAATCTCTATACTACAGTCAGGGCTGTGTAGGCTAAAAGAAGTAGTAATTTCTATTCCACTCTGAGGCCTAGCTAGGCATAAAGAAATTATAGTTTCTTGCGTTTTATTAACAGTGAATTAAACTTTATTAACAGTGAATTAAACATTATTAACAGTGAATTAAACTTTATTAACGGTGAATTAAACTCACATTCCAAAAAACTCCCACCCTTTATACGTAGATGTTCACAATCCATCAGTAACATATCTTTTTCTCAACAGGACATTATCGACATTCTAAAAAGCTTGAAAAGCAACAAGTCAAATGGTCACGATGGAATAGGCCATAAAATGTTGAAGGAAACAAAGTTTTCTGTCAGTAGACCGCTTTTCCTTCTTTACGAGAAATCCCTATCAGAGTGTGCCTACCCAGACCAGTGGAAATTAGCTGATGTGATTCCACTTTTTAAAAAGGGGGACAAATACGACCCCAAAAATTACAGGCCTATGTCCTTATTATGCTGTATTGGGAAAATCATGGAACGAGTTGTTTTTAAAGATATTCATAAATATTTCCTTAATAACAGGTTATTTTATAAATTTCATTCTGGATTTTTACCGAACAATAGTACCGTATTCCAATTAATAGACGTCTATCACAACCTTTGCAACGCAATAGACAAAAACATGCAAACCTGTGGTGTTTTCTGTGATATTTCCAAGGCTTTTGACAGGGTATGGCACAAAGGATTAATTTTTAAGGCTGAAGCAGTATGGTATTTCTGGTCCACTCCTAGGATGGTTTCATAGTTATCTTACAAACCGAAGTCAAAGAGTGAAAATTAACGGCTGCAAATCGGATTATAAAGATATAGAAGCTAGAGTCCCACAAGGTTCCGTTCTTGGCCCTTTTTATTTCTCGTGTACATCAACGACATAGCCGACTATATCGAGTCTGTTGTTCGACTGTTCGCTGATGATACTTGTCTGACAGAGTCATCTTCTGATACTCATAGAATTCAGTCTAAAATGAACACCGAACTCCAAAAAATTAACAAATGGGCTGACACGTGGTTGGTCCCATTTAATGCTAAAAAAAAACTAACGTTATACTAATTACACTCAGCAGGGATGTTATATTTCCAAATATTGTTTTCAACAGCGAAACATTAGATTTTGTTGCTGTCCACAACATTTGGGGTTATCTATCCAATCCAACTTAAGTTGGGAAGCCCATATTGATGATATCTGTAAAAAAGCTTGTGCAAGACTTTCTCAGTTGAGAAAATTGAAGCACATTTTTAACCGACAGATCCTGGGAAAGATGTATAATGCTTTCGTACTACCAATATTAGAGTACGATAGTCCTGTTTGGTGTGGTGCTCTGCAACATTTAATGAAGCGCCTTGAGGATATACACTGCGATGCCGCACGAATCGTATCGGGCCTGACACGATCAGTATCACGCGATCACCTCTTGTTAGAAGCTGGGTGGAACAATCTAGAAACAAGAAGACACGTTCAAAAGATGTGCATCTTTTACAAAAGCATACACAACGATGCGCCAGATTTTCTCTATGAACTTCTACCACCACGGGTTTGTGACACATCGTCTTATAACCTTCGCACTTCGTCAAATTTTATGCCTTACAGCATGCGAACTGAGCTATTTAAACGACCATTCTTTCCGTCTTGCACGGAAACGTGGAACAATTTAACCCAATCAGTGCGAAATTGTTCATCGCTTACTGAATTAAAAAAAACTCATATCGCCCCCCCGTATGCAGACCACCTGCATATCTCGCATGGTTCTAGAAAACACAATATCATTCACAGTAGAATTAGAACCGGTTGTAGTGATCTGAAAAGTGATAAATTCCTCAATTACATCTCTGAATGTCCATATTGTCCACATTGTATAACTGCTGTTGAGGACGCAGAACATTATTTCCTTGTCTGTCCATCTTATTCGAACGCTCGTAACGCTCTTATTGGTAATTTATCAAATCTTAATATTACTTTGAATTCGGTGGATAATCTATTGTACGGTGATCCGGTGTTAGAAACCAAAACTAATACTGTGATTTTTAAATTTGTGCAACAATGTATTTGTAGCACTGGGAGGTTCGACAACGAGTTTCCCATCTAGTAATATTTGTAAAACAATCCTGACTCTAGGTATCCACTGCAATATAGAATACGCATGGAGGGGTCACGGAATGGACGCGTCATCGGGGTGACGTTGAACCAGCGCATCGGTACACAGATTGTGCAGTCACGATGATAGTCACGGTTGCGCTGTTTGTGGCCTGAGTCGCTGACGCGGCGTTTTCCCTACCGTTTGTGTGAATCAGCATGGATCTAATGAGACACGTCCCTAAGCTGTAGTACAGAAGGCGAAGAAATGATGATGATGATGATGATTATTATTATTATTATTATTATTATTATTATTATTATTATTATTATTATTATTATTATTTTAACACATCCTAATCAGAACAGCGCCCAAGCGGCCTTTGGCTTTGAATATTAATTGATTCAAATCGAGAGAGATACAGAATGCAAAAGGGACATAAACAGCTTTTCTTTCTTTCTTTCTTTCTTTCTTACTTTCTTCCCTTGTTTTGTCTTTCTTTAGTGCTACATATTCATATTTATTTATACACATACACACACATATATATATAAACCCATTCAAATAGTTTATTTTACATTTATGAATTTCAAAAACTTGTTTGTTTCGCCATTGTAACATTTTCTGTATTCATGTTATGGGAGCGGAGGTTTTTACTAAGTGGAAAGCACTTGTCCTCCTATCCCTTTTTGCTCATTAGTTATGGCAAATAAAAATATGTTTAAAGTAGAATAGCATGAAACTGTTGTCTTGACGGTTAAAGGTAATTTTGGTTGTAGGTCAACGTAAAGTTGAACCACGTGACTTCGTGTTCAATTCTGGTCATGGTCAGTGATTCTATAGAAAATCAGTTCTTGCGAGTCCGCGATCACGAACGGTCAACTTTCTAACATGCTATAACAGTAGAGTTATGTCATATTAACATTTGGTGTGCCAAATACGTGTTATATGTATTTATTTATTGGTGCTTAACGCCACATCAGCAGCTAGGACTATATCGTGGCGAGCGTGTTATATGTAACACGTAATAGTATTTTAAGACTGATATTTTCGTATATGTAATAGTACATACAGATGAGGTCTGACATCTGCCCAGAGAAATGATGATAGCATGTCTTTCAGCGCACGTTTCCAGAATTTTTTATTAAAAAAAAAAAAAAAAAAAAAATTCTGGTTTTTCGTGAACGGCCATCATTTGAATGAAGGGGTAATTTTAGGTGAACTTGTTATAAGGCACACGTAACTCTGTCCATCTTGCAGTAAAGCTCGCATCGGCAGTTATGAACTTTGTTTCTGTTTTATTACCGAATATTGTTTAGACTAATAATTTCTATATAACGCTCAGTGGGCGCGGGGGGGGGGGGGGGGGGGAGGGGGCGCAGTGGCTCAGTCGGTAGAGGTGCAGGCTGCAAGCCGAGAGGTCCTCGGTTCGACTCCCACCTGCGGCAACCGTGTTGGGCAAGACACTTCACCCACATTGCCCACGTGGGGGCGCGGTGGCGTTGTGTACTAAGGCGTACTGCACCTCGATGGTGCACTTGTCTTCAACCAATGCTAACCTTGCTTGTGTGGAGTAAGTATGTTGGGGAGCTGACAGTTGCTCGCCGTTGCACGGTGGTTCTCTCCGGGTACTCCGGCTTCCTCCACCCGTAAAACTGTCATGGTCATGATTAGCCATTGTGCAGAAATATGTGACCTTAAAATCACCAATAAATAAATAAATAAATATCACGCTCAGACATACCTAGGTTTAAAGAAGTAATAATTTCTATAACATATTCAGGCCTACCTAGGTTAAGAGATAAAAATTTCAATACCGCGCTCACACCTACTTAGTCTTAAAAGGGTTTAAAGAGATAATAATTTATATTCTACACTCTGGCCTACCTTGGCTTAAAAGGGTAATAATTTCTATAGCATACTCAGACCTACCTAGATTTAAAGAGATAATAATTTATATTCCACACTCTGGCCTACCTTGGCTTAAAGAAGTAATAATTTCTATAGCATACTCAGACCTACCTAGATTTAAAGAGATAATAATTTATATTCCACACTCTGGCCTACCTTGGCTTAAAGAAGTAATAATTTCTATATCATACTCAGACCTACCTAGATTTAAAGAGATAATAATTTATATTCCACACTCTGGCCTACCTTGGCTTAAAGAAGTAATAATTTCTATATCATACTCAGACCTACCTAGATTTAAAGAGATAATAATTTATATTCCACACTCTGGCCTACCTTGGCTTAAAGAAGTAATAATTTCTATAGCATACTCAGACCTACCTAGATTTAAAGAGATAATAATTTATATTCCACACTCTGGCCTACCTTGGCTTAAAGAAGTAATAATTTCTATATCACATTCAGGCCTACCTGACTAAAAAGGAATCATTTCTAAACCACTTCCAGGCCTACCTGGGCATAAAAAAGTAATGATTCCTGTACCACACCCAGGCCTACCTAGGCTTAAAAAGAAGAAAATCGCCATACGACCCTTATGATCCCTTGGTGTGGGTTATGGGGAGGGTCTATTTTGATCATGTTTTTCTGCTTTAAAATTAATTTTGATGAATTGAAGTGTTTTTATGAAAAAAAAAGAAATTCATCATGACAATTATGACCCCTTGATCCCAGTTAGGGCGAGGGCCAATTTGGGTGATGTTTTTTTTTCTTCTTTAAAATGTGTTTTGAAGGATTTCAAGGGCAAAAAAGAGAAAATCTCTACATTATCCTTATAAGCCCTTGATCCTGGATTGGGTGGCGATTCTTCGATGTCGTACAAAACAATGTAGATATCTTCTGTCAACTGTATAGTCGACACCCAACATCCTGCGCAGATCAGACAGATTCAAATCGGCACCAGGCGACAACCGGTTTTGAAGGCTGAAAATTGGTAAAAAGTTTGAAACTAAAAAAGAACTATTTTCCATTAATTTTCTCCAGTTTTGAATAAAAAAATAACCACTTTTGATAAAAAAAAATTCCAGTTTTGAAAAAATAACCAGTTTTGAAAAAAAAATAACAACCAGTTTTGAAAAAGATAACCAGTTTTGAAAAAACGACAATTTATTTCGAAAGTGGTAATTTTTTTTTTCAACTGTGGTTAGAATTTGTTTTTCAAAACTGGTAAATTTATTTTCAAAATCTGGGTTTTTTTTCCAAAACGGTGATTTTTTATTCAAAACTGGTGATTTTTTAAATTGTTTTTTATTTTTTCAAAAGCTGTTTTTTTTCAAAACTGGTTTCTACAGACGAATCTTCGTGTCAACCAGACGAATTTCATTCCCAAACTTGAATTAGATCCATGCTGGTTAAAGACGTCGTATCACCGTCGACTCGAATTAAATGCAAATGAGCATAAGATGAATCCCGAATTGTGCTCATACCACAACTAATCTAGATCTACTCTATCATACCACAGCTGATGTAGATCTACTCTATCATACCACAGGTGACCTAGATCTACTCTATCATACCACAGCTGGTCTAGATCTACTCTGTCATACCACAGCTGATCTAGATCTACTCTATCATACCACAGCTGATCTAGATCGACTTTGTAATACCACAGCTGGTCTAGATATACTGTATCATACAACAGCTGATCTAGATCTACTATATCATACCACAGCTGGTCTAGATCGACTATATCATACCACTGCTGATCTAGATCTACTCTATCTTACCACAACTGGTCTAGATCTACTCTATCATACTGCTGCTTATCTAGAGATGATCTAGGTCTACTCTATCACGCCACAGCTGATCTAGATCTACTCTATCATACCACAGCTGATCTAGATCGACTCTATTATACCACAGCTGATCTAGATCGACTCTATCATACCACAGCTATATAGATCGACTCTATCATACCACAGCTGATCTAGATCGACTCTATCATGCCACAGCTGATATAGATCTACTTTATCATACCACAGCTAATCTAGAGAGACTCTATTATGCCACAGCTGATCTGGATCGACTCTATCATACCACAGCTGGTCTGTCATACCACAGCTGATCTAGATATACTCTAGCATACCACAACTGATCTAGATCGACTCTATCATACCACAGCTGGTCTAGATCTACTCTATCATACAACAGGTGATCCAGATCTACTCTATCATACCACAGCTGGTCTAGATCTACTCGATCATACCACAGCTGATCTAGATCTACTCTATCATACCACAGCTGGTCTAGATCTACTCGATCATACCACAGCTGATCTAGATCGACTCTATCATACCACAGCTGATCTAGATCTACTCTATCATACCACAGCTGATCTAGACCTACTCTATCATACCACAACTGGTCTAGATCTACTCTATCATACCACAGCTGATCTAGATCTACTCTATCATACCACAGCTGATCTAGACCTACTCTATCATACAACAGCTGATCTAGATCTACTCTATCATACCGCAGCTGATCTAGATCTACTCTATCATACCACAGCTGATCTAGATCTACTCTATCATACCACAGCTGATCTAGACCTACTCTATCATACCACAGCTGATCTAGATCTACTCTATCATACCGCAGCTGGTCTAGATCTACTCTATCATACCACAGCTGGTCTAGATCTACTCTATCATACCACAGCTGATCTAGACCTACTCTATCATACCACAGCTGATGTAGATCTACTCTATCATACCGCAGCTGATCTAGATCTACTCTATCATACCACAACTGGTCTAGATTTACTCTATCATACCACAGCTGATATAGATCGACTCTATCATACTGCTGCTAATCTAGATCGACTCTATCATACCACAATTGATCTAGATCGACTCTATCATACCACAGCTGATCTAGATCTACTCTATCATACCACAGCTGATCTAGATCTACTCTATCATACTGCTGCTAATCTAGAGAGACTCTATCATACCACAATTGATCTAGATCTACTCTATCTTACCACAGCTGATCTAGACCTACTCTATCATACCACAGCTGATCTAGATCTACTCTATCATACCGCAGCTGATCTAGATCTACTCTATCATACCACAGCTGATCTAGATCGACTCTATCATACCACAGCTGATCTAGATCGACTCTATTATACAACAGCTGATCTAGACAGACTCTATCATGCCACAGTTGACCTAGATCTACTCTATCATGCCACAACTGATCTAAAGAGACCGTACTCTATCATACCACAGCTGATCTAGATCTACTCTATCATACCACAGCTGATCTGGATCGACTCTATCATACCACACAGCTGGTCTGTCATACCACAGCTGATCTTGATCTACTCTAGCATACCACAACTGATCTAGATCGACTCTATCATACCACAGCTGGTCTAGATCTACTCTATCATACCACAGGTGATCCAGATCTTTTATCATACCACAGGTGATCCAGATCTTCTCTATCATACCACAGCTGGTCTAGATCTACTCGATCATACCACAGCTGATCTAGATCCACTCTATCATTCCACAGCTGATTTAGATCTACTCTATCATACCACAGCTGATGTAGATTTTAAATGTGTTCCAACTGGCAATTCGACCAGGAAAGGTATTTTGACCAATACATGGACATTGGATGGCCTTGATTGCACCTGACGATGATTTAGCCCTCTAGCTAAAGCACTCCTGCATTTTCGCGTACATTGAGTTGACAAATGCCACCTGGGAGTGATAGGTTTTGAGGAATAACATCGACAGGGCGGGTTTTATGTGCGGCATACCCTAACCCTTCAATCATGAAATATTCAAACGGAACAATAACGAGATATTGAGCTGAAACTTGTGCGTTGGGTTCATTTTTATCAGGAGTTACATGGGTTGAGTGGATGTTCCATTCAACATTGTGTTAACACTTCAGCCAAAACAATACCGGTGTGCACACCTGTATGTTCAGAGATATGGGGCTGAATTTTGTACCCATGGGGGGATTTTTTATTGGGACTAACATGACGGGGGAAGTATAGGTACATAGTTGTTTTAACCTTTCATTCATCAACCTTTCATACAACGCCGAGCTGCACTCCTACGTTTACAGATATTGATCTGAAATTTGCCACATGTAATTTCACCAGAAAATGGACATGGGATGGGTCTCGATTGTGTTTACTGCTGCCTTACTTGTAAAACAGTAAATCACAGCTACTCTGGGTGCCTGGAGAGCTGGTGGAGTAATCGTGCACAGTACGGGGATCTCAGCTCGTTGTAAATAAGTGTCAGTGTATCAAAAGTTTTGATCACATTGTTTGGGAACCTTAGCACACCATTTTCTCTAATTTGAATACAGCTGTAATCGATAGGCAATTGACAGACAACCTCCATATTGTGAGTTTCTTTTGTTATCCATTTGCTGTTGTATGGGTATGTATTAATTCCCAACCCAGCTGTTGGTATTCATGGATCTGAACAGTGTGCAGAGAGTGACACTGACAAGTTGTTCAAATCCATGAATACCGACAGCTACAGGTTTGTACCTGACTTACACTCACCGCACGCTGTCAGATTGCTCAAATCCATGAATACCTCCAGCTAGGTTAGTTACATAGCCATAACAAAGGGATAACAAAACAGTCTCATAATAGGAAGGTTGTCTTTTGTTCACTTAATAAAACGCACGGTCTCGGGGTACAGTCAGCACATTAGAGGTATTCAAGTGATCTCACTTGAACATCAGGTCCATTGTTCTCTCAGATATATCAAGTTGATTACGAAAAGACAAAAGAGCCAGGGTGTAATGCCAAGATCTCCATCAGAGATACAAAAGAGCACACACCAGCTCGTGGTGATTCTTCCATACAAACATTCTCTTGTCATTACTCCAAATGTAGTTTCCAACAGCTGGCGCTCAGATATGCGAGTATAGTCCATTACTGACGAATCTTCCTGACTGACAAAGTTACTCTGAACATTGTCACTGTAGCCGTTGAGGTATAAGGGTCATTTACCAACCAGCCTGGTTGGTCAGGGTCCCTTAGTCTCGTGGCAAATCGATCGCTTTGTGTGCTAGAGGTCGACACTTCGAGCCTCGGCTCCCGCACATCTCTCTCGATTTCTTGCATTGGTGCCGAGACCAACCTTCAGCAGTTGGTGGCATTGTGGACGCTGTGATGATACATGGTGGATGTTTCTACCGCTCTGGGGTGAGATTCACTATGCATGAACCTCAAAGAACGTGGGAGTAGTGTAGCGGTGGAGGTATAAGAGCCATTTACCAACCAGCCTGGATGGTCCGGATCTCTTAGTCGCGTGGTAAATCGTTCGCTCTATGTGGTAGGGGTCGACAGTTCGAGCCTCGGCTCCGTAATTCTCACTCGATCTGTTACATCACAAACACCTCTCTGGCAGTATTAGGATGAATCCCAATCCTGTCATATACAAACACCTCTCTGGCAGCATTAGGATGAATCCCCACCCTGTCATATACAAACACCTCTCTGGCAGTATTAGGATGTATCCCCACCCTGTCATATACAAACACCTCTCTGGTAGTATTAGGATGAATCCCCATCCTATCATATACAAACACCTCTCTGACAGTATTAGGAAGAATCCCCACCCTGTCATATACAAACACCTCTCTGGCAGTATTAGAATGAATCCCCATCCTGTCATATACAAACACCTCTCTGGCGGTATTAGGATGTATACAAACACCTCTCTGGTAGTATTATGATGAATCCCCATCCTGTCATATACAAACACCTCTCTGGCAGCATTAGGATGAATCCCCACCCTGTCATGTACAAACACCTCTCTGACAGTATTAGGATGAAGCCCCGCCCTGTCATATACAAACACCTTTCTGACAGTATTACGATGAATCCCCATCCTGTCATATACAAACACCTCTCTGACAGTATTAGGATGAATCCCCATCCTGTCATATACAAACACCTCTCTGACAGTATTAGGATGAATCCCCACCCTGTCATATACAAACACCTCTCTGACAGTATTAGGATGAAGCCCCACCCTGTAAAATACAAACACCTCTCTGAGAGTATTAGGATGAATCCCCACCCTGTCATATACAAACACCTCTCTGAAAGTATGAGGATGAATCCCCACTCTGTCATACACAAAAACCTCTCTGACGGTATTAGGATGAATCCCCACCCTGTCATATACAACCACCTCTGACAGTATTAGGAAGAATCCCCTCCCTGTCATATACAAACACCTCTCTGACAGTATTAGGATGAATCCCCACCCTGTCATATACAAACACCTCTCTGACAGTATTAGGATGAATCCCCACCCTGTCATATACAAACACCTCTCTGGTAGTATTAGGATGAATTCCCATGATGAATCCCCACCCTGTCATATACAAACACCTCTCTGAAGGTATTAGGATGAATCCCCACCCTGTCATATAGAAACACCTCTCTGGTAGTATTAGGATGAATTCCCACGACGAATCCCCACCCTGTCATATACAAACACCCCTCTGAAAGTATTAGGATGACTCCCCACCCTGTCATATACAAACACCTCTCTGACAGTATTAGGATGAATCCCCACCCTGTCATATACAAACACCTCTCTGGTAGTATTAGGATGAATTCCCACGATGAATCCCCACCCTGTCATATACAAACACCCCTCTGAAAGTATTAGGATGAATCCCCACCCTGTCATATACAAACACCTCTCTGACAGTATTAGGATGAATCCCCACACTGTCATATACAAACACCTCTCTGACAGAATTAGGTTGAAGCCCCAACCTGTCATATACAAACACCTCTGGTAGTATTAGGATGAATTCCCACGATGAATCCCCCACCCTGTCATATACAAACACCTCTCTGGCAGTATTAGGATGAATCCCCACCCTGTCATATACAAACACCCCTCTGAAAGTATTAGGATGAATCCCCACACTGTCATATACAAACACCTCTCTGACAGTATCAGGATGAATCCCCACACTGCCATATACAAACACCTCTCTGACAGTATTAGGATGAAGCCCCAACCTGTCATATACAAACACCTCTCTGACAGTATTAGGATGAATCCCCACCCTGTCATATACAAACACCTCTCTGGTAGTATTAGGATGAATTCCCACGATGAATCCCCACCCTGTCATATACAAACACCTCTCTGGCAGTATTAGGATGAATCCCCACCCTGCCATGTACAAACACCTCTCTGACAGTATTAGGATTAATCCCCACACTGCCATATACAAACACCTCTCTGACACTATTAGGATGAATCCCCACCATGTCATATCAAACACCTCTCTGACAGTATTAGGATGAATATCCCCACCCTGTCCTATACAAACACCTCTCTGATAGTATTACGGTGAATCCCCACCCTGACATACACAAACACCTCTCTGAAAGTATTAGGATGAATCCCCACCCTCTCATATACAAACACCTCTCTGGTAGTATTAAGATGAATTCCCATGATGAATCCCCACTCTGTCATAAACAAACACCTCTCTGGCGGCATTAGGATGAATCCCATCCTGTCATATACAAACATCCCGCTAGCAGTATTAGGATGAATCCCCACCCTGTCATATACAAACACCTGTCTGACAGTATTAGGATAAATCCCCTCCCTGTCATATACAAACACCTCTCTGACAGTATTAGGATGAATCCCCTCCCTGTCATATACAAACACCTCTCTGACAGTATTAGGATGAATCCCCACCCTGTCATATACAAACACATCTCTGACAGTATTAGGATGAATCCCCACTGTGTCATATACAAACACCTCTCTGGCAGTATTAGGATGAATTCCCACCCTGCCATATACAAACACCTCTCTGACAGTATTAGGATGAATCCCCACCCTGTCATATACAAACACCTCTCTGACAGTATTAGGATGTATCCCCACCCTGTCATATACAAAAACCTCTCTGGTAGTATTAGGATGAATCCCCACCCTGTCATATACAAACACTTCTCTGGCAGTATTAGGATGAATCCCCACCCTGTCAGATACAAACACCTCTCTAGCAGTATTAGGATGAATCCCCATCCTGTCATATACAAACACCTCTCTGGCAGTATTAGGATGAATCCCCACCCTGTCATATACAAACACCTCTCTGACAGTATTAGGATGAATCCCCACCCTGTCATATACAAACACCTCTCTGACAGTATTAGGATAAATCCCCTCCCTGTCATATACAAACACCTCTCTGACAGTATTAGGATGAATACCCTCCCTGTCATATACAAACACCTCTCTGACAGTATTAGGATGAATCCCCACCCTGCCATATACAACACATCTCTGACAGTATTAGGATGAATCCCCACTGTGTCATACAAACACCTCTCTGGCAGTATTAGGATGAATTCCCACCCTGTCATATACAAACACCTCTCTAGCAGCATTAAGATGAATCCCCACCCTGTCATATACAAACACCTCTCTGACAGTATTAGGATGAATCCCCACCCTGTCATATACAAACACCTCTGACAGTATTAGGATGAATCCCCACCCTGTCATATACAAACACCTCTCTGACAGTATTAGGATGAATCCCCACCCTGTCATATACAAACACCTCTCTGACAGTATTAGGGTGAATCCCCACCCTGTCATATACAAACACCTCTCTGGTAGTATTTGGATGAATTCCCACAATGAATCCCCACCCTGTCATATACAAACACCCCTCTGGCAGTATTAGGATGAATCTCCCCACCCTGCCATATACAAACACCTCTCTGACAGTATTAGGATGAATCCCCACCCTGTCATATACAAACACCTCTCTGACAGTATTAGGATGTATCCCCACCCTGGCATATACAAAAACCTCTCTGGTAGTATTAGGATGAATCCCCACCCTGTCATATACAAACACCTCTCTAGCAGTATTAGGATGAATCCCCTTCCTGTCATATACAAACACCTCTCTGGCAGTATTAGGATGAATCCCCACCCTGTCATATACAAACACCTCTCTGACAGTATTAGGATGAATCCCCACCCTGTCATATACAAACACCTCTCTGACAGTATTAGGATGAACCCCCACCCTGTCATATACAAACACCTCTCTGGCAGTATTAGGATGAAAAGAATAAATGGGGCCAATCCCCACCCTGTAATATACAAACAAGGCAAATTTTACGATAAAGAGTTTTAAGCACTTGACTTTTATTCCCATGATTCTTTAAAGAGGCTGACAAATTTTTCTTTTGGTGAAGATAATTGTAGAATAACTGGCGAATTCTTTTGGTGGAGATAATTGTAGAATAACTAGAGAATTCTTTCGGTGGAGATAATTGTAGAATAACTAGAGAATTCTTTTGGTGGAGATAATTGTAGAATAACTAGACAATTCTTTAGCTGGAGATAATTGCAGAATAACTAGAGAATTCTTTTGGTGGAGATAATTGTAGAATAACCAGACAATTCTTTAGGTGGAGATAATTGTAGAATAACTAGAGAATTCTGTAGCTGGAGATAATTGTAGAATAACTAGAGAATTCTTTTGCTGTTGATAATTGTAGAATAACTAGAGAATTCTTTAGCTGGAGATAATTGTAGAATAACTAGAGAATTCTTGAGCTGGAGATAATTGTAGAATAACTAGAGAATTCCTTTGCTGGAGATAATTGTAGAATAACTAGAGAATTCTTTTGCTGGAGATAATTGTAGAATAACTAGAGAATTCTTTAGCTGGAGATAATTGTAGAATAACTAGAGAATTCTTTTGCTGGAGATAATTGTAGAATAACTAGACAATTCTTTAGCTGGAGATAATTGTAGAATAACTAGAGAATTCCTTTGCTGGAGATAATTGTAGAATAACTAGAGAATTCTTTTGCTGGAGATAATTGTAGAATAACTAGAGAATTCTTTAGCTGGAGATAATTGTAGAATAACTATAGAATTCTTTAGCTGGAGATAATTGTAGAATAACTAGAGAATTCTTTTGCTGGAGATAATTGTAGAATAACTAGAGAATTCCTTTGCTGGAGATAATTGTAGAATAACTATAGAATTCTTTAGCTGGAGATAATTGTAGAATAACTATAGAATTCTTTTGCTGGAGATAATTGTAGAATAACAAGACAATTCTTTTGCTGGAGATAATTGTAGAATAACTAGAGAATTCTTTTGCTGGAGATAATTGTAGAATAACTAGACAATTCTTTTGCTGGAGATAATTGTAGAATAACTAGAGAATTCCTTTGCTGGAGATAATTGTAGAATAACTAGAGAATTCCTTTGCTGGAGATAATTGTAGAATAACTAGAGAATTCTTTAGCTGGAGATAATTGTAGAATAACTAGAGAATTCTTTAGCTGGAGATAATTGTAGAATAACTAGAGAATTCCTTTGCTGGAGATAATTGTAGAGTAACTAGAGAATTCTTAAGCTGGAGATAATTGTAGAATAACTAGAGAATTCTTTTGCTGGAGATAATTGTAGAATAACTAGAGAATTCTTTAGCTGGAGATAATTGTAGAATAACTAGAGAATTCTTTTGCTGGAGATAATTGTAGAATAACTAGAGAATTCTTTAGCTGGAGATAATTGTAGAATAACTAGAGAATTCTTTTGGTGGAGATAATTGTAGAATAACTAGAGAATTCCTTTGCTGGAGATAATTGTAGAATAACTAGAGAATTCTTTAGCTGGAGATAATTGTAGAACAATTAGAGAATTCTTTTGCTGGAGATAATTGTAGAATAACAAGACAATTATTTTGGTGGAGATAATTGTAGAATAACTAGAGAATTATTTAGCTGGAGATAATTGTAGAATAACTAGAGAATTCTTTGGATGGAGGTAATTGTAGAATAACTAGAGAATTCTTTAGCTGGAGATAATTGTAGAATAACTAGAGAATTCTTTTGCTGGAGATAATTGTAGAATAACTAGAGAATTCTTTAGCTGGAGATAATTGTAGAATAACTAGAGAATTCTTTTGGTGGAGATAATTGTAGAATAACTAGAGAATTCCTTTGCTGGAGATAATTGTAGAATAACTAGAGAATTCTTTAGCTGGAGATAATTGTAGAATAACTAGAGAATTCTTTTACTGGAGATAAGTGTAGAATAACTAGAGAATTCTTTAGCTGGAGATAATTGTAGAATAATTAGAGAATTCTTTTGCTGGAGATAATTGTAGAATAACTAAAGAATTCTTTTGATGGAGATAATTGTAGAATAACAAGAGAATTCCTTTGCTGGAGATAATCGTAGAATAACTAGAGAATTCTTTAGCTGGAGATAATTGTAGAATAACTAGAGAATTCTTTAGCTGGAGATAATTGTAGAATAACTAGAGAATTCTTTTGGTGGAGATAATTGTAGAATAACTAGAGAATTCTTTTGGTGGAGATAATTGTAGAATAACTAGAGAATTCTTTGGGTGGAGATAATTGTAGAATAACTAGAGAATTCTTTTGCTGGAGATAATTGTAGAATAACTAGAGAATTCTTTTGCTGGAGATAATTGTAGAATAACTAGACAATTCTTTAGCTGGAGATAATTGCAGAATAACTAGAGAATTCTTTTGCTGGAGATAATTGTAGAATAACTAGACAATTCTTTAGCTGGAGATAATTGTAGAATAACTAGAGAATTCTTTAGCTGGAGATAATTGTAGAATAACTAGAGAATTCTTTAGCTGGAGATAATTGTAGAATAACTAGAGAATTCTTTTGGTGGAGATAATTGTAGAATAACTAGACAATTCTTTAGTTGGAGATAATTGTAGAATAACTAGAGAATTCTTTAGCTGGAGATAATTGTAGAGTAACTAGAGAATTCTTTTGATGGAGATAATTGTAGAATAACTAGAGAATTCTTTTGGTGGAGATAATTGTAGAATAACTAGAGAATTCTTTAGCTGGAGATAATTGTAGAATAACTAGAGAATTCTTTAGCTGGAGATAATTGTAGAATAACTAGAGAATTCTTTAGCTGAAGATAATTGTAGAATAACTAGAGAATTCTTTTCATGGAGATAATTGTAGAATAACTAAAGAATTCTTTAGCTGGAGATAATTGTAGAATAACTAGAGAATTCTTTAGCTGAAGATAATTGTAGAATAACTAGAGAATTCTTTTGGTGGAGATAATTGTAGAATAACTAGAGAATTCTTTGGGTGGAGATAATTGTAGAATAACTAGAGAATTCTTTTGGTGGAGATAATTGTAGAATAACTAGAGAATTCTTTTGCTTGAGATAATTGTAGAATAACTAGACAATTCTTTAGCTGGAGATAATTGTAGAATAACTAGACAATTCTTTAGCTGGAGATAATTGTAGAATAACTAGACAATTCTTTAGCTGGAGATAATTGTACAATAACTAGAGAATTCTTTTGGTGGAGATAATTGTAGAATAACTAGAGAATTCTTTAGCTGGAGATAATTGTAGAATAACTAGACAATTCTTTTGGTGGAGATAATTGTAGAATAACTAGACAATTCTTTTGCTGGAGATAATTGTAGAATAACTAGAGAATTCTTTAGCTGGAGATAATTGTAGAATAACTAGAGAATTCCTTTGCTGGAGATAATTGTAGAATAACTAGAGAATTCCTTTGCTGGAGATAATTGTAGAATAACTAGAGAATTCTTTAGCTGGAGATAATTGTAGAATAACTAGAGAATTCTTTAGCTGGAGATAATTGTAGAATAACTAGAGAATTCTCTTACTGGAGATAATTGTAGAATAACTAGAAAATTCTTTAGCTGTAGATAATTGTAGAATAACTAGACAATTCTTTTGCTGGAGATAATTGTAGAATAACTAGAGAATTCTTTAGCTGGAGATAATTGTAGAATAACTAGAGAATTCCTTTGCTGGAGATAATTGTAGAATAACTAGAGAATTCTTTTGCTGGAGATAATTGTAGAATAACTAGAGAATTCTTTTGCTGGAGATAATTGTAGAATAACTAGAGAATGCTTTTGGTGGAGATAATTGTAGAATAACTAGAAAATTCTTTTGGTGGAGATAATTGTAGAATAACTAGAGAATTCTTTAGCTGGAGATAATTGTAGAATAACTAGAGAATTCCTTTGCTGGAGATAATTGTAGAATAACTAGAGAATTCTTTAGCTGGAGATAATTGTAGAATAACTAGAGAATTCTTTTGCTGGAGATAATTGTAGAATAACTAGATAATTCTTTAGCTGGAGATAACTGTAGAATAACCAGAGAATTCTTTGGGATGGAGATAATTGTAGAATAACTAGAGAATTCTTTTGTTGGAGTCAAACTAGAGTTAGTGGAGATATCGCTTAATTGGTTTAAATACTCAAAGACACAAGAGGCCTGAGACGGTCACCTGACAGAGGCCTGAGATGGTGACCTGACACAAGAGGCCTGAGACAGTCACCTGACAGAGTTGTTTAAAGAAGGATTTAATTCTGAGACGGTCACCTGACAGAGTTGTTTAAAGAAGGATTTAATTCGTATCTGTGATTAGAAAGCACTACAGATTGAATGAACTCATATAACTGTTCAAAACTTTGTTGTCCAATAAGATGATTTTTTCCAGTATTGAGATGCTACCTTACAAATAATGTCCAGATTTCAAGTAATGGAATATAGGGATCCCAAATATCAACCTTTGGATTTAACTTGAACAAACTTGAACTGACTAAGCACCCCCAACGCCCCCCCACCCCCCCCACCCCCCACCCCCCCCCACCCCCCCATCAGGATTCTGACTATTGGATCTGAAGAAGAAGATTTTCAAAGATTATTCCTCATAAATTAATGAGCCCAAATATTATCCTAGGGACTTTTTATTTTTAAAACTTGTATCTGACTCCCCTGGGGATGGTGTACACCAATAGGCAGCTCAAATGCTAATCGAGGGACTTTATTTTAAAAAAAAACCTTAATCTGAACCCCGCAAGGATGGTGTATCCCAAACATTAAAAGATTCTGACTGGTGGATCTCAAGAAGAAGATTTTAAAAGATTATTCCCCATATTGCACCGAGTTGAAATTCTGGATCCCACAGAGAACCCAATTATACACTAATCACAGGTACTCGGCACAAGCTAGGAAATCGAAAGAAAAATGATATTTGATACCATTTTTGAATCTATGCTGACGTGGCCCTGTAATGGTATATAAATATTAACAAGGTAAACAACTCGCTTTTCGAAAACGATAGCACTCATCTTCGTCCCCACCCCCCCCCCCCCCCCCCCTCAAATTTGATTCACACAACGTATGCAACAATACCCAGTATCAATGGAAAGGGGAATGAATAAGCTTTACAGTGGCGTATTACATGACCGTTGGGTGTTCTTGGGTTGTTCCTGATAACTGGGAGAAGTCACAGAAAAGGCCGAAAAACATTTAGTCGGACAAGAAAGTGCACAGTGAAATGAGGTTTACGAGCGAAAATTATCCGATTTATTTTAAATAATTCGAGGTCCCATTGTATATGGAGGGCAGACTCAAATATTAACCGTATACCTTTATCAATTAGTAATCTCGGATACACATTTATTAATTTCTGGAGTTTACATTTGCCGTTTATACATTTTTCTAACCTTCCCTCGGAATTAAAAAAGCTAGTGGCAGCCATAGAAGCACAATGACATTCCATTGGCTACTATTTATGCCGAGAAAATCATCGATGAAAATAAGCCAATGGGCGAATGGAGAAAGCTTTTGTTTCTAAGGACGCCGTCTACTCAGGTCAACTTGGGAAAAGATGTCAAAGTTTCGGATAAAAATTGTATAAACGTTAAATGTGAACTCCAGAAATTAATAAATGTGGATCCGAGATTAGTAATTGATAAAGGTATACGGTTAATATTTGAATCTGTCCTCCATATACAATGGGACCTCGAATTATTTATAATAAATCGGATAATTGTCGCTCGTAAACCTCATTTCACTGTGCACTTTCTTGTCCGACTAAATGTTTTTCGGGCTTTTCTGTGACTTCTCCCAGTTATCATGAACAACCCAAGAACACCCAACGGTCATGTAATACACCACTGTAAAGCTTATTCATTCCTCTTTCCATTGATACTGGGTATTGTTGGATACGTTGTGTGAATCAAATTTGAGGGGGGAAAAACGAAGATGCGTGCTATCGTTTTCGAAAAGCGAGTTGTTTACCTTGTTAATATTTATATACCATTACAGGAGCACGTCAGCATAGATTCAAAAATGGTATCAAATATCATTTTTCTTTCGATTTCCTAGCTTGTGCCGAGTACCTGTGACACTAATGAGATCGATTTGGTCAAACTTGAATCCAACCCTTGTAAGGATTCTGTATATCATATATCAAAAGATTCTGATCAGTGGTTCTGGAGAAAGGGAGATTCAAAGATTTTTCCACATATTGGACTAAGTTAAAATTCGGGCTCTTACAAGGAGTCCACATATTAAAATAAGGCTTGGTTTGAACAATGATAATGTACATCAAAACTAACAAGGAGTCCAAATATTAACATAAGGCTTGGTTTGAACAATGATAATGTATATCAAAACTCAAAAGATTCTCACTGGCGGATCTCAAGAAGAAAACTTTTACAGGATTATTCACTAAGTTAAAATCCGGGCTCTCACAGAAAACCCAAATATTAACCGGCGGGCTTAATTTGAACAAAATTAAATGCGATCCCTTTGAGGATTCTGTATATCATATATCAAAAGATTTCAACACAAACTTAAATGCGACCCCTTTAAGGATTCTGTATATCATATATCAAAACATTCTAACCAGTGGTTCTGGAAAAGAAAATTATAAAGAGTTATAAAAGTTTTGAAATCGCAAAGCGAATTTCCATAAGTCATGCAACGAAGCACGTCATACACAGAACGCCCTACCATACAAGTCATCCAACGAAGCACGGCCTCCACAGAACGCCCTACCATACAAGTCATCCAACGAAGCACGGCCTCCACAGAACACCCTACCATACAAGTCATCCAACGAAGCACGGCCTCCACAGAACACCCTACCATACAAGTCATGCAACGAAGCACGGCCTCCACAGAACGCCCTACCATACAAGTCATCCAACGAAGCACGGCCTCCACAGAACGCCCTACCATACAAGTCATCCAACGAAGCACGTCATACACAGAACGCCCTACCATACAAGTCATCCAACGAAGCACGTCATACACAGAACGCCCTACCATACAAGTCATCCAACGAAGCACGGCCTCCACAGAACGCCCTACCATACAAGTCATCCAACGAAGCACGGCCTCCACAGAACACCCTACCATACAAGTCATCCAACGAAGCACGGCCTCCACAGAACACCCTACCATACAAGTCATCCAACGAAGCACGGCCTCCACAGAACGCCCTACCATACAAGTCACCCAACGAAGCACGGCCTCCACAGAACGCCCCACCATGCAAGTCATCCAACGAAGCACGGCCTCCACAGAACGCCCTACCATACAAGTCATCCAACGAAGCACGGCCTCCACAGAAGTTAGTTACTTATTCCTTATTTGACATTTGACATTTTTTATTCCATCAAAACAGGAAAAATGGCACCTGGTGTAGGGTGACACAAATGAAGACGAGTTGATTGACATGTTGCCTGTTGCCTGTCCCCATATGTCCCCTCTTTGTGGGGCAAGGCCCTAAAAGTGACAACCTCCCAGAAAACCTTCTAGATTGGCAAATCTGATCAAATAAAAGGTGCTGTAGGGTGGCACAAATGAAGACGAGTTGACTGACATGTTGCCCGTCCCCATATGACCCCTCTTTATGGGGCAACTAAGACCTTAAAAGTTACAACCTCCCAGAAAACCTTCTAGATGGGCAAATCTGATCAAATGAAAGATGCTGTAGGATGGCACAAATGAAGACGAGTTGATTGACATGTTGCCCGTCCCCACCCTACAGCACCTTTTGTTTATCAGATTTGCCCATCTAGAAGGTTTTCTGGGAGGTTGTCACTTTTAGGGTCTTGGTTGCCCCATAAAGAGGGGTCATAATTATGGTGACAGGCAACATGTCATTAGTGAGATTATACACGAAATATTTGGATTACTAAATCTATTCATTAGTTTTCCAAGATACACCTGGAACTTAATTAAGCACCCCCTGTTTTTTTCGCAGTGGTGTAAATAGAAACTCTCCTTACTTTCATGCTATCTTTCAGATGGCCAAAAGTGATTTCTTTGCGGAAAGGAAGGTCTATTGAAAAATGAAAGACAGCATAATGATAAAAATATGCAGTATTCTAATGACGCTAATTACACATATCTGTCACTAATGGCGCTAATTACACATATCTGTCACTAATGGCGCTAATTACACATATCTGTCACTAATGGCGCTAATTACACATATCTGTCACTAATGTTTTTGGTGGAAAAATATTCCCTTGACAAGTATGGGGCTGGAATGGTCCATGATGAAACGAGGACGGAAATTACTGACAAACAATGTAACTTGTGATCTCCTGAACACAATAGCAGTGTCTGACGTCAGTAGCGGATGTATCCACCACGTACCCGGGTAACAGCCCGAACCCTCCACCTAATGCTACCAGTGAGCCTTCTAATACGGTCCAGAGGCAACCGCTGCCACTCCTCATGCAATGCAGCTTCCAAATCGGCCACATTCTGTGCTGGCGGATCCCTTGCTTGCACACGACGTCCAAGAAAGTCCCAGACGTGTTCTAAGGGTTGTCGTCCATGAATAGGGAGAGTAGCCAACGGATGGCTGTCAAAATGAGGCACGATAACCAGGTTGAGAATGTCCCGGATGTACTGATGATATGGAGATTCCCACGTACAGTCACCATATCAAGTTTACAATCATGAGAGAGGCATTCCCAAATTATTACTGATCCCTCACCACAAGGAACAGTAGGTCTGATGTTCCTGGGCACATAAAAAGTATTTCTGTGCCTCCACACTCTCATGCTACCATCTGTGACGTGAATCAGGAGCCTACTCCGTCTGATCAATAGACTCTCCTCCACATCCTGAGATTCCAATGTTGTCGTACCATACACCACTCCAAACGTCGCCTTTGATACTGGTCGGACAAAGCTGGACGCTTGATGACCCTTCTGAACCTCAGAGTCAGTGCTTTGAGACGGTTTCGAACAGTTCTGTCGTTCAAACGCCTCTTCGGGAGCCAAAGGCGTTTCAAAACCCCACTTGAAGCAAAGGGTTCACGCCTAACGAGGCGTGCCACACTCCTATTTTCCCATTGAGAGGTCTTGTGAAGTTGTCCAGGCCTTGGTCGGTCCTTAACATCGTTGGTTTGTTGATGTTTTCTGACAAGTCTGCTGATGACAGAATGACTATAGCCAAGTTGCCTTCCAATAGCTTTGAATGACATGCCTGTTGCATGCATGCCAATGATTTGCCATCTTAAGTGTCTCTGGCAGTCTCCTCCTTCCGATGTCAACATTTATGAATAAAAGAAGTGACAAATTTTCTTGTTTTATACCCAGATATTGCATGCTTCTCGTCGACGAGGGGATGTGTTTGGGGTACGCTATCAACCAAAAACATCATGTTTCACGAGATAAAATGTACTGCAAGACATAGCAATCATTAAAAAATAATTATCAGTAGCAACTTCACTGTCATGACACATTTCAGGGTACTTAAGTTCCAGATGTATATTTTTACCATACAGCTTTGGCTAATATGTGAAAACCCTCCCTGAGTATCCAGCACTGTGTCTCGGGTGCAGCTCCTCAATGTTGGTATGAATTACACTTAGAAATATCTCGTTTTTTTCTTATCTAAGTTCATATTGCTACCTTAAACCTTTTTAAAATGTCAAATTGTTAATAAAGATGTTTAATTGGACATTTTGCATGCTTTTGGGTCTTGTTTCTATATTTTAGCCAATGTACTTTCGGCTTCAACCCGAAAGCTTATTCGCAGAATTCGATATATATACTCTAAGATCCTCCTTGGGCGGCAAGGTTGTATGTAAATGATTTTCCGGTGTGGTACGTCCTTACCAACGTACCACATCGAAAATTAACTTACGGCATCTAAGATGGGAATAGTGCTTCTTCACGTTTCTTGTGCTTTTTTTTACAGAACATTGATTTTTTGTCATGGAGAAACTTCTTTTCGTGGGTATTCTAGAAGTTGTCCGCTCTCCACATATCATAATAAATTGCTGTGCGGTTAATAAACTGATAATAATACCAAATATACGTCTACTGTTCATATCGCTATTTATATACGTCTACTGTTCATATCGCTATTTATTTACATCTACTGTTCATATCGCTTTTTATTTATTGAGGTTTAACGAAACTTTATCCTACCAGGGTCACCGCGTGTCGGACAGTTTTGCGGGTATAAGAAGCCGGAGTACCCGGTGGAAACCACCGATTAAGGCGGGCAACTACCTGACTCCCCAACGTAGTAACTCCACACAGGCAGGTTAGCATTGGTTGAAGACAAGTGTACTATCGACGTGCAGTACGCCTTAGCATTGGGCCCCACCATGCCCCCCCCCCCCCTCCCACGTGGGTAATCGGGGTGAAGTGCCTTGACCAACGAAACAACGCATTCACCCAGGCCCGTAACTACCGAAAAATATGGGGGGAGGGGTGTA
The DNA here is from genome assembly GCA_031216915.1 of Pictodentalium vernedei. Classification (NCBI taxonomy): domain Eukaryota; kingdom Metazoa; phylum Mollusca; class Scaphopoda; order Dentaliida; family Dentaliidae; genus Pictodentalium; species Pictodentalium vernedei. Next base: position 458,914,411 of record CM062289.1, on the reverse strand, counting down.
TCATCATTCTGCCCTAATATCAGCGCATGTTGTACTGCATTTATATATATATCACCGCATCAACGCCGATCGAAGTATACGAGATCAACAGTTGTCTACACTTAAATCTCATTTTATCACTCTTGAATACAAGCAAAATTTGATCAATAAGGAAATGTCAAGAGCTATCTCGAAGGATCGTAATGAACTTCTCAAATACAGTGATGCATGTAAAGGGGTTCGAGTCCCACTCGTTGCTACGTATCATCCTTCAACACGAAAAGTCATACATCTTTTTCGTGATCTCCAACCGATTATTGATAACGATTTTTACCTCAGTGAAGTCTTCCCGGTAAAACCCGTGCTGGTTACTAGGCAACCACCCAATCTTCGTCCAAAGCTTGCCTCAAGCCATCTCCATTCTGACAAAAATACACCTGGAACTGTTGCATGCAACAGCCTATAGATGTGGCACTTGCAAACTTATTTGCCGTGATACACTTACTACAAAGGATGGTCAAAAATTTAAACCCAGCGGATCTTTCAGTTGTACTAGTAGTGATACTGTATATGCTCTGACCTGTACTAGTAGTGATATTGTATATGCTCTGACCTGTACTAGTAGTGATATTGTATATGCTCTGACCTGTACTAGTAGTGATATTGTATATGCTCTGACCTGTACTAGTAGTGATATTGTATATGCTCTGACCTGTACTAGTAGTGATATTGTATATGCTCTGACCTGTAGTCCTGTACTAGTAGTGATATTGTATATGTTCTGACCTGTACTAGTAGTGATATTGTATATGCTAGGGCCTGTACTAGTGATATTGTATATGTTCTGACCTGTACTAGTAGTGATATTGTATGTGCTCTGACCTGTACTAGTAGTGATATTGTATATGCTCTGACCTGTACTAGTAGTGATATTGTATATGCTCTGACCTGTACTAGTAGTGATATTGTATATGCTCTGACCTGTAGTCCTGTACTAGTAGTGATATTGTATATGCTCTGACCTGTACTAGTAGTGATATTGTATGTGCTCTGACCTGTACTAGTAGTGATATTGTATATGCTCTGACCTGTACTAGTAGTGATATTGTATATGCTCTGACCTGTACTAGTAGTGATATTGTATATGCTCTGACCTGTAGTCCTGTACTAGTAGTGATATTGTATATGCTCTGACCTGTACTAGTAGTGATATTGTATATGCTCTGACCTGTACTAGTAGTGATATTGTATATGCTCTGACCTGTACTAGTAGTGATATTGTATGTGCTCTGGCCTGTACTAGTAGTGATATTGTATATGCTCTGACCTGTACTAGTAGTGATATTGTATATGCTCTGACCTGTACTAGTAGTGATATTGTATATGCTCTGACCTGTAGTCCTATACAAGTAGTGATATTGTATATGCTCTGACCTGTACTAGTAGTGATATTGTATGTGCTCTGACCTGTACTAGTAGTGATATTGTATATGCTCTGACCTGTACTAGTAGTGATATTGTATATGCTCTGACCTGTACTAGTAGTGATATTGTATATGTTCTGACCTGTACTAGTAGTGATATTGTATATGCTCTGACCTGTACTAGTAGTGATATTGTATATGTTCTGACCTGTACTAGTAGTGATATTGTATATGTTCTGACCTGTACTAGTAGTGATATTGTATATGCTCTGACCTGTACTAGTAGTGATATTGTATGTGCTCTGACCTGTACTAGTAGTGATATTGTATATGCTCTGACCTGTACTAGTAGTGATATTGTATATGCTCTGACCTGTACTAGTAGTGATATTGTATATGCTCTGACCTGTACTAGTAGTGATATTGTATGTGCTCTGACCTGTACTAGTAGTGATATTGTATATGCTCTAGCCTGTACTAGTAGTGATATTGTATATGCTCTGACCTGTACTAGTAGTGATATTGTATATGCTCTGACCTGTACTAGTAGTGATATTGTATATGCTCTGACCTGTACTAGTAGTGATATTGTATATGCTCTGGCCTGTACTAGTGATATTGTATATGCTCTGACCTGTACTAGTAGTGATATTGTATGTGCTCTGACCTGTACTAGTAGTGATATTGTATATGCTCTGGCCTTTTCTGGTAGTGACATTGTATATGCTCTGGCCTATACTAGTAGTAATACTGTATATGCTCTGGCCTGTACTAGTAGTGATATTGTATATGCTCTGACCTGTACTAGTAGTGATATTGTATATGCTAGGGCCTATACTAGTAGTGATATTGTATACGCTCTGACCTGTACTAGTAGTGATATTGTATGTGCTCTGACCTGTACTAGTAGTGATATTGTATATGCTCTGACCTGTACTAGTAGTGATATTGTATATGCTCTGACCTGTACTAGTAGTGATATTGTATATGTTCTGACCTGTACTAGTAGTGATATTGTATATGCTCTGACCTGTACTAGTAGTGATATTGTATATGCTCTGATCTGTACTAGTAGTGATATTGTATATGCTCTGACCTGTACTAGTAGTGATATTGTATATGTTCTGACCTGTACTAGTAGTGATATTGTATGTGCTCTGACCTGTACTAGTAGTGATATTGTATGTGCTCTGACCTGTACTAGTAGTGATATTGTATATGCTCTGACCTGTACTAGTAGTGATATTGTATATGCTCTGACCTGTACTAGTAGTGATATTGTATATGTTCTGACCTGTACTAGTAGTGATATTGTATATGTTCTGACCTGTACTAGTAGTGATATTGTATATGCTCTGACCTGTACTAGTAGTGATATTGTATATGCTCTGACCAGTACTAGTAGTGATATTGTATATGTTCTGACCTGTACTAGTAGTGATATTGTATATGCTCTGACCTGTACTAGTAGTGATATTGTATATGCTAGGGCCTATACTAGTAGTGATATTGTATATGTTCTGACCTGTACTAGTAGTGATATTGTATGTGCTCTGACCTGTACTAGTAGTGATATTGTATGTGCTCTGACCTGTACTAGTAGTGATATTGTATATGCTCTGACCTGTACTAGTAGTGATATTGTATATGCTCTGACCTGTACTAGTAGTGATATTGTATGTGCTCTGACCTGTACTAGTAGTGATATTGTATATACTCTGACCTGTACTAGTAGTGATATTGTATATGCTCTGACCTGTACTAGTAGTGATATTGTATATGCTCTGACCTGTACTAGTAGTGATATTGTATATGCTCTGACCTGTACTAGTAGTGATATTGTATATGCTCTGACCTGTACTAGTAGTGATATTGTATATGCTCTGACCTGTACTAGTAGTGATATTGTATATGCTCTGACCTGTACTAGTAGTGATATTGTATATGCTCTGACCTGTACTAGTAGTGATATTGTATATGCTCTGACCTGTACTAGTAGTGATATTGTATATGTTCTGACCTGTACTAGTAGTGTGATATTGTATATGCTCTGACCTGTACTAGTAGTGATATTGTATATGCTCTGACCTGTAGTCCTGTACTAGTAGTGATATTGTATATGCTCTGACCTGTACTAGTAGTGATATTGTATATGTTCTGACCTGTACTAGTAGTGATATTGTATATGCTCTGACCTGTACTAGTAGTGATATTGTATATGCTCTGACCTGTAGTCCTGTACTAGTAGTGATATTGTATATGCTCTGACCTGTACTAGTAGTGATATTGTATATGCTCTGACGTGTACTAGTAGTGATATTGTGTATGCTCTGACCTGTACTAGTAGTGATATTGTATATGTTCTGACCTGTACTAGTAGTGATATTGTATATGCTCTGACCTGTACTAGTAGTGATATTGTATATGCTCTGACCTGTACTAGTAGTGATATTGTATATGCTCTGACCTGTACTAGTAGTGATATTGTATATGTTCTGACCTGTACTAGTAGTGATATTGTATATGCTCTGACCTGTACTAGTAGTGATATTGTATATGTTCTGACCTGTACTAGTAGTGATATTGTATATGCTCTGACCTGTACTAGTAGTGATATTGTATATGCTCTGACCTGTACTAGTAGTGATATTGTATATGCTCTGACCTGTACTAGTAGTGATATTGTATATGCTCTGACCTGTACTAGTAGTGATATTGTATATGCTCTGACCTGTAGTCCTATACTAGTAGTGATATTGTATATGCTCTGACCTGTACTAGTAGTGATATTGTATATGCTCTGACCTGTACTAGTAGTGATATTGTATGTGCTCAGACCTGTACTAGTAGTGATATTGTATATGCTCTGACCTGTACTAGTAGTGATATTGTATATGCTCTGACCTGTAGTCCTGTACTAGTAGTGATATTGTATATGCTCTGACCTGTACTAGTAGTGATATTGTATATGCTCTGACCTGTACTAGTAGTGATATTGTATATACTCTGACCTGTACTAGTAGTGATATTGTATATGCTCTGACCTGTACTAGTAGTGATATTGTATATACTCTGACCTGTACTAGTAGTGATATTGTATATGTTCTGACCTGTACTAGTAGTGATATTGTATATGCTCTGACCTGTACTAGTAGTGATATTGTATATGCTCTGACCTGTAGTCCTGTACTAGTAGTGATATTGTATATGCTCTGACCTGTACTAGTAGTGATATTGTATATGCTCTGACCTGTACTAGTAGTGATATTGTATATACTCTGACCTGTACTAGTAGTGATATTGTATATGTTCTGACCTGTACTAGTAGTGATATTGTATGTGCTCTGACCTGTACTAGTAGTGATATTGTATATGCTCTGACCTGTACTAGTAGTGATATTGTATATGTTCTGACCTGTACTAGTAGTGATATTGTATGTGCTCTGACCTGTACTAGTAGTGATATTGTATACGCTCTGACCTGTACTAGTAGTGATATTGTATATGCTCTGACCTGTAGTCCTGTACTAGTAGTGATATTGTATATGCTCTGACCTGTACTAGTAGTGATATTGTATATGTTCTGACCTGTACTAGTAGTGATATTGTATATGTTCTGACCTATACTAGTAGTGATATTGTATATGTTCTGACCTGTACTAGTAGTGATATTGTATATGTTCTGACCTGTACTAGTAGTGATATTGTATATGCTCTGACCTGTAGTCCTATACTAGTAGTGATATTGTATATGCTCTGACCTGTACTAGTAGTGATATTGTATATGCTCTGACCTGTACTAGTAGTGATATTGTATACGCTCTGACCTGTACTAGTAGTGATATTGTGTATGCTCTGGCCTATACTAGTAGTGATATTGTATGTGCTCTGACCTGTACTAGTAGTGATATTGTATACGCTCTGACCTGTACTAGTAGTGATATTGTATATGCTCTGACCTGTAGTCCTGTACTAGTAGTGATATTGTATATGCTCTGACCTGTACTAGTAGTGATATTGTATATGCTCTGACCTGTAGTCCTATACTAGTAGTGATATTGTATATGCTCTGACCTGTACTAGTAGTGATATTGTATATGCTCTGGCCTATACTAGTAGTGATATTGTATGTGCTCTGACCTATACTAGTAGTGATATTGTATGTGCTCTGACCTGTACTAGTAGTGATATTGTATATGCTCTGACCTGTACTAGTAGTGATATTGTATATGTTCTGACCTGTACTAGTAGTGATATTGTATATGCTCTGACCTGTAGTCCTATACTAGTAGTGATATTGTATATGTTCTGACCTGTACTAGTAGTGATATTGTATATGCTCTGACCTGTACTAGTAGTGATATTGTATATGTTCTGACCTGTAGTCCTGTACTAGTAGTGATATTGTATATGCTCTGACCTGTACTAGTAGTGATATTGTATATGCTCTGACCTGTACTAGTAGTGATATTGTATATGCTCTGACCTGTACTAGTAGTGATATTGTATATGCTCTGACCTGTACTAGTAGTGATATTGTATATGCTCTGACCTGTACTAGTAGTGATATTGTATATGCTCTGACCTGTACTAGTAGTGATATTGTATGTGCTCTGACCTGTACTAGTAGTGATATTGTATATGCTCTGACCTGTACTAGTAGTGATATTGTATATGCTCTGACCTGTACTAGTAGTGATATTGTATATGCTCTGACCTGTACTAGTAGTGATATTGTATATGCTCTGACCTGTACTAGTAGTGATATTGTATGTGTCCTGACCTGTACTAGTAGTGATATTGTATATGCTCTGACCTGTACTAGTAGTGATATTGTATATGCTCTGACCTGTACTAGTAGTGATATTGTATGTGCTCTGACCTGTACTAGTAGTGATATTGTATATGCTCTGACCTGTAGTCCTGTACTAGTAGTGATATTGTATATGCTCTGGCCTATACTAGTAGTGATATTGTATGTGCTCTGACCTGTACTAGTAGTGATATTGTATATGCTCTGACCTGTACTAGTAGTGATATTGTATATGCTCTGACCTGTACTAGTAGTGATATTGTATATGCTCTGACCTGTAGTCCTGTACTAGTAGTGATATTGTATATGCTCTGGCCTATACTAGTAGTGATATTGTATGTGCTCTGACCTGTACTAGTAGTGATATTGTATATGCTCTGACCTGTACTAGTAGTGATATTGTATGTGCTCTGACCTATACTAGTAGTGATATTGTATGTGCTCTGACCTGTACTAGTAGTGATATTGTATATGCTCTGACCTGTACTAGTAGTGATATTGTATATGCTCTGACCTGTACTAGTAGTGATATTGTATATGCTCTGACCTGTACTAGTAGTGATATTGTATATGCTCTGACCTGTACTAGTAGTGATATTGTATATGCTCTGACCTGTACTAGTAGTGATATTGTATGTGCTCTGACCTGTACTAGTAGTGATATTGTATATGCTCTGACCTGTAGTCCTATACTAGTAGTGATATTGTATATGCTCTGACCTGTACTAGTAGTGATATTGTATATGCTCTGACCTGTACTAGTAGTGATATTGTGTATGCTCTGACCTGTACTAGTAGTGATATTGTATATGCTCTGACCTGTACTAGTAGTGATATTGTATATGCTCTGACCTGTACTAGTAGTGATATTGTATGTGCTCTGACCTGTACTAGTAGTGATATTGTATGTGCTCTGACCTGTACTAGTAGTGATATTGTATATGCTCTGACCTGTAGTCCTATACTAGTAGTGATATTGTATATGCTCTGACCTGTACTAGTAGTGATATTGTATATGCTCTGACCTGTACTAGTAGTGATATTGTATGTGCTCTGACCTGTACTAGTAGTGATATTGTATGTGCTCTGACCTGTACTAGTAGTGATATTGTATATGCTCTGACCTGTACTAGTAGTGATATTGTATATGCTCTGACCTGTACTAGTAGTGATATTGTATATGTTCTGACCTGTACTAGTAGTGATATTGTATATGCTCTGACCTGTACTAGTAGTGATATTGTATATGCTCTGACCTGTACTAGTAGTGATATTGTATATGTTCTGACCTGTACTAGTAGTGATATTGTATATGCTCTGACCTGTACTAGTAGTGATATTGTATATGTTCTGACCTGTAGTCCTGTACTAGTAGTGATATTGTATATGCTCTGACCTGTACTAGTAGTGATATTGTATATGCTCTGACCTGTACTAGTAGTGATATTGTATATGTTCTGACCTGTAGTCCTGTACTAGTAGTGATATTGTATATGCTCTGACCTGTACTAGTAGTGATATTGTATATGCTCTGACCTGTAGTCCTATACTAGTAGTGATATTGTATATGCTCTGACCTGTACTAGTAGTGATATTGTATATGCTCTGACCTGTACTAGTAGTGATATTGTGTATGCTCTGACCTGTACTAGTAGTGATATTGTATATGCTCTGACCTGTACTAGTAGTGATATTGTATATGCTCTGACCTGTACTAGTAGTGATATTGTATGTGCTCTGACCTGTACTAGTAGTGATATTGTATGTGCTCTGACCTGTACTAGTAGTGATATTGTATATGCTCTGACCTGTAGTCCTATACTAGTAGTGATATTGTATATGCTCTGACCTGTACTAGTAGTGATATTGTATATGCTCTGACCTGTACTAGTAGTGATATTGTATGTGCTCTGACCTGTACTAGTAGTGATATTGTATGTGCTCTGACCTGTACTAGTAGTGATATTGTATATGCTCTGACCTGTACTAGTAGTGATATTGTATATGCTCTGACCTGTACTAGTAGTGATATTGTATATGCTCTGACCTGTACTAGTAGTGATATTGTATATGTTCTGACCTGTAGTCCTGTACTAGTAGTGATATTGTATATGCTCTGACCTGTACTAGTAGTGATATTGTATATGTTCTGACCTGTAGTCCTATACTAGTAGTGATATTGTATATGCTCTGACCTGTACTAGTAGTGATATTGTATATGCTCTGACCTGTACTAGTAGTGATATTGTATATCTTCTGACCTGTACTAGTAGTGATATTGTATATGCTCTGACCTGTACTAGTAGTGATATTGTATATGCTCTGACCTGTACTAGTAGTGATATTGTATATGCTCTGACCTGTACTAGTAGTGATATTGTATATGCTCTGACCTGTACTAGTAGTGATATTGTATGTGCTCTGACCTGTACTAGTAGTGATATTGTATATGCTCTGACCTGTACTAGTAGTGATATTGTATATGCTCTGACCTGTACTAGTAGTGATATTGTATGTGCTCTGACCTGTACTAGTAGTGATATTGTATATGCTCTGACCTGTAGTCCTGTACTAGTAGTGATATTGTATATGTTCTGACCTGTACTAGTAGTGATATTGTATATGCTCTGACCTGTACTAGTAGTGATATTGTATGTGCTCTGACCTGTACTAGTAGTGATATTGTATATGCTCTGACCTGTACTAGTAGTGATATTGTATGTGCTCTGACCTGTACTAGTAGTGATATTGTATATGCTCTGACCTGTACTAGTAGTGATATTGTATATGCGCTGACCTGTACTAGTAGTGATATTGTATATGCTCTGACCTGTACTAGTAGTGATATTGTATATGCTCTGACCTGTACTAGTAGTGATATTGTATATGCTCTGACCTGTACTAGTAGTGATATTGTATATGTTCTGACCTGTACTACTAGTGATATTGTATATGCTCTGACCTGTACTAGTAGTGATATTGTATATGCTCTGACCTGTACTAGTAGTGATATTGTATATACTCTGACCTGTACTAGTAGTGATGTTGTATATGCTCTGACCTGTACTAGTAGTGATATTGTATATGCTCTGACCTGTACTAGTAGTGATATTGTATATGCTCTGACCTGTACTAGTAGTGATATTGTATATGCTCTGACCTGTACTAGTAGTGATATTGTATATGCTCTGACCTGTACTAGTAGTGATATTGTATATGCTCTGACCTGTACTAGTAGTGATATTGTATATGTTCTGACCTGTACTAGTAGTGATATTGTATATGCTCTGACCTGTACTAGTAGTGATATTGTATATGCTCTGACCTGTACTAGTAGTGATATTGTATATGCTCTGACCTGTACTAGTAGTGATATTGTATATGCTCTGACCTGTACTAGTAGTGATATTGTATATGCTCTGACCTGTACTAGTAGTGATATTGTATATGCTCTGACCTGTACTAGTAGTGATATTGTATATGCTCTGACCTGTACTAGTAGTGATATTGTATATGTTCTGACCTGTACTAGTAGTGATATTGTATATGCTCTGACCTGTACTAGTAGTGATATTGTATATGCTCTGACCTGTACTAGTAGTGATATTGTATATGCTCTGACCTGTACTAGTAGTGATATTGTATATGTTCTGACCTGTACTAGTAGTGATATTGTATATGCTCTGACCTGTACTAGTAGTGATATTGTATATGTTCTGACCTGTACTAGTAGTGATATTGTATATGTTCTGACCTGTAGTCCTGTACTAGTAGTGATATTGTATATGCTCTGACCTGTACTAGTAGTGATATTGTATATGCTCTGACCTGTACTAGTAGTGATATTGTATATGTTCTGACCTGTACTAGTAGTGATATTGTATATGTTCTGACCTGTACTAGTAGTGATATTGTATATGTTCTGACCTGTACTAGTAGTGATATTGTATATGTTCTGACCTGTAGTCCTGTACTAGTAGTGATATTGTATATGCTCTGACCTGTACTAGTAGTGATATTGTATATGCTCTGACCTGTACTAGTAGTGATATTGTATATGCTCTGACCTGTACTAGTAGTGATATTGTATATGCTCTGACCTGTACTAGTAGTGATATTGTATATGTTCTGACCTGTACTAGTAGTGATATTGTATATGCTCTGACCTGTACTAGTAGTGATATTGTATATGCTCTGACCTGTACTAGTAGTGATATTGTATATGTTCTGACCTGTACTAGTAGTGATATTGTATATGTTCTGACCTGTAGTCCTGTACTAGTAGTGATATTGTATATGCTCTGACCTGTACTAGTAGTGATATTGTATATGCTCTGACCTGTACTAGTAGTGATATTGTATATGTTCTGACCTGTACTAGTAGTGATATTGTATATGTTCTGACCTGTACTAGTAGTGATATTGTATATGTTCTGACCTGTACTAGTAGTGATATTGTATATGTTCTGACCTGTAGTCCTGTACTAGTAGTGATATTGTATATGCTCTGACCTGTACTAGTAGTGATATTGTATATGCTCTGACCTGTACTAGTAGTGATATTGTATATGCTCTGACCTGTACTAGTAGTGATATTGTATATGCTCTGACCTGTACTAGTAGTGATATTGTATATGTTCTGACCTGTACTAGTAGTGATATTGTATATGCTCTGACCTGTACTAGTAGTGATATTGTATATGCTCTGACCTGTACTAGTAGTGATATTGTATATGCTCTGACCTGTACTAGTAGTGATATTGTATATGCTCTGACCTGTACTAGTAGTGATATTGTATATGTTCTGACCTGTACTAGTAGTGATATTGTATATGTTCTGACCTGTACTAGTAGTGATATTGTATATGCTCTGACCTGTACTAGTAGTGATATTGTATATGCTCTGACCTGTACTAGTAGTGATATTGTATATGCTCTGACCTGTAGTCCTGTACTAGTAGTGATATTGTATATGCTCTGACCTGTACTAGTAGTGATATTGTATATGTTCTGACCTGTACTAGTAGTGATATTGTATATGCTCTGACCTGTACTAGTAGTGATATTGTATATGTTCTGACCTGTACTAGTAGTGATATTGTATATGTTCTGACCTGTACTAGTAGTGATATTGTATGTGCTCTGACCTGTACTAGTAGTGATATTGTATATGCTCTGACCTGTAGTCCTGTACTAGTAGTGATATTGTATATGCTCTGACCTGTACTAGTAGTGATATTGTATATGCTCTGACCTGTACTAGTAGTGATATTGTATATGCTCTGACCTGTACTAGTAGTGATATTGTATATGCTCTGACCTGTAGTCCTGTACTAGTAGTGATATTGTATATGCTCTGACCTGTACTAGTAGTGATATTGTATATGCTCTGACCTGTACTAGTAGTGATATTGTATATGCTCTGACCTGTAGTCCTGTACTAGTAGTGATATTGTATATGCTCTGACCTGTACTAGTAGTGATATTGTATATGTTCTGACCTGTACTAGTAGTGATATTGTATGTGCTCTGACCTGTACTAGTAGTGATATTGTATATGCTCTGACCTGTAGTCCTGTACTAGTAGTGATATTGTATATGCTCTGACCTGTACTAGTAGTGATATTGTATATGCTCTGACCTGTACTAGTAGTGATATTGTATGTGCTCTGACCTGTACTAGTAGTGATATTGTATATGCTCTGGCCTTTTCTGGTAGTGACATTGTATATGCTCTGGCCTATACTAGTAGTAATACTGTATATGCTCTGGCCTGTACTAGTAGTGATATTGTATATGCTCTGACCTGTACTAGTAGTGATATTGTATGTGCTCTGACCTGTACTAGTAGTGATATTGTATATGCTCTGACCTGTACTAGTAGTGATATTGTATATGCTCTGACCTGTACTAGTAGTGATATTGTATATGTTCTGACCTGTACTAGTAGTGATATTGTATATGCTCTGACCTGTACTAGTAGTGATATTGTATATGCTCTGACCTGTACTAGTAGTGATATTGTATATGCTCTGACCTGTACTAGTAGTGATATTGTATATGCTCTGACCTGTACTAGTAGTGATATTGTATATGTTCTGACCTGTACTAGTAGTGATATTGTATATGCTCTGACCTGTAGTCCTGTACTAGTAGTGATATTGTATATGCTCTGACCTGTACTAGTAGTGATATTGTATATGCTCTGACCTGTACTAGTAGTGATATTGTATGTGCTCTGACCTTTACTAGTAGTGATATTGTATATGCTCTGACCTGTACTAGTAGTGATATTGTATATGCTCTGACCTGTACTAGTAGTGATATTGTATATGCTCTGACCTGTACTAGTAGTGATATTGTATATGCTCTGACCTGTAGTCCTGTACTAGTAGTGATATTGTATATGCTCTGACCTGTACTAGTAGTGATATTGTATATGTTCTGACCTGTACTAGTAGTGATATTGTATATGCTCTGACCTGTACTAGTAGTGATATTGTATATGCTCTGACCTGTACTAGTAGTGATATTGTATATGTTCTGACCTGTACTAGTAGTGATATTGTATATGTTCTGACCTGTACTAGTAGTGATATTGTATATGCTCTGACCTGTACTAGTAGTGATATTGTATATGTTCTGACCTGTACTAGTAGTGATATTGTATGTGCTCTGACCTGTACTAGTAGTGATATTGTATATGTTCTGACCTGTACTAGTAGTGATATTGTATATGCTCTGACCTGTACTAGTAGTGATATTGTATATGCTCTGACCTGTACTAGTAGTGATATTGTATATGTTCTGACCTGTACTAGTAGTGATATTGTATATGTTCTGACCTGTACTAGTAGTGATATTGTATATGCTCTGACCTGTACTAGTAGTGATATTGTATATGTTCTGACCTGTACTAGTAGTGATATTGTATATGCTCTGACCTGTACTAGTAGTGATATTGTATATGCTCTGACCTGTACTAGTAGTGATATTGTATATGCTCTGACCTGTACTAGTAGTGATATTGTATATGCTCTGACCTGTACTAGTAGTGATATTGTACATGCTCTGACCTGTACTAGTAGTGATATTGTATATGCTCTGACCTGTACTAGTAGTGATATTGTATATGTTCTGACCTGTACTAGTAGTGATATTGTATATGCTCTGACCTGTACTAGTAGTGATATTGTATGTGCTCTGACCTGTACTAGTAGTGATATTGTATATGCGCTGACCTGTAGTCCTATACTAGTAGTGATATTGTATATGCTCTGGCCTGTACTAGTAGTGATATTGTATATGTTCTGACCTGTACTAGTAGTGATATTGTATATGTTCTGACCTGTACTAGTAGTGATATTGTATATGCTCTGACCTGTACTAGTAGTGATATTGTATGTGCTCTGACCTGTACTAGTAGTGATATTGTATATGCTCTGACCTGTACTAGTAGTGATATTGTATATGCTCTGACCTGTACTAGTAGTGATATTGTATATGCTCTGACCTGTACTAGTAGTGATATTGTATATGCTCTAGCCTGTACTAGTAGTGATATTGTATATGCTCTGACCTGTACTAGTAGTGATATTGTATGTGCTCTGAGCTGTACTAATAGTGATATTGTATATGCTCTGACCTGTACTAGTAGTGATATTGTATGTGCTCTGACCTGTACTAGTAGTGATATTGTATATGCTCTGACCTGTACTAGTAGTGATATTGTATATGCTCTGACCTGTACTAGTAGTGATATTGTATATGCTCTGACCTGTACTAGTAGTGATATTGTATATGCTCTGGCCTGTACTAGTGATATTGTATATGCTCTGACCTGTACTAGTAGTGATATTGTATGTGCTCTGACCTGTACTAGTAGTGATATTGTATATGCTCTGGCCTTTTCTGGTAGTGACATTGTATATGCTCTGGCCTATACTAGTAGTAATACTGTATATGCTCTGGCCTGTACTAGTAGTGATATTGTATATGCTCTGACCTGTACTAGTAGTGATATTGTATATGCTAGGGCCTATACTAGTAGTGATATTGTATACGCTCTGACCTGTACTAGTAGTGATATTGTATGTGCTCTGACCTGTACTAGTAGTGATATTGTATATGCTCTGACCTGTACTAGTAGTGATATTGTATATGCTCTGACCTGTACTAGTAGTGATATTGTATATGTTCTGACCTGTACTAGTAGTGATATTGTATATGTTCTGACCTGTACTAGTAGTGATATTGTATATGCTCTGACCTGTACTAGTAGTGATATTGTATATGCTCTGACCAGTACTAGTAGTGATATTGTATATGTTCTGACCTGTACTAGTAGTGATATTGTATATGCTCTGACCTGTACTAGTAGTGATATTGTATATGCTAGGGCCTATACTAGTAGTGATATTGTATATGCTCTGACCTGTACTAGTAGTGATATTGTATATGCTCTGACCTGTAGTCCTGTACTAGTAGTGATATTGTATATGCTCTGACCTGTACTAGTAGTGATATTGTATATGCGCTGACCTGTACTAGTAGTGATATTGTATATGCTCTGACCTGTAGTCCTGTACTAGTAGTGATATTGTATATGCTCTGACCTGTACTAGTAGTGATATTGTATATGTTCTGACCTGTACTAGTAGTGATATTGTATATGCTCTGACCTGTACTAGTAGTGATATTGTATATGTTCTGACCTGTACTAGTAGTGATATTGTATATGCTCTGACCTGTACTAGTAGTGATATTGTATATGCTCTGACCTGTACTAGTAGTGATATTGTATATGCTCTGACCTGTACTAGTAGTGATATTGTATATGCTCTGACCTGTACTAGTAGTGATATTGTATATGCTCTGACCTGTACTAGTAGTGATATTGTATATGCTCTGACCTGTACTAGTAGTGATATTGTATATGTTCTGACCTGTACTAGTAGTGATATTGTATATGCTCTGACCTGTACTAGTAGTGATATTGTATGTGCTCTGACCTGTACTAGTAGTGATATTGTATATGCGCTGACCTGTAGTCCTATACTAGTAGTGATATTGTATGTGCTCTGGCCTGTACTAGTAGTGATATTGTATATGCTCTGACCTGTACTAGTAGTGATATTGTATGTGCTCTGAGCTGTACTAATAGTGATATTGTATATGCTCTGACCTGTACTAGTAGTGATATTGTATATGCTCTGACCTGTACTAGTAGTGATATTGTATATGCTCTAGCCTGTACTAGTAGTGATATTGTATATGCTCTGACCTGTACTAGTAGTGATATTGTATGTGCTCTGAGCTGTACTAATAGTGATATTGTATATGCTCTGACCTGTACTAGTAGTGATATTGTATGTGCTCTGGCCTGTACTAGTAGTGATATTGTATATGCTCTGACCTGTACTAGTAGTGATATTGTATGTGCTCTGAGCTGTACTAATAGTGATATTGTATATGCTCTGACCTGTACTAGTAGTGATATTGTATATGCTCTAGCCTGTACTAGTAGTGATATTGTATATGCTCTGACCTGTACTAGTAGTGATATTGTATGTGCTCTGAGCTGTACTAATAGTGATATTGTATATGCTCTGACCTGTACTAGTAGTGATATTGTATATGCTCTGACCTGTACTAGTAGTGATATTGTATGTGCTCTGACCTGTACTAGTAGTGATATTGTATATGCTCTGACCTGTACTAGTAGTGATATTGTATATGCTCTGACCTGTACTAGTAGTGATATTGTATATGCTCTGGCCTGTACTAGTGATATTGTATATGCTCTGACCTGTACTAGTAGTGATATTGTATGTGCTCTGACCTGTACTAGTAGTGATATTGTATATGCTCTGGCCTTTTCTGGTAGTGACATTGTATATGCTCTGGCCTATACTAGTAGTAATACTGTATATGCTCTGGCCTGTACTAGTAGTGATATTGTATATGCTCTGACCTGTACTAGTAGTGATATTGTATATGCTAGGGCCTATACTAGTAGTGATATTGTATACGCTCTGACCTGTACTAGTAGTGATATTGTATGTGCTCTGACCTGTACTAGTAGTGATATTGTATATGCTCTGACCTGTACTAGTAGTGATATTGTATATGCTCTGACCTGTACTAGTAGTGATATTGTATATGTTCTGACCTGTACTAGTAGTGATATTGTATATGTTCTGACCTGTACTAGTAGTGATATTGTATATGCTCTGACCTGTACTAGTAGTGATATTGTATATGCTCTGACCAGTACTAGTAGTGATATTGTATATGTTCTGACCTGTACTAGTAGTGATATTGTATATGCTCTGACCTGTACTAGTAGTGATATTGTATATGCTAGGGCCTATACTAGTAGTGATATTGTATATGCTCTGACCTGTACTAGTAGTGATATTGTATATGCTCTGACCTGTAGTCCTGTACTAGTAGTGATATTGTATATGCTCTGACCTGTACTAGTAGTGATATTGTATATGCGCTGACCTGTACTAGTAGTGATATTGTATATGCTCTGACCTGTAGTCCTGTACAAGTAGTGATATTGTATATGTTCTGACCTGTACTAGTAGTGATATTGTATGTGCTCTGACCTGTACTAGTAGTGATATTGTATATGCTCTGACCTGTACTAGTAGTGATATTGTATATGCTCTGACCTGTACTAGTAGTGATATTGTATGTGCTCTGACCTGTACTAGTAGTGATATTGTATATACTCTGACCTGTACTAGTAGTGATATTGTATATGCTCTGATCTGTACTAGTAGTGATATTGTATATGCTCTGACCTGTACTAGCAGTGATATTGTATATGCTCTGACCTGTACTAGTAGTGATATTGTATATGCTCTGACCTGTACTAGTAGTGATATTGTATATGCTCTGACCTGTACTAGTAGTGATATTGTATATGCTCTGACCTGTACTAGTAGTGATATTGTATGTGTCCTGACCTGTACTAGTAGTGATATTGTATATGCTCTGACCTGTACTAGTAGTGATATTGTATATGCTCTGACCTGTACTAGTAGTGATATTGTATGTGCTCTGACCTGTACTAGTAGTGATATTGTATATGCTCTGACCTGTAGTCCTGTACTAGTAGTGATATTGTATATGCTCTGGCCTATACTAGTAGTGATATTGTATGTGCTCTGACCTGTACTAGTAGTGATATTGTATATGCTCTGACCTGTACTAGTAGTGATATTGTATATGCTCTGACCTGTACTAGTAGTGATATTGTATATGCTCTGACCTGTAGTCCTGTACTAGTAGTGATATTGTATATGCTCTGGCCTATACTAGTAGTGATATTGTATGTGCTCTGACCTGTACTAGTAGTGATATTGTATATGCTCTGACCTGTACTAGTAGTGATATTGTATGTGCTCTGACCTATACTAGTAGTGATATTGTATGTGCTCTGACCTGTACTAGTAGTGATATTGTATATGCTCTGACCTGTACTAGTAGTGATATTGTATATGCTCTGACCTGTACTAGTAGTGATATTGTATATGCTCTGACCTGTACTAGTAGTGATATTGTATATGCTCTGACCTGTACTAGTAGTGATATTGTATATGCTCTGACCTGTACTAGTAGTGATATTGTATGTGCTCTGACCTGTACTAGTAGTGATATTGTATATGCTCTGACCTGTAGTCCTATACTAGTAGTGATATTGTATATGCTCTGACCTGTACTAGTAGTGATATTGTATATGCTCTGACCTGTACTAGTAGTGATATTGTGTATGCTCTGACCTGTACTAGTAGTGATATTGTATATGCTCTGACCTGTACTAGTAGTGATATTGTATATGCTCTGACCTGTACTAGTAGTGATATTGTATGTGCTCTGACCTGTACTAGTAGTGATATTGTATGTGCTCTGACCTGTACTAGTAGTGATATTGTATATGCTCTGACCTGTAGTCCTATACTAGTAGTGATATTGTATATGCTCTGACCTGTACTAGTAGTGATATTGTATATGCTCTGACCTGTACTAGTAGTGATATTGTATGTGCTCTGACCTGTACTAGTAGTGATATTGTATGTGCTCTGACCTGTACTAGTAGTGATATTGTATATGCTCTGACCTGTACTAGTAGTGATATTGTATATGCTCTGACCTGTACTAGTAGTGATATTGTATATGTTCTGACCTGTACTAGTAGTGATATTGTATATGCTCTGACCTGTACTAGTAGTGATATTGTATATGCTCTGACCTGTACTAGTAGTGATATTGTATATGTTCTGACCTGTACTAGTAGTGATATTGTATATGCTCTGACCTGTACTAGTAGTGATATTGTATATGTTCTGACCTGTAGTCCTGTACTAGTAGTGATATTGTATATGCTCTGACCTGTACTAGTAGTGATATTGTATATGCTCTGACCTGTACTAGTAGTGATATTGTATATGTTCTGACCTGTAGTCCTGTACTAGTAGTGATATTGTATATGCTCTGACCTGTACTAGTAGTGATATTGTATATGCTCTGACCTGTAGTCCTATACTAGTAGTGATATTGTATATGCTCTGACCTGTACTAGTAGTGATATTGTATATGCTCTGACCTGTACTAGTAGTGATATTGTGTATGCTCTGACCTGTACTAGTAGTGATATTGTATATGCTCTGACCTGTACTAGTAGTGATATTGTATATGCTCTGACCTGTACTAGTAGTGATATTGTATGTGCTCTGACCTGTACTAGTAGTGATATTGTATGTGCTCTGACCTGTACTAGTAGTGATATTGTATATGCTCTGACCTGTAGTCCTATACTAGTAGTGATATTGTATATGCTCTGACCTGTACTAGTAGTGATATTGTATATGCTCTGACCTGTACTAGTAGTGATATTGTATGTGCTCTGACCTGTACTAGTAGTGATATTGTATGTGCTCTGACCTGTACTAGTAGTGATATTGTATATGCTCTGACCTGTACTAGTAGTGATATTGTATATGCTCTGACCTGTACTAGTAGTGATATTGTATATGCTCTGACCTGTACTAGTAGTGATATTGTATATGTTCTGACCTGTAGTCCTGTACTAGTAGTGATATTGTATATGCTCTGACCTGTACTAGTAGTGATATTGTATATGTTCTGACCTGTAGTCCTATACTAGTAGTGATATTGTATATGCTCTGACCTGTACTAGTAGTGATATTGTATATGCTCTGACCTGTACTAGTAGTGATATTGTATATCTTCTGACCTGTACTAGTAGTGATATTGTATATGCTCTGACCTGTACTAGTAGTGATATTGTATATGCTCTGACCTGTACTAGTAGTGATATTGTATATGCTCTGACCTGTACTAGTAGTGATATTGTATATGCTCTGACCTGTACTAGTAGTGATATTGTATGTGCTCTGACCTGTACTAGTAGTGATATTGTATATGCTCTGACCTGTACTAGTAGTGATATTGTATATGCTCTGACCTGTACTAGTAGTGATATTGTATGTGCTCTGACCTGTACTAGTAGTGATATTGTATATGCTCTGACCTGTAGTCCTGTACTAGTAGTGATATTGTATATGTTCTGACCTGTACTAGTAGTGATATTGTATATGCTCTGACCTGTACTAGTAGTGATATTGTATGTGCTCTGACCTGTACTAGTAGTGATATTGTATATGCTCTGACCTGTACTAGTAGTGATATTGTATGTGCTCTGACCTGTACTAGTAGTGATATTGTATATGCTCTGACCTGTACTAGTAGTGATATTGTATATGCGCTGACCTGTACTAGTAGTGATATTGTATATGCTCTGACCTGTACTAGTAGTGATATTGTATATGCTCTGACCTGTACTAGTAGTGATATTGTATATGCTCTGACCTGTACTAGTAGTGATATTGTATATGTTCTGACCTGTACTACTAGTGATATTGTATATGCTCTGACCTGTACTAGTAGTGATATTGTATATGCTCTGACCTGTACTAGTAGTGATATTGTATATACTCTGACCTGTACTAGTAGTGATGTTGTATATGCTCTGACCTGTACTAGTAGTGATATTGTATATGCTCTGACCTGTACTAGTAGTGATATTGTATATGCTCTGACCTGTACTAGTAGTGATATTGTATATGCTCTGACCTGTACTAGTAGTGATATTGTATATGCTCTGACCTGTACTAGTAGTGATATTGTATATGCTCTGACCTGTACTAGTAGTGATATTGTATATGTTCTGACCTGTACTAGTAGTGATATTGTATATGCTCTGACCTGTACTAGTAGTGATATTGTATATGCTCTGACCTGTACTAGTAGTGATATTGTATATGCTCTGACCTGTACTAGTAGTGATATTGTATATGCTCTGACCTGTACTAGTAGTGATATTGTATATGCTCTGACCTGTACTAGTAGTGATATTGTATATGCTCTGACCTGTACTAGTAGTGATATTGTATATGCTCTGACCTGTACTAGTAGTGATATTGTATATGTTCTGACCTGTACTAGTAGTGATATTGTATATGCTCTGACCTGTACTAGTAGTGATATTGTATATGCTCTGACCTGTACTAGTAGTGATATTGTATATGCTCTGACCTGTACTAGTAGTGATATTGTATATGTTCTGACCTGTACTAGTAGTGATATTGTATATGCTCTGACCTGTACTAGTAGTGATATTGTATATGTTCTGACCTGTACTAGTAGTGATATTGTATATGTTCTGACCTGTAGTCCTGTACTAGTAGTGATATTGTATATGCTCTGACCTGTACTAGTAGTGATATTGTATATGCTCTGACCTGTACTAGTAGTGATATTGTATATGTTCTGACCTGTACTAGTAGTGATATTGTATATGTTCTGACCTGTACTAGTAGTGATATTGTATATGTTCTGACCTGTACTAGTAGTGATATTGTATATGTTCTGACCTGTAGTCCTGTACTAGTAGTGATATTGTATATGCTCTGACCTGTACTAGTAGTGATATTGTATATGCTCTGACCTGTACTAGTAGTGATATTGTATATGCTCTGACCTGTACTAGTAGTGATATTGTATATGCTCTGACCTGTACTAGTAGTGATATTGTATATGTTCTGACCTGTACTAGTAGTGATATTGTATATGCTCTGACCTGTACTAGTAGTGATATTGTATATGCTCTGACCTGTACTAGTAGTGATATTGTATATGTTCTGACCTGTACTAGTAGTGATATTGTATATGTTCTGACCTGTAGTCCTGTACTAGTAGTGATATTGTATATGCTCTGACCTGTACTAGTAGTGATATTGTATATGCTCTGACCTGTACTAGTAGTGATATTGTATATGTTCTGACCTGTACTAGTAGTGATATTGTATATGTTCTGACCTGTACTAGTAGTGATATTGTATATGTTCTGACCTGTACTAGTAGTGATATTGTATATGTTCTGACCTGTAGTCCTGTACTAGTAGTGATATTGTATATGCTCTGACCTGTACTAGTAGTGATATTGTATATGCTCTGACCTGTACTAGTAGTGATATTGTATATGCTCTGACCTGTACTAGTAGTGATATTGTATATGCTCTGACCTGTACTAGTAGTGATATTGTATATGTTCTGACCTGTACTAGTAGTGATATTGTATATGCTCTGACCTGTACTAGTAGTGATATTGTATATGCTCTGACCTGTACTAGTAGTGATATTGTATATGCTCTGACCTGTACTAGTAGTGATATTGTATATGCTCTGACCTGTACTAGTAGTGATATTGTATATGTTCTGACCTGTACTAGTAGTGATATTGTATATGTTCTGACCTGTACTAGTAGTGATATTGTATATGCTCTGACCTGTACTAGTAGTGATATTGTATATGCTCTGACCTGTACTAGTAGTGATATTGTATATGCTCTGACCTGTAGTCCTGTACTAGTAGTGATATTGTATATGCTCTGACCTGTACTAGTAGTGATATTGTATATGTTCTGACCTGTACTAGTAGTGATATTGTATATGCTCTGACCTGTACTAGTAGTGATATTGTATATGTTCTGACCTGTACTAGTAGTGATATTGTATATGTTCTGACCTGTACTAGTAGTGATATTGTATGTGCTCTGACCTGTACTAGTAGTGATATTGTATATGCTCTGACCTGTAGTCCTGTACTAGTAGTGATATTGTATATGCTCTGACCTGTACTAGTAGTGATATTGTATATGCTCTGACCTGTACTAGTAGTGATATTGTATATGCTCTGACCTGTACTAGTAGTGATATTGTATATGCTCTGACCTGTAGTCCTGTACTAGTAGTGATATTGTATATGCTCTGACCTGTACTAGTAGTGATATTGTATATGCTCTGACCTGTACTAGTAGTGATATTGTATATGCTCTGACCTGTAGTCCTGTACTAGTAGTGATATTGTATATGCTCTGACCTGTACTAGTAGTGATATTGTATATGTTCTGACCTGTACTAGTAGTGATATTGTATGTGCTCTGACCTGTACTAGTAGTGATATTGTATATGCTCTGACCTGTAGTCCTGTACTAGTAGTGATATTGTATATGCTCTGACCTGTACTAGTAGTGATATTGTATATGCTCTGACCTGTACTAGTAGTGATATTGTATGTGCTCTGACCTGTACTAGTAGTGATATTGTATATGCTCTGGCCTTTTCTGGTAGTGACATTGTATATGCTCTGGCCTATACTAGTAGTAATACTGTATATGCTCTGGCCTGTACTAGTAGTGATATTGTATATGCTCTGACCTGTACTAGTAGTGATATTGTATGTGCTCTGACCTGTACTAGTAGTGATATTGTATATGCTCTGACCTGTACTAGTAGTGATATTGTATATGCTCTGACCTGTACTAGTAGTGATATTGTATATGTTCTGACCTGTACTAGTAGTGATATTGTATATGCTCTGACCTGTACTAGTAGTGATATTGTATATGCTCTGACCTGTACTAGTAGTGATATTGTATATGCTCTGACCTGTACTAGTAGTGATATTGTATATGCTCTGACCTGTACTAGTAGTGATATTGTATATGTTCTGACCTGTACTAGTAGTGATATTGTATATGCTCTGACCTGTAGTCCTGTACTAGTAGTGATATTGTATATGCTCTGACCTGTACTAGTAGTGATATTGTATATGCTCTGACCTGTACTAGTAGTGATATTGTATGTGCTCTGACCTTTACTAGTAGTGATATTGTATATGCTCTGACCTGTACTAGTAGTGATATTGTATATGCTCTGACCTGTACTAGTAGTGATATTGTATATGCTCTGACCTGTACTAGTAGTGATATTGTATATGCTCTGACCTGTAGTCCTGTACTAGTAGTGATATTGTATATGCTCTGACCTGTACTAGTAGTGATATTGTATATGTTCTGACCTGTACTAGTAGTGATATTGTATATGCTCTGACCTGTACTAGTAGTGATATTGTATATGCTCTGACCTGTACTAGTAGTGATATTGTATATGTTCTGACCTGTACTAGTAGTGATATTGTATATGTTCTGACCTGTACTAGTAGTGATATTGTATATGCTCTGACCTGTACTAGTAGTGATATTGTATATGTTCTGACCTGTACTAGTAGTGATATTGTATGTGCTCTGACCTGTACTAGTAGTGATATTGTATATGTTCTGACCTGTACTAGTAGTGATATTGTATATGCTCTGACCTGTACTAGTAGTGATATTGTATATGCTCTGACCTGTACTAGTAGTGATATTGTATATGTTCTGACCTGTACTAGTAGTGATATTGTATATGTTCTGACCTGTACTAGTAGTGATATTGTATATGCTCTGACCTGTACTAGTAGTGATATTGTATATGTTCTGACCTGTACTAGTAGTGATATTGTATATGCTCTGACCTGTACTAGTAGTGATATTGTATATGCTCTGACCTGTACTAGTAGTGATATTGTATATGCTCTGACCTGTACTAGTAGTGATATTGTATATGCTCTGACCTGTACTAGTAGTGATATTGTACATGCTCTGACCTGTACTAGTAGTGATATTGTATATGCTCTGACCTGTACTAGTAGTGATATTGTATATGTTCTGACCTGTACTAGTAGTGATATTGTATATGCTCTGACCTGTACTAGTAGTGATATTGTATGTGCTCTGACCTGTACTAGTAGTGATATTGTATATGCGCTGACCTGTAGTCCTATACTAGTAGTGATATTGTATATGCTCTGGCCTGTACTAGTAGTGATATTGTATATGTTCTGACCTGTACTAGTAGTGATATTGTATATGTTCTGACCTGTACTAGTAGTGATATTGTATATGCTCTGACCTGTACTAGTAGTGATATTGTATGTGCTCTGACCTGTACTAGTAGTGATATTGTATATGCTCTGACCTGTACTAGTAGTGATATTGTATATGCTCTGACCTGTACTAGTAGTGATATTGTATATGCTCTGACCTGTACTAGTAGTGATATTGTATATGCTCTAGCCTGTACTAGTAGTGATATTGTATATGCTCTGACCTGTACTAGTAGTGATATTGTATGTGCTCTGAGCTGTACTAATAGTGATATTGTATATGCTCTGACCTGTACTAGTAGTGATATTGTATGTGCTCTGACCTGTACTAGTAGTGATATTGTATATGCTCTGACCTGTACTAGTAGTGATATTGTATATGCTCTGACCTGTACTAGTAGTGATATTGTATATGCTCTGACCTGTACTAGTAGTGATATTGTATATGCTCTGGCCTGTACTAGTGATATTGTATATGCTCTGACCTGTACTAGTAGTGATATTGTATGTGCTCTGACCTGTACTAGTAGTGATATTGTATATGCTCTGGCCTTTTCTGGTAGTGACATTGTATATGCTCTGGCCTATACTAGTAGTAATACTGTATATGCTCTGGCCTGTACTAGTAGTGATATTGTATATGCTCTGACCTGTACTAGTAGTGATATTGTATATGCTAGGGCCTATACTAGTAGTGATATTGTATACGCTCTGACCTGTACTAGTAGTGATATTGTATGTGCTCTGACCTGTACTAGTAGTGATATTGTATATGCTCTGACCTGTACTAGTAGTGATATTGTATATGCTCTGACCTGTACTAGTAGTGATATTGTATATGTTCTGACCTGTACTAGTAGTGATATTGTATATGTTCTGACCTGTACTAGTAGTGATATTGTATATGCTCTGACCTGTACTAGTAGTGATATTGTATATGCTCTGACCAGTACTAGTAGTGATATTGTATATGTTCTGACCTGTACTAGTAGTGATATTGTATATGCTCTGACCTGTACTAGTAGTGATATTGTATATGCTAGGGCCTATACTAGTAGTGATATTGTATATGCTCTGACCTGTACTAGTAGTGATATTGTATATGCTCTGACCTGTAGTCCTGTACTAGTAGTGATATTGTATATGCTCTGACCTGTACTAGTAGTGATATTGTATATGCGCTGACCTGTACTAGTAGTGATATTGTATATGCTCTGACCTGTAGTCCTGTACTAGTAGTGATATTGTATATGCTCTGACCTGTACTAGTAGTGATATTGTATATGTTCTGACCTGTACTAGTAGTGATATTGTATATGCTCTGACCTGTACTAGTAGTGATATTGTATATGTTCTGACCTGTACTAGTAGTGATATTGTATATGCTCTGACCTGTACTAGTAGTGATATTGTATATGCTCTGACCTGTACTAGTAGTGATATTGTATATGCTCTGACCTGTACTAGTAGTGATATTGTATATGCTCTGACCTGTACTAGTAGTGATATTGTATATGCTCTGACCTGTACTAGTAGTGATATTGTATATGCTCTGACCTGTACTAGTAGTGATATTGTATATGTTCTGACCTGTACTAGTAGTGATATTGTATATGCTCTGACCTGTACTAGTAGTGATATTGTATGTGCTCTGACCTGTACTAGTAGTGATATTGTATATGCGCTGACCTGTAGTCCTATACTAGTAGTGATATTGTATGTGCTCTGGCCTGTACTAGTAGTGATATTGTATATGCTCTGACCTGTACTAGTAGTGATATTGTATGTGCTCTGAGCTGTACTAATAGTGATATTGTATATGCTCTGACCTGTACTAGTAGTGATATTGTATATGCTCTGACCTGTACTAGTAGTGATATTGTATATGCTCTAGCCTGTACTAGTAGTGATATTGTATATGCTCTGACCTGTACTAGTAGTGATATTGTATGTGCTCTGAGCTGTACTAATAGTGATATTGTATATGCTCTGACCTGTACTAGTAGTGATATTGTATGTGCTCTGGCCTGTACTAGTAGTGATATTGTATATGCTCTGACCTGTACTAGTAGTGATATTGTATGTGCTCTGAGCTGTACTAATAGTGATATTGTATATGCTCTGACCTGTACTAGTAGTGATATTGTATATGCTCTAGCCTGTACTAGTAGTGATATTGTATATGCTCTGACCTGTACTAGTAGTGATATTGTATGTGCTCTGAGCTGTACTAATAGTGATATTGTATATGCTCTGACCTGTACTAGTAGTGATATTGTATATGCTCTGACCTGTACTAGTAGTGATATTGTATGTGCTCTGACCTGTACTAGTAGTGATATTGTATATGCTCTGACCTGTACTAGTAGTGATATTGTATATGCTCTGACCTGTACTAGTAGTGATATTGTATATGCTCTGGCCTGTACTAGTGATATTGTATATGCTCTGACCTGTACTAGTAGTGATATTGTATGTGCTCTGACCTGTACTAGTAGTGATATTGTATATGCTCTGGCCTTTTCTGGTAGTGACATTGTATATGCTCTGGCCTATACTAGTAGTAATACTGTATATGCTCTGGCCTGTACTAGTAGTGATATTGTATATGCTCTGACCTGTACTAGTAGTGATATTGTATATGCTAGGGCCTATACTAGTAGTGATATTGTATACGCTCTGACCTGTACTAGTAGTGATATTGTATGTGCTCTGACCTGTACTAGTAGTGATATTGTATATGCTCTGACCTGTACTAGTAGTGATATTGTATATGCTCTGACCTGTACTAGTAGTGATATTGTATATGTTCTGACCTGTACTAGTAGTGATATTGTATATGTTCTGACCTGTACTAGTAGTGATATTGTATATGCTCTGACCTGTACTAGTAGTGATATTGTATATGCTCTGACCAGTACTAGTAGTGATATTGTATATGTTCTGACCTGTACTAGTAGTGATATTGTATATGCTCTGACCTGTACTAGTAGTGATATTGTATATGCTAGGGCCTATACTAGTAGTGATATTGTATATGCTCTGACCTGTACTAGTAGTGATATTGTATATGCTCTGACCTGTAGTCCTGTACTAGTAGTGATATTGTATATGCTCTGACCTGTACTAGTAGTGATATTGTATATGCGCTGACCTGTACTAGTAGTGATATTGTATATGCTCTGACCTGTAGTCCTGTACAAGTAGTGATATTGTATATGTTCTGACCTGTACTAGTAGTGATATTGTATGTGCTCTGACCTGTACTAGTAGTGATATTGTATATGCTCTGACCTGTACTAGTAGTGATATTGTATATGCTCTGACCTGTACTAGTAGTGATATTGTATGTGCTCTGACCTGTACTAGTAGTGATATTGTATATACTCTGACCTGTACTAGTAGTGATATTGTATATGCTCTGATCTGTACTAGTAGTGATATTGTATATGCTCTGACCTGTACTAGTAGTGATATTGTATATGCTCTGACCTGTACTAGTAGTGATATTGTATATGCTCTGACCTGTACTAGTAGTGATATTGTATATGCTCTGACCTGTACTAGTAGTGATATTGTATATGCTCTGACCTGTACTAGTAGTGATATTGTATATGCTCTGACCTGTACTAGTAGTGATATTGTATATGCTCTGACCTGTACTAGTAGTGATATTGTATATGTTCTGACCTGTACTAGTAGTGTGATATTGTATATGCTCTGACCTTTACTAGTAGTGATATTGTATATGCTCTGACCTGTACTAGTAGTGATATTGTATATGCTCTGACCTGTACTAGTAGTGATATTGTATATGTTCTGACCTGTACTAGTAGTGTGATATTGTATATGTTCTGACCTGTACTAGTAGTGATATTGTATATGTTCTGACCTGTACTAGTAGTGATATTGTATATGCTCTGACCTGTACTAGTAGTGATATTGTATATGCTCTGACCTGTAGTCATGTACTAGTAGTGATATTGTATATGCTCTGACCTGTACTAGTAGTGATATTGTATATGTTCTGACCTGTACTAGTAGTGATATTGTATATGCTCTGACCTGTACTAGTAGTGATATTGTATATGCTCTGACCTGTAGTCCTGTACTAGTAGTGATATTGTATATGCTCTGACCTGTACTAGTAGTGATATTGTATATGCTCTGACCTGTACTAGTTGTGATATTGTGTATGCTCTGACCTGTACTAGTAGTGATATTGTATATGTTCTGACCTGTACTAGTAGTGATATTGTATATGCTCTGACCTGTACTAGTAGTGATATTGTATATGCTCTGACCTGTACTAGTAGTGATATTGTATATGCTCTGACCTGTACTAGTAGTGATATTGTATATGTTCTGACCTGTACTAGTAGTGATATTGTATATGCTCTGACCTGTACTAGTAGTGATATTGTATATGTTCTGACCTGTACTAGTAGTGATATTGTATATGCTCTGACCTGTACTAGTAGTGATATTGTATATGCTCTGACCTGTACTAGTAGTGATATTGTATATGCTCTGACCTGTAGTCCTATACTAGTAGTGATATTGTATATGCTCTGACCTGTACTAGTAGTGATATTGTATATGCTCTGACCTGTACTAGTAGTGATATTGTATGTGCTCTGACCTGTACTAGTAGTGATATTGTATATGCTCTGACCTGTACTAGTAGTGATATTGTATATGCTCTGACCTGTAGTCCTGTACTAGTAGTGATATTGTATATGCTCTGACCTGTACTAGTAGTGATATTGTATATGCTCTGACCTGTACTAGTAGTGATATTGTATATGCTCTGACCTGTACTAGTAGTGATATTGTATATGCTCTGACCTGTACTAGTAGTGATATTGTATATGTTCTGACCTGTACTAGTAGTGATATTGTATATGCTCTGACCTGTACTAGTAGTGATATTGTATGTGCTCTGACCTGTACTAGTAGTGATATTGTATATGCTCTGACCTGTACTAGTAGTGATATTGTATATGCTCTGACCTGTACTAGTAGTGATATTGTATATGCTCTGACCTGTACTAGTAGTGATATTGTATGTGCTCTGACCTGTACTAGTAGTGATATTGTATATGCTCTGACCTGTAGTCCTATACTAGTAGTGATATTGTATGTGCTCTGGCCTGTACTAGTAGTGATATTGTATATGCTCTGACCTGTACTAGTAGTGATATTGTATATGCTCTGACCTGTACTAGTAGTGATATTGTATATGCTCTGACCTGTACTAGTAGTGATATTGTATATGCTCTGACCTGTACTAGTAGTGATATTGTATATGCTCTGACCTGTAGTCCTATACTAGTAGTGATATTGTATGTGCTCTGGCCTGTACTAGTAGTGATATTGTATATGCTCTGACCTGTACTAGTAGTGATATTGTATATGCTCTGACCTGTACTAGTAGTGATATTGTATATGCTCTGACCTGTAGTCCTATACTAGTAGTGATATTGTATGTGCTCTGGCCTGTACTAGTAGTGATATTGTATATGCTCTGACCTGTACTAGTAGTGATATTGTATATGCTCTGACCTGTACTAGTAGTGATATTGTATATGCTCTGACCTGTACTAGTAGTGATATTGTATATGCTCTGACCTGTAGTCCTATACTAGTAGTGATATTGTATGTGCTCTGGCCTGTACTAGTAGTGATATTGTATATGCTCTGACCTGTACTAGTAGTGATATTGTATATGCTCTGACCTGTACTAGTAGTGATATTGTATATGCTCTGGCCTATACTAGTAGTGATATTGTATGTGCTCTGACCTGTACTAGTAGTGATATTGTATACGCTCTGACCTGTACTAGTAGTGATATTGTATATGTTCTGACCTGTACTAGTAGTGATATTGTATATGTTCTGACCTTTACTAGTAGTGATATTGTATATGCTCTGACCTGTAGTCCTATACTAGTAGTGATATTGTATATGCTCTGGCCTGTACTAGTAGTGATATTGTATGTGCTCTGACCTGTACTAGTAGTGATATTGTATATGCTCTGACCTGTACTAGTAGTGATATTGTATATGCTCTGACCTGTAGTCCTATACTAGTAGTGATATTGTATATGCTCTGGCCTGTACTAGTAGTGATATTGTATGTGCTCTGACCTATACTAGTAGTGATATTGTATATGCTCTGGCCTGTACTAGTAGTGATATTGTATATGCTAGGGCCTATACTAGTAGTGATATTGTATATGCTCTGACCTGTACTAGTAGTGATATTGTATATGCTCTGACCTGTACTAGTAGTGATATTGTATATGCTCTGACCTGTACTAGTAGTGATATTGTATATGCTCTGACCTGTACTAGTAGTGATATTGTATATGCTCTGACCTGTAGTCCTATACTAGTAGTGATATTGTATATACTCTGGCCTATACTAGTAGTGATATTGTATATGCTCTGACCTGTACTAGTAGTGATATTGTATATGCTCTGACCTGTACTAGTAGTGATATTGTATATGCTCTGACCTGTAGTCCTATACTAGTAGTGATATTGTATATGCTCTGACCTGTACTAGTAGTGATATTGTATATGCTCTGACCTGTACTAGTAGTGATATTGTATATGCTCTGGCCTGTACTAGTAGTGATATTGTATATGCTCTGACCTGTACTAGTAGTGATATTGTATATGCTCTGACCTGTACTAGTAGTGATATTGTATATGCTCTGGTCTGTACTAGTAGTGATA
Source organism: Pictodentalium vernedei (assembly GCA_031216915.1). NCBI lineage: Eukaryota > Metazoa > Mollusca > Scaphopoda > Dentaliida > Dentaliidae > Pictodentalium > Pictodentalium vernedei. The sequence continues at coordinate 458,883,087 of CM062289.1, read as the reverse complement.
TTGTATATGCTCTGACCTGTACTAGTAGTGATATTGTATATGCTCTGGCCTGTACTAGTAGTGATATTGTATATGCTCTGACCTGTACTAGTAGTGATATTGTATATGCTCTGACCTGTACTAGTAGTGATATTGTATATGCTCTGACCTGTACTAGTAGTGATATTGTATATGCTCTGACCTGTACTAGTAGTGATATTGTATATGCTCTGACCTGTACTAGTAGTGATATTGTATATGTTCTGACCTGTACTAGTAGTGATATTGTATATGCTCTGACCTGTACTAGTAGTGATATTGTATATGCTCTGACCTGTACTAGTAGTGATATTGTATATGCTCTGGTCTGTACTAGTAGTGATATTGTATACGCTCTGACCTGTACTAGTAGTGATATTGTATATGCTCTGACCTGTACTAGTAGTGATATTGTATATGTTCTGACCTGTACTAGTAGTGATATTGTATATGTTCTGACCTGTACTAGTAGTGATAATGTATATGCTCTGACCTGTACTAGTAGTGATATTGTATATGCTCTGACCTGTACTAGTAGTGATATTGTATATGCTCTGACCTGTAGTCCTATACTAGTAGTGATATTGTATATGCTCTGACCTGTACTAGTAGTGATATTGTATATGCTCTGACCTGTACTAGTAGTGATATTGTATATGCTCTGATCTGTACTAGTAGTGATATTGTATATGCTCTGACCTGTACTAGTAGTGATATTGTATATGTTCTGACCTGTAGTCCTGTACTAGTAGTGATATTGTATATGCTCTGACCTGTACTAGTAGTGATATTGTATATGCTCTGACCTGTACTAGTAGTGATATTGTATATGCTCTGACCTGTACTAGTAGTGATATTGTATATGCTCTGACCTGTACTAGTAGTGATATTGTATATGCTCTGACCTGTACTAGTAGTGATATTGTATATGCTCTGACCTGTACTAGTAGTGATATTGTATGTGCTCTGACCTGTACTAGTAGTGATATTGTATATGCTCTGACCTGTACTAGTAGTGATATTGTATATGCTCTGACCTGTAGTCCTGTACTAGTAGTGATATTGTATATGCTCTGGCCTATACTAGTAGTGATATTGTATGTGCTCTGACCTGTACTAGTAGTGATATTGTATATGCTCTGACCTGTACTGGTAGTGATATTGTATATGTTCTGACCTGTACTAGTAGTGATATTGTATATGCTCTGACCTGTAGTCCTGTACTAGTAGTGATATTGTATATGCTCTGGCCTATACTAGTAGTGATATTGTATGTGCTCTGACCTGTACTAGTAGTGATATTGTGTATGCTCTGACCTGTACTAGTAGTGATATTGTATATGCTCTGACCTGTACTAGTAGTGATATTGTATATGCTCTGACCTGTACTAGTAGTGATATTGTATGTGCTCTGACCTGTACTAGTAGTGATATTGTATATGCTCTGACCTGTACTAGTAGTGATATTGTATATGCTCTGACCTGTACTAGTAGTGATATTGTATATGTTCTGACCTGTAGTCCTGTACTAGTAGTGATATTGTATATGCTCTGGTCTGTACTAGTAGTGATATTGTATATGCTCTGACCTGTACTAGTAGTGATATTGTATATGCTCTGACCTGTACTAGTAGTGATATTGTATATGTTCTGACCTGTACTAGTAGTGATATTGTATATGCTCTGACCTGTACTAGTGATATTGTATATGCTCTGACCTGTACTAGTAGTGATATTGTATATGCTCTGACCTGTACTAGTAGTGATATTGTATATGCTCTGACCTGTACTAGTAGTGATATTGTATATACTCTGACCTGTACTAGTAGTGATATTGTATATGCTCTGACCTGTACTAGTAGTGATATTGTATATGCTCTGACCTGTACTAGTAGTGATATTGCATATGCTCTGACCTGTACTAGTAGTGATATTGTATATGCTCTGACCTGTACTAGTAGTGATATTGTATATGCTCTGACCTGTACTAGTAGTGATATTGTATATGCTCTGACCTGTACTAGTAGTGATATTGTATGTGCTCTGACCTGTACTAGTAGTGATATTGTATATACTCTGACCTGTAGTCCTGTACTAGTAGTGATATTGTATATGCTCTGACCTGTACTAGTAGTGATATTGTATGTGCTCTGACCTGTACTAGTAGTGATATTGTATATGTTCTGACCTGTAGTCCTGTACTAGTAGTGATATTGTATATGTTCTGACCTGTACTAGTAGTGATATTGTATATGCTCTGACCTGTAGTCCTGTACTAGTAGTGATATTGTATATGCTCTGGCCTATACTAGTAGTGATATTGTATGTGCTCTGACCTGTACTAGTAGTGATATTGTATATGCTCTGACCTGTACCAGTAGTGATATTGTATATGTTCTGACCTGTACTAGTAGTGATATTGTATATGCTCTGACCTGTAGTCCTGTACTAGTAGTGATATTGTATATGCTCTGGCCTATACTAGTAGTGATATTGTATGTGCTCTGACCTGTACTAGTAGTGATATTGTATATGCTCTGACCTGTACTAGTAGTGATATTGTATATGTTCTGACCTGTACTAGTAGTGATATTGTATATGCTCTGACCTGTACTAGTAGTGATATTGTATATGCTCTGACCTGTACTAGTAGTGATATTGTATATGCTCTGACCTGTACTAGTAGTGATATTGTATATGCTCTGACCTGTACTAGTAGTGATATTGTATATGCTCTGACCTGTAGTCCTGTACTAGTAGTGATATTGTATATGCTCTGGCCTATACTAGTAGTGATATTGTATGTGCTCTGACCTGTACTAGTAGTGATATTGTGTATGCTCTGACCTGTACTAGTAGTGATATTGTATATGCTCTGACCTGTACTAGTAGTGATATTGTATATGCTCTGACCTGTACTAGTAGTGATATTGTATATGCTCTGACCTGTACTAGTGATATTGTATGTGCTCTGACCTGTACTAGTAGTGATATTGTGTATGCTCTGACCTGTACTAGTAGTGATATTGTATATGCTCTGACCAGTACTAGTAGTGATATTGTATATGCTCTGGCCTATACTAGTAGTGATATTGTATGTGCTCTGACCTGTACTAGTGATATTGTATATGCTCTGACCTGTACTAGTAGTGATATTGTGTATGCTCTGACCTGTACTAGTAGTGATATTGTATATGCTCTGACCTGTACTAGTAGTGATATTGTATATGCTCTGACCTGTACTAGTGATATTGTATGTGCTCTGACCTGTACTAGTAGTGATATTGTGTATGCTCTGACCTGTACTAGTAGTGATATTGTATATGCTCTGACCAGTACTAGTAGTGATATTGTATATGCTCTGACCTGTACTAGTAGTGATATTGTATATGCTCTGGCCTGTACTAGTAGTGATATTGTATATGCTCTGACCTGTACTAGTAGTGATATTGTATATGCTCTGACCTGTACTAGTAGTGATATTGTATGTGCTCTGACCTGTACTAGTAGTGATATTGTATATGTTCTGACCTGTACTAGTAGTGATATTGTATATGCTCTGACCTGTACTAGTAGTGATATTGTATATGCTCTGACCTGTACTAGTAGTGATATTGTATATGCTCTGACCTGTACTAGTAGTGATATTGTATATGTTCTGACCTGTAGTCCTGTACTAGTAGTGATATTGTATATGCTCTGGTCTGTACTAGTAGTGATATTGTATATGCTCTGACCTGTACTAGTAGTGATATTGTATATGCTCTGACCTGTACTAGTAGTGATATTGTATATGTTCTGACCTGTACTAGTAGTGATATTGTATATGCTCTGACCTGTACTAGTGATATTGTATATGCTCTGACCTGTACTAGTAGTGATATTGTATATGCTCTGACCTGTACTAGTAGTGATATTGTATATGCTCTGACCTGTACTAGTAGTGATATTGTATATACTCTGACCTGTACTAGTAGTGATATTGTATATGCTCTGACCTGTACTAGTAGTGATATTGTATATGCTCTGACCTGTACTAGTAGTGATATTGTATATGCTCTGACCTGTACTAGTAGTGATATTGTATATGCTCTGACCTGTACTAGTAGTGATATTGTATATGCTCTGACCTGTACTAGTAGTGATATTGTATATGCTCTGACCTGTACTAGTAGTGATATTGTATGTGCTCTGACCTGTACTAGTAGTGATATTGTATATGCTCTGACCTGTAGTCCTGTACTAGTAGTGATATTGTATATGCTCTGGCCTATACTAGTAGTGATATTGTATGTGCTCTGACCTGTACTAGTAGTGATATTGTATATGCTCTGACCTGTACTAGTAGTGATATTGTATATGTTCTGACCTGTACTAGTAGTGATATTGTATATGCTCTGACCTGTAGTCCTGTACTAGTAGTGATATTGTATATGCTCTGGCCTATACTAGTAGTGATATTGTATGTGCTCTGACCTGTACTAGTAGTGATATTGTATATGCTCTGACCTGTACCAGTAGTGATATTGTATATGTTCTGACCTGTACTAGTAGTGATATTGTATATGCTCTGACCTGTAGTCCTGTACTAGTAGTGATATTGTATATGCTCTGGCCTATACTAGTAGTGATATTGTATGTGCTCTGACCTGTACTAGTAGTGATATTGTATATGCTCTGACCTGTACTAGTAGTGATATTGTATATGTTCTGACCTGTACTAGTAGTGATATTGTATATGCTCTGACCTGTACTAGTAGTGATATTGTATATGCTCTGACCTGTACTAGTAGTGATATTGTATATGCTCTGACCTGTACTAGTAGTGATATTGTATATGCTCTGACCTGTACTAGTAGTGATATTGTATATGCTCTGACCTGTAGTCCTGTACTAGTAGTGATATTGTATATGCTCTGGCCTATACTAGTAGTGATATTGTATGTGCTCTGACCTGTACTAGTAGTGATATTGTGTATGCTCTGACCTGTACTAGTAGTGATATTGTATATGCTCTGACCTGTACTAGTAGTGATATTGTATGTGCTCTGACCTGTACTAGTAGTGATATTGTATATGTTCTGACCTGTACTAGTAGTGATATTGTATATGCTCTGACCTGTACTAGTAGTGATATTGTATATGCTCTGACCTGTACTAGTAGTGATATTGTATATGCTCTGACCTGTACTAGTAGTGATATTGTATATGCTCTGACCTGTACTAGTAGTGATATTGTATATGCTCTGACCTGTACTAGTAGTGATATTGTATATGTTCTGACCTGTACTAGTAGTGATATTGTATATGCTCTGACCTGTACTAGTAGTGATATTGTATGTGCTCTGACCTGTACTAGTAGTGATATTGTATATGCTCTGACCTGTACTAGTAGTGATATTGTATATGCTCTGACCTGTACTAGTAGTGATATTGTATATGCTCTGACCTGTACTAGTAGTGATATTGTATATGCTCTGACCTGTACTAGTAGTGATATTGTGTATGCTCTGACCTGTACTAGTAGTGATATTGTATATGCTCTGACCTGTACTAGTAGTGATATTGTATGTGCTCTGACCTGTACTAGTAGTGATATTGTATATGCTCTGACCTGTACTAGTAGTGATATTGTATATGCTCTGACCTGTACTAGTAGTGATATTGTATATGCTCTGACCTGTACTAGTAGTGATATTGTATATGCTCTGACCTGTACTAGTAGTGATATTGTATATGCTCTGACCTGTACTAGTAGTTATATTGTATGTGCTCTGACCTGTACTAGTAGTGATATTGTATATGCTCTGACCTGTACTAGTAGTGATATTGTATATGCTCTGACCTGTACTAGTAGTGATATTGTATGTGCTCTGACCTGTACTAGTAGTGATATTGTATATGCTCTGACCTGTAGTCCTGTACTAGTAGTGATATTGTATATGTTCTGACCTGTACTAGTAGTGATATTGTATATGCTCTGACCTGTACTAGTAGTGATATTGTATGTGCTCTGACCTGTACTAGTAGTGATATTGTATATGCTCTGACCTGTACTAGTAGTGATATTGTATGTGCTCTGACCTGTACTAATAGTGATATTGTATATGCTCTGACCTGTACTAGTAGTGATATTGTATGTGCTCTGACCTGTACTAGTAGTGATATTGTATATGCTCTGACCTGTACTAGTAGTCCTGTACTAGTAGTGATATTGTATATGCTCTGACCTGTACTAGTAGTGATATTGTATATGCTCTGACCTGTACTAGTAGTGATATTGTATATGTTCTGACCTGTACTAGTAGTGATATTGTATATGCTCTGACCTGTACTAGTAGTGATATTGTATATGCTCTGACCTGTACTAGTAGTGATATTGTATATACTCTGACCTGTACTAGTAGTGATATTGTATATGCTCTGACCTGTACTAGTAGTGATATTGTATATGCTCTGACCTGTACTAGTAGTGATATTGTATATGCTCTGACCTGTACTAGTAGTGATATTGTATATGCTCTGACCTGTACTAGTAGTGATATTGTATATGCTCTGACCTGTACTAGTAGTGATATTGTATATGCTCTGACCTGTACTAGTAGTGATATTGTATATGTTCTGACCTGTACTAGTAGTGATATTGTATATGCTCTGACCTGTACTAGTAGTGATATTGTATATGCTCTGACCTGTACTAGTAGTGATATTGTATATGCTCTGACCTGTACTAGTAGTGATATTGTATATGCTCTGACCTGTACTAGTAGTGATATTGTATATGCTCTGACCTGTACTAGTAGTGATATTGTATATGCTCTGACCTGTACTAGTAGTGATATTGTATATGTTCTGACCTGTACTAGTAGTGATATTGTATATGCTCTGACCTGTACTAGTAGTGATATTGTATATGCTCTGACCTGTACTAGTAGTGATATTGTATATGCTCTGACCTGTACTAGTAGTGATATTGTATATGTTCTGACCTGTACTAGTAGTGATATTGTATATGCTCTGACCTGTACTAGTAGTGATATTGTATATGTTCTGACCTGTACTAGTAGTGATATTGTATATGTTCTGACCTGTAGTCCTGTACTAGTAGTGATATTGTATATGCTCTGACCTGTACTAGTAGTGATATTGTATATGCTCTGACCTGTACTAGTAGTGATATTGTATATGTTCTGAGCTGTACTAGTAGTGATATTGTATATGTTCTGACCTGTACTAGTAGTGATATTGTATATGTTCTGACCTGTACTAGTAGTGATATTGTATATGTTCTGACCTGTAGTCCTGTACTAGTAGTGATATTGTATATGCTCTGACCTGTACTAGTAGTGATATTGTATATGCTCTGACCTGTACTAGTAGTGATATTGTATATGCTCTGACCTGTACTAGTAGTGATATTGTATATGCTCTGACCTGTACTAGTAGTGATATTGTATATGTTCTGACCTGTACTAGTAGTGATATTGTATATGCTCTGACCTGTACTAGTAGTGATATTGTATATGCTCTGACCTGTACTAGTAGTGATATTGTATATGTTCTGACCTGTACTAGTAGTGATATTGTATATGTTCTGACCTGTAGTCCTGTACTAGTAGTGATATTGTATATGCTCTGACCTGTACTAGTAGTGATATTGTATATGCTCTGACCTGTACTAGTAGTGATATTGTATATGTTCTGACCTGTACTAGTAGTGATATTGTATATGTTCTGACCTGTACTAGTAGTGATATTGTATATGTTCTGACCTGTACTAGTAGTGATATTGTATATGTTCTGACCTGTAGTCCTGTACTAGTAGTGATATTGTATATGCTCTGACCTGTACTAGTAGTGATATTGTATATGCTCTGACCTGTACTAGTAGTGATATTGTATATGCTCTGACCTGTACTAGTAGTGATATTGTATATGCTCTGACCTGTACTAGTAGTGATATTGTATATGTTCTGACCTGTACTAGTAGTGATATTGTATATGCTCTGACCTGTACTAGTAGTGATATTGTATATGCTCTGACCTGTACTAGTAGTGATATTGTATATGCTCTGACCTGTACTAGTAGTGATATTGTATATGCTCTGACCTGTACTAGTAGTGATATTGTATATGTTCTGACCTGTACTAGTAGTGATATTGTATATGTTCTGACCTGTACTAGTAGTGATATTGTATATGCTCTGACCTGTACTAGTAGTGATATTGTATATGCTCTGACCTGTACTAGTAGTGATATTGTATATGCTCTGACCTGTAGTCCTGTACTAGTAGTGATATTGTATATGCTCTGACCTGTACTAGTAGTGATATTGTATATGCTCTGACGTGTAGTCCTGTACTAGTAGTGATATTGTATATGCTCTGACCTGTACTAGTAGTGATATTGTATATGCTCTGACCTGTAGTCCTATACTAGTAGTGATATTGTATATGCTCTGACCTGTACTAGTAGTGATATTGTATATGCTCTGACCTGTACTAGTAGTGATATTGTATATGCTCTGACCTGTACTAGTAGTGATATTGTATATGCTCTGACCTGTAGTCCTGTACTAGTAGTGATATTGTATATGCTCTGACCTGTACTAGTAGTGATATTGTATATGCTCTGACCTGTAGTCCTATACTAGTAGTGATATTGTATATGCTCTGACCTGTACTAGTAGTGATATTGTATATGCTCTGACCTGTACTAGTAGTGATATTGTGTATGCTCTGACCTGTACTAGTAGTGATATTGTATATGCTCTGACCTGTACTAGTAGTGATATTGTATATGCTCTGACCTGTAGTCCTATACTAGTAGTGATATTGTATATGTTCTGACCTGTACTAGTAGTGATATTGTATATGTTCTGACCTGTACTAGTAGTGATATTGTATATGTTCTGACCTGTACTAGTAGTGATATTGTATATGCTCTGACCTGTACTAGTAGTGATATTGTATATGCTCTGACCTGTACTAGTAGTGATATTGTATATGCTCTGGTCTTTTCTAGTAGTGATATTGTATATGCTCTGACCTGTACTAGTAGTGATATTGTATATGCTCTGGTCTTTTCTAGTAGTGATATTGTATGTGCTCTGACCTGTACTAGTAGTGATATTGTATATGCTCTGACCTGTACTAGTAGTGATATTGTATATGCTCTGGTCTTTTCTAGTAGTGATATTGTATATGCTCTGACCTGTACTAGTAGTGATATTGTATATGTTCTGACCTGTACTAGTAGTGATATTGTATATGCTCTGACCTGTACTAGTAGTGATATTGTATATGCTCTGGTCTTTTCTAGTAGTGATATTGTATATGCTCTGACCTGTACTAGTAGTGATATTGTATATGCTCTGGTCTTTTCTAGTAGTGATATTGTATGTGCTCTGACCTGTACTAGTAGTGATATTGTATATGCTCTGACCTGTACTAGTAGTGATATTGTATATGCTCTGGTCTTTTCTAGTAGTGATATTGTATATGCTCTGACCTGTACTAGTAGTGATATTGTATATGTTCTGACCTGTACTAGTAGTGATATTGTATATGCTCTGACCTGTACTAGTAGTGATATTGTATATGCTCTGACCTGTACTAGTAGTGATATTGTATATACTCTGACCTGTACTAGTAGTGATATTGTATATGCTCTGACCTGTACTAGTAGTGATATTGTATATGCTCTGACCTGTACTAGTAGTGATATTGTATATGCTCTGACCTGTACTAGTAGTGATATTGTATATACTCTGACCTGTACTAGTAGTGATATTGTATATGCTCTGACCTGTACTAGTAGTGATATTGTATATGCTCTGACCTGTACTAGTAGTGATATTGTATATGTTCTGACCTGTACTAGTAGTGATATTGCATATGTTCTGACCTGTAGTCCTGTACTAGTAGTGATATTGTATATGTTCTGACCTGTACTAGTAGTGATATTGTATATGCTCTGACCTGTACTAGTAGTGATATTGTATATGTTCTGACCTGTACTAGTAGTGATATTGTATATGCTCTGACCTGTACTAGTAGTGATATTGTATATGCTCTGACCTGTACTAGTAGTGATATTGTATATGCTCTGACCTGTACTAGTAGTGATATTGTATATGCTCTGACCTGTACTAGTAGTGATATTGTATATGCTCTGACCTGTACTAGTAGTGATATTGTATATGCTCTGACCTGTACTAGTAGTGATATTGTATATGCTCTGACCTGTACTAGTAGTGATATTGTATATGTTCTGACCTGTACTAGTAGTGATATTGTATATGCTCTGACCTGTACTAGTAGTGATATTGTATATGCTCTGACCTGTACTAGTAGTGATATTGTATATGCTCTGACCTGTACTAGTAGTGATATTGTATATGCTCTGGTCTTTTCTAGTAGTGATATTGTATATGCTCTGACCTGTACTAGTAGTGATATTGTATATGCTCTGGTCTTTTCTAGTAGTGATATTGTATGTGCTCTGACCTGTACTAGTAGTGATATTGTATGTGCTCTGGTCTTTTCTAGTAGTGATATTGTATATGCTCTGACCTGTACTAGTAGTGATATTGTATATGTTCTGACCTGTACTAGTAGTGATATTGTATATGCTCTGACCTGTACTAGTAGTGATATTGTATATGCTCTGACCTGTACTAGTAGTGATATTGTATATGCTCTGACCTGTACTAGTAGTGATATTGTATATGCTCTGACCTGTACTAGTAGTGATATTGTATATGCTCTGGTCTTTTCTAGTAGTGATATTGTATATGCTCTGACCTGTACTAGTAGTGATATTGTATATGTTCTGACCTGTACTAGTAGTGATATTGTATATGCTCTGACCTGTACTAGTAGTGATATTGTATATGCTCTGACCTGTACTAGTAGTGATATTGTATATGCTCTGACCTGTACTAGTAGTGATATTGTATATGCTCTGGTCTTTTCTAGTAGTGATATTGTATATGCTCTGACCTGTACTAGTAGTGATATTGTATATGCTCTGGTCTTTTCTAGTAGTGATATTGTATGTGCTCTGACCTGTACTAGTAGTGATATTGTATGTGCTCTGGCCTGTACTAGTAGTGATATTGTATATGCTCTGACCTGTACTAGTAGTGATATTGTATATGCTCTGACCTGTACTAGTAGTGATATTGTATGTGCTCTGGCCTGTACTAGTAGTGATATTGTATATGCTCTGACCTGTACTAGTAGTGATATTGTATATGCTCTGACCTGTACTAGTAGTGATATTGTATGTGCTCTGGCCTGTACTAGTAGTGATATTGTATATGCTCTGACCTGTACTAGTAGTGATATTGTATATGCTCTGACCTGTACTAGTAGTGATATTGTATGTGCTCTGGCCTGTACTAGTAGTGATATTGTATATGCTCTGACCTGTACTAGTAGTGATATTGTATATGCTCTGACCTGTACTAGTAGTGATATTGTATATGCTCTGACCTGTAGTCCTATACTAGTAGTGATATTGTATGTGCTCTGGCCTGTACTAGTAGTGATATTGTATATGCTCTGACCTGTACTAGTAGTGATATTGTATGTGCTCTGGCCTGTACTAGTAGTGATATTGTATATGCTCTGACCTGTACTAGTAGTGATATTGTATATGCTCTGACCTGTACTAGTAGTGATATTGTATATGCTCTGACCTGTAGTCCTGTACTAGTAGTGATATTGTATATGCTCTGACCTGTACTAGTAGTGATATTGTATATGCTCTGACCTGTACTAGTAGTGATATTGTATATGCTCTGACCTGTACTAGTAGTGATATTGTATATACTCTGACCTGTACTAGTAGTGATATTGTATATGCTCTGACCTGTAGTCCTGTACTAGTAGTGATATTGTATATGCTCTGACCTGTACTAGTAGTGATATTGTATATGCTCTGACCTGTACTAGTAGTGATATTGTATATGCTCTGACCTGTACTAGTAGTGATATTGTATGTGCTCTGGCCTGTACTAGTAGTGATATTGTATATGCTCTGACCTGTACTAGTAGTGATATTGTATATGCTCTGACCTGTACTAGTAGTGATATTGTATGTGCTCTGGCCTGTACTAGTAGTGATATTGTATATGCTCTGACCTGTACTAGTAGTGATATTGTATATGCTCTGACCTGTACTAGTAGTGATATTGTATATGCTCTGACCTGTACTAGTAGTGATATTGTATATGCTCTGACCTGTACTAGTAGTGATATTGTATATGCTCTGACCTGTACTAGTAGTGATATTGTATATGCTCTGGTCTTTTCTAGTAGTGATATTGTATATGCTCTGACCTGTACTAGTAGTGATATTGTATATGTTCTGACCTGTACTAGTAGTGATATTGTATATGCTCTGACCTGTACTAGTAGTGATATTGTATATGCTCTGACCTGTACTAGTAGTGATATTGTATATGTTCTGACCTGTACTAGTAGTGATATTGTATATGCTCTGACCTGTACTAGTAGTGATATTGTATATGCTCTGACCTGTACTAGTAGTGATATTGTATATGCTCTGACCTGTACTAGTAGTGATATTGTATGTGCTCTGGCCTGTACTAGTAGTGATATTGTATATGCTCTGACCTGTACTAGTAGTGATATTGTATATGCTCTGACCTGTACTAGTAGTGATATTGTATGTGCTCTGACCTGTACTAGTAGTGATATTGTATATACTCTGACCTGTACTAGTAGTGATATTGTATATGCTCTGACCTGTAGTCCTATACTAGTAGTGATATTGTATATGCTCTGACCTGTACTAGTAGTGATATTGTATATGTTCTGACCTGTACTAGTAGTGATATTGTATATGTTCTGACCTGTACTAGTAGTGATATTGTATATGCTCTGACCTGTACTAGTAGTGATATTGTATATGCTCTGACCTGTAGTCCTGTACTAGTAGTGATATTGTATATGCTCTGACCTGTACTAGTAGTGATATTGTATATGCTCTGACCTGTAGTCCTATACTAGTAGTGATATTGTATATGCTCTGACCTGTACTAGTAGTGATATTGTATATGTTCTGACCTGTACTAGTAGTGATATTGTATATGTTCTGACCTGTACTAGTAGTGATATTGTATATGCTCTGACCTGTACTAGTAGTGATATTGTATATGCTCTGACCTGTAGTCCTGTACTAGTAGTGATATTGTATATGCTCTGACCTGTACTAGTAGTGATATTGTATATGTTCTGACCTGTAGTCCTGTACTAGTAGTGATATTGTATATGCTCTGACCTGTACTAGTAGTGATATTGTATATGCTCTGACCTGTAGTCCTATACTAGTAGTGATATTGTATATGCTCTGACCTGTACTAGTAGTGATATTGTATATGTTCTGACCTGTACTAGTAGTGATATTGTATATGTTCTGACCTGTACTAGTAGTGATATTGTATATGCTCTGACCTGTACTAGTAGTGATATTGTATATGCTCTGACCTGTAGTCCTGTACTAGTAGTGATATTGTATATGCTCTGACCTGTACTAGTAGTGATATTGTATATGTTCTGACCTGTACTAGTAGTGATATTGTATATGCTCTGACCTGTACTAGTAGTGATATTCTATATGCTCTGACCTGTACTGGTAGTGATATTGTATACGCTCTGACCTGTACTAGTAGTGATATTGTATGTGCTCTGACCTGTACTAGTAGTGATATTGTATATGCTCTGACCTGTACTAGTAGTGATATTGTATATACTCTGACCTGTACTAGTAGTGATATTGTATATGTTCTGACCTGTACTAGTAGTGATATTGTATATGCTCTGACCTGTACTAGTAGTGATATTGTATATGCTCTGACCTGTACTAGTAGTGATATTGTATATGCTCTGACCTGTACTAGTAGTGATATTGTATATGCTCTGACCTGTACTAGTAGTGATATTGTATATGCTCTGGTCTTTTCTAGTAGTGATATTGTATATGCTCTGACCTGTACTAGTAGTGATATTGTATATGCTCTGGTCTTTTCTAGTAGTGATATTGTATGTGCTCTGACCTGTACTAGTAGTGATCTTGTATGTGCTCTGGCCTGTACTAGTAGTGATATTGTATATGCTCTGACCTGTACTAGTAGTGATATTGTATATGCTCTGACCTGTACTAGTAGTGATATTGTATGTGCTCTGGCCTGTACTAGTAGTGATATTGTATATGCTCTGACCTGTACTAGTAGTGATATTGTATATGCTCTGACCTGTACTAGTAGTGATATTGTATGTGCTCTGGCCTGTACTAGTAGTGATATTGTATATGCTCTGACCTGTACTAGTAGTGATATTGTATATGCTCTGACCTGTACTAGTAGTGATATTGTATATGCTCTGACCTGTACTAGTAGTGATATTGTATATGCTCTGGTCTTTTCTAGTAGTGATATTGTATATGCTCTGACCTGTACTAGTAGTGATATTGTATATGCTCTGGTCTTTTCTAGTAGTGATATTGTATGTGCTCTGACCTGTACTAGTAGTGATATTGTATGTGCTCTGACCTGTACTAGTAGTGATATTGTATATGCTCTGACCTGTACTAGTAGTGATATTCTATATGCTCTGACCTGTACTAGTAGTGATATTGTATATGCTCTGACCTGTACTAGTAGTGATATTGTATATGCTCTGACCTGTACTAGTAGTGATATTGTATATGCGCTGACCTGTACTAGTAGTGATATTGTATATGTTCTGACCTGTACTAGTAGTGATATTGTATATGTTCTGACCTGTACTAGTAGTGATATTGTATGTGCTGTGGCCTGTACTAGTAGTGATATTGTATATGCTCTGACCTGTACTAGTAGTGATATTGTATATGCTCTGACCTGTACTAGTAGTGATATTGTATATGCTCTAGCCTGTACTAGTAGTGATATTGTATATGCTCTGACCTGTACCAGTAGTGATATTGTATATGCGCTGACCTGTACTAGTAGTGATATTGTATATGCTCTGACCTGTACTAGTAGTGATATTGTATATGCTCTGACCTGTACTAGTAGTGATATTGTATATGCGCTGACCTGTACTAGTAGTGATATTGTATATGTTCTGACCTGTACTAGTAGTGATATTGTATATGTTCTGACCTGTACTAGTAGTGATATTGTATATGCTCTGACCTGTACTAGTAGTGATATTGTATATGTTCTGACCTGTACTAGTAGTGATATTGTATATACTCTGACCTGTACTAGTAGTGATATTGTATATGCTCTGACCTGTACTAGTAGTGATATTGTATATGCTCTGACCTGTACTAGTAGTGATATTGTATATGCTCTGACCTGTACTAGTAGTGATATTGTATATGTTCTGACCTGTACTAGTAGTGATATTGTATATGCTCTGACCTGTACTAGTAGTGATATTGTATGTGCTCTGACCTGTACTAGTAGTGATATTGTATATGCTCTGACCTGTACTAGTAGTGATATTGTATATGCTCTGACCTGTACTAGTAGTGATATTGTATATGTTCTGACCTGTACTAGTAGTGATATTGTATATGCTCTGACCTGTACTAGTAGTGATATTGTATATGCTCTGACCTGTAGTCCTATACTAGTAGTGATATTGTATATGCTCTGACCTGTACTAGTAGTGATATTGTATATGCTCTGACCTGTACTGGTAGTGGTATTGTATATGCTCTGACCTGTACTAGTAGTGATATTGTATATGCTCTGACCTGTACTAGTAGTGATATTGTATATGCTCTGACCTGTACTAGTAGTGATATTGTATGTGCTCTGACCTGTACTAGTAGTGATATTGTATATGTTCTGACCTGTACTAGTAGTGATATTGTATATGCTCTGACCTGTACTAGTAGTGATATTGTATATGCTCTGACCTGTACTAGTAGTGATATTGTATATGCTCTGACCTGTAGTCCTGTACTAGTAGTGATATTGTATATGCTCTGACCTGTACTAGTAGTGATATTGTATATGTTCTGACCTGTACTAGTAGTGATATTGTATATGTTCTGACCTGTACTAGTAGTGATATTGTATATGCTCTGACCTGTACTAGTAGTGATATTGTATATGCTCTGACCTGTAGTCCTGTACTAGTGGTGATATTGTATATGCTCTGACCTGTACTAGTAGTGATATTGTATATGCTCTGACCTGTACTGGTAGTGGTATTGTATATGCTCTGACCTGTACTAGTAGTGATATTGTATATGCTCTGACCTGTACTAGTAGTGATATTGTATATGCTCTGACCTGTACTAGTAGTGATATTGTATGTGCTCTGACCTGTACTAGTAGTGATATTGTATATGCTCTGACCTGTACTAGTAGTGATATTGTATGTGCTCTGACCTGTACTAGTAGTGATATTGTATATGCTCTGACCTGTACTAGTAGTGATATTGTATATGCTCTGACCTGTACTAGTAGTGATATTGTATATGCTCTGACCTGTACTAGTAGTGATATTGTATGTGCTCTGACCTGTACTAGTAGTGATATTGTATATGCTCTGACCTGTACTAGTAGTGATATTGTATATGCTCTGACCTGTACTAGTAGTGATATTGTATATGCTCTGACCTGTACTAGTAGTGATATTGTATATTCTCTGACCTGTAGTCCTGTACTAGTAGTGATATTGTATGTGCTCTGACCTGTACTAGTAGTGATATTGTATATGCTCTGACCTGTACTAGTAGTGATATTGTATGTGCTCTGACCTGTACTAGTAGTGATATTGTATATGCTCTGACCTGTAGTCCTGTACTAGTAGTGATATTGTATATGTTCTGACCTGTACTAGTAGTGATATTGTATATGCTCTGACCTGTACTAGTAGTGATATTGTATATGCTCTGACCTGTACTAGTAGTGATATTGTATGTGCTCTGACCTGTACTAGTAGTGATATTGTATATGCTCTGACCTGT
Organism: Pictodentalium vernedei; assembly: GCA_031216915.1. Classification (NCBI taxonomy): domain Eukaryota; kingdom Metazoa; phylum Mollusca; class Scaphopoda; order Dentaliida; family Dentaliidae; genus Pictodentalium; species Pictodentalium vernedei. The sequence continues at coordinate 458,866,067 of CM062289.1, read as the reverse complement.
ACTAGTAGTGATATTGTATATGCTCTGACCTGTACTAGTAGTGATATTGTATATGCTCTGACCTGTACTAGTAGTGATATTGTATGTGCTCTGACCTGTACTAGTAGTGATATTGTATATGCTCTGACCTGTACTAGTAGTGATATTGTATGTGCTCTGACCTGTACTAGTAGTGATATTGTATATGTTCTGACCTGTACTAGTAGTGATATTGTATATGCTCTGACCTGTACTAGTAGTGATATTGTATATGCTCTGACCTGTACTAGTAGTGATATTGTATGTGCTCTGACCTGTACTAGTAGTGATATTGTATATGTTCTGACCTGTACTAGTAGTGATATTGTATATGCTCTGACCTGTACTAGTAGTGATATTGTATATGCTCTGACCTGTACTAGTAGTGATATTGTATGTGCTCTGACCTGTACTAGTAGTGATATTGTATATGTTCTGACCTGTACTAGTAGTGATATTGTATATGTTCTAGCCTGTACTAGTAGTGATATTGTATGTGCTCTGACCTGTAGTCCTGTACTAGTAGTGATATTGTATATGTTCTGACCTGTACTAGTAGTGATATTGTATATGTTCTGACCTGTACTGGTAGTGATATTGTATGTGCTCTGACCTGTAGTCCTGTACTAGTAGTGATATTGTATGTGCTCTGACCTATACTAGTAGTGATATTGTATATGCTCTGACCTGTACTAGTAGTGATATTGTATATGCTCTGACCTGTACTAGTAGTGATATTGTATATGTTCTGACCTGTACTAGTAGTGATATTGTATATGTTCTAGCCTGTACTAGTAGTGATATTGTATATACTCTGACCTGTACTAGTAGTGATATTGTATATGCTCTGACCTGTACTAGTAGTGATATTGTATATGCTCTGACCTGTACTAGTAGTGATATTGTATGTGCTCTGGCCTGTACTAGTAGTGATATTGTATGTGCTCTGGCCTGTACTAGTAGTGATATTGTATATGTTCTGACCTGTACTAGTAGTGATATTGTATATGCTCTGGCCTATACAAGTAGTGATATTGTATATGCTCTGACCTGTACTAGTAGTGATATTGTATGTGCTCTGACCTGTACTAGTAGTGATATTGTATGTGCTCTGGCCTGTACTAGTAGTGATATTGTATATGTTCTGACCTGTACTAGTAGTGATATTGTATGTGCTCTGACCTGTACTAGTAGTGATATTGTATATGTTCTGACCTGTACTAGTAGTGATATTGTATATGCTCTGACCTGTACTAGTAGTGATATTGTATATGTTCTGACCTATACTAGTAGTGATATTGTATATGCTCTGACCTGTACTAGTAGTGATATTGTATATGCTCTGACCTGTACTAGTAGTGATATTGTATATGCTCTGGCCTGTACTAGTAGTGATATTGTATATGCTCTGACCTGTACTAGTAGTGATATTGTATGTGCTCTGACCTGTACTAGTAGTGATATTGTATATGCTCTGACCTGTAGTCCTGTACTAGTAGTGATATTGTATATGCTCTGACCTGTACTAGTAGTGATATTGTATATGCTCTGACCTGTACTAGTAGTGATATTGTATGTGCTCTGACCTGTACTAGTAGTGATATTGTATATGCTCTGACCTGTACTAGTAGTGATATTGTATATGCTCTGACCTGTACTAGTAGTGATATTGTATATGCTCTGACCTGTACTAGTAGTGATATTGTATATGCTCTGACCTGTACTAGTAGTGATATTGTATATGCTCTGACCTGTAGTCCTGTACTAGTAGTGATATTGTATATGCTCTGACCTGTACTAGTAGTGATATTGTATATGCTCTGACCTGTACTAGTAGTGATATTGTATATGCTCTGACCTGTACTAGTAGTGATATTGTATATGCGCTGACCTGTACTAGTAGTGATATTGTATATGCTAGGGCCTATACTAGTAGTGATATTGTATATGCTCTGACCTGTACTAGTAGTGATATTGTATATGCTAGGGCCTATACTAGTAGTGATATTGTATATGCTCTGACCTGTACTAGTAGTGATATTGTATATGCGCTGACCTGTACTAGTAGTGATATTGTATGTGCTCTGACCTGTACTAGTAGTGATATTGTATATGCTCTGACCTGTACTAGTAGTGATATTGTATGTGCTCTGACCTGTACTAGTAGTGATATTGTATATGCTCTGACCTGTACTAGTAGTGATATTGTATATGCTCTGACCTGTGGTCCTGTACTAGTAGTGATATTGTATATGTTCTGACCTGTACTAGTAGTGATATTGTATATGCTCTGACCTATAGTCCTGTACTAGTAGTGATATTGTATATGTTCTGACCTGTACTAGTAGTGATATTGTATATGCTCTGACCTATAGTCCTGTACTAGTAGTGATATTGTATATGTTCTGACCTGTACTAGTAGTGATATTGTATGTGCTCTGACCTGTACTAGTAGTGATATTGTATATGCTCTGACCTATAGTCCTGTACTAGTAGTGATATTGTATATGCTCTGACCTGTACTAGTAGTGATATTGTATATGCTCTGACCTGTACTAGTAGTGATATTGTATGTGCTCTGACCTGTACTAGTAGTGATATTGTATATGCTCTGACCTGTACTAGTAGTGATATTGTATATGCTCTGACCTGTACTAGTAGTGATATTGTATATGCTCTGACCTGTACTAGTAGTGATATTGTATATGCTCTGACCTGTAGTCCTATACTAGTAGTGATATTGTATATGCTCTGACCTGTACTAGTAGTGATATTGTATATGCTCTGACCTGTACTAGTAGTGATATTGTATATGTTCTGACCTGTACTAGTAGTGATATTGTATATGCTCTGACCTGTAGTCCTGTACTAGTAGTGATATTGTATATGTTCTGACCTGTACTAGTAGTGATATTGTATATGTTCTGACCTGTACTAGTAGTGATATTGTATGTGCTCTGACCTGTACTAGTAGTGATATTGTATATGCTCTGACCTGTACTAGTAGTGATATTGTATATGCTCTGACCTGTACTAGTAGTGATATTGTATGTGCTCTGACCTATACTAGTAGTGATATTGTATATGCTCTGACCTGTACTAGTAGTGATATTGTATATGCTCTGACCTGTACTAGTAGTGATATTGTATGTGCTCTGACCTATACTAGTAGTGATATTGTATATGCTCTGACCTGTACTAGTAGTGATATTGTATATGTTCTGACCTGTACTAGTAGTGATATTGTATATGTTCTGACCTGTACTAGTAGTGATATTGTATGTGCTCTGACCTGTACTAGTAGTGATATTGTATATGCTCTGACCTGTACTAGTAGTGATATTGTATATGTTCTGACCTGTACTAGTAGTGATATTGTATATGTTCTGACCTGTACTAGTAGTGATATTGTATGTGCTCTGACCTGTACTAGTAGTGATATTGTATATGCTCTGACCTGTACTAGTAGTGATATTGTATATGCTCTGACCTGTACTAGTAGTGATATTGTATATGCTCTGACCTGTACTAGTAGTGATATTGTATATGTTCTGACCTGTACTAGTAGTGATATTGTATGTGCTCTGACCTGTACTAGTAGTGATATTGTATATGCTCTGACCTGTACTAGTAGTGATATTGTATATGCTCTGACCTGTACTAGTAGTGATATTGTATGTGCTCTGACCTATACTAGTAGTGATATTGTATATGCTCTGACCTGTACTAGTAGTGATATTGTATATGCTCTGACCTGTACTAGTAGTGATATTGTATGTGCTCTGACCTATACTAGTAGTGATATTGTATATGCTCTGACCTGTACTAGTAGTGATATTGTATATGTTCTGACCTGTACTAGTAGTGATATTGTATATGTTCTGACCTGTACTAGTAGTGATATTGTATGTGCTCTGACCTGTACTAGTAGTGATATTGTATATGCTCTGACCTGTACTAGTAGTGATATTGTATATGTTCTGACCTGTACTAGTAGTGATATTGTATATGTTCTGACCTGTACTAGTAGTGATATTGTATGTGCTCTGACCTGTACTAGTAGTGATATTGTATATGCTCTGACCTGTACTAGTAGTGATATTGTATATGCTCTGACCTGTACTAGTAGTGATATTGTATATGCTCTGACCTGTACTAGTAGTGATATTGTATATGCTCTGACCTGTACTAGTAGTGATATTGTATGTGCTCTGACCTATACTAGTAGTGATATTGTATATGCTCTGACCTGTACTAGTAGTGATATTGTATATGTTCTGACCTGTACTAGTAGTGATATTGTATATGTTCTGACCTGTACTAGTAGTGATATTGTATGTGCTCTGACCTGTACTAGTAGTGATATTGTATATGCTCTGACCTGTACTAGTAGTGATATTGTATATGTTCTGACCTGTACTAGTAGTGATATTGTATATGTTCTGACCTGTACTAGTAGTGATATTGTATATGTTCTGACCTGTACTAGTAGTGATATTGTATGTGCTCTGACCTGTACTAGTAGTGATATTGTATATGCTCTGACCTGTACTAGTAGTGATATTGTATATGCTCTGACCTGTACTAGTAGTGATATTGTATATGCTCTGACCTGTACTAGTAGTGATATTGTATATGCTCTGACCTGTAGTCCTGTAGTAGTAGTGATATTGTATATGCTCTGACCTGTACTAGTAGTGATATTGTATATGCTCTGACCTGTACTAGTAGTGATATTGTATATGCTCTGACCTGTACTAGTAGTGATATTGTATATGCGCTGACCTGTACTAGTAGTGATATTGTATATGCTAGGGCCTATACTAGTAGTGATATTGTATATGCTCTGACCTGTACTAGTAGTGATATTGTATATGCTAGGGCCTATACTAGTAGTGATATTGTATATGCTCTGACCTGTACTAGTAGTGATATTGTATATGCTCTGACCTGTACTAGTAGTGATATTGTATATGTTCTGACCTGTACTAGTAGTGATATTGTATGTGCTCTGACCTGTACTAGTAGTGATATTGTATATGTTCTGACCTGTACTAGTAGTGATATTGTATATGCTCTGACCTGTACTAGTAGTGATATTGTATGTGCTCTGACCTGTACTAGTAGTGATATTGTATATGCTCTGACCTGTACTAGTAGTGATATTGTATGTGCTCTGACCTGTACTAGTAGTGATATTGTATGTGCTCTGACCTGTACTAGTAGTGATATTGTATACGCTCTGACCTGTACTAGTAGTGATATTGTATATGTTCTGACCTGTACTAGTAGTGATATTGTATGTGCTCTGACCTGTACTAGTAGTGATATTGTATATGTTCTGACCTGTACTAGTAGTGATATTGTATATGCTCTGACCTGTACTAGTAGTGATATTGTATATGCTCTGACCTGTAGTCCTATACTAGTAGTGATATTGTATATGCTCTGACCTGTACTAGTAGTGATATTGTATATGCTCTGACCTGTACTGGTAGTGGTATTGTATATGCGCTGACCTGTACTAGTAGTGATATTGTATATGCTCTGACCTGTACTAGTAGTGATATTGTATATGCTCTGACCTGTACTAGTAGTGATATTGTATATGCTCTGACCTGTACTAGTAGTGATATTGTATATGCTCTGACCTGTACTAGTAGTGATATTGTATATGCTCTGACCTGTACTAGTAGTGATATTGTATATGCTCTGACCTGTACTAGTAGTGATATTGTATGTGGTCTGACCTGTACTAGTAGTGATATTGTATATGCTCTGACCTGTACTAGTAGTGATATTGTATATGCTCTGACCTGTACTAGTAGTGATATTGTATATGCTCTGACCTGTACTAGTGATATTGTATATGCTCTGACCTGTACTAGTAGTGATATTGTATATGCTCTGACCTGTACTAGTAGTGATATTGTATGTGCTCTGACCTGTACTAGTAGTGATATTGTATATGCTCTGACCTGTACTAGTAGTGATATTGTATATGCTCTGACCTGTACTAGTGATATTGTATATGCTCTGACCTGTACTAGTAGTGATATTGTATATGCTCTGACCTGTACTAGTAGTGATATTGTATATGCTCTGACCTGTACTAGTAGTGATATTGTATATGCTCTGACCTGTACTAGTAGTGATATTGTATGTGCTCTGACCTGTACTAGTAGTGATATTGTATATGCTCTGACCTGTACTAGTAGTGATATTGTATGTGCTCTGACCTGTACTAGTAGTGATATTGTATATGCTCTGACCTGTACTAGTGATATTGTATATGCTCTGACCTGTACTAGTAGTGATATTGTATATGCTCTGACCTGTACTAGTAGTGATATTGTATGTGCTCTGACCTGTACTAGTAGTGATATTGTATATGCTCTGACCTGTACTAGTAGTGATATTGTATATGCTCTGACCTGTACTAGTGATATTGTATATGCTCTGACCTGTACTAGTAGTGATATTGTATATGCTCTGACCTGTACTAGTAGTGATATTGTATATGCTCTGACCTGTACTAGTAGTGATATTGTATATGCTCTGACCTGTACTAGTAGTGATATTGTATATGCTCTGACCTGTAGTCCTGTACTAGTAGTGATATTGTATATGCTCTGACCTGTACTAGTAGTGATATTGTATATGCTCTGACCTGTACTAGTAGTGATATTGTATATGCTCTGACCTGTACTAGTAGTGATATTGTATGTGCTCTGACCTGTACTAGTAGTGATATTGTATATGCTCTGACCTGTACTAGTAGTGATATTGTATATGCTCTGACCTGTACTAGTGATATTGTATATGCTCTGACCTGTACTAGTAGTGATATTGTATATGCTCTGACCTGTACTAGTAGTGATATTGTATATGCTCTGACCTGTACTAGTAGTGATATTGTATATGCTCTGACCTGTACTAGTAGTGATATTGTATGTGCTCTGACCTGTACTAGTAGTGATATTGTATATGCTCTGACCTGTACTAGTAGTGATATTGTATGTGCTCTGACCTGTACTAGTAGTGATATTGTATATGCTCTGACCTGTACTAGTGATATTGTATATGCTCTGACCTGTACTAGTAGTGATATTGTATATGCTCTGACCTGTACTAGTAGTGATATTGTATGTGCTCTGACCTGTACTAGTAGTGATATTGTATATGCTCTGACCTGTACTAGTAGTGATATTGTATATGCTCTGACCTGTACTAGTGATATTGTATATGCTCTGACCTGTACTAGTAGTGATATTGTATATGCTCTGACCTGTACTAGTAGTGATATTGTATGTGCTCTGACCTGTACTAGTAGTGATATTGTATATGCTCTGACCTGTACTAGTAGTGATATTGTATGTGCTCTGACCTGTACTAGTAGTGATATTGTATATGCTCTGACCTGTACTAGTAGTGATATTGTATATGTTCTGACCTGTACTAGTAGTGATATTGTATATGCTCTGACCTGTACTAGTAGTGATATTGTATATGCTCTGACCTGTAGTCCTATACTAGTAGTGATATTGTATATGCTCTGACCTGTACTAGTAGTGATATTGTATATGCTCTGACCTGTACTAGTAGTGATATTGTATATGCTCTGACCTGTACTAGTAGTGATATTGTATATGCTCTGACCTGTACTAGTAGTGATATTGTATGTGCTCTGACCTGTACTAGTAGTGATATTGTATATACTCTGACCTGTACTAGTAGTGATATTGTATATGCTCTGACCTGTAGTCCTATACTAGTAGTGATATTGTATATGCTCTGACCTGTACTAGTAGTGATATTGTATATGCTCTGACCTGTACTAGTGATATTGTATATGCTCTGACCTGTACTAGTAGTGATATTGTATATGCTCTGACCTGTACTAGTAGTGATATTGTATATGCTCTGACCTGTACTAGTAGTGATATTGTATATGCTCTGACCAGTACTAGTAGTGATATTGTATATGCTCTGACCTGTACTAGTAGTGATATTGTATATGCTCTGACCTGTACTAGTGATATTGTATATGCTCTGACCTGTACTAGTAGTGATATTGTATATGCTCTGACCAGTACTAGTAGTGATATTGTATATGCTCTGACCTGTACTAGTAGTGATATTGTATATGCTCTGACCTGTACTAGTGATATTGTATATGCTCTGACCTGTACTAGTAGTGATATTGTATATGCTCTGACCAGTACTAGTAGTGATATTGTATATGCTCTGACCTGTACTAGTAGTGATATTGTATATGCTCTGACCTGTACTAGTAGTGATATTGTATGTGCTCTGACCTGTACTAGTAGTGATATTGTATATGCTCTGACCTGTACTAGTGATATTGTATATGCTCTGACCTGTACTAGTAGTGATATTGTATATGTTCTGACCTGTACTAGTAGTGATATTGTATATGCTCTGACCTGTACTAGTAGTGATATTGTATATGTTCTGACCTGTACTAGTAGTGATATTGTATATGTTCTGACCTGTACTAGTAGTGATATTGTATATGCTCTGACCTGTACTAGTAGTGATATTGTATATGCTCTGACCTGTACTAGTAGTGATATTGTATGTGCTCTGACCTGTACTAGTAGTGATATTGTATATGCTCTGACCTGTACTAGTAGTGATATTGTATATGCTCTGACCTGTACTAGTAGTGATATTGTATATGCTCTGACCTGTAGTCCTATACTAGTAGTGATATTGTATATGCTCTGACCTGTACTAGTAGTGATATTGTATATGCTCTGACCTGTACTAGTGATATTGTATATGCTCTGACCTGTACTAGTAGTGATATTGTATATGCTCTGACCTGTACTAGTAGTGATATTGTATATGCTCTGACCTGTACTAGTAGTGATATTGTATATGCTCTGACCAGTACTAGTAGTGATATTGTATATGCTCTGACCTGTACTAGTAGTGATATTGTATATGCTCTGACCTGTACTAGTAGTGATATTGTATATGTTCTGACCTGTACTAGTAGTGATATTGTATGTGCTCTGACCTGTACTAGTAGTGATATTGTATATGTTCTGACCTGTACTAGTAGTGATATTGTATATGCTCTGACCTGTACTAGTAGTGATATTGTATATGCTCTGACCTGTACTAGTAGTGATATTGTATATGTTCTGACCTGTACTAGTAGTGATATTGTATATGCTCTGACCTGTACTAGTAGTGATATTGTATATGCTCTGACCTGTACTAGTAGTGATATTGTATATGTTCTGACCTGTACTAGTAGTGATATTGTATATGCTCTGACCTGTACTAGTAGTGATATTGTATATGTTCTGACCTGTACTAGTAGTGATATTGTATATGCTCTGACCTGTACTAGTAGTGATATTGTATATGTTCTGACCTGTACTAGTAGTGATATTGTATATGCTCTGACCTGTACTAGTAGTGATATTGTATATGCTCTGACCTGTACTAGTAGTGATATTGTATATGTTCTGACCTGTACTAGTAGTGATATTGTATATGCTCTGACCTGTACTAGTAGTGATATTGTATATGCTCTGACCTGTAGTCCTATACTAGTAGTGATATTGTATATGCTCTGACCTGTAGTCCTATACTAGTAGTGATATTGTATATGTTCTGACCTGTACTAGTAGTGATATTGTATATGTTCTGACCTGTACTAGTAGTGATATTGTATATGCTCTGACCTATAGTCCTGTACTAGTAGTGATATTGTATGTGCTCTGACCTGTACTAGTAGTGATATTGTATATTCTCTGACCTGTACTAGTAGTGATATTGTATATGCTCTGACCTGTACTAGTAGTGATATTGTATATGCTCTGACCTGTACTAGTAGTGATATTGTATATGCTCTGACCTGTACTAGTAGTGATATTGTATGTGCGCTGACCTGTACTAGTAGTGATATTGTATGTGCTCTGACCTGTACTAGTAGTGATATTGTATATGCTCTGACCTGTACTAGTAGTGATATTGTATATGCTCTGACCTGTACTAGTAGTGATATTGTATATGCTCTGACCTGTACTAGTAGTGATATTGTATATGCTCTGACCTGTACTAGTAGTGATATTGTATATGCTCTGACCTGTACTAGTAGTGATATTGTATATGCTCTGACCTGTACTAGTAGTGATATTGTATATGCTCTGACCTGTACTAGTAGTGATATTGTATATGTTCTGACCTGTACTAGTAGTGATATTGTATGTTCTGACCTGTACTAGTAGTGATATTGTATATGCTCTGACCTGTTCCAAATGCCCTAACACACACTATATTGGTGAAATCAAACAATCGCTAAGCAAACGAATCGCTGGTCATCGGCAAAATATAAATAACAAGGAAGATTTGCCGGTGGCGAACCATTTTAACTTAACAAATCACTCCACCAAAGATATCGGAGTACAGGTAATTCATGGCAGTTTATCTGACTGGGAGCAAAGAAAGATTATTATTGAACAGAAAAAATTCACTTGTTCGACAGTCTAAAATTAGGCATTAACCGGGATTCGGGGTTCATGTCGGCTTGGCTCTGAGTTTCAACCGCATTTAGCCCCCCCCCCCCCCCCCCCACCGCCTCTGGTTGCCTACCCCTTACCCCAGCGCGTTATATATTATATTCATTTTATTCCCATGGATATGCATGAGAATGGTCTATTAAGACCATTTTCATGCAACATTACGGAAATAGTATTCCGTATTTTGAATATAATTTGCGCTATTCATAAAATTCGTTTTCTATCTCTCTTCCTTGGTGGAGAGAGAACCCTCTATCGAGTCATAATTGGGTCTCGGGCCAGTCGTAGTTATCCTCCCGCTTTCACGCATCTTCCCCGCTGCCCCAACCTTCCGGCTCCAGTTGGACACATTTCATTCTCACTTTCGTACTTGTTCTAGAGTCTATTAGGTATTAACCGGGTTTCGGGATTCATGTCGGCCTGGTTCATAGTTTCCACTCTATTTACCCCCCCCCCCCCCCCCCCCCCCGCCTCTGGTTGCCTACCCGTTACCCCACCTAGTTTATAATATATTCATTTTATATTTATGGATATGCATGAGAATGGTCTATTAGACCATTTTCGTGCAACTTTATGGAAATAAAAGTTTGGGTTTTTGGGGGGTTTTTGTTTGGTTTTTTTTTTTTTGGGGGGGGGGGGTTGTATTTTTTTTGGAGGGGGGGGTGCATAATTTGCGATAACCAGTATATTCGTTTTCTATCTTATCACTGATGAAGAGTGTAATGACTGGAGATGGCCGATTTAGCGTTTGGTGTTTTAAAACACAACGGATTTAACCAATACAGATTCTGCATAAACGTTCATTTCTTTTCGCAAACGGAAACTGCATCAACTCACTTGGTTGACTACATAAGCATAACTATGAACCGAAACGAAAGCGAGCATGGAGCCAGGCTGATAGTATATCAATATATTACAAAGAGAGAATTTCGATCGAGTCGTGCCTGGGTCGCGATCCGGTCGAGGTTATCTGCTCGCTTTCTCGTTACTCCACCCCCCCCCCCCCCCCTTCCAGTTGGGGATATTTCTTTCGTACTTGTTCTTCTGTCTTTTTATGTATTACCGGGATTGGGGATTCATGTCGGCCCGGCTCTGAGTTTCCTCTGTATTTAGGCCCCCTTCCCCGCCTGCAGTTGCCCCCCCCCCCCCCCCACCACATTTTATTTCTAAATGTGCATGAGAATGGTTTTTCAGACCATTTTCGTGCAATTTTGTAGAAATAACATTTCTTACTTTGCACTTACATGCTGAATTCAGCTATTCTATTTTTTTTTTATCTGGCCCCTGGTAGACTAGTATTTCGATCGGGACGGGACCCGCTTTATCCCACCCCCACCTCCGGTCGCCAGTTTGGGAATATTTATACTTCTTTGTGTTCTATCTAGCGTCCTCTGGGCTTGCAGTTGTTTATATAGACACTCGCGTATACTTCATTGTTTACGTACGTCACTTAACTTTTACAGAACTGGCTTTTTATCTCATTGTTGTCCATCTGTCACCTGATGAAGGCTTTGTAAGCCGAAAGCTCGTGAATAAATTACTAAAATAGATCTTCAAGGGTACATATCATATGATATCAGGTGCCCTGTAGGGAAGGGCACTCCATACAGGAAGATAAATGAATACATTCTAAATAGAAATGTTTAATTTAGGACAGTCTCCTTTTGCAAGGGCAGCAGGGCATATGAACTGAGATGGAAGGTTAAGCAGGCTAACATTCTGGCAAATAATTCCTTGGCAGGGCAGTAGTTGCGTGGGCCGCGGACTGTGGTAACCGGGTAACCTGCCCTACTCGCTGCCCTGCGAACAGAAGGTCTTAATATTTTTTTTGGAGGGGGGGGGGGGGGGGGTGACACAGGATGTACGTCCCTGTATTTACCCCTGGCGGGGATTGAACCATGGACCTTTCGGTTTAAAGGTCCAATTCCGTAACCACTGAGCCATCGCGCCCCCAAGATCGCTAATATTTGGTATGCTAAACAATATGACTAGTAATTAAATAGCTTTTATAAACGCGTAAGGCTATTAGTTGAAATTCAATCTACTTGATTACAAAGGTTTTCTGTTTCATATCCGACAGAACGAAGTTTGATTGATCCATTTTTTCATTGAAGTTTAAATAGAATCAGAGCAGTTAAACCAGTCAAACATTGATTAAAACATATCCGATTATTATGATACTGATTAATAATTTAATCGATTTATATACAACAAACTTTATGAATAGTGTAGATCGGTTCTATTCAGACAGTACAACTGAATTTATCACAAACTGAACATCCACAATAAAAGCATATTGTTCAACTTTCATAAAAACAGTTGTAACAAAAATTCAAAACGTTTTTCTCCCATGAAGTTTTATGTGGTGCTCAATACACGTACAATATTTCAATGACAATACGATCTAGTCTTTACATGGTAATAATATGTTTCCAACTGTATTTCATTTGCTATAGTCGCCAATAATTGTATCGTTTTGCCTTTGTGATTGAGAACAGGGGAACCGGGTCTAAACAGAAAAGTGCAAAACATTGAGGTACATGAGGAAGAACAGTCCAAAACGTTTGAAGACAAACGACTTCTCTGCTCATGTGTGCTTGTCCAGAGAAAGGTTTAATAGGTTGTATACTTATACTTGTCTTGCGATTTGGATATAGCCATATATGCTGATAGTGTCATTAATCCCAAGTAACAAACAAACCATTTGACGAATAAGTTTTTATTATAGCCAGTGTTGTGACTTCACACGTCAAGTTTGCCCTTAACGTTACAAAGTCATAAAATGATGTTCTGTTCTATTTTTTCAGACAGACGCTCTTGGCACTCTCAGATAATTCAATACTTACTTAGACAGTCGCTCTAGGCACTCTCATATAATTAAAAATACTTACTTAGACACTGCGTTCAGTTTAAATAGTATTTTATTTCCCAAACTATGAAACACGATTAGGGTTGTTACGATTTTTGAATTTAGTAATCGATTATCGTCGCAATTAATCGATAATAATCGATTAATCGTACCAAGATGCCCCCCCTTCTCTTTGAAGTCGCTAAAACTGAAGTTCAAGTCAGCTGACCTACCTCAAGTAAACAACGAAGACGATCCTCTTTTATGTGCATTTAAAGCTTTGATGTTCTGAACTTTTGAACCGCCAGTGTAATAACCAAGACCGGTAGTCAGTTGCGAACTTCGCAAGTGCCAACCGGTCTTGATTATTACACTGACGGTTCAAAAGTTCAGAACATCAAAGTTTTGAACGTACCTAAAAGACAAATGCTTCCAACGGCTTCTTGGGGTTTAACGTCGCCGTTCTTGACCTTTTATCTTTAGAAACAATAGTTTCTTCATCAATTTTTTTTTTAATTATTAAATGTTTAAAACGGGGTAACATTTACCGATTCTACGACAACGAAAAATACCAATCGATTTCGGCACGACCGATCGACAATCGATTAATCGTCACAGTCCTAAATATGACTATGGCGACAAGCTGCATGGTGAGCAAATATAAATACGCATAGAACGGCAATAAAGAATTGGAAAGCGGCGGATCCAGCATCAAGCTGAAGCTTAGGTAAGCTGTCTTCTCACACAAAACTTACAAGCGTATAATGTCAGCGTGGCAAGGAGGCATTATAGTTACCAAGATGCAGTGAAGTTTACCTCTTGAGTGAATTGAGTCGTGTCGGGTAAGACTTGCCTTATTTTTCAAGATCATAGTTTCATGCGAACGTGTCTCCATAAGTATGGGGTGTTGTTTTATGAAGCGGCTCTAGAATTAAATGGGGGTTTTTTCGTGTAATAAGAAAGATTGCGAGTGGTGGACGGATCCGAGATTATCTTTGTTTATGGCCACTTCGTCCTCACAAGTACCGCTTATTATCGGGCATACTGTGCGTGAATCAACGATTAGTTGGGTTTCTTGGTTTAAGTTGAGGGGGTCAAATGAAAGGTCAGTCAAGTCCATGCTGTCCTTCCTACGCCGAATGACAGGATTGGTTTGCAGGACGGTGTACGGATTATTGTGAGTTACACAGGAAAGCAGCTAGATGTGACATTACACAGGAAAACAGCTAGATGTGACATTACACAGGAAAACAGCTAGACGTGACATTACACAGGAAAACAGCTAGATGTGTCATTACACAGGAAAACAACTAGATGTGACATTACACAGGGAAACAGCTAGATGTGACATTACACAGGAAAACAGCTAGATGTGACATTACACAGGAAAACAGCCAGATGTGACATTACACAGAGAAACAGCTAGATATGACATTACACAGGAAAACAGCCAGATGTGCTTCCTCACGCGAAAATGTCAATAAATGGGTCAAGGCGAGACTTAAATGTAACAGTGGATGCTGAACTAATGAGTGTTGGGAAGCACCACAAGGGCGGCAAAAGTATGTCGTTGAGCCCTACACAGTGCCCCCATGTACACACATTGTTGTTTAATGATTCGGGAAATAGAAATACCTGGACTTGTCAGCTGTTTTTTTTTCACGAGGAAGGAGAGGACCCTACGAATGAGCGAGGCCAGCAAAGATTTCAACATTTAGGACCCTGTACGATAGCTTCACGTTGCACCTGGGTGGTGTCAGCAACACATAAAAAAACAAGTTTCCGCAATATCCCTACAAACAGAACGGCATGATTGACAATGCTAGCAGGCGTTTCATTTAATCGTGAGAAACACAGTTGTTTCATTAAACTGTAACTGGGTTTTTTTGTTTGTTTTCTTTCTTGTTTTCTTTTCTTGAATAAGTGGGAGCCATTGGTCGTTGTTGTCAGGTGCAGTGTTAAACTAGTCTTTCCGTTCTGCATCATCTAAAGTCCCCCAAAAGGAACTTGTATTTATTTATTGTATCAGTGCTGATAGAGACTTCAGGTAAGATGGATATCAACTATGGAAGTACAAAATAAAGACAAAAAAATGGATATATCGAGATGAAAAATGGAAATGCCTTGCAGGTTTATCACGTTGAATTCTGTTATGGAGTAGGGTTTGTCATAAGGGTAGAATTTGATTGTTTCTTGTCGAAGATAAGTGACTCACAGGGCGGAACTTAGGTGCCAAACGTAGGTCAAAAATGCAATCATCTAAGGTAATTTCAACTAAACCTGCAACTGGCCTTAATGTAATTGTGCACACTCTTAAAAATTCTCTCGTTGATTTCCGCTCTCCAAGATATACCTCCAGACAGTAGATGTTCACGTCGGTGTTGTATGGAAGAAGGTTGAGCGTTTAACTTCATTATGTCTGAATATAATGGACAAACCATTATACCATTACTAATAAATTTCGCTCCGTTAGACCATAAAAAAATAAATATCGCGACTATCATCAGATTTTCTTTTCAAATAAAGGGTGGGCTAGAACCAAACTATGACCGAGAAAAGAACTATCCGGTATGCATATATGTTTATGGGCGAGTGCCTTTGTATATAGGCGCTATTCCATAAATTATAACGAGGCACATCCGTACAGAGTAGATAACAAGGCACATCCATACAGAGTAGATAACAAGACACATCCATACAGAGTAGATAACCTGGCACATTCATACAGAGTAGATAACCTGGCACATCCATCATACAGAGTAGATAACAAGGCACGTCCATACAGAGTAGATAACAAGGAACATCCATACAGAGTAGATGTTTGTTTGTTTGTTGGTGGTTAACGTCACATATTTATGCACCATGGCTAATCGTGACACAACATGGAGATGAAGTCAAGTTTAGTCAATCGTTGATCTACATGTTGCCCATTTTAGAGGACTTTCACCCCAAGCATTGGTGACTGGGTCCTATTTTACTAGTAAAGCAGAACTGGTTTACCACAGTAAACAAGTGCTGCTTACTTCCCGGGGTTCCCACGGGGAGCAGAGTAGATAACCTGGCACATCTATACAGAGTAGATAACCTGGCACATCCATACAGAGTAGATAACAAGGCACATCCATACAGAGTAGATAACCTGGCACATCAATACAGAGTAGATAACAAGGCACATCCATACAGAGTAGATAACAATGCACGTCCATACAGAGTAGATAACAAGGCACATCTATACAGAGTAGATAACCTGGCACATCCATACAGAGTAGATAACAAGGCACATCCATACAGAGTAGATAACAAGGCACATCCATACAGAGTAGATAACAAGGCACATCCATACAGAGTAGATAACATGGCACGTCCATACAGAGTAGATAACAAGGCACATCCATACAGAGTAGATAACAAGGCACATCCATACAAAGTAGATAACAAGGCACATCCATACAGAGTAGATAACAAGGCACGTCCATACAGAGTAGATAACAAGGCACATCCATGCACAGTAGATAACAAGGCACATCCATACAGAGTAGATAACAAGGCACATCCATGCAGAGTAGATAACCTGACGTCAAAGATATAAAGCACATCTAAAAAATATGTAGTCTTTAAGTTGTGTTACCTTCATGGGCGTAGCCAATGGCATCTGCCAAGTGTATCCCCGGGGGATGCTCCCCATAGAATGCACGAACATTCTAGGCGGTCCGTGGGACAAGTGTATACCCGGTGGGTGCTCCCAATAGAATGCACGAACATTCTAGGCGGTCCGTGGGAAAAAAATTAAATTTAGTATCAAATGGAGCTCTCTGGTGGACTTTCCGTTCTGCCCCCCCCCCCCCCCCCGGAAACGCCTATGACCTGCACTTCAGTATAAAACCCGATGGGCTTCCAGCATTCATTCAGTTAAACAAGAACCTCACGTGTTAATTAAGTAATAGTATTAATAAACAGTAATTAGTGATAATATTATTGTCCACATTCAACTATTGGAGTCCATGGGTGCATCATGATGCAATAAGAAAATCTGGGGTGAATCCTGAACATTGCTTTAGTTAGCGTGTTTTTGGTGATGGTGACGGGAGTGGAGTTGCGGGCATCTTTGGGGGTGGGAGGGGGGGGATAGGATAACATTTTTGTAAGTTGGTGGTGTGTAGCATATTTCGCGGGCACCTCACGCCTGGATTGGGGGGGGGGGGAGGGGTGGTTATGGGAGCGATGCGCCAGATAGGGCTGTTTTGTTAGGTAAAGGATTATACGTAAATGGTTAATGGGTGAGGAGAAAAAAAACCCTAAAATAAACGGGCTTAAATGCTGTTGTAGATTAACGGGTAATTGGGTGGGGAGAAAAAACCCTCAAATATTCCAACAGAATCCTTGATAGGAGAACTTAACGGGCTTACATGCTGTTGTAGATTAACGGGTAATTGGGTGGGGAGAAAAAACCCTCAAATATTCCAACAGAATCCTTGATAGGAGAACTTAACGGGCTTAAATGCTGTTGTAGATTAACGGGTAATTGGGTGGGGAGAAAAAACCCTCAAATATTCCAACAGAATCCTTGATAGGAGAACTTAACGGGCTTACATGCTGTTGTAGATTAACGGGTAATTGGGTGGGGAGAAAAAACCCTCAAATATTGTAACAGAAGCCTTGATAAGAGAGGTTTACGGGCTTAAATGCTGTTGTAGATTAACGGGTAATTGGGTGGGGAGAAAAAACCCTCAAATATTGTAACAGAAGCCTTGATAAGAGAGGTTTACGGGCTTAAATGCTGTTGTAGATTAACGGGTAATCGGGTGGGGAGAAAAAACCCTCAAATATTCCAACAGAATCCTTGATAGGAGAACTTAACGGGCTTACATGCTGTTGTAGATTAACGGGTAATTGGGTGGGGAGAAAAAACCCTAAAATATTCAAACAGAATCCTTGATAGGAGGGGTTTACGGGCTTACATGCTGTTGTAGATTAATTGGTAATTGGGTGGGGAGAAAAACCCTCAAATCTTGTAACAGAAGCCTTGATAAGAGAGGTTTACGGGCTTACATGCTGTTGCAGATTAATTCGTAATTGGGTGGGGAGAAAAACCCTCAAATGTTCTAACAGAATCCTTGATAGGAGAGCTTTACGGACTTACATGTTTTTGTAGATTATTTATTCTCGTAACTAACATCCATATATTTCATTCGATGATGATGAAATGTGTGGAGGATAAGTTCGGCACCATAGATTATTTGGTTCGATTCGTATTTCGACATTCCGTTGGCGTTAATTAAGGAGATTTGTCGAAAAAAATCCTGTCGTTCGTTCCCAGCAATAAAGTTCACGCTAATACGAAATCGATAGATTAGGTTGGCGTTATCAATTTCGGTCAGAACTGTATTAAAGCTTTAGAGAAAAAAATCCCCAGCAACCCATTAAAGCTCGTTTCATGATTGGCAAGTGTTTGCTGTTGTTATAAACTTTGTCAGTGGACTTCTGCGTTTATTTCATTTCTTTTTTTTACTATTTGGGCTTCTATAAATATGGCTGATGAGGTACGTAATATTTTACACAAAATACTATTTAACTTTATTTGAATTTCAACGACCACCCTTCTTCTCCCGATGACGCACTTTGTTTTCTCAGCTCACCGGAGCTAAATGTCTCGATTTCATTCCATTCACTGGTGGAGGTAGTGCGAAAGATGTTTTCGATTCTCAGAGATTGCTCAACCGATGTTGTGTAACATCACAGGTATCTTAATTCAACCATGGAATCTGAGATTCTATTTAGGCGTGCTGTGCATCTCAAAGCTTTAAGATGAATTAAGAAGAAACACTTTGGTGAGAAATTATCGCGTGGAATTTCTTTTTGTTCCTAATTATGGATACACTATTTGTGTACATGCATTCTGTACCATAAATAAGACATGCTTACGCCGCCCCAAAACTATTTCATACTTTAAATATTTGATAATCTCACTTTTAAACAGCATCTTTCGAGGCAGTAACTGTTATTTTCATTCTTGTGCAATCCAAACCAGAAAAAAACTGATGTAGTTTCATAGCAAATCTTCAGACACGAGGTGACCCTGGCTGTCGAAAGAGTCGTCAAACCCCAATAAATAAATCATAGAAAGCCCAGGCATTGTCATGAATGATCGACTCTGTATTGCAGAGAAACCTCACTAACTGTTTTCAGACAACATTCCATTTGACTGGATATGATGCAAATTGTACAGCTATGATTACATCAGAAACAATTGTAGCAGGGACAGTTAATTGGACTTTTCTCTGGTGAGCTAAAATATTACAATATTTGTAACATTTCTCTTTGAATGTAACTGGTTCAATCGAAATGCAATTGATGGACATACCCGAGTCACACTGTTTGCCAAATCAAGATTCTGCAGTAGTTTTCAGCACAGTGGTACATGGACCGAGCAAAAAACTCTCTCAGCAAATGTGACTGCAATGACCCACCATACTTTCGAGCTAAAATCTGTACCTCATCAACATGGGATTTTGTTGTTGTTTATATCAGCTTCATTTGCATATTTTCAAAATTTTCACACTTCATTTCTTTTTGGTACAATATATCAAATTTCCAGGTCTTAGCTCAAATATACCATACAAAATATAGAAATGTTGTCATTGATTTTGTAGAGGTTGGACATCACAAAAATGAGAATAGTGTTTAGAAAAATGATAACTGAAAGTGAGTTTATTATAAATTTAAATTAATAAAAAAAACTTTGCTGCTCTTGGCATATGTAGTTTGTGGTATAGAATGCAAAGGAATTGAAAATACATCATAAATTTGAACAAGATGAAACGCCAACGATATCACCCGCCGAAGAGTGGTTTACTAATGAGAAACCGTAATGAAAGTGTCAATGACACTGCAGCTCAATTTGTCCAAGAAGGGACTGAACTGAATAGAGAGATCCAGAAATAAGCCATTCACTCAAGTTTCTACGGAAAAGACATCACACCAAAACTACATATGAAATCTGAAAAAATCGGGTGAGGGATGGGACCTGTTGGGTCTACAAATGGAATTGTTGTCAATTCATATCTCAAATCCAAGATGGCCGCTGACGTCCATCTTTTTCAAGGGAATACAGAAAAATTTAATAAAATAACTCATCTAGACACCATACCAAAGTCACATCAAAAATTCGGCCTGTAGGGTCTGCTAATGGAAATGTTGACAATTCATATGTCAAATCCAAGATGGCTGCTGGTGGCCATGTTTTTTAACGAAATTCAGAAAAATTTGATAGCTCCCGTCTAGACATCACACCAAAGCTATAAGATCGTGTGAGAGATGCGGCCTTTAGGGTGTGCTAATGGAATTGTTGACAATTTACATCCAAATCCAAGATGGTTGCTGGTGGCCATGTTTTTCAACAAAGTTCAGAAATATTCGATAGCTCCCATGTAGACATCACACCAAAGCTACATATGAAATTTGAAAAAGATCGAGTGAAAGATGCAGCCTGTAGAGTGTGCTAATGGAAATATTGACAATTTATGTGCCAAATCTAAGATGACCGCTGGCGGCCATGTTTTTCAATGAAATTTGGAAAAATTCTACAGCCCCCATTTAGACATTGCCCCAAGGCAACATATGAAATTTTGGACTGATCGGCGAGAAGTGATCGGGCGAGAATTGTAGGGTGTGATAAAGGAATTGTTGGAAATTTATATCCAAATCCAAGATGGCCACTGGCGGCCATGTTTTTCAGCGAAATTCGAAAATGGCTCCGATCTGGACATTGCCCCAAAGCCACATATGAAATTTGGAACTGATCGGTTGAGAGCTGTGGCCTGTAGGGTGTGCTAAAGGAATTGTGGATGGACGGATGGACGGACAGACGGACGACGGATCGCAACCCATCCCAATAGCTCATACCTGACGTTGTCAAGTTGAGCTAAAAACTCAAATTTTCTAAGTCGAAAAGGCCCATAACTCTAGAAAACTAGAGGTAGCCGCCAAGGGTAGCCAATCCCCCGAAAAATCACCCTGATACAGTAACCTTGGTAATATTTTACATTAAATTAACACAGCCAATGTTGGTATTATTTCCTCAAATAATATAAATAAGACTACCTGTATTTGATGACATGTCAAGTTTGGTTTTGATCAGGACTGATCAAATTTTAAGTTCAAGGTCACTGTGACCTTGGCCTTTGGCACAATGACCTAAAATATGCAGAGTTCTTCTCATCAAGCTCAACCCGCATGCCAAGTGGGTTTCGACCGGGAATGCATAATTTTAATAATGAAGAGAACCGAAACCAGCTCTGACAGTTAAATTTTCAATTTCAAGGTCACTGTGACATTGACCTTTGGCAAAATGACTTAAAAAATAAATAGGGTTCTTCCTTCCATCATGTTCAACCCATAAGCCAAGTTTAATATCGATTGGGCAAGCAAAATTTCAATCAGAAAAGCCAATTCTGGTAAATGTTTAAGTTCAAGGCCACTGTGACCTTGACCTTTGGCACAATGGCCTCAAAATAAATAAGGTCCTTCCTCTCATCATGCCTTACCCACATGCCAAGTTGGGTTTCAGTTGGTTAGGCGGAACTTTAATTACACAACGGAAAACACGGATAAAAATTGATGTTCAAGGTCACTGTTACCTTGACCTTTGGCATAATGATCCCAAAATAAATAGGCTTCTTCCTCTCGTCATGCCTAACCCACATACCAAGTTTGGCTTCAATCGGCCAAGCGGAACTTTAATTACAGAGCAGTAACCAACACTGATAAAAATTAAAGTTCAAGGTGACTGTGACCTTGATCTTTGACACAATGATCCCAAAATAAATAGGGTTCTTCCTCTTATCATGCCTAACCCAAATGCCAAGTTTGGCTTCGGTCAGCCAAGCAGAATATTAGTCAGAGAGCGGAAATCAACTCCGTCTACATGCGGACGGATAGCGCCATGGCTATATCCCCCCGAAAAAATGTCGGGGGATAAAATGATTGGACAAAACCCATTACACTACTCAAGTTATCATCCAGAAACCATATAAATTGAAATTTTCTATGTCTAAAAAGGCCCATAACTATAAAAAATAAAAGTGTCAAAGACATTGTAGCTTAACTTAGCAAACTTTAACTAAAAAGTGAAATGGCAAAATTCAAGATCATTGGTCCCAATGTCATTTGATGAAACCTCAGCAAAACAGCACTGTGTGTGCGCTCAACGTTAAAGCAATCCATGCATTTTTAAATGTAAACGGAAGGTCTGGCTAAAAGAAGAATGTTGGCACACAAATGCAAGAAGTTTGAAGATCACTGTAAACGGCATTTTTTTCACAGAAATTAATGCTAATCGATAGCTCTTATCTAGAAGTCTCGCCTAATGAGCACACAAAGTTAAAAAAACTATCCTATGATAAATGCGCCCTGTTGGCGATGTCAAAGAAGAATGTTGATGCACGAATGCACTGAATTCAAAGATCGTTCCTAACGCCAACAGTTTTTGATGAAATGAAAAGAAAATCGACAGCTCCTATCTTGGTCACCCTGAATAAGCATAACACGCTTCAAAACAACCCGATAATGAATGTGCCCTCTGAGGCGTGTTGTGAGATGTTAATGTACAAATGTACTAAGTTTGAAGGTTGTTGCTGTGGCAACGTTTTTTTTTTATCTTCTTTTTTTCTTATGGAAATTCCTAAATATGTCCTGTAGGGAGTGCAAATGGATAAGTTGCATAAATGCACTAATTTCAAATGTTGGCGCTAACGACAACGTTTTTTAAAGGAAATGAAACAAAATCAATATCTCCCATCTAGAGGTCACCCCGAACACGCGTACCAAGTTTCAAAGCAATCTATTTCTATTCATAAATGTGCATTTAGAGCGTGCCAAATGAATATCTTAATGCACAAATGCATCAAGTTCATAGGCTGTTGCTGTGGCAGCGTTTTTTACGAACTTGAGCCATTTTTCAAAGCAATCCATTCATAAATGTGCTCAGTAGAGCCAAAGAAAACTGTTGCTGCAAAAATGGCAAAGTTCAAAGATCATTGCTAACAGCAACGTTTCCCGACGTAAATGAAAGAAAATGGATAACTCCCATACAGAGGTCACCCCAAACAATCATATCATGTTTAATGAAAGAGTCAATGACATTGTAGCTTAACTTGACGGTGTGTTGTGTTTGATGAAAAGGATAATGTTCAATGTTTACGAAAGGATTATGAAATACGACAAGAATTGTGATAATTGAGAATATGCTAATTTCTGTTCCCTGTATGCTATGTTTTCAATAAAAAATAATTTGAGGTGTAGCCTGTACTAAAGGATTGCGGGGTGGGTTAATGTGGCCCTCGCAGCTAATGTATGTCAACCAAAGTTACTAAGTTACAGTGAAACTATTCCAAAACGAGTCATCCAATCAAGTTACAATGAAATCTCTTCATAAATACGGCCTGTAGACTGTGCTAAAGGTTTTCGGGCTTCTGGCTTGTGTAGCCATCACGGTTGACCAATCGCAACCAAAAGTGGGCGTCCTCATCTAGACATTATACATTATAGCAAATCCACACAAAGTTACAATGAAATCCCCTCATAAATACGACCTGTTGTCTGTGCTAAAGGTTTTCGGTTTTTGGGCTCGGGCAGCCACCACGGTTGAACGATCGCGACCAAAAGGGGACGTTCTCATCTAGACATTATCCGGAGTCATCCTACCAAGTTACAATGAAATCCCTTCATAAATACGACTTGTAGACTGCGCTAAAGGTTTTCGGGCCCTTGTAGCCGTCACAGTTGACCGATCGCGACCAAAAGTGGACATTCTCATCTAGACATTATATGGAGTCATTCTACAATGAAATCCATCCATAAATCCGATCTGTGAACTGTGCTAAAGGTTGTCGGGTTTTGGGCTCGGGTTGACGGCACGGTTGATTGATCACAACCAAAAGGAGAAGTTCTCATCTAGACATCATACGGAGTCATCCAACCAAGTAACAATGAAATCCTTCCATATTAAATACGACCTGTAGACTGTACTAAAGGTTATTGGGTTTCGAGCTTGGGCACTCGTCACGGTTGACAGATGATGACCAAAAGGGGACGTTCTTATCTAGACATTATACAGTCATCCTACCAAGTTACAATGAAATCCCTTCATAAATCCGACTTGTAGACTGTGCTAAAGGTTTTCGATTTTTGGGCTCGCACAGCCATCACGGTTGACCGATCGCGACCAAAAGGGCACGTTCTCATCCAGACAGGATCTCAAACCAGCATGTGAAATTTCGTGACGATCGGACAAGAACTACGGGGTGTATGCTACAGGAAAATATGAACAGACTCACAGACTTCCGCAAACGTGATGGCAATGTCTTATTCTGACTTTGTCAAGTTAAGCTAAAAACGATACGATCATAATTGTTCCCTGTGCGTCGTGGCAAAGGATTTTATTGATGCACAACAGCACTCAATTTAAAGGTCATTGCTAGCGGCAATGTTTTTCGACAGAAATGAAAAAAATCGATAGCTCCCATCTAGAGATCACCCCACACAAGCATACGAGGTTTCAGAGCGATCCGATCATAAACGTGCCCTGTAGATTTATTTATTTATTTTCGATTTTAATGAACATTGATGAACCACAGTAAACAAAGCACTGCTTCATTTCCCGGGTTTCCCGCGGGGGACCCTGTAGATTGAGCCAAAGGAATAAATTGATGCAAAACAGCTTTCAATTCAAAGGTTGTGGCTAACGGCAATATTTTTCGACAGAAATGTAAAATGTAAAAAAAACGATAGCTCCCATCTAGAGGTTATCCCAAACAAGCATACAAAGTTTCAAAGCGATCCAATCATAAATGCGACTTGTGACGTCGTCAAGTTGAGCTAAAAATACTTGGGCAAAACTGATAACTTGTGAATATCCTTTCCTCCGTGATAGTCCATCAGCATACCACAGATCATAAATGTGCCCCGTAGGGCACGTCGAAGGAATATATTGATGCATAATTAAACTAAGTTCTAAGGAAAAGCATACAGGTTTCAAAGCGATCCTGCAGGGTGTACGAAAGGAAAATACTGATGCATAACTGCACTAAGTTCATTAAAGGTCATTGCCAATGGTAACACTTTTTGGCGGAAATGGAAGAAAATCGATAGGTCCCATCTAGAGGTCACCCCAAACAAGCATACCAGATTTCAAAGCGATTCGATCATAAATGTGCCCTGTAGGGTGTGCCAAGGGGAAATATTGCTGCCCAACTAAACTAAGTTCCAAAGTCATTCCCAACAGCAACGTTTTTTGTCGGAAATGAAAGAAAATCGATAGCTCCCATCCAGAGGTCACCTCAAACAAGCAAACCAAGTTTCAAAGCGATCCGATCATAAATGCGCCCTGTAGGACATGCCGAAGGAATTTATTGATGCATAACTGCACTTCGTTCATCAAAGGTCGTTTCCAACGGCAACACTTTTTTGATGGAAATGCAAGAAAATCGATAGCTCCCATCTAGAGGGCACCCCAAACAAGCATGCCAGATTTCAAAGCGATCTGATCATAAATGTGCCCAGTAGGGTGTGCCAAAGTGAAATATTGATGCCTAACTGCATTACGTTCATCAAAGGTCGTTGCCAGCGGCAACGTTTTGGACGGAAATGGAAGAAAATCGATTGCCCCCATCTAGAGGACACCCCGAATAAGCACACCAAGTTTCAAAGCGATCCAATCATAAATGCGACTTGTAACTTCGTCGAGTTGAGCTAAAATACTTGGACAAAACTGGTAACTTGTGAATATCCTTTCCTCCGTGATAGTCCATCAGCATACCACAGATCATTGAAATCCGACATGTACTGACCGAGAGACAGATGAGTGAAGTTGTTACGGGCGGTACTGCTAGATCCCCCGCAAACTTCGTTTTGAAGCAGGATAAAATTTAATAGCCCTTTTGCACGTTGTGATATTTGGTATTTTCTTCATATTTCATATTGTTTCTGTTTAATTCTCGTTGAGGACTTTTTGATACGTAAGTTTTTGCATGTTTAGGCTAGCTGCTTATCTATCCTACAAATATCCATATTGCAAGCAAACAGAGCTGCATGAACATCACAGTGCGTGATTATTCTGCGCTGTCAAGATGTTGACGCTATCTGAAAATCTAAATCGCGGCCCCGAAATTTTTAACACAATCTTCTCACCAATCGTTTGAGTAAACAATCTCACAAATGGCACAAAATATCCTTGCAATCACGTGTTGTGATAAATTGAATGTAAGGATGTTTAATCCCGTATTTTGGGGAGAAAATTTCGAAGCGTTTCCACCGGGAAGGTGCACGGTTCTAATTTTTCCTCATAGTAAAGTAGTGATAGTGCGTTGTACAGCCCTCAGGTGCACACTGAAACCAGCCTCTCTAAAATCACCCATTTAAACTACTCATGATTTACTGAAAAATACGGCCCCGGGAGGTTCCAAAAGTGCTCTCGGAGCTTTAATATTGAAAAATGTTTCTGGGGAGGACTTTCCACCCCACCTATGGGGAAAATACACCCTTCCCAACTCAGGATATGGCTTTCGGGATATTCCTGCAGCCTACTGATCTGAAACCCCCCACCCCGCGACTACTATATTGTAATCCCCCCTCACACCCCGCCCCGGGATCCTGGCTACGCCATCGCGACACGTTGATCCAATTAACTTCACATCGGGCTGCGCATGCGAGAATATTTAACAATTACCTGTTAGGAACGCACCTCAAGTGTTGTTTGTTGCCTGGATACAAAACTTTGTGTGTACCAAAATCTAGAGATAATGATATGACGTGTATTGTGCCAATTTACGTTAATTGTCACTCTCAATGATAAACATTTTATCGCACTGAATGGAAGCATGGGATGGCGGTGTGTTGTGCGTCTGAATTAGACATATACTTCACGACTGGCTGTACGAGAAAATATTTAATGGTTTTCTGTAGTGAGTATATCTGATTGTTGTAGGTCTATCTCATTTTGGGTGTGCAAACATTCGGTGGGGATGTGTGAAAAAAAAAACCCACAAAAACTGGATCGAACAGAATTCTATTATTTTGCAGATATGCGGCATCCAAAATAGAGAACATCCCAAGAAAATTCAATAAAAGAATGTCTTGAAAAAATTGAAATATACAAGTTGTAAATTAAACTGTTTATTTTAAAAGCAATGTTTGGTTCTTTTTTAACCCTCTGCACACTGATGGCAAAATACTGAAATATATAACATCAATTTTCTCTCACAATGCAGCAGCGAATTTAAGCAATGAAATCTTCTTGTTTAACAGAGCTGAACAACAGCTATCAAACCAGACGGAATTGGCTAAATTCTAAGCTGCATTATAGGAAAAAAAAATATGTTAAAACTTTGATATTACAAGTTACAACATAAGTGTACAGCAGAGTGCACTGTACAATAGACGCCTGCCAATGATTTATCGTTTTCCTGATATATCTGTCAAAATTGTGTCACTAAGGAGATATAATTAGCTTAACCGCAGAGTGCACTGTACAATAGACGCCTGCCAATGATTTATTGTTTTCCTGATATATCTGTCAAAATTGTGTCACTAAGGAGATATAATTAGCTTAACCGCAGAGTGCACTGTACAATGGACGCCTGCCAATGATTTATTGTTTTCCTGATATATCTGTCAAAATTGTGTCACTAAGGAGATATAATTAGCTTAACCACAAAGTGCACTGTACAATAGACGCCTGCCAATGATTTATTGTTTTCCTGATATATCTGTCAAAATTGTGTCACTAAGGAGATATAATTAGCTTAACCG
Organism: Pictodentalium vernedei; assembly: GCA_031216915.1. Classification (NCBI taxonomy): domain Eukaryota; kingdom Metazoa; phylum Mollusca; class Scaphopoda; order Dentaliida; family Dentaliidae; genus Pictodentalium; species Pictodentalium vernedei. The sequence goes on along the minus strand of CM062289.1, from coordinate 458,837,837 downwards.
CAGAGTGCACTGTACAATAGACGCCTGCCAATGATTTATTGTTTTCCTGATATATCTGTCAAAATTGTGTCACTAAGGAGATATAATTAGCTTAACCCTTTACACAATGTATTGACAATATGACAAGCGCTATTTACCAAAAGTTGAAAACTATTATTTTTTTCCAATTCTGCCCCCACAACATAACTTATGACACCTAAAAGAAACGAACAAGTAACCTACGTTTTTGAGGCAAAAAATGAAAATTCTTATTTATTCAAAACAATCTTTTGAAAGTGTCACTTTCTATCTGCATTGGGTAAAGATTTAACTGATAAAGTGCTACCCTACTATAACAAAAAACGAGTATGGAAGGGACTACGGTTTAGGCCGTTAATAAACTGGGATGCCTGACCAAATCGTGTTATTACTATTATTAATGTCAAAGACCAGAAATGAGTGGCGGCAACTTAATGAATTTAGTTTTAATTAACAGCCTTGTGCCCGCCTCTGCTTGCATGATAATATGAATTCTGGATTTTAAAACCACAAGAGAACGCCCTATAAAGTAGATATAATTTTGGTTAGCAGAATTGCTTCATATGATTTTCTATTGTTCCAATTTATTGAAGTCCTAGACACTTTTCAGTAACAAGACAAATCGTTTTGAAAAAAGTTTCATTCTTGAAGCAAATCCACATAATATAGAAGACTTTTAACTCTAACAATTTTAATAAAAAAACAGTTAAAAAAAATATAAATAAATTATCATGTAATAATGTTTACAGAACTGTGGTAATCACAAATGATCTATACTTCTATAAATTATCGCATAATGTTTACAGAACTATGCTAATCACAAATAACCTTTACTTCTATAAATTATCACATGATAATGTTTACAGAACTGTGGTAGTCACAAATTACATTTACTTCTATACATTATCACATGATAATGTTTACAGAACTGTGGTAGTCAAAAATTACCTTTACTTCCATAAATTATCACATGATAATGTTTACAGAACTGTGGTAGTCACAAATGACCTTTACTTCTATAAATTATCACATGATAATGTTTACAGAACTGTGGTAGTCACAAATGATCTTTACTTCCATAAATTATCACATGATAATGTTTACTAAACTGTGGTTGTCACAAATGACCTTTACTTCTATAAATTATCACATGATAATGTTTACAGAACTGTGGTAGTCACAGATGACCTTTACTTCTATAAATTATCACATGATAATGTTTACTAAACTGTGGTAGTCACAAATGACCATTACTTCTATAAATTATCACATGATAATGTTTACAGAACTGTGGTAGTCACAGATGACCTTTACTTCTATAAATTATCACATGATAATGTTTACAGAACTGTGGTAGTCACAAATGACCTCTACTTCTATAAATTATCACATGATAATGTTTACAGAACTGTGGTAGTCACAAATGATCTTTACTTCTAGAAATTATCACATGATAATGTTTACAGAACTGTGGTAGTCACAAATGACCTTTACTTCTATAAATTATCACATGATAATGTTTACATAATGGTGGTAATCACAAATGACCTTTACTTCTATAAATTATCACATGATAATGTTTACAGAACTGTGGTAGTCACAAATGACCTTTACTTCTATAAATTATCACATGATAATGTTTACAGAACAGTGGTGGTCACAAATGATCTTTACTTCTATAAATTATCACATGATAATGTTTACAGAATGGTGGTAATCACAAATGATTTTTACTTCTATAAATTATCACATGATAATGTTTGCAGAATGGTGGTAATCACAAATGATCTTTAATTCTATAAATTATCACATGATAATGTATACAGAACAGTGGTAGTCACAAATGATTTTTACTTCTATAAATTATCACATGATAATGTTTACAGAACGGTGCTAATCACAAATGACCTTTAATTCTATAAATTATCACATGATAATGTTTACAGAATGGTGGTAATCACAAATGATCTTTACTTCTATAAATTATCACATGATAATGTTTACAGAACTATGGTAGTCACAAATGATCTTTACTTCTATAAATTATCACATGATAATGTTTACAGAACTGTGGTAGTCACAAATGTCCTTTACTTTTATAAATTATCACATGATAATGTTTACAGAACTGTGGTAGTCACAAATGACCTTTACTTCTATAAATTATCACATGATAATGTTTACAGAACTGTGGTAGTCACAAATGTCCTTTACTTCTATAAATTATCACATGATAATGTTTACAGAACTGTGGTAATCACAAATGATCTTTACTTCTATAAATTATCACATGATAATGTTTACAGAACTGTGGTAGTCACAAATGGCCTTTACTTCTATAAATTATCACATGATAATGTTTACAGAACAGTGGTAGTCACAAATGACCTTTACTTCCATAAATTATCACATGATAATGTTTACAGAACTGTGGTAGTCACAAATGACCTTTACTTCTATAAATTATCACATGATAATGTTTACAGAACTGTGGTAGTCACAAATGACCTTTACTTTTATAAATTATCACATGATAATGTTTACAGAACAGTGGTAGTCACAAATGATCTTTACTTCTATAAACTATCACATGATAATGTTTACAGAACTGTGGTAGTCACAAATGACCTTTACTTCTATAAATTATCACATGATAATGTTTACAGAATGGTGGTGATCACAAATGATTTTTACTTCTATAAATTATCACATGATAATGTTTACAGAATGGTGGTAATCACAAATGATCTTTAATTCTATAAATTATCACATGATAATGTTTACAGAACTGTGGTAGTCACAAATGTCCTTTACTTCTATAAATTATCACATGATAATATTTACAGAACAGTGGTAGTCACAAATGATCTTTACTTCTATAAATTATCACATGATAATGTTTACAGAACAGTGGTAGTCACAAATGATCTTTACTTCTATAAATTATCACATGATAATGTTTACAGAACAGTGGTAGTCACAAATGATTTTTACTTCTGTAAATTATCACATGATAATGTTTACAGAACAGTGGTAGTCACAAATGATCTTTACTTCTATAAATTATCACATGATAATGTTTACAGAACAGTGGTAGTCACAAATGATCTTTACTTCTATAAATTATCACATGATAATGTTTACAGAACAGTGGTAGTCACAAATGATCTTTACTTCTAGTATTTACATGTACACTTCTAATATTTACATGAACAGGAGGGCATGTAGAATTCCAAAGTATCTTTTATTTCAGACAAGTAATGATCACAAATATGTTTTGTAGTTTGGGTAGAGCTGTTAGTAATTGGGAGGGAGTACCTCTGACGTTGTTTAGATCATAACTGTGGTATCTTACAAAAATTCTACAACTTTGTGATTGGGACAATGGATGCTTAAAGGCTACATAATCAAAACATCTTGAAAGTTGAATTTAATTTTTACTCTTATTTTTGTTAATGAGCCAATCCTTCATTTAAAGTAAAAAACGGACGTAAAAATGTCAAAAATGATGTTAAAGCAAAATATCCAAAAACCACTATTTCAGCCGATGAACAATTCTTACCTAAAAATTTAGTAGTATGTTGTAGACATACCAAATTTTCGGGTAAATCAGAATTGTTTGTCGGCTAAAAACTAACTGCATTTTTAGATATGATTTTTATTGGAGAATATATTTCCCAAATTTCTTGAGTGAGTGTTCATGAACATGGCAGCTATTGAAGGTTCTGGAAAAAACCATCAAATTGACATTATTTTGAATAAAAGGTGGGCTTCATTTGCACTAAGTTAAATTGCACCAAGTTAAAAATTGGTCTTCCATATAGAGACCAATAATTAATTGATAGGCCTGATGTGAACAAACTTGAATCTGACCCCTGTAAGGATTCTGTATATCATATATTAAAAGATTCTGAAAAGTGGTTGTGGGCCTAAAAAAGGTAAAAATCTATTTCTCAGACCCTCCTACATGGTCCTTTTGGCTACCGCATGCTCTCTTTTTATAACCAATGCAAACTTCAAATGAAAGTGTCAATGACACTGTAGCTCAACTTGTACATGTATTGTATGTGACACAGCAGTGACACACATCTAGGTAATGACCTGATAACAAAGGTACATATAAAGTATTGTAATGGTCTGTACATAAATACTGACCGTAGCCTGTAACAAATGTATAGGTAAAGTATTGTAAAGGTGGGTGACAGTTAGATGTTAAACTAGAAAAGAAATCTCCACGGGGTTAATGTTACAATGGGCATCCTTGTATGGTGCACCATAAGCTAAATGTTAGCAATTGTTTTGGCCTGTTTGTTTCAAAGCCTTCTAAGGTTGATTCCTACTAATTAATAAATATTTGTCCAGTCCTTAAAATATAGGTATTTGAATTTTTTATCTTTAGCTCATAGGGTTCCTTCCCACGGGTGAGGAGGTATTATTTTTCTTATTGTAAATAGAAAATGAGGTTGTGCTAATAATGTTTACCCTCCCCAAACAACAACAAATATTAACACAGGAACTTGGCTCCAACACATTTGAATATACACATCCTAGGGATGCTGAATTCAAGAAACATTCTTTTGCCTGGTGTTTTTGGAAAAAGACTTTTAATTATCTCCCTTTTTGAGTCCCAGAGTGGATCTGACTGAACCAAAAAATATTTGTTCTCATAGCACAGTGATAACAAAGGCACCCAATAAATTTATAGCAAACATTACTGACATAAAAAATCTTCTTTACAGGTTCTGCACAAAAATGGAATACACAGAATTCCAGTAAATTATGACTGGCAACAGGCATTTTGAATTTCTAGCCGAGCCCCAAAGCACTCATTACCATCCCATGAATAATAACAAACACATTCCTAGAAGTTCTGTACAAAAAACTGATTACACCTAATTTCAGTATAAAATGGCCGTCGGCAGCCATCTTGAATTTTGGACAGCACCCAAAAACACTCATCCATGTCCCGAGGTGATAACAAAGGGTACCCAAGACGTTTCATGAAGATCGGTTCATAAATACAGCCTCTAGCCCGAGCTGTGTATAAGTAGCACTGAATAAATCAAAGTTCATCTAATTTGCATAATTTCTGCACAAGAAAAAAACCTGTATTATATGTGATGTATTCCATGTTACTAAATATTCATTCAATAATCTATTCAAATCAGAATCTTCATATAGTTTTGTACAAAAAACTTATTGTACCTAATTTTGGTACAAAATGGCCACTGGCAGCCATCTTGAATTTCAGACCACACCCAAAAACACTCGTTCTCGTCCCAAGATGGTAACATAGGTACCCAAGAATTTCCGTGAAGATCGGTTCATAAATACAGCCCCTAGCTCGAGCCATATTGACTGGTGTACTTACTGAGTATAAGTAGCACTGAATAAATCGAAGTCCATCTAATTTGCATAATTTCTGCACGAGAAAAAAACCTGTATTATATGTGATGTATTTTCTGTTACTAAACATTCATGCAAAAATTTATTCAAATCAGAACTTTCATGCAGAAGTTCTGTACAAAAGACTGATTGCACTAATTTCGGTACAAAATGGCTGCTGGTGGCCATCTTGAATTTTGGACCGAACCCAAAAACATTCGTTCTCATCCCACGGTGATAACAAAGGTACCCAAGAAGTTTCATAAAGATCAGTTCATAAATATGGCCTCTAGCCCGAGCTGTATAAAAGTTGTGTACAAAAAACTGATTGTACCTAATTTTGGTACAAAATGGCCACTGGCAGCCATCTTGAATTTTGGACCACACCCAGAAACACTCGTTCTTGTCCCAAGGTGAAAACAAAGGAACCCAAGAAGTTTTGTGAAGATCGGTTCACAAATACAGCCCCTAGCCCGAGCCGTATTGACATGTGTACTTATTGTGTATAAGTAGCACTGAATAAAACAAAGTTCATCTAACTTGCATAATTTCTGCACGACCTGTATTATATGTGATGTATTCCATGTTACTAAACATTCATACAGAAATTTACTCAAATCAGAACTTTCATACAAAAGTTCTGTACAAAAAACTGATTGCACTAACTTAGGTACAAAATGGCTGCTGGTGGCCATCTTGAATTTCAGGCCGCACCCAAAAACACTTCTCGTCCCACGGTGATAATAAAGGTACCCAAGAATTTTCATAAAGATCAGCTCATAAATACGGCCTCTAGCCCGAGCCGTATTGAATTGTTGACGGATGGATGGACGGACAGACAGGCAAATGGACAGACAGACGACAGGCCATGGCATAACCTCAAATTTGACTATGTCAAAGTTAAGCTAAAAATAAAAATGTAATGGTTTATGTCTGATATTATACCCAAGTTAATAAAACTGATAAATTTGTCCCTTGAGTGCAAGAAGGCTTTGCAATGCTTTTGGCTTTGTTGATGCTTTAGCATTGCAAATCCTTCTTGCACTGTAGGGATGAAATACACCACCACCCATGCTGTTCTGGACTGTAGATTATGAGGCCTAAGACATAAAACAACCAAGAACATGAACTTTTGATTGCAAAGAAATAATTACAAAAAAAAAATAAAATAAAAAACCGTCCGTCCATATGCAGTTTTACAAAAAAATGGTCTGAGAAACAGAAAATCTACTTTATGAGGCCTTATTCCTCATGTTGGATTAACTTAATATTCGGAATACAATTGGGATCCCACATATTAACACAGGGTGTTGGTTTGCATAAACGTATTTCTGACCTCTCTGAGGATGCTGTATACCAAGAATAAAAACATTTTGACTGGTGGATCCAAAGGAAGAAGATTTTTAAAGATTATTCCTCACACTGCACTAGTTTAAAATATAGACTTGATTTGAACAAGCGTGAATCGGACCCAAGTGGAGATGTTGATGAGATGATGAGTGTGACCCCTGTAGAGATGTTGATGAGTGTGACCCCTGTAGAGATGTTGATGAGTCTGACTGGCGGTTCTGTAGAGATGCTGATGAGTCTGACCTGTGGTTCTGTAGAGATGTTGATGAGTCTGACTAGTGGTTCTGTAGAGATGTTGATGAGTCTGACTGGTGGTTCTGTAGAGATGTTGATGAGTGACTGGTGGTTCTGTAGAGATGTTGATGAGTCTGACTGGTGGTTCTGGAGAAGAAGGCTTTTAAGAGTACTTTTCATATTGCACCAAGATGAAATTTGGGTAATATATTGAGCCCAAATATAAACTGAGTGACTTTTTTTTTTTAATAAACTGGTATCTGACCTTGCTATGGATGCTGTATACCAAATATCAAAACATTCTCATCAGTTCTCTGGAAAGGAAATTTTTTTTAATTTTTGCAAATATGCTGACTCAGCACTACATTCCACATTTGGTTCAAATCAGATCATCGATTAGAAAAAGAGAAATTTGGGGTGGGCCAAAAATCCCTCCCATTACAAAGGCAACTATTGCCCCACAAACTTCATTTTAACACAGCAGATTCAAACTACACCACAAAAGGAAGTTCTGTACCAAATATCATGTCAATGTTCTCACTAGTTCATGAGATTTTTTTTTGGAAAATTTCAAAGTATTTTTCTCCCACTCCCTCCCTATGGGGTTGGGCAAGTTGATTTGAACAAAAAAAAATGTGATGTCAGAACAAGCAAGCACCTCAAATTTCACTGAAATCTTTCAGTGATTTTAGAGGAAAAGGTGCAAACACCATGTTCATAGACGGTGGATGGTGAGTGAATTAGAATAGCTCACTGTAACTTTCAGTCAGATAAGCTAACAAGATTAATCACAATAGAAGGCAGGATGACTGATAATTAAACTGTTTAACCCTTTACCCAACGAATCGCCCGCATCCACCCACGTAATATGCAAATTCAGCAGCTGAAAAAATATTATTTTTCGAAAAATTTCAACAAAACCATATCATGTGACCCATCTTTGGAACGAGCTCGTCGAGCTTGTTCCAAAGATGGGTCACATGATATGGTTTTGTTGAAATTTTTCGAAAAAATTTAAAAAATGATATTTAAAATAATAAATTTTGAAATCGCCTGCATTGGGTAAAGGGTTAAAGACATCCTACATGTTTTGCTATCCTAAATAATTTACGTAGTCACAACTGTATTTGTCAAGGGTTTTGTTACAATTTATTGGAGTGTGTCCAGAGGCACTCTCCAAGAAACTATAACAGAACAAATTGACAAGAACAGTTTACAATATCATGGGCTTCTAATTTAATATGAAGCATACCCAATGAATATAAAACCTTCATCACAGCACATGCCAGGAAATAACCCATGAATGACTGTTTAGGTTACACATGGGTTACTTCAGTCATAAAACATACAAATGAACAATACAATGGAACCCTGTTAAATGAAAACCCACTTTTCCAATGAAAAGTATTCAATTAACAGGAGTATTCAATTAACAGGGATTGTGTCATTTTCCTGTATTCTAGATAAACTTAGCATTTATTCTATTATATATCTTGTTTGACAGAGCTCTATGAGCTCTGTCAAACAAGATATAATAGATTAAATGCCTGTATGGGATGTTCTGAGGCCAAATAGGTCCATAAACAAAGGAAAACTGGGGCAAGTCAGGGTAATTTCTTGACAGGTTGCAAGATTTTTTAGTCAATTAACAGGAGTTTACTCTATTATTATTTATTTATTTATTGATGTTTAAGGTCACATATTTATACACAATGGTTAATCATGACCGTGACAGTTTTACGGGTGGAGGAAGCCGGAGTTCCCGGAGAGAACCACCGAGCAACGACGAGCAACTGCCAGCTCCCCAACATCGTAACTCCGCACTGCAGCACAGGCAAGGTTAGATTGGTTGAAGACATGCATACCATCGATGTGCAGTACGCCTTAGTACACGGCGCCATCGTGCCCCCACGCGGTCAATGGAGATGAAGTGTCTTGCCCAAGGACACAACGCGGTTGCTGCAGGTGGGATTCGGACCGAGGACCTCTCGGCTTGCAGCCTGCACCTCTACCTACTGAGCCACCACGCTCCCCAAGGAGTTTACTCTATAACCTATATTCAATTAACAGGTTGAATTTGTACTGAGGTATGGTAAATGGTTTTGTGTTGGGGAAATTCTATTCAATTAACAGGATTATTCAGTTAAGAGATATCCAATTAAGTGGGCTCCACTGTACAACATAAATACAATTGGTAATCAGACATGCTTTGCCTGTCAGACCTGATAATCTTTTAGGACTAACTCGACTCAAAGAATGCTCATTGCATCCACACATCAATAGAATGGCATGTTGTTTAAATCTTAACAAAATTTCCATCAAAATGAATAGCAGCTACTAACAAATGATGTAAGGCATTGATGGTAAAGGACATCCCTGACAATGCTGTTAGGGTATCCCACAACAAGCCCACCATAAATTGAATTTGTACTGAGGTATGGTAAATGGTTTTGTGTTGGGAAATTCTATTCAATTAACAGGATTATTCAGTTAAGAGATATCCAATTAAGTGGGCTCCACTGTACAACATAAATACAATTGGTAATCAGACATGCTTTGCCTGTCAGACCTGATAATCTTTTAGGACTAACTCGACTCAAAGAATGCTCATTGCATCCACACATCAATAGAATGGCATGTTGTTTAAATCTTAACAAAATTTCCATCAAAATGAATAGCAGCTACTAACAAATGATGTAAGGCATTGATGGTAAAGGACATCCCTGACAATGCTGTTAGGGTATCCCACAACAAGCCCACCATAAAGCAGGTAGTTTCCCTGATAGGGGGAGGGGAGCTGTTAGCCCAAGCTGATTCCTCCCCTTCAAACGTAAGCTCTTTATTTCAAGGCCTGAGAACACACAAACTTTTCATATCCCACCACTCAACCAGTTATAGGCAATGTTCTTTTTAAATCTAATAGTTTTCCTATTCCAAAAAGTGAAGCTTGCCCAAGTTTCTAGAGGTCCAAGACAAGAGATTTCTAAATGCCACAACTCCTAGCACTCTGGAAGTGCGACATAATTTTCTCCAATCACACTGTTTTTCTCTTGTGTAACTATGAATTTAACAAATTATATCTTGTTTGACAGAGCTCACTGAGCTTTGTCAAGCTAGGCACCTGCGAATTGCTCATTTTGATCAAATCGAATTGGTGAAAACGAATCGAATTTCAAATAGAACTTCGAATTGAATCACAGTTAATGGATACGTCATTAACACAGTTAATGGATACGTCATTAACACAGTTAATTGATACATCATTAAAACAGTTAATGGATACGTCATTAAAAGAACTAAAACACTAACCCCCATTATTAAAAGACACACAATTATGTCTCTAGATTGCATTTTTGCCTCACAACTTCCCACACTATAAATTGAGATATAAACCAGTATACTAGTTATTTATTGAAATAATTCGAATTGACTTTGTAGCTTCAAAACTGCAGCAATAAACATTTTTAAACGAACCTGGCTGATACGGTGGATACCTCACTTTTATGACATGTTTTCTTGGAAAAAACCTGTTTCAAATCGGATCAACTCCATTCGGTCAAAAAGCCATTTATTTTAAATAAAAATGCAGAATGACTAAAACAAAATGATAATTCAACGCCCAATGGAGTCGATGTGCTTGTACATTAAAGCCTGCTCTATTTCTTTTAGAAAACCATTGCTTTTGATGATGTTTCCAGTAATTGTGATAAAAACAGAACAATACACAATATACCAATAACACAATTTTGGAGGGCGTTACGGTTTATTAACGGCCCGACAGGAATGATTAACAGCCAGAGGGTCCATTAACAGCCCGAATGCTGTTAATCATTCCTGGAGGGCCGTTAATAAACAGGGACACCCAACAAAATCTTGTTATTATTATTATTACCACTTCTAAAATGGTTAAATCCAAAGGTTCTTCATCAAGTTCACTTGATTGTGACATCCCAAGTTTTCGCAATGACATTTAACCAAAACACAGGTGTTGTCTGTTTCTAGATAAACAAAATGTCACGTGGTCAATGACATGATATCTTAATTTAAACATTTTTGTTTGCCACGAAAAATTGGCCTTCTCCCGAAATCTACTAACAAAAACCTACCGTAATGAATGAATTACACTCACCTTGACAAATGCTTCATCACCGAAGTAATGAGGAAATCACTCAAATTTGACATGCTTTTTTAACATTCAGTGCACATAAGCGTGTTTCATCATCTCGGAACCAGTGGCGCTTTTGGTATGACAGATTACATAAACTATAACCGGAGCTGGGGCTGTTAATGAAACATTTAGCCGGAAACGGGCTGTTAACCACGTTAACACACAACTTCCGGTTTGAGTCTGTGCATTATGCACTTTTACAGTAAAGGTAAAATTGTGTTAAAATACTAGAGAATGCCTGCAAAAGTGGCAATAATATAAAATAATGTGATCATGTTGTGGAACAAATCATTTATTGAAGTTGAACAGCTCAATAACTTTTCAAAGTTCCAAACTTTTTTATACATAGTAAATGATGATAATGCACAATAAGTTGAAATGAACAGTTGTAGCGGTAATAGTGTTTGTGCATTGCTATAAACACAGTTACCATTACAAGTCAGTTATGTTTCTACTCAGAACAATATTCAATATAAAATAATAACAATCTGTAAACATTCACAGTTACGGCTGAAGTATAATTGAAAATATTCAATTTTCCAATATCAAACCAAATCGAATCGAATCAAATATTGACTTTCAAATAGAATTTCAAATCAATTTTTCGTGGAAGCCTATGTCAAACAAGGTATATTTTGTTCAATATCAAACTGGAGAATGGGATATATTTGCCGTTGAAAACTTTTTTGACATCAGAGTGCATGAGCTTCTAGAGATCTGTTGGATATATACAGTGGAGCCCACTTAATTGGATATCTCTTAATTGTATATCCCTGTTAATTTAATATAATTTTCAAACACAAAACCATTTACCATATATTCAGTACAAATTTGATCTGTTAATTGCATATGGGTTGTAGAGTAAACTCCTGTTAATTGTATATAAATTTTTGTAATATGTCAAAAAGAATTACTGTGACACGCACCAAATTCCCCTTATATATCAACCTTTTTGGCCTGACTACATCCAATACAGACATTTATTCTATTATATCTTGTTTGGCAGAGCTCTATGAGCTCTGACAAACAAGATATAATAGAATAAATGCTCAGTTTACCTCCAGAACACAGGAAACTGACCAAATCCCTGTTAATTGTGTATACTCCTGTTAATTGAATAATTTTCACTGGCAAAATGGATATTCAATTAAGAGGATTCTACTGTATATGTAACAAAATGAAATTTCATAACAACCACAACTTGACTTCATTTGAAATTAATATATATTTTGTCTTCTTTGAGATATTCAATCACAGTTTATTCTAGCTATCACTGTAATATCTTTTTTTCATCATTCGGTACTTCCTTAACATATACAAAGCTTCCATTTCCTTGACGACATACTGTCCTCTGGCGATCAACATTTCAATCTGCTGAGGGTCCTTCACATCTTTGTTTTTCAAGAAAGCTTCCTTCAATTTGACATGAAAATAATCAGCTCCTTTTGGATATTCTTTTCCAAGATGATAAAGCTGGTGTAACAAAAGATAAGAGTAAATATGAATATAAATTAACATCAAACTACTGTTCCAATCAAAAGTTGCATTTAATTTAATTGATCTTTGAGATCAAGGCCAGGACATAATACAACTTATCTAGAAGTAAAGGTTGGAAATAAACAATAGGATTGGAGAGTAATGGTTGAGTGGATAAGAATGCTGGTCTCTCATGTCACAGGTTCCAGGATCGATCCTAGGTCGCGGAAAGTTCTCAAGTAGTGTTCAACCGATGATCGGAACCGGCCACCACAATGGGCCGATTGTGAGCAATCGGATGACAATGGCAACTGCTCCCGGAACATCGGTTCAACAGACTGTTGCCAAGCAGCTGCAAGCATTTTGTGATGATACCTAAACCACATTTTTTGCAATTGTTCAATTGTTAATGTAAAATGATGTCAACGACACCATTCAATAAAAGTTGAAAAACCACCACAATGTGTGTTACTCTTAATCTCCCTAGACACCTCTATGGGATATACAAGTTAAACGACCTGTAATGCTTAAATTTTAGTGTAATTTCGGCAATCGCCAGTTCATACCGGAAAAGTGAAGGTTGCATTACATTGACTCAGGTCGCAGTAAAATTACCAGTTGTGCGCACTTGGGTGGTAAACGTGGCTCTGAGAGAGCCACGTTTACCACCCAAGTGTGCGTGACTGGTAATTTTACTGGACCTGATTCAACAGAGTTTAACTCTGAAATATGTTCAATTTAGTATAGTTCTTTCAAGTCTCGACATATCTGGTAGTGAATGAACTGTAAACCCGTAAAATAAGTTCAATTTAATGTAGATCGAGCCTCAACTTGTCTAGTAGTGCACAGTATTACAACTGGAATCGGCATGGGAATCAGCCAATTGTGAGCTCAAATAACCTGTAATCGGTCAGTGGTCATATTTGGTTATTGGTTGAACACTATTCTCGAGGCGTCCGAACACTCTCAGAATTAATTGTGGGGTTGATGATGTTACAGCGTACCGTCCTCTTGGGTGGGGATGTAAAATGGCTGTCTTCTGTGCAGAGAGAGACACACTCTGTGTAGGCTAAAGATCCCTTTGTAGTGTTCGAAAAGAGTGAGGCCACAAAGTTGCTGCTATGAAGGTCATCCCACACACCTGCATCATTGGGCCAAGGAGAGGCATTAATATAACTTTCTCCCCCAATCCTCATAAAACAAATAAGCTTAACCCTTTACCTAACATGAAAAGCAGATGACACTTGAAAAAAAAATTCTTCAATAACTAATTTTTTGTCTCAAAAACATAGATTATGACCCCTTGTTGGAATGAGCTCCACTGAGGGGTCATAACCTATGTTTTTGAGACAAAAAATGAAAAAATAATGAAAATTAATTTGCGATTATTTAGAATAGTGCTCACATAGGCCGGTTTTGTCCATTATGTTGGGTAAAGAGTTAAAATAAATGACTAAACTAAGTTCAAAGATTGTTGCCTGCGGCAACATTTTTTGACGGAAAGGGAAGAAAATCGATAGCCCCATTTAGAGGTCACCCCAAATAAGCATACCAAGTTTCAAAGCGATCTGATCATAAATGCAACCTGTACGGTGTGCCAAAGGAAAATGTGGACGTACGTATGTACATACGCCCACTCGTACGGACATTCATATGTACATATGCCGATGGACGAGAAGTGATGGCAATAGCTCAGCTTGACTTTGTCAAGTTGAGCTAAAAACTTGATTCTACACCTCAAAAGGAAGCTCAGTACCAAATATCAAGTCTAGTGTTTATGCTGGCTCAAATATTCTACATCTCAAAAGGAAGCTCAGTACCAAATATCAAGTCCAGTGTTTATGCTGGCCCACATATTTTTGATGCCGAACTTTTAGCCAATTGAAAGTTATTGGTGCAAAACAAAATACTTTGGTGCCAAACAAAATGTTTTGGTGCCAAAACTTTGAGTATATGAAAAAATCAATCTATTTCAATTTCATAAAATAAAATCTATTTAATAGATCAGCATGGGACAAGTAGAAAAACTTCAAATACAGAGGCAGGGCAGATAAATGATGATAAAGGTTCTCATTGACTTTCACCTTCAAAAACAACCAACAATTTATGTATTGTTATTGTCCTCCAACTTATTTCGACAAGAACTGTATAACAAAAATTAAAATCAATTAAGTATGTTGATTTCATTTCTATTGTTACACATTTTTTTTTTTACACAATATTTTGGGGCCAAAATTCTAGCCCAACACGCAATTTTTAGTGCCAAACTGAATTTGTTAGTACAATTGGCTAATTTGACACCCAACAGTGTGATCACTAACCATTAGTTCATGAGAAGAAGATTTATTTAAAATTTTAGTGCATTTTACTCAGACATGTTAACCCCCCCCCGGAATGCCTGGGAAATTCCCGGAAATTCAAGGTTGTTCAAGGCGTGCCAGAAAAAGATTTCCTTGGACCGAAAATCCTGGAAAAAATCAAAACATTTGGCAGTTTTGAAATGATTTGAGGGTCAATTTGAGATCAGTTTCAAAAGATTTGTAGTCTTAGCAATTCCCTGTTCGAAAGTCATTAAAATGATCGTGAAATTCATTAATAAAAGCAAAAAAGGAT
Organism: Pictodentalium vernedei; assembly: GCA_031216915.1. Taxonomy (NCBI): domain Eukaryota; kingdom Metazoa; phylum Mollusca; class Scaphopoda; order Dentaliida; family Dentaliidae; genus Pictodentalium; species Pictodentalium vernedei. The sequence continues at coordinate 458,822,593 of CM062289.1, read as the reverse complement.
GTTTGTACCTTTTTAAAGTGTACATACAAAATTCGTCTCGATCAGTTGTTTTCATTGTGCCAGTTTGTGATGATCCTGTTTCAAACACCTGATCATCAACAACTTCAGATGTTTGGTTTGTAAAATAAAGTTTCATTCAATAGAGAATTCCCCTTTAAAGGTCTTCAATTTATATTTTTCCTGCATTTGAATAAGGCTGGCCAAGTTTTGCTTTATAAACTGCAACACTGTGTTTGAACATTGAAAAGAGAATATAAATCACAAGAGCCCCAAGGGGCCTGAGGGCGCTCACCTGACATGGTAGCCTAAATATCAACCCAGAGAATTGATTTCAACAAGTTACATCTGCTCCTCCTAAGAAAAGCTTATACCAAATATCCAAAGATTCTGACCAGTGGATCTAAAAAAAAGAAGATTTTTAAAGAATATTCCTCATATTGAACTAAGTTATAATTTGGGCTCCCACAGGGAGCCCATATATAAACCCAAGGACTTGGCTTTAACAAATTTGAATCTCACCCCCCTAAGGATGCTGCACACCAAATATCGAAACATTCCGACTGCTGGATCTGAAGAAGAAGATTTTTAAAGAAAATTCCTCATTTTGAACTAAGTTACAATTCAAGCTCCCACAGTGAGTCCAAATATGGACCTAGGGACATGGCTTGAACAAACTTGAATCTCACCCCCCTAAGGATGCTGCATATCAAATATCAAAACATTCCAACTGCTGGATCTGAAGAAGATTTTTAAAGAAAATTCCTCATTTTGAACTAAGTTATAATTCGGGTTACCACAGTGAGCCCAAATATGAACCCAGGGACTTGGCTTGAACAAACTTGAATCTCACCCCATTAAGCATGGTGCATACCCAATATCAAAAGATTCTGCCTGCTGGATCTTGAGAAGAAGATTTTCAAAGAAATTTGCCTGACATGCACTAAGTTTGAATTCGAGCTTCTATAGTGAGCCCAAATATGAATCTAGGGAGCCGATTTGAACAAATTTGAATCAGATCCACCCCACAATGTTGCATACCAAATATCAAAAGATTCTGCCTGCTGGATCTGGAGAAGAAGATTTTTTAAGAAATTTTCATGAAATGCACTAAGTTCGAATTCGAGCTTCTATACTGAGCCCAAATAAAAACCCAGGGGGACGATTTGAACAAACTTGAATCAGATCCACCCCACAATGTTGCATACCAAATATCAAAAGATTCTGCCTGCTGGATCTGGAGAAGAAGATTTTTTAAGAAATTTGCCTGAAATGCACTAAGTTCGAATTCAAGCTTCTATACTGAGCCCAAATATAAACCCAGGGGGCCGATTTGAACAAACTTGAATCAGATCCACCCCACAATGTTGCATACCAAGTTCGAATTCGAGCTTCTATAGTGAGCCCAAATATGAATTCAGGGGGCCTATTTGAACAAACTTGAATAAGATCCACCCCTCAATGTTGGATACCAAATATCAAAAGATTCTGCCTGCTGGATCTGGAAAAGAAGATTTTTTAAGAAATTTGCCTGAAATGCACTAAGTTCGAATTCGAGCTTCTATACTGAGCCCAAATATAAACCCAGGGGGCCGATTTGAACAAACTTGAATCAGATCCACCCCACAATGTTGCATACCAAGTTCGAATTCGAGCTTCTATAGTGAGCCCAAATATGAATTCAGGGGGCCTATTTGAACAAACTTGAATAAGATCCTCAATGTTGGATACCAAATATCAAACCATTCTGCCTGCTGGATCTGGAAAAGAAGATTTTTTAAGAAATTTGCCTGAAATGCACTAAGTTCGAATTTGAGCTTCTATACTGAGCCCAAATATAAACCCAGGGGCCAATTTGAACAAACTTCAATCACATCCACCCCATAATGTTGCATACCAAATATCAAAAGATTCTGCCTGCTGGATCTTGAGAAGAAGATTTTCAAAGAAATTGCCTGAAATGCGCTATGTTCGAATTCGAGCTTCTATACTGAGCCCAAATATAAACCCAGGGGGCCGATTTGAACAAACTTAAATCAGATCCACTCCACAATGTTGCATACCAAATATCAAAAGATTCTGCCTGCTGAATCTGGAGAAGAAGATTTTTTAAGAAATTTGCCTGAAATGCACTAAGTTCGATTTTGGGCTTCTATAGTGAGCCCAAATATGAATCCAGGGGGCCGATTTGAACAAACTTGAATCAGATCCACCCCACAATGTTGCATACCAAATATCAAAAGATTCTGCCTGTTGGATCTGGAGAAGAAGATTTTTTAAGAAATTTGCCTGAAATGCACTAAGTTCGAATTCGAGCTTCTATAGTGAGCCCAAATATGAATCCAGGGAGCCGATTTGAACAAACTTGAATCAGATCCACCCCTCAATGTTGCATACCAAATATCAAAAGATTCTGCCTGCTGGATCTGGAGAAGAAGATTTTTTAAGAAATTTGCCTGAAATGCACTAAGTTCGAATTCGAGCTTCTATACTGAGCCCAAATATAAACTCAGGGGGCCGATTTGAACAAACTTGAATCAGATCCACCCCACAATGTTGCATACCAAATATCAAAAGATTCTGCCTGCTGGATCTGGAGAAGAAAATTTTTTAAGAAATTTGCATGAAATGCACTAAGTTCGAATTCGGGCTTCTATAGTGAGCCCAAATATGAATCCAGGGGGCCGATTTGAACAAACTTGAATCAGATCCACCCCACAATGTTACACACCAAATATCAAAAGATTCTGCCTGCTGGATCTAGAGAAGAAGATTTTTTAAGAAATTTGCATGAAATGCACTCAGTTCGAATTCGAGCTTCTATACTGAGCCCAAATAAAAACCCAGGGGGCCGATTTGAACAAACTTTAATCAGATCCACCCTACAATGTTGCATACCAAATATCAAAAGATTCTGCCTGCTGGATCTGGAGAAGAAGATTTTTTAATTTTTTTCCCATTGCCTACAGTGTTAAAAAGTGCTGACTCAGCACTTTTTCAAAGTCCTGAAAAATGTACCTTGTGATCAAACCGATAGGGCTTTTTTTTAACCATTCAATTCTACTGGATAAAAGTAAGCTTTATACAAAATAAGAATTCTCTGTGCTGTGTAGTGTTGGAGATATGGCAGTTTTAAGGTTTTTCCTATTTTTAGCTCCCGAGGTTCCCACGAGGCAATGAGAATATTTTTTTTTGCATTAATCAACTACTTATGATCCATTATCATCTCATATCAAATTTGGTTCAAATCGACCTCACAGTTCTGAAAATAGAAATTTTAGGCATGGCCAAAATTTTTTCCCCTCCCATAATGAAGGCAAATAATGCCCGACAAACTTCTCTTGAACAAACTTGATTATAAACCTCAAAAGGACTCCATAATTCCACATATCAAGTCTCTGCTACTGGTGGTTCATTAGAAGAAGATTTTCAAAAAAATTTGGCCATTTTTTCCCCACACCTCTGCTCAATATGAGCCAAAACCTATTTTGGATAAAAATCAAAATGCCCCTATATAACCACTACTTACATGAAATTTAATTAAAATGTGGCCAGTGGTTTAGGAGAAAGAGGCTCAAACACCACCTTCATGACGGACGACGGACGACAGACGAAGAGTGATAAGAAAAGCTCACCCTGACTTTCAGTCAGGTGAGCTAACAATTGAGGTTCCACTCTACAATTTCGCACTATTGCCATGTAAAATAGAGATATATTTTTAGTATCAGATATATGATTACATTAGGCTTTTTGTTGGACAAGAGAATTTGAAGTTGGAGTCGGATACATAGGGGTAAATCACCAGATGAATTATGGGAAGGTGTCTTTGAAAAATAGACTATTTTTTAAAATGTAAGTTTTACTCGGGTTTATTACCAGACATGTAACTAAAAAATTAAATGGAAACATATAATTTTTTTTTCATTTTAGAAACAGGGGATACTATGCTCCTGGAGTAGGTAGGTGGGGATAGAGGGAAAATTCTGCATTTGAGGTTGCTGCGTGGCTGAAAATGGACTGGTTTCGGCATTTTTGTCATGCAATTTTTCAGGTTGAAGTCTTGCCTTTGACAATAAATTATTCCACCCACATTCAGACTGTTTATTTCTACTTAGATAGTGTTAATTTTTTTTGTGGATTTGGGAAATGTAATACATGTTATGGGTTAGATCACTAAGTTACAGAACATTTGCATTTGAAGAGAGTGTATGGCATGTCGTTTTTGGAAATGCCTGGAAACTGCGGAGGAAAACCATAAAGAGCATTTTGCTGTTGGTGTCAACTTTTGAACCAGGAAGTTCTTTATTTGTGTTTGAGTTATAAATACACCATTTTTCAAAACACTTTTCAAAATTTCTGGTTTGTGTGCAATTGTTATTGATAGTTAACATTCATCAAGTGATATCTCAGCACAACTGGAAGGAAATAAGTAGAAGTTTGGAGAAATTTGTTGATGTAGCCTAATTTTGCAACTTTTCTGAATTTACATCAAGATTTCAAAAACACATTAAGGTAGAGCACTGCCTTTCCTAAACACCAAGCTTTGTATTCATGACAGACATATGCAATTATGAACAGCCTGGTTGTTATTATTCACCACAGATTTGCAGTCATGGTGTCTACTTTTTCATTTTGGTCATTGGTGCCATGTCTGTGTGTCATCCATCCATTAAGCTGTTTGCACTTTCAAATCTAGAGAGCAACAACCCACCCCCAAAGCAAAGATTATTACAGCTTATTGTTTTATATTTTGATTGTATTTAACCCTTTACCCAACGTAATACTAGAGAAATTGTGCCGATCCATATAGAAAAATAAATGCTATGTTTAACCCTTTACCCAACGTAACGTCCAAAACCGGCCAGCGCTATTCTCAAAAATCGCCAATTAATTTTCATTATTTTTTCATTTTTTGTCTCAAAAACATAGGTTATGACCCCTCGTTGGAAAAAAATTAGTTATTCAAGAATATTTTTTGCAAGTGTCGTCTGCTTTTCATGTTAGGTAAAGGGTTAAGTGCTATTGACAGGACCTGGGTAGTCAATGTGGCTGGTGGTGATAACAAAAATGCTCTCTCAAGTGGCTCAGAGAAATGTGAGAGTTGAGGAGGTGTGGCATGGTTGTGAAAAGCAGGAAAAAACTGGCCTCAAAAGCTATTCGGCAGTCAGAAAGGCCATGCTGTATCTTTTTACTGGTAGAACATAGAGACTTGTGGCTTTTGTTCATTCAACTCAGGATAGACTCCAGATTCTTTTGCCGGAGTGAAATCCAAGGGGAGATCACTCTTGTTTTCTCTTAAGGTTCCACTCTACAGTTTCGCACTACTGCACAGGGGTGAAATTCTAAACATAGGGCACATGTTGAAACTAAGGCCATATAAAATAGAGATATATTTTTAGTATCTGATATATGATTACATTAGGCTTTTTGTTGGACAAAAGAATTTGAAGTTTTGGTCCCAAAGTTGGAGTCTGATACATAGGGGTAAATTACCAGATGAATTATGGGAAACAGTGGCTTCGAAAAATTGGCTATTTTTTAAAATGTAATTTTTACACGGGTTCGTTACCAGACATGTAACTAAAAAATGAAATGGAAACATATAATTCTTTTATATTTTGCATTTTAGAAACAGGGGATGCTAAGCTCCAAGAGTAGGTAGGTGGGAAAATTCTGGTTTTGAGGCTGCTGGGTCGCTAAAAATGATGGTTTCGGAATTTTTTCATGCAATTTTGCAGGTTGAAGACTTGCCTTTGATAATAAATAATTCCACCCACATTCAGATTGTTTATTTCTACTTAGTCAGATAGTGTTATATGTTTTTTGTGGATGTGGGAAATGTAACACATGTTATGGGCTAGATAACTAAGTTACAGAATATTTGCATTTGAAGTGAGTGTATGGCATGTCATTTTGGAAATGCCTGGAAAACTGTGGAGCAGAACCTCAGTTGACTTGCACCGCCATTTTAACTTTGAATTCTGGGAGATACTGGGGAAGTTCCTTTGATCTATTTCAAGGGATAAAAATATATGTCTGGGAATCGCCTCTTTCTTTCATGTAAATCTTTGAATCAATCAGGCCAGTGTTTGGGAAGTTGACTGATGACAGCTCTAGTTAAATTCTAAATTAAAGGTCTCTTTTGGAAGTGTCTTTATTTTATTTATTATTTCTTGCAAAATGATATTAAAATGGATAAGATCTACCGAGAAATTCATTTTGTGTCTCATTTACATTTTTCAAGAGGTCCTCTGTTGAGTAATCCTTTTTATATTCCTGAGAATTTTCTTTAACTTTTATTTCTTTCAACTCATGTCTGCTCTTCAGCAGCCATGAAATGATTGTAGGAGAACAGCAAGAAATGTTTTTAACTCTTAGAAGTCGGGAGTCGAGTTTTCTTGCCTGTGATGTAATACGGTAGGTAATCTGGCTCTGACGGTTCGGCTATCTTTGGGCGGGAGAGAATTAAACACTTGACTAGATGCACCTGCTTTACTGTAAGTTTTTTGCGGCATGTCAAGTTCAATAAATTCATTCTGATTCCCCGGCTTCTAAGAGTTCAGTTGAACAACTGAAATTTCTGAACATTTGTGGGAGTTAATTATGCCTCAATTTTTATAAATTATTTTGCTAAAGATTATTACTACAGTCATGAATTGATTGTAGAAGTGCAAGGAAACAATTTTTTTTTTAAGTTTGACATCTACATGTGTTGTACTTGAAATTGAAAAATTATGGTCTTTTTTGCCATAATTTTTGGTTCTATACCATTCTAAAAAAGTAGGGGATATTTGATAAAAGTGAGATATGTGAAGAAATATATTTATATTTTTATCAAAAAGACAGTTGAGGCATTGCACTGTGACATCTGGTGAATGATTTCAGCGATAGTTTGGTGTCTGACAAACGCACATTCCACACACTGAGCTGTAGAAGACATGGACGGTCAGTCAGAGAATTTACCACATTCAGTCCAAGACCTCAATACCTTGTAAATCCTTCTCGGTTCGCAAGACAAGGTTGGACCTGACGTGGCATACTCCTCACCAAATGTCCAATATCATTCCATTCTTCCTGCAGTGCAGCAGCGAGTTCCTGCACATTGGTAGGGGGCTGTTGGCGTTGTCGAAGGCGCCTGCCAAGCATATCCCAGATGTGCTCGATTGGGAAAAGTGTCTGGACTTTGTGCTGACCAAGGCCAAGAACTCTGTAGTGACAAGGGCCCTGTGTGCTCTTGCATTGTCATCTTGGAATATGAATCGACGGCCATGTCATCGTGCAAATGGCACCACATGAGCTGCTAACATGTTGTCACAGTTGTACAGCCCTGTGACACGCCCTTGGATGAAATGTAATGCTATTCTGCTTGTCATGGTTATGCTTCCCCACACCATAACCGATCCACCATCTAACGGTTTTCTATCACACAAACATTTCCCTGAAATCCATGCCATTTCCCTGAAAATAAACATCAATTTCCCTGAATTTTTTTTTTATTGAGGTTCACATGTCTGATTTTACCCTACCCCCTCCCAGTGTGCTGGGACATGTTGATTTGAACAAAATCAAAATGTGATGTCAGAACAAATAATCACCTCAAATTTAACTGAAATCGGTCCAGCGGTTTGGGAAGAGAAGTCGCAAACGGCATGTTCAAGGATGACAGACAACGTACGACGGATGGTTAGTGAACACTATTACTCACCCTGACTTCATCACTCACCTGTGCTAAAAACATCGCAAACAAATGGGGAGGAGAACCCTGACTTGATCACTCACCTGAGCTAAAAACATCGGAAACAAATGGGGAGGAGAAAAAAAACAGCACTTTTTCTCATTTACCAGGTGGGCCCACATTCACCACTGTACCCAAATTAGCCTAATGTAAAAACTTGTAGGGTATAATGAGGTTCCTGAAGAAAACCAGTTTACATACCGTTTTATATAATTCAATAACCTTTGGTCTCAGATTTGACTGTGCCATTATTCTGAAATGAAATCAAACACTTTATTAACCTAGCTAACATGTAAGGAAGACAACACTTGAATAGCTAATTTTTTGCGTCAAAAACATAGTTCATGACCCCTCACTGGAACAAGCTCAGCAAGCTCTTTCCAATGAAGGGTCAAAAGTAATGTTTTAGAGACAAAAAATGAAAAAAATAATGAAAAATGTAAATGGCGTTTATAACTCGACCGCTATATAACTAAAACTGTCATATTAAGATTCCAAAACATTGTCTACAAAAACTCATTGGAATGGGGTTCACCATCCAGAGGCATAGAAAGCATTTCAAACATGAGGGTGGGGGGGGGGGGGGGGGGGCAAGGAGTAGGGGTGGTGTGCTTGTTCATAAAAGGGCACTCAGACACTGATATACAACCTCAGGGTGGGAATAAAATCTACAATGCTGTATGTGTACACTACAACACCTCTACATTCTACATTCAGAACAGGGCAAACTTTTGGCTCAATATTTGACAAATTCTCCCACCGGGTTGTAACAATGTGCACTTTTCTCAGTTTAGATCAAAGAAGAGACAAATCAAAAGTCAGTCATGTCTTAAGAGTAAAGAACAGGCCTGGCAATCTAGAAAATCAAGGAGTGCAAAACAGTTGACCCCCCTGTACCAGAAACAGGCCTGGCAATCTAGAAAATCAAGGAGTGCAAAACAGTTGACCCCCCTGTACCAGAAACAGGCCTGGCAATCTAGAAAATCAAGGAGTGCAAAACAGTTGACCCCCCTGTACCAGAAACAGGCCTGGCAATCTAGAAAATCAAGGAGTGCAAAACAGTTGACCCCCCTGTACCAGAAACAGGCCTGGCAATCTAGAAAATCAAGGAGTGCAAAACAGTTGACCCCCCTGTACCAGAAACAGGCCTGGCAATCTAGAAAATCAAGGAGTGCAAAACAGTTGACCCCCCTGTACCAGAAACAGGCCTGGCAATCTAGAAAATCAAGGAGTGCAAAACAGTTGACCCCCCTGTACCAGAAACAGGCCTGGCAATCTAGAAAATCAAGGAGTGCAAAACAGTTGACCCCCCTGTACCAGAAACAGGCCTGGCAATCTAGAAAATCAAGGAGTGCAAAACAGTTGACCCCCCTGTACCAGAAACAGGCCTGGCAATCTAGAAAATCAAGGAGTGCAAAACAGTTGACCCCCCTGTACCAGAAACAGGCCTGGCAATCTAGAAAATCAAGGAGTGCAAAACAGTTGACCCCCCTGTACCAGAAACAGGCCTGGCAATCTAGAAAATCAAGGAGTGCAAAACAGTTGACCCCCCTGTACCAGAAACAGGCCTGGCAATCTAGAAAATCAAGGAGTGCAAAACAGTTGACCCCCCTGTACCAGAAACAGGCCTGGCAATCTAGAAAATCAAGGAGTGCAAAACAGTTGACCCCCCTGTACCAGAAACAGGCCTGGCAATCTAGAAAATCAAGGAGTGCAAAACAGTTGACCCCCCTGTACCAGAAACAGGCCTGGCAATCTAGAAAATCAAGGAGTGCAAAACAGTTGACCCCCCTGTACCAGAAACAGGCCTGGCAATCTAGAAAATCAAGGAGTGCAAAACAGTTGACCCCCCTGTACCAGAAACAGGCCTGGCAATCTAGAAAATCAAGGAGTGCAAAACAGTTGACCCCCCTGTACCAGAAACAGGCCTGGCAATCTAGAAAATCAAGGAGTGCAAAACAGTTGACCCCCCTGTACCAGAAACAGGCCTGGCAATCTAGAAAATCAAGGAGTGCAAAACAGTTGACCCCCCTGTACCAGAAACAGGCCTGGCAATCTAGAAAATCAAGGAGTGCAAAACAGTTGACCCCCCTCAGATTGCTTGGGAGTACAATTGCACCTGAAATTTTCAATGCAAAAACTTGTATCTATTTTGGTTATATTCACTTCAAGATATTAATATTGTGACTCAAAAACTATTGAAATGCGACACAGAATGGGTCATGAATTATTGTGAGTCTGGGCAACATTGACAAAACGTCCCGAGTTCCAATGTGTTCTCTGAACCAGTAGGCACAGAGAACAAATTGGAACTCAGGGGACGAAATGACAATCGATTTTAAAGGCAGTCCCAACAGGTATGGCATGCCAGAAAATCAAGGGGTGCAAAAAATTGCCCTCCTCAATTTTTTCTAGGCGTGCAGCACTCCTGCACTCCTAAAGAATGCCGGGCCTGTAAAGAATCTGTATACCTCCTCTAAATTGCAATATCAATAACCCCAAAGTTTCAGATGACTCCATTTGAGTTGTGAGGAACTCACCATGCCGATTCTCAAGCGGGTATTGTGATGTAAAAATATATTGGTAAAGATACTGTTGACATAATCTCTCTCTTTCTATTTCTTACAGCTATTTCTCGAAAAACTTGGAGTGTGGTGGGGGGCACAAGAACCCCTCTCCACTTCCCAGTTCTTACATCCCTGTGTATTACCAGTTTCTTTCACTGATGTGTCCTGAGCTACATTTTGAAAGCAAAAATTGAAAATATAACAAAATCCGGATTGTGCTTGGTAGTAATACCTGAATAAAAGTTGCAATACCAAAAGTACAGAATCTTGTAGAGTTTTTTTTTTGTTGTGAAAATTGGGGTAAATCTGTGAAAAAACAACAGGCCCCATGTGGCCTGAGATGCTCAACTGACAAAGTTGTTAAAAGAAGAAGTTAATTAGTATCTACACTGTATGGCTTGTTAACCCTTTACCTAACATGAAAAGCAGACGACACTTGCAAAAAAAAATCTTGAATAACTAATCTTTTTCATTTTTTGTCTCAAAAAATAGGTTATGACCCCTCGTTGGAACGAGCTCGACGAGCTCGTTCCAACGAGGGGTCATAACCTATGTTTTTGAGACAAAAAATAAAAATATTTTGAAAATTAATATGCGATTTTTGAGAATAGCGCTGGCCGGTTTTGGCCGTTACGTTGGGTAAAGGGTTAACGAACTTAAATCTGATCTGCTCTATACCAAATATCAAAATATTTTGACTGGTGGGTGGGATGATTTTTAACCCTTTACCCAACGTAAAGGCCAAAACCGGCCAGCGCTATTCTCAAAAATCGCCAATTAATTTTCATTATTTTTTAAATTTTTTGTCTCAAAAACATAGGTTATGACCCCTCGTTGGAACGAGCTCGTCGAGCTCGTTCCAACGAGGGGTCATAACCTATGTTTTTGAGACAAAAAATGAAAAAAATTAGTTATTCAAGAATTATTTTTGCAAGTGTCGTCTGCTTTCCACGTTAGGTAAAGGGTTAAGGAATAAGGATTCTTCCTTTTAATGCACTTAGTTAAAATTTGTGCTCCTAAAGGAAGCCCAAATATTAATGGGGGACCTTGATTTGAACAAACTTAAATCTGACCCAACTAATGCTGCTGTACACCAAAAACAAAAAGATTCTGACTGGTAGGTCTGGAGAAGAAGATGTTTAGAGAATATTCTCCCCACACTACGCCGAGTTCAAATTCAGACTCTCACAGGGAGCCCAAATATCAAACTGGGGTCTTGATTTGAACAAATTTGAATCTGACCTACCTGAGGATGTTGTATACTATAAATTGAAAGATTCTGACTGGTGGATCTGAAGAAGATTTGTAAAGATGATTCCTCATATTGCACTAAGCTGAAAGCTGGGTTCCCATAGGGACCCCAAATACTAACCAAAGTGCTTGATTTGAACAAATTTGAATTTAATCTTCATAATGATGTTGAAAACTGGTGGATCTGAAGAAGGTTTTTAAAGATTATTCTCATCTTGCACTAAGTTAAAATTGGTACTCCTTTGGTGTGAGGGGGGTTGTCTGGGGGGTGGGGGGACTAGATATGAACAAACTTGAATCTGCTGACTACTTAAGGATGCAGTATACCAGATACCCAAAACTTTTTAGCGGTGGTTCTGAAGAAAGATTTTTAAAGAATATTCCCTATATTGCATTAAGTTAAACTCCAGGCTTCCATGGAGGTGGGTGGGGGATGTCAACCCACAAACTTGAATCTGAAAGATTCTGATTGGTGGATCTGTAGAAGAGGAGTTGTAAAGATTATTTCATATATTGTGTTAAGTAAAAATTTGGGTTCCCATGGGGCCCCCAAATATTAACCAAGTTCTTGATTTTGAACAAATTCAAATCTAACCTCCATAACAATGTTTAAAGACACATATCAAAGATTCTGACCAGTGGATCTAAAGAAGATTTTTATAGATTATTCCCCACAGTGCACCAAGTTAAAAATTCAGGATTCGCAGAGAATCTATTTATTAACAGATGGCTTTGATTTGAACAAACTTGAATCCAACCCAGGTAAGGATTATATTTACCAAATAATGAAAGCTTCTGACTGGAGAAGAAGAGTTTTAAAGATTGTTCCCTATATTGGACTAACTTAAAATTCAGGCTCCAATAGAAATTCCAAATATTGACCCAGGGACTTGGTTTGAACAAACTTGAATCTGACTCCTCTAAGGATGATGTATATCGTATATCAAAGGATTCTTATTGGGGTTTGTGAAAAGAATATTTTTAAAGAATAGCACTCATATTGCACCAACCTCAAATCTGGGCTCCAATAGGGAGTCCAAATATTAATCGAGGAATTTGATTTTAACGAACTTGAATCTGACCCCTGTAACTATCAATGCAACTATCAACCCAGGGACTTTATTTGAATAAATTGAATCTGATCTCTCAAAGGATACTTTATACCAAATACCAAAAGTATTTGATTGTATCTCAAGAAGCTGATTTTTAAAGATTATTCCTCAAACTGGACTGTCAAAATTCAGACTACAATTGGGGGCCTAAATATTAACCCAGAGACCCGATTTTAATGAAACTGAATCGGACTAACCTAAGGGTGATTTAGACCATTATCAAAAGATTCCGATTGAGGATGCGTGAGAAGAAATTTTTTTATAAAGAATACTCCTCATATTGTACAAGTAAAAATTAAAAATCCAAAAGGGAGCCCAAATATTTATCAAAGACCTTGCTTTGAACAAACTTGAAGGATGCTGTATACCCAACATACTTGAACCTGATCCCTGTAAGGATGCTGTATACCCAATATACTTGAACCTGATCCCTGTAAGGATGCTGTATACCCAATATACTTGAACCTGATACCTGTAAGGATGCTGTATACCCAACATACTTGAACCTGATCCCTGTAAGGATGCTGTATACCCAATATACTAGAACCTGATCCATGTAAGGATGCTGTATACCCAACATACTTGAACCTGATCCCTGTAAGGATGCTGTATACCCAATATACTTGAACCTGATCCCTGCAAGGATGCTGTATACCCAACATACTTGAACCTGATTCCTGTAAGGATGCTGTATACCCAATATACTTGAACCTGATACCTGTAAGGATGCAGTATACCCAATATACTTGAACCTGATCCCTGTAAGGATGCTGTATACCCAATATACTTGAACCTGATACCTGTAAGGATGCTGTATACCCAATATACGTGAACCTGATCCCTGTAAGGATGCTGTATACCCAATATCAATAGATTCTAAGTGCTAGATCTAAAAAGAAGATCTCTAAGATTATTTCACATATTGTGTTAAGTAAAAGTTTGGTCTCCCGTAGAGAGCCCCATTATTAACCGATGGACTTGATTCAAACAAACTTGATACTAACCCCTCAGTCTTCTGTAAGAATTCTGTATACCATATATGAAAAAGATTCTGACCAGTGGTTCTGGGGAAGAAGAGGTTTAAAAATTGTTCCTCATATTGGACTAAGTTAAAATTCCAGCTCCAATAGGGAGCCCAAATATTCACCCAGTGACTTGGTTTGAACAAAGTTAGATCTGACCTCCCTAAGGATGCTGTATACCAAATATAAAAAAAATTCTGACTGGTAGATTTGAAGAACATTTTTTTTAAAGATTATTTCCCATACTGCAATATGTTAAAATTTGGGCTCCCATAGGGAGCCCAAATATTAATCCAGGGACTTGGTTTGAACAAAATTAGATTTAACCACCACCACCACCCTAAGGATGTTGTATACCAAATATCAAAAGATTCTGACAGGTGGTTCTGAAGAAGAAGAGTTTTAAAGAGTATTCCCCATTTTGCCTTATTTAAAGTTAAAATTCTGGTGTATTTGAAACAGAAAGATTTTTAAGGATTTTGATTTGAATAAATTTGAATCCAATCCCTCTAAGGATTCTACATACCATATATCAAAAGATTCTGACTAGTGTTTCTGGAGAAGAGTTTTCAAGATTATTCCTCATATTGGACTAAGTTAAAATTTGGGCTCCAGTAGGGAGATCTAACCTCCCTGAGGATGATGCATACCAAATATAAAAAGATTCTGTCTAGAGATTCTCAAGAAGATTTTTAAAGATTATTCCCCATTCTGCCCCAAGTTAAATTTGGGGGGCTCCTGTATTGAGATCAAATATAAACCAAGGGGCTTCATGTTAACAAACTTGTATTTGACCCCTTATGGATGCTGTATACCAAAGATTGCGATCAACAGAAAATAATCAAGAAAATAATTTTTAATTTTTGCAAATATGCTGACTCAGCATTTTTTCAATATTGACATCGGTTGTTTCAGGGTGTTCTGTAGGGAGGCAGAGTGGGGGGGGGGGGGGGGGGGGGGGGCTGCTCTGCCTCCCTACAGAACACCCTGACACAACCGATGTCAATTCTTTTTAGCATTCCATTCTACATTCTATCTGTCCTAAGGATGCTTTATATCAAATAACAGTTCTCTGTTCCGTGAGACTTGGGAGATTTGGGCGTTTGAAAATATTTTTATTATTAGCTGCAGGTGTTCCCATGGGGATACAGACATTTTTTTGCAGGAATCAAGTACTTATGACTCAATAATACCACATACCAAATTTGGTTCAAATTGGATCATTGGTTCAGAAAACAGAAATTTTGGGCAGGACCAAAAATCTTGCCCCTTCCATTACAACAGTAAATATTGCTCCACAAACTTCTTTTGAACAAATTTGATTCTACAAATATCAAGTCATTGTACCCACTGGTTCATAAGAAGAAGATTTTTAAAAGATTTTGGAGCATTTCCCCCCACCCCCTCCATATAGGGCTGAGCAAGTTGATTTGAACAAAAACAAAATGCGATGTTAAAACAGGCAAACACCTCATACTTAACTGAAATTGGTTCAGCAGTTTTATTTGGAGGAAAAGGTGCAAACACCATGTCCACAGATGAAATACTATGGACAGACTATGGACAATGAGTGATCACTTTCAGTCAGGTGAGCTAAAAAAGGCAAAATAACACAAATACTCTGTATACAGGTTAAGAGAAACTACACTCTCAATAGAACACACCTATAAGAAATATAGAGCACCATAATGTGCAATCAAATTTACTTTAACACAACTTCTTACAAAAGAAAATTTACTTAGTTTTCACTTTAAAAAAATTGAAAAAAAATTTCCAGAAAATAAGTGTTCAGCACTGTAGTCATTGTTTTAAATAGCCCACAACTGCAATTTGAAAGCCCTGGGGCCACTGGGTTCAATGAAATTTCCTCAAACACAAACTTTCACAAAATTGGATGTTGACAGTCCCACACTCGCCACCGGGGTCATGACATTACCTCACCTCTACTTTGTACTAGGTGAGCTAAAAATGGAATAATTCTATCAAAATGCAACATTCATTTTGCAGCATGAAGACACCCACTGTAGAATTGTCATAGAGAAAGTAATACAAATCCCCAAGATAATTCATTTCCAGTTCGTTTTAGCATTCAAAAGGAAACTGAAATTGAATTTATTTTCAAATTGGTCCCTGCTTCAAAAGACCAAGAATTTTAAAAACAATTTTTTTATTCAGTTCAAGATTGGCACATGATATATACATATAATACAAAAATAATACAAAAGTCACGAAAAACCCACACATTTATATATAAACACAACTTACATTGTATCATCAACATTTTGAGGAGGTCATTTAGGGGTGCGTCAATTTACCCCAAAACACCCAACACTACCCAGTATCACTAATCAGTAATAAGTTCAGTTTGGTAGTACTGAGTGTTGCGCACTCTCAGGATCCAAATCCATGGGGAACTGAGGTTTAAAACTGACGGAAACATTTTAGTGTGCCACATTCTGGATACATGTAAATTACCTCAAAATCATTGTATAACTCCATCTTAGGACAGTTTGTCAAAATTTTAGGAATTTAGTACAAACTGGTGCATCTTTATAATGGGCTGACTGTTCAGTGTGGTGAAAATAAATAAACATAGGGGCCCAAATAAGAATCATATGGCGTGGAAAAAAGCAATGAAAGTGTCAATGACACTGTAGCTCAACTTGTCAAGACAAAGACATGTACATGTAAAGTATGTGACACAGCAATGACAAACATCTAGGTAATGACCTGATAACAAAGGTACATATAAAGTATTGTAACGGTCTGTACATAAATACTGACCGTTGCCTGTAACAAATGTATAGGTAAAGTATTGTAAAGGTGAGTGACAGTCAGATGCTAAACTAGAAAAAAATCTTTGAGTCCCAGAGTGGGTCTGACTGAACCCCAAAATATTTGTTCTCATAGCACAGTGATAACAAAGGCACCCCAAAACACACTCATTCCTGTCCCAAGGTGAAAACAAAGGTACCCAAGAAGTTTCGTGAAGATCAGTTCACAAATATGAGCTGTGTAGAAGTTGTGACAAAAAACTGATTGGACCTAATTTCGGTACAAAATGGCCACTGGCAGCCATCTTGAATTCTGGACTGCACCCAGAAACACTCGTTCTCTTCCCAAGGAGATAACAAAGGTACCCAAGAAGTTTTCAAATTATTTATGTATTTATGAAGATCGGTTCATAAATACAGCCTCTAGCCCGAGCCGTATTGACATGTGCACTTACAGTGTATAAGTAGCACTGAATAAATCAAAGTTCATCTAATTTGCATAATTTCTGCACGAGAAAAAAACCCGTACTATATGTGATGTATTCCATGTTACTAAACATTCATACAA
The DNA here is from genome assembly GCA_031216915.1 of Pictodentalium vernedei. Classification (NCBI taxonomy): domain Eukaryota; kingdom Metazoa; phylum Mollusca; class Scaphopoda; order Dentaliida; family Dentaliidae; genus Pictodentalium; species Pictodentalium vernedei. The sequence continues at coordinate 458,805,567 of CM062289.1, read as the reverse complement.
AAATATATTCAAATCAGAACTTTCATACAGACGTTCTGCACAAAAGACTGATTGCACGAATTTTGGTACAAAATGGCTGCTGGTGGCCATCTTGAATTTTGGACCACACCCAAAAACACTCGTTCTCATCCCACGGTAATAACAAAGGTACCCAAGAAGTTTCGTAAAGATCGGTTCATAAATACGGCCTCTAGCCTAAGCCGTATATAGAAGATGTGTACAAAAAACTGATTAGACCTAATTTCGGTACAAAATGGCCACTGGCAGCCATCTTGAATTTTGGACCGCACCCAGAAACACTCGTTCTCGTCCCAAGGTGATAACAAAGGTACCCAAGACGTTTCGTGAAGATCGGTTCATAAATACAGACTCTAGCCCGAGCCGTATTGACATGTGTACTTACTGTGTGTAAGTAGCACTGAAAAAATCAAAGTTCATCTAATTTGCATAATTTCTACACGAGAAAAAAACCCGTATTATATGTGATGTATCACATGGTACTAAACATTCACACAAAAAATTATTCAAATCAGAGCTTTCATATGGAAGTTCTGTGCAAAAATCTGATTGCACCAAATTTTGTACAAAATGGCTGCCATCGGCCATCTTGGATTTCGGACCGGACCCAAAAACACTCGTTCTCGTCCCACGGTGATAACAGAGGTACCCAAGGAATTTCGTAAAGATCGGTTCATAAATACGGCCTCTAGCCCGAGCCGTATTGGCATTGAGAAAAAAACCCGTATTATATGTGATGTATCCCATGGTACTAAACATTCATACAAAAAATTATTCAAATCATAGCTTTCATATGGAAGTTCTGTACAAAAAACAGATTTCTGCATCGTCGGTACAAAATGGCGGCTGGCAGCCATCTTGAATTTCGGACCAAACCCAACACTCGTTCTCGTCCCACGGTCATAACAAAGGTACCCAAGAAGTTTCGTAAAGATTGGTTCATAAATACGGCCTCTAGCCCGAGCCGTATCCAATTGTTGACGGACAGACGGCCAGATGGACCATGGCATAAGCTCAAATTTGGCTTCGCCAAAGTTGAGCTAAAAAATTAATAATAGTACGCATATGATTATTTGGAACACATGAGTATACAAATGGTGGCACTTATGACCCTCCCATCAGCTGGATGTGGCAGCGAGCTTGACAGAGCTGGAGGCAGGCTCAATCAGGGACACAACTACAACAAGTGGCAGACTGTACTTGCCTGAAGAACAACAAGGACTACCCCTAGAATCATCACCATCCTTAACTTTTGGAGAGACTAAACTTCACTCAAATTTATACTGTTATTTTTATGACATCTTTCCGAGAGTTTAGTTTAAGCAATGATGGTGGCTCGATTATGATTAACCAAATCATTTAATGAATGCAAAATTAAGAGTAAAATTCCGAGTTAACACTCTTGACTAAATCTTAAATTTTGTTGTTGCACTGAAATTTGAGCGAATTTGAAAATAAATAAAGTTTTAGTTTTCTGCTGAATGCAAAAACAATCAGGAAATGAAATATTTTCTCTGAAAATAGTGTGCAACTGTTATTTAGAGGAGGTTGTAGGGGAAGTCTGAGAGGTTCTGGTATTTACGAGAAAAACACTAAACACCAGAACCACTCAAGCGAGTTTAAATGCACCTGCAGTAAATTCTACCCTGCTTGTGAATGCTTACCATTTACTCGAAATGAAATATTTTCTCTAAAAACACTGTACAAGTGTAATTTAGAGGGGGTTGGGTGAAGTTGTGCAGTTCTGGTATTTAGGAGAATCGCCTCCAGTGCATCCCTGGACTGGTGTTGGGTCATTTTGCCCAAATTCTCATTTGCCCTTGGTCGTTTCACCCCCTGTATTGGGGTGAAAAGACCTGGGTATGAGGGGTGAAACAACGATTATTTTTTTAATGGTTGTAAAGTATTTTCCACCATCAATTAACATTTATTTTATTTATTTATTGGTGTTTAAGGCTACATATTTATGCACAATGGTTAATCATGATTGTGACAGTTTTACGGGTGGAGGAAGCCGGAGTACCTGGAGAGAAACACTGAGCAACGATGAGCAGCTGCCAGCTCCCCACCATTGACATACAGTATGCCTTAGTACACGGCATCATCGTGCCCCCATGTGGACAATCAGGGTTAAGTGCCTTGCCCAAGGACACAAAGCAGGAGTCCGAATCGATTGCTCAAACGATCACCCATCCGAGGACTAACCGGGCATGACATTGCTTAACTTTGGTGATCTGATGAGAACCGGTTAAGGCAGCGCCACTGCGCCTCCTCAATTAACATTAAAATGCATATAACTAATACAGAAACAATACACTTACCATCTTGAAAATAATTTAACACAAGCCGAAAATTAATTTCCACTTCCTGTTGCGCTGCATGAATGTACTGGTATTATAAAAAAAAGTTTTGCTTAACTGATTCCTTTGCTGAGACGAAAGGCAGAGAGAGTTGAATCCAGTGTTATGGCTGATGATTTACAACAAGAAACAAAGACAGCAAAATTGAACAGAAACTTAACACAGAATGGAAACAATACAAGGTGGACAGATTTCTACAATCAAATTTCTTCGCCTTTGCAGAAACATATATGGAGAGGTGTCCGAGGAAAAGACCCACAGAAGAAAACCAGCACAGGACAATTAATAATTGTAATGTATTGTTACAGATGTTACATAAAAGTACAAATTACACTCAAATGTTATGCTTATGAATACAAAACTGTTAAAAATATCTTAAATAAACATAAGTAAAATGGAAATAAAAGGTACATATAATATCACTGCTAGCCCTGTTATTATTTAATCCATACCTCATCAACATACCACCAAAATCCTCCCTATTTGTCTGATTTCATGTATCAGTCCATGCAGATATGGTAATATTGATAATTGTAATGGAAATTGTTTACTTTGATAAATCTTTCACATAAAATGGTAATAGGATGATAAATTGGAAATGTTTTATGTTCTATACAACACACTGTCCAATGGTCCATCACCGACATACCGTCCAATTGTTTTACAACATTCCGTTCAACATATGAGTTTATAATACGGTGATTGTCGGTTGTGTTTCATCCCAAGAATAAAGTGTTTTTAATAAAATTTATCTCTTGAGAGCATTGTTGGCCTGCCTGTTCCTTCGATGTTTTCTTTGCAAAATATTTCTAGTTACTCTTGTGTTCCAAATAAAAATACAGGTGGAAATAAAAGTACAGGGTTGAACATTTATCAAAATTAAATAATAGTACAGACCCAAATAATAATACAGAGTGGATATCCACTGAGGGAGTGAGGGAGTAATGCTAGTTAATTTTATCTACTTATTTTCCAGTATTTCAGTTAGTTTTATTAACCCTTTAAACCCTGATGGAATCTTCCACGCCAGTTCAGTGTCATCAATTGGAAGAGTCTATATTTGGAATCTTCCACGCCAGTTCAGTGTCATCAATTGGAAAAGTCTATATTTGGAATCTTCCACGCCAGTTCAGTGTCATCAATTGGAAGAGTCTATATTTGGAATCTTCCACGCCAGTTCAGTGTCATCAATTGGAAGAGTCTATATTTGTTACTTGTGGGAAAACCAATCAATATTTTCAACATGCGGCCTTGGGGGCTGCACATTGAAAATCTTGACCTGTCTACCACAAATTCTGTCTACATGTACTTAATAAAGTCAGGTTATATCACGATCCTCGACTGGAAAAGCAGTCGTTCAGGTTCAAAGGGTTAAAGAAAACTATTAGGGATCATGCTTACAACAATACAATTACAATATTTTTTTTCTTTGCAATATATTTCTGCAAGCCTGGCATTCTTTAGGAGTGATTTTCTGGAATGCCATACCTGTTTGGGACTGCCTTTAAAATCTATTATCATTTCGTCCCCTAAGTTCCAATGTGTTCTCTGTGCCTACTGGCACAGAGAACACATTGGAACTCAGGGGACAATTTGTCAATGTTGCATTGATTCGCAATAATTCATGACCCATTCTGTGTCGCATTTCGATACATTTTGAGTGTAGAAGACAGTCACATAAGAATTGAATGCAACATTTTAAATAATGAGAAGATGTGTGTGCCAATTTTTCCACTGTGTCGTTGAATGTAGTGCTATTTTTCAGTCACAATATTAATACCTTGAAGTGAATATAACCAAAATACCATACAAGTTTTTGCATCAAAAATTTCAAGTGCAACTGCACTCCCAAGCAATCTGAGGAGGGCAACTGTTTTGCACTCCTTGATTTTCTAGATTGCCAGGCCTGTTTCTGGTACACTCGCTTGTTTTCTTTACAACATATGCCTAGTTCATAGTTATCTGTTTTCTTTGAAATATATTTCTGGTGCACTTGATAGCTTTCCAGTTCCTTTGATTTCTTATTTGAAGCATATTTTAAAAAGAAATGGAGAGGCAGGGCAAGCCCCATTAATCCATTATTTAGCACCAAAAACTATTGGAAGCTCATGGAAACCTGTTCGTCCAGTTGACTGGCATGAGGGTAGGGGGGGTGGGGGCTGTGTGAACAATCTTCTGTTTCATCACTAGAAATTCCAACTCTATTCTTTTTCGAGACGTTTTCAGGGTCACTAGTCCTAAGGAATATTCATCGGGCTTGTGGAGTGCATTACATTAGTGGCCCACCAAAAATGATTAACAATGGTCTGAGGTCTTATGAGTGGCCTGAGGGCCATGACTAAGACCAGGGGCTGTTGATCATTTCAAGAGGGCCCCTAATGAAATGTAAAGACCGACAAAGTCATGTTATTTCTATTATTACTACTTCTGATATTTTTCACACTCATTTTTATTTTTAATATAAAAACACACATGCATGTGCCATCTATTAATAATGGAGTAACATCAAAATATTGCAGTATAATTGGGGTTTTTTTTTCTGTAATGTGTATTTTTTTTTATTTGTTGTACAATGCAATATAGATTTGTTATTTATTTATTTATTGGCGATTAAGGTCACATACTTATGCACAATGGCTAATCATGACCGTGACAGTTTTACGGGTGGAGGAAGCCAGAGTACCCGGAGAGAACCACCGAGCATTGTTGAGCAACTGTCAGCTCCTCAACATTCTAACTCTGTTCAAACTCCGCTCAAGCAGGGTTACCTTCTGTTGAAGACATGTGTACCATCGACGTGCAGTACGCCTTAGTACACAGCATCATCATGCCCCATTGTAGGCAACCAGGATAAAGTGCCTTGCCCAAGGACACATCCCAGACGGGGATAGATTTGTTGTTAATAAAAGTATCAGTTCCACTTACTAGTAAGTCTTCATTTTTTGTAACTGAACCAAAACATTTACAGCATACCATCCAATGGATGGCCTGTCAGAAATTTACAGCATACCATCCAATGGACAGCCTGTCAGAAATTTACAGCATACCATCCAATGGACAGCCTGTCAGAAATTTACAGCATTCCATCCAATGGACAGCCTGTCAGAAATTTACAGCATTCCATCCAATGGACAGCCTGTCAGAAATTTACAGCATTCCATCCAATGGACAGCCTGTCAGAAATTTACAGCATTCCATCCAATGGACAGCCTGTCAGAAATTTACAGCATTCCATCCAATGGACGGCCTGTCAGAAATTTACAGCATACCATCCAATGGACAGCCTGTCAGAAATTTACAGCATTCCATCCAATGGACGGCCTGTCAGAAATTTACAGCATACCATCCAATGGACGGCCTGTCAGAAATTTACAGCATACCATCCAATGGACAGCCTGTCAGAAATTTACAGCATACCATCCAATGGACAGCCTGTCAGAAATTTAAGATTCTGATATTAACCCTTTACCTTACGAATTGCCCGCATCCGCCCGCGTAATATGCAAATTGATTAGGTGAAAAAATTAAATTTTTCAAAATATTTCAACAAAACCATATCATGTGACCCCTCATTGGAACGAGCTCATTGAGCTCGTTCCAATGAGGGGTCACATGATACGGTTTTGTTGAAATGTTTTGAAAAATTTAAAAAAATTATATTTAAAATAATAAATTTTGATATCGTCTGCGTTGGGTAAAGGGTTAAACATTCCCGAAATTCCATCCAGCATTCCATAAAATTTGGGAGGGGGGGTGGGGGGTGGGGTGGGTAATGGAACTGGGGCAAAACAACCCGGGACCCCTGCAATAGCTACATCAGTACATGTATCTACATAGTACCTCCAAGATGCCAATTTTGACTTTAATAGGACGGGTGTGGGATGGCGCAGCTTAAAGGGTGTCCACTTTTACCAAGCACGACTCAAAGTCAACAATGTCGGCTTTGTTTCCAGTGCTGTCCTTTCGATGGTTCCAACCAATGATAGTTCTTGGGAAGAAGGACTGTCTGTATTATTCTGGTTGTGGGTATGTTATGTTAAATACCCTTGTATTATTGATTTGTGACTTTTGTACAATGTTTGTACAGTCAAAGCCAGTGAATTTTTGGACTATGATATGCTGCTTTGGGCGGGTTTTGGTGAGGTATTTGTCAGGCAGTATAGCCGGGATCGACTCTTCTACCACTTTGTAGAATAGGTTTGGTGTTTTCATACTCTCTGTGGAGCTAAAACATCAACAGGACTGAATGGGACAATGCTGCTGATCAAATATCAAAAGATTCTGCATGATGGAAGAAGATTTTTAAAGATTTTTCCTTGAATTGCACAAAGTAAACATTCACGCCCCCATAGTGAGCCCCAATATTGATCAAAAGATTCAATTTGAACAAACGTGAATCCAACCCATACCAAGATGCTGCATACCAAATATCTAAAGATTCTGCCCACTGGTTCTGGTGAAGAAAGATTTTTTCTTAAATTGCACTAAGTAAAAATTCACACCCCCATAGTGATCCCCAATATTGAACGGGGGATTCAATTTGAACAAACTTGAATCAGACCCATACCAAGATGCTGTATACCAAATATCAAAAGATTCTGCCCATCGGTTCCGGAAATATAAATTTTATAGTAAATTTCCTTTCTTATTATACCTACCACAATTGTTTACTACAGGCTTGCACTACAGTGGAAGACCCTAACTCAGATAAAATACTCTCTATTTTAATCTTTACAAGAGATGTGGGAAAGAAAAGTGGTGTAAAAAACACCACGAAAAAATAAGCCAAAACAGGGCCTAGCGCCATCGGCGCACACCCAGTATGGGACGCTCTTGCCTTAGTACAAATCCACGACTTCTGTTAACCAATGTGTAGTGCGTCATCAATTCATCATTCTTTTGATTCCGCCAACACAGGAGTTATGTGATCAGCAGGGAAGAAGGATTCTTACCCGAATAAGAAGACGGGAGGGCCTCCATGTAAACAATTGTGGTTGGTATAATAAGAAAGGAAATTTACTATAAAATTTATATTTCTTATCAACCTACCTTACAATTACTTACTACAGGCTGAATAGACAATAGGATGGAGGGAATCACATAACCAACCAACACATAACTCAATTGCACTGGAACCGTGGACAGAGGAAGAGATCCCTTGGCTTATCAAACCCAAGCATCACAAACATTAGTAAAAGACAATGAAAGATGAGGTGTATGGTGAAGTGCGACGCACAGGCAGAAAGGGCAGTAACAGCACAGAGCTGGAACTGACCCTGTAAAAAAAAACTGAATAGCTGGGATAGACAACAGCCTGAGCTGAAGAAAGAGGACCCGTTGGTCAAAGGTCCTCTGTCGGCTCCTGCAACAGACGCAGATAAAAGGAGAAGGTAGCATTATTTCTCCAGTAGGCTGCCAGTATAACATCCGACAACATGACAGAGTTATTAAAAGAGGAAGACAATGCACGCACCTCGTGGCAGAAAAAACAATTGGTAATACAATCACCAGTAGCTAGCCGAGCAGAAGCTGCATGAATAGCAAGAAAAATCCATCGAGAAATGGATGCAGGAGAGATCTGGCATATGAGAAAACGCATATCCATCCAGGATAAAAGCGCGATGCCCCCCCCCCCCCCCCTCCCACCCCAAGCAAAGCAGAGCTCAAGAAAGTGTCAATCTTGGAGTAAACTGCAAAGTCCAAGGCCTTTTCAAGGAAAAGAGCTAAACAGGCTTGGAGAGGCAAGGATGAGTGTCGAAACAATGCGGTACCACATATGAAAAAGGTCCCCGAAGCATGGACTTGCACCCATTGCTAGAGACCCCCAGAAACAAACATATACCAGAAACTCCACAAGCGGTATGATTGAAGGAGTGACAGAAGCAACAGAGTGATTGCACACCATCAACAGAAGAACCTTCTACTTAGCCAGAGGCTAAACCAGTGGAGTGAGTGCCTCCTTGAAGAAGAAAAGCAACTCCACTGCTTGTCTCTAAAAACCACTATGGAGGAGAAAGGACCCGATAAAAGACAAGCGCGAAGGCACAATGAAGTCGGGACAATTTGAAACCTCGGATGACTTTAGCAAAGAAAGTTGCAACGTAGAGGGAGACATGCCGGGACTTCTGCTAACAGAGAGCAGAGCAGATTGATCCACACCCACCGAGGCGACAGGGGTGTGATTGAAAGGATTCGACGACTGCAGGTTCATATCTGGGCTAGAACCTGAGGCAGAATCGGAACTGGCAGGAAGGCGTAGCTGACAAGACCGTCACAAAGGAGGGCCAGAGCGTCCACGGCGAAAGCCAGAGCATCTGGACACGGGGACACGAAAGTGTCCACCTGATGGTTTCAATGCGTCGCAAAGAGATCGACAGAACACCGCCAAGTGGAGCATCCACTCGGTGGAAAAGAACCTGCCCCGTCGGGACAGGGTGTTGGCTAGGACGTTCAGACGACCGGAAAAGTGACGAACAACCACCCTGGCGTTGACATCCTGACCGAGCAGTAGAAGATCCCGAACCAATTCGTACATTAGAACTGAGTGCGTGCCGCCCTGGTTCTGAATGTAAGCAACCACTGTCGAAATGTCGAACAACAGAAGGACCTGACGATTCAACAGGTGAGGGATCCACTGCCTGAAACGCAGAAGAAGAGCAAGAAGCTCCTTCTGGTTGATGTGTAGAGATGCCCGATTATGGTCCCACATCCCGTGAAGGGAAAGACCTAGAGGATCCAACGTTGCAGCCCATCCGAGATCGCTGGCATCAGCCATCAGAACACGATCGGACATGGGTAAGTCCAATGGGACACCCTGCGTGATCCACTGAACATTCATCCAGTGGAAAAGGTGAGGATAAGAGATTCTGGTTACTGAAGCACCAGATCCAGAGAATCGACATTCGGCTTCCAACGACTGAGCAGAAAGTGTTGGAGAGGTCTGACATGCAGCCGACCTAGAGGAATGAGATCCGTCACCGAACCGCAGAGACCGAGCAGCCGGAGAATACCCCGTGCTGTCACGGATGTGGACTGGGAACAGAGTCAGAGCAAAAGCTGAGAGAATCACAGCCCTGGCCTGGGGAACCTCCACCATATTGAACTGAATACGGAAGGCCATCCTCAAATGACAAAACGACTGAGAAGGGACCAGATCCGACTTCTCCTCATTGACTCTGAATCCTAGCGACGTGAGCAAGATCAACAGAGTGTCGACATCCAACTCCAGTAAGGCAGCATTGGAATGCCTCTGGAGGATATCATCTAGATATGACGAAGTAGTCACCCTGGACTGTGTGCGATGGAAGGCTATCACATGCGACATCAGTTGGGTGAAGGCCCAAGGAGCCAGGTTGAGGCCGAAAGGCATGGCCTTCAACTGGTAAACTCGCCCCAGAAAAGCGAACCCGAGATACTTCAGCGACACCCAATGAATCGGAACGTGAAAGTAAGCGTCTCGCAGGTTGATGCTGGAAGCAAAATCTCCCTGGTGAATGGAACGGCGGACTGACCTGAAAGTCTCCATGCTGAACTTGGGAGCAATGATAGACTGTTCAGGATACTCAGATCGATAACCGGTCGGAGTCGGCCATCCTTCTTCGGCACCAAGAACAGGCGGGAATAAAACCCCACTGACTGAATGTTCTTGACGACCCTGAATGCCCCCTTGGCCAGGAGATTGTCTATCTCCATGGACAAAAGCTCCCAACGTAAAACGTCTGAAGGAACTATGGTTGGAAGAGGCACTCTGGGACTAATCGAGGTGAGGACCTTCAGTTTGCGCCCCGACGAAGCCCACGAGAGAAGAAACCACCTCCTCTACTGAATGAAGAATCCTGAGACTTCCCTCTAGCCTGCCGAAGCTTACCCTTACCCTGTGAGTAAAAAGTAGAAGCGGAGGCAGAAGGATCAGCCCTTTGCTTTGCAGAAGGGTACTTGTTAGGCTTTGAATGGTCCCTGCCTCCCCTAGAAGGCTGATCAAGCTGACGAAGCAGCAGCTGATCTTTGGAATGACGTAGGACGTCATCCCGGACCGTCGACACGGAACCATGGAACAGTAGCGGTCCTGCCAAAGAAGCAGATCGAAGAGTAGCATGCTGCCCCCAGGAAGGGATCGGCCTGTGTCCAGCACAGAGTCCCTTCGAACTAGTTCCAAAATAGCCGTGTCACAGGCGTGCATGTGAGTAAGATGCATGAGTGCTTTGGACAGCACAAGCAAAGGAGCCTGTAGATCATCAAACCTATCTGGAGGCAGATAGGCAGCTAAGGCAGAGACGACGTGATCGGAGAGAAAGCATACCCAGCATTCCTCCCGATCAGCCCAACATGGACTCCAGAGTCGTCACAGGAATGACGGCAGACTTGGGCTTGGAAAGCCCACGGGAATTGGAGTCCTGATCCAAAACCGTCAAAGTCTGGCAGACTGACGGATTGGCGAAATCGTAGTAACAATAATGCACCGGAGGCAAAAAGGTGTCAACCCTGGTGAAGAACGGATCCTTCATAGCCTTGGAAATCAGTTTAGAGTCCAATGCTGAAAATGCTTCAACCACCTGTACTGACTGGCATGGTTGAAGACACCCAGAAGCAGGTTGCTCCACAGGCTGTAGGCGCGCGATCGATAATTGCGGCCTGGCTGACACTGTCGGCTGGTTTGATGGTTTGAGAACCGGAAGGAACTCAAACACAAAGTCAAGAGCTGCCCCCAAGTCAGAAGGCTGCTGGCTCTCGACATCCAGGATGTCTGACTCCTCCCCGGAGTCAGAAGACACATTGCCCATCGTGGGCAAACCAGCCGACGCCTCCCATGGTGTAGGAACACCAGGGGGATCAGAAAGTGGCCTGTTTCCAATCTAGGGAGGCGGCGCCATAGGAGGTGCCTGGAAACCACTCGCTGGAAGCAACAGGAAGGCTCTTGGACAGAACCTGAGTGAGTAAGGAGAGGGCCTCCCTAAGCTCACTGCCCGTACCAGCCGGTTCGACATGGGGACGAACCAGCAAAGTGGCTTCACACCTGACCCTCTTAACCAGCGAAGGGTCACGATCCTCCAATACACCGAACCGGGGCGACGGGCGGCAGCCGAAACATCTGAGGGCAGACGTGTATAGGGGTACGACACACCCCGAGGATCAACATAGCGGGAACTCAGGAGAGTTGCCGTGGACCTCTGCGGGGCAGAAGGTCCAGGCTGCACAGGTGTTGGTCCCGCAAAACTGGCCATGTGACCAGAATAAATGGATGGAAAAAGCCAATGATAGACTGGTTCAGGATAAAAATACTCGACGGCGCAGAGACCACAGCTGAGGGTCCGGCCAGCAGCCACTTCCAACTTCGCTGAGTTGAAGTCAGGTAAGGCTGAGGCCGATACCCCCACGTCTACACTACCTGGCACTGCAGCAGACCACTGCAGGTATAAAACTGCTGTGCTCAACAGCTGAGAGGACACAGCAGGGGGTTCAGTCGGCAGCCACTTCCGACTTCGCCAGGTTGAAGTCGGGGAAGGCGGGGAAGGCTGAGGCCGATACCCCACAACCACACTACAGATATCCCTGCAGACCCTTGCAGGGATAAGCCGAGGCCAGCTAAAAACGGTGCCCGATGACGGAACAGCAGTAGCAGCAGATATGACGGGAGCTGTTGTAATGGGCGGAAAAGGGGAGAAAGCCACCTAGCTTGGCCTCCAAAGGAGGAGCCACAACCCTAGTGACAGCCTCAGATGTGGACTGGAGAGGGCGCATAGCCCCAGAACCAGGCATCTCTTCACCAGAAATCCAACAGCTCCCGCAGTATCCACCATGGTTAAAAAACTGCACATCCCCCACAGAAGAGGAATAACTCTCACCAGACATGGTCGAGTCGGGAGGCCCCGAAATGACAGCGTTCCCCACCCCCTGCTGGTGCGGGAGGAGCTGCACATCCCCCACAGAGGGGGGAGTAATTCTCACCAGACGTGGTTGAGTCGGGAGGCCCCCGAAATGACAACATGCCCCACCCCCGCAGGAGCGGGAGGAGATGCACATCCCCCACAGAGGGGGTATAACTCACACCAGACATGGTCGAGGGGGGGGGGGGGGGGGAACGACAGCCCCCCTTCCTGCAGGTGCGGGAGGAGCTGTACATCCCCCACGGAGGGGGTATAACTCACACCAGATGTGGTCGAGTCGGAAGGCCCTGAAACGACAGTGTTCCACATCACCTGAAAGAAACGGCCACGAGAACGCACCAAGGCGAGGGCAAAAGGAACTGCCCTAAAGGAACGAACTGGAAATAACAGAGGTGAGAGCAGTAGTAGAAAAAGGTGAACTAAACAGATACAGAAGGTAGAAGAACACCTTCAAATACGAGAGAAGGTGGCCAAAAAAAAACGGTGGGTACATGACAGAACCCAGACGGCTGTCAGGGACCAAAAAACCCCAGAAATTCAGCCTCAACAGAGTGAAGAAATCCTGTCCAGACAGTCCCTAATTGACACCTAACTCCAATAAATTAAATTTATTAACTGAAAAATTTCATTCATTGTCGAACCGCGTAGACACGATGTCGAAAAAAACATTCCCGAAAACGGAATAATAAATAATATACTACAATGAGAATGTGGTTGAAAATATTAACGAGAATATATAAAACACAGTCCTGTTATTATATGATCTTCAGATCCATAATCCAGTCAAAGGAAAACCATTATCGACGAGTTGAATTATCACTGTTTCGTATGGCAAACGGCAGAGACACATCCTCCACATGTGCAGATATAAAAAAGAATGAAGAATTGATGACTCACTGCGCATTGGTTAACAGAAGTCGTGGATTTGTACTAAGGGAAGAGCGTCCCATACTGGATGTGCGCCGTTGGCACTCGGCCCAGTTTTGGCTTATTTTTTTTCGTGTTTTTTACACCACTTTTCTTTCCCACATCTCTTGGGAAAGATTAAAATAGAGAGTATTTTATCCGAGTTAGGGTCTTCCATTGTAGTGCAAGCCTGTAGTAAACAATTGTAAGGTAGGTTGATAAGAAAAGAAGATTTTTAAATATTTATTGATTGATGTTTAAGGTCACATATTTATGCACAATGGCTAATCATGACCTTGACAGTTTTACGGGTGGAGGAAGCCGGAGAACCCGGAGAGAACCACCGAGTAATGACGAGCAGCTGCCAGCTCCCCAACATTGTAACTCCGCACTGCAGCACAGGCAGGAGAAGATTTTTAAAGAAATTTTCTTAAATTGTACAAAGTAAAAATTCACACCCCTTTAGTGAGCCCCAATATTGATCGAGGGACTCAATTTGAACAAACTTGAATCAGACCCATACCAAGATGCTGCATACCAAATATCAAAAGATTCTGCTCATTGGTTCTGGAGAAGAATATTTTTAAAGAATTTTTCTTAAAGTGCACTAAGTAAAAATTTACGCGCCCATAGTGAGCCCCAATATTGGTTGCGGGACTCGATTTGAATAAACTTGGATCAGACCCATACCAAGATGCTGCATACCAAGTATCAAAAGATTCTTCCCACTGGTTCAGGAGAAGATTTTAACTTAGTTCGAAATGAGGAATTTTCTTAAAAAATCTTCTTCTTCAGATCCAGCAGTCGGAATGTTTTGATATGTGGTGTGTAGCATCCTTAGGGGGGTGAGATTCAAGTTTGTTAAAGCCAAGTCCCTGGGTCTATATGCACTAAGTTCAAATTGAGCTCCTATACTGAGCCCAAATATGAACCCACTGGGCCCATTTGAACAAACTTGAATCAGATATACCCCACAATGTTGCATACCAAATATCAAAAGATTCTGCCTGCTGGATCTTGAGAAGATTTTTTAAGAAATTTGCCTGAAATGCACTAAGTTCGAATTCGAGCTTTTATAGTGAGTCCAAATATGAATCCAGGGAGCTGATTTAAAAAAAACTTGAATCAGATCCACACCACAATGTTGCATACCAAATATCAAAAGATTCTGCCTGTTGGATCTGGAGAAGAAGATTTTTTAAGAAATTTGCCTGAAATGCACTAAGTTTGAATTTGGGCTTCTATACTGAGTCCAAATGTGAATCCAGGGGGCCGATTTGAACAAACTTGAATCAGATCCACCCCACAATGTTGCATACCAAATATCAAAAGATTCTGCCTGCTGGATCTGGAGAAGAAGATTTTTTAAGAAATTTGCCTGAAATGCACTAAGTTTGAATTTGGGCTTTGAAAGTGAGCCCAAATATGAATCCAGGGGGCCGATTTGAACAAACTTGAATCAGACCAATACCACGATTCTGCCCACTGGTTCGGGAGAAGAAGATTTTTTAATAATTTTTCTATAATTCATTCCCCAAGGGACGTGGCCATTTCATTTGAAGAAACATGAATTCCCATATAGTAATGAACATCCACATGAAGTTTCGTGAAAATCGGACCAGTGGTTTCAGAGGAGAAGTCATTTGAAATATGTTGATGGCGACGGACAACAGACGACGGATGGCAAGTGATAAGTTGAGCTCCCTTCGGTGAGCTAAAAATATTTCGCAAGAACAACTCTGGCCGAATGTGCTTCAGATATTAAATAACAAAGCTAGGCATTCAAAACACTTTTGAGTGCAGAAATAGTACTGCAATTTGGAAAAGGACAACACTGTCGGCATTTTTTATTGAAAATGGTTTCCATGCTCGACAGACATGCGCAAATCACTCGATACCACGTATTTCCATCGAAAAACAAAATCGTAATTCTAAAAAATTTCAACAGGTATCATGATACCTTGCACTGAATATGGCAACTGTGCAGTCTCTGCCTAATAACAGCAAACTGTATTAAGGCGATCTTTCTCATTATTTGATTTTAGATGGCATTGTATATTTTTTTTTATAAATGCTTTTTCTGTCCGATGACATCGACCGGAAATCAAAAGTAAATTCATATGTAAACAAAAGCAAAGGTTTTGGAATTTACCCCCATGCAGCTCTGTTGCTGTGTTTTGAAGAATTTTGATACCCTGGCTTTGTTCTTGGATATGTAAAGCACATTTGGCCACAACTTGCTCTCGTGAAATAGTATTAAATTATCAGTTCTGGTACGAATACTGTAGCAGACTTCCAGGATCCAGTGGGCCTACGGTCGACTCTGTGAGTTGATTACACATGTGTTTCGTGTTCTATACATCTCAATCTTTATTTTGATGTACATTTCGTGTATATTTAATTTGAATTAAAGGAATATCAGAGGTGAGAATTTTCAAAATGACGAAATGAAATGGTTTCGCGCCGAAAGCCCCTTTTGACCCTCTGTGACTGTTGAGATCAGGAAGCTACATGTCTTGGCGTGTGGAAGAAGGAAAAGGATCAAGCACTCAGCAGATGTCTTAGGCTAGATAATCAGGAAGAGTGTTGGGTTGTCTTTGGGTAGGTCGTTGACTGAACCCTCGGGTGAGGACCAGAGCGAGAGGGGGTCCTCTCGCAAAGGTGCTACCTCTCCCTGTGGGTGCTGTAGTGTTTTTCGGGCAAGTATAGTCTGCTACTTTGAAGACAGATCATGGAGTGATGGTGGGCCATCATTGGCAAGTATAATCTGCCTCAGGCTGTTTTAATAAGCTTTTCTGGCTTTACAGTTGGATGTGTTTTTGGATAGACGACAACAACAGCCCCTTTCGGGGACCACCCATAGAGAGACCCGAACTTCCCTGGTTCGGAGGCAGACCTGCTTTGGAACCTATTTGGCTGGGTCAAAAATGCGTGCTTACAAAAAGGGGTAGGAGCAGGGCACAGGATCAATGCTCACCTCCCTGGAGGTGGATGACCATGTCTAGGGATGGAGCGGAGGATTTCAGAGTCCATAGTGGTTACTGCCTTCTATATCGGTTATAGTTTCCATAGCGGTTATTGGGGTGCTGGCGATCAAAAAGAAAGCATCTTGGTGTACCTGCTAAAAGAAAATGGCAGAATTAGTTGATTTTTAAGATAGGCAAAAATATGTGATTGCATTTTGGGATGGTTGTCGATCACTGGGAGCAGCTAGTACAATTCTTTTGTTCAGTTTATTTATGATTTCCCGAATTGATTTTTTCAGCTAAGAATTGAAGGGAATTTTTCAAAATAAACAAAATTCCATTACTTATATAGCCCCTTAAACCTTTTGTCATTGTCAATAATATTGTCACTTGTCAATTATGTCAATTGCCAAACCACCAGACAGAACATGAATAGACTAATTAGCAGTCAATCACTAAGTACAGAGAATCTTCCCGATCCCATGGGTTGGAGTCTACTTCTAGGATGTGATTGTTTAGAATTAGAGTGTAGAATTTTTTACTTTTCTTTCTTATGCACATGATGTAGCACTTTTTAGCATTAAATCTCATGCCCCATTTGGCAGCCCATATTTCTAGGTTTCCAAGGCCTTTTTGTAGTTTAGCATGGTCTTTAAAGGTGTTAATTTCCCGGCAGAGGGTATCCAGTCAC
Source organism: Pictodentalium vernedei (assembly GCA_031216915.1). Classification (NCBI taxonomy): domain Eukaryota; kingdom Metazoa; phylum Mollusca; class Scaphopoda; order Dentaliida; family Dentaliidae; genus Pictodentalium; species Pictodentalium vernedei. The sequence continues at coordinate 458,788,742 of CM062289.1, read as the reverse complement.
TTCGGGCCCAAGTCACTTCGGCCTCAAAGTCATTTCGGCTCCTTGGTCATTTCAACCCCATTTCAACAGTGGAGATCTATGAATCACAACGCATAGTTTGTGTTTAAAAATAATGGTTAATGGCCTTTATTAATTAATGCTGAGTCATTCAAATTTAAACAGTGTACAGAAAAGTTTTACGTAACATTAAAAATTATCCAGGAGTTCAATTTTACATACATTTTGAAACGATTATACGGAAAAGTTCAAGTCTAACATAAACAAAGTGTGAATAATATAACTATTAGTCAGTTGATTCATCTGTAGGTATTGGTGTGGTGCATATATTGCTGACTTCTCTTGAGGGCCTTGGACTGGGAGGAAGTTTTGTTGGAATCATGAAAGCACTGTACAGTGATATGCAGAGTATACTTAACCTGGGAAACATCACAACGAAGAAGGTCCCAATGGAGATAGCCTTTAAAGTTTAAGTGTGGCAGGGGAGAGGGTGCATCTTGCAACCGATTACCGGGTTAAAAGGATTGTAATATAAACTGGCAAGCTGGGATTAGCCAAAGGCACACTGGGACGATGTGGGATTTGAAATCCCTTGCGGCCCAAAGAACTTTATTTTCTTAGGGATCATATTGCTTATGAATCCACGACAGTTGGAAGTGAAGGCCAACAATTTTATTTGATTTGAATGTGCGCACCCCAGAGAACCTTGAACTGGAACGGGACTAGGAATTGTACACAACTACAAGAATTATGCTTGTTAATGCTAAAATTAAAAAAAAATATTGGGGTCAAAATAACTGGGAACGGGACAACTCTCCCCAGGGAAACCCACTCCAAACAAACTGGGACAACCTGCCCCAAGTTTTTCACGCACCGCAGTCATGAGCTATTTGACTATGATATTGGACTAAGATTGGATTATAAGTAATAACAAATGAACTATTCAGCTGTTATTATAATATGATCATTATTAATTAGTGGACAATAGATTTGTTTAATGTTTATTGGACTTAATTATGATGATATTAAAACTAATATCATGAATAATTCTGAATGAATTATTATTATCAGAAGTATCTGTAGTAATGGTATCTGTGGGTGTCTCATTGATGGATGTTTCAGTGACAGTGGCCAGACTGTTTGTTGTCTCTGTCGTGTCCATGGCTTCATCTGACTCAGTGATTGTTAACAGCTTAGAAAGCACATTTATTGTCTTAGTCTTAGATAAAGGAAAAGCGACCCACGCTGTGATGAATCCAATCAATCCATATCACGCTGAAACAACATGTCTGGTCATTTGATTTTTTCACATCACACAAATATCATTCCCCTTAGAGGTTACCCGACTGAAACAACATGACTAAAACAACACATCACTTCTGACTGGTCTCTACATGCAACCAATTCAGTATAGAACTATTATTAGTTTAATTTGGTCATTCTGGGATGTGTTAATAGGATCAATGTGGATTGTGGATAATTTTCGATAAAATTGGATAATTTTTCGATAAAAAAGTGAGAAGAAATTTTTTAAATATACATGTATTACGATCCCCAAAAACTTTTTCTTCAAAAAACAGAAAAAAAAATAGGGACAACCCGCCCCAAAAAGTGGGGCAACCCGCCCCCAAAATAGGTCTGGGGAAGGTTGTCCCTGATCCAAATGACTTGGTATATTGGAGCCGAAGTGACTTGAGGCCTAAATGACTAATGTCGAAATGACTTGGGGGCGAGGTGACGGGAATTCCTGGTAGAGTAGACAGTCGTCTGCAAAGGGTGCGCCTTTATACCGCAGGTCCCCAATTTTACCGCAGGCTACCGCAGATCCCTCAAAATTACCGCAGGTCCCTTGTTTTGCGGGGTATTATCTTTGTTTTAACTAATAGTTCGAGGCAACTGTCGTCTCGTTGATATTTGGGGGTATTTTACACCAAAAATCAATAATAACGGAGCATATTTTTCCATTTACGCTATATAAACAACATAAACTTATCACGCTCTTCGTGTCAAAACAAAGTGTGCAGACCTATAAAACTATAACTAATATAAAAACTGTTTTCTATTGTACATAACATTCCGATATGCAATTCATCAGGCTTTCAGAGCTTGCCATGTGTCAGGAAAATTACCCATGATGGCATCCCACCCCATGTGGCCCCCGCCACACTCGGAAACATGATTCAAAATATTTCAGCGTTGCAACTTTTTAACACTACTATATCGTATTTCTTGGTTGCGGCTTTTTGGTAATTTATTGCATTTATTGGGCATAAAAGGCAGGCTGTTGAGCATGACCACAGATCCCAAAATCTACCATAACTACATGTACCACAAGTCCCTTCTTTCGCAAAACAAGATGGCTGTTTCTTCCACAAATCGAGGGACCTGCAGTATATTAAAAACGTTACTATCACAAGCTACCGCGGGTCCTTTTTTAAGTATTTCCCTGCAGCATGTTAGAACTATCGTGATCTAACATAAGTCCCCTGGTCATCCCACTCCAAGCCTCACTATTAGGGTGAAAAATTCATGAAACAAGGAACCTGCGGCAGAACAAAACTATCAGAAGCCATTGGAATTGGGATGCATTACCATGTAAAAAAATTATAATGAAACTGTTTTTTAGTTGATGATCAAAACTGGTTATCTTAACATATTTTTAATATACCGCAGGTCGCTTGTTTTGCTGTTACCTTCACAAAACAACGGACCTGCGGTAAAATAAAAGCTACCGCAGGTCCCTTTTAGTTTTTCCCCTCATCTTCACTCTCTCCGTCATTTACTGCAGGTTAATACTGATAAATATTTTGTTTCGCGGGGACTATGGGATGAGACCGGTCTGCGCCGTAGGGGTATCCTTACCACAGGTCACTAAATCCTTCGCATATTTATTTTTAATATACCGCAGGTCCCTCGTTTTGCTGTTACTCCCACAAATCGAGGGACCTGCGGTATATTAAAAACGTTACTATCACAAGCTACCGCGGGTCCTTTTTAATTATTTCCCTGCGGCATGTTAGAAACTATCGTGATCTACCATATTATATTTCTGATTTTATGCAGGCCCTCAAGGGGGGTAGTGTCCAGAAGATGGCCGACGCCATAGTTGCGAGCCTAGTGGAGGCAGGGAAGGAAAGTGTAGGAAAGATTAGGGTGCCAACACGGGAACTTGGGTACAGAGTGAACGAAGAACTGAAAAGGGCCATAAAGGTTAGAAAAGCTAAATGTGCTGCATACAGGAGAAGTAGAAAACTTAAGGGGGTGGAAAGCAATGAGGCCATGGTAGCAAAGGAAGAATACCAACAAGCACGAAATAAAGTAAACAAGATTAAAGACGACAACCGGAGAGTGCGAAATAGCAGTCTTATTAGGATGATAAGAACGACATTTACCTAATATTCCTAGGCTTAACGTTTGGAAAAGACGACTCCGTTAAAAATGTTCGTGTATCTAAAAAAAAAAAAATTTGGCTCCCTAAATATAGTTTATTACCGCTAATTCGAATGAGCCTGTTACGCTCGTTCAAATGAGGGGGTCATAACCTGTGTCTTGGAAGCAAAAAAAAAAAATAAAATAAAATCTGAAAAAAGATTGAATATAATGAGGGGCCCTAAATCATGTTTTGAGGGAAAAAGGAAATACACAAAAGGTTTAATAGACCCCTGACAGTTTTATTGTACCGCAGGTCCCTTGTTTTGTGAATGGTCGACCGCATTGCCTAGCATCAGTATTAACCTGCAGTAAATGACGGAGAGAGTGAAGATGAGGGGAAAAACTAAAAGGGACCTGTGGTAGCTTGTGATAGTTTTATTATACCGCAGGTCCATTGTTTTGTGAAGGTCACAGCAAAACAAGCGACCTGTGGTATTATTAAAAATATATTATAATAACCTGTTTTGGTCATCACTAAAAAATAGTTTAATTTTTTTTTTTTTTTTGTCTTGGTAATACATCCCAATTCCATGCAATAGCTTCTGATAGTTTTTGTTCTACAGCACTGGCAGGTTCCTTGTTTCGAGAATGGTGTGGTACATTGCTAGAATTTTTTATTTTTTTTTTTGGGGGGGGGGGGGGGGGGGGGGGGGGCAGGGAAATAATTCATATGGCCCTCTGGTAGCTTGTGATAGTTTTAATATACCGCAGGTCCCTCGACTTGTGGAAGAAACAGCCATCTTGTTTAGTGAAAGAAATCTATTTGAAGGGACTTGCGGTAGTTTACGATCGATTTTGGGACCTGTGGTCAGGCTCGACAGCAGGCCTTTTATGCCCAATAAATGCAATGAATTACCAAAAGCCATGCCCCGAGAAATACGATATAGTAATGTCACAAAGTTGGGCTAACCTGCATCGCTGGAATATTTTGAATCATGTTTCCGATTGTGTGCATGTGTGTTGTTTAGACACGAAGAGCGTGATAGCGTGAATAGAAAAATACGCTCTGTTATTATTCATTTTTGGTTGTAAAGTACCCCCAAATATCATCGAGACCACATTTGCCTCAAAATGTTAGTTAAAACAAAGATAATACCCCGCAAAACAAGGGACCTGCGGTAATTTTGCGGGGCTGCGGTTGTTTAGACGAGAAGAGTGTGATAAGTTTATGTTGTTTATATAGCGTAAATAGAAAAATACGCTCCGTTATTATTGATTTTTGGTGTAAAATACCCCCAAATATCAACGAGATGACAGTTGCCTCGAACTGTTAGTTAAAACAAAGATAATACCCAGAAAAACAAGGGACCTGCGGTAATTTTGAGGGACCTGCGGTAGCCTGAGGTAAAATCGGGGACCTGCGGTATAAAGGTGCACCGTCTGCAAACAGTCTAACTTGTGATTTCACATTATCATTACTGACATTAGGCCAAGTAGGCTACTACTGAGTACAGTCATTTTACCGATATCGAACCACTTTCAGACCATATCCGATTTCGTTTTGAAAATGTTCTCCACCAATAACTTTTCTATGCTGTTTCAATTCAGAAAAGTATCCCAAATCATGTGATAAAAAATGGAAATTATTCTGAATGTTATATTTTATGGATAAGGAAATCGTTGGACCTACCCATTTTACCATTTTCGAACCAATTTATGATAATCGAATCACCACAAATCTTTTCGTAAATTGAACTTAATTGTTGGAATTTTTTGTTTTAAATGCCATAGTTTGAAACACGGTTATGTTCTTTCACATACTGAGTGAAATCGTTGGCCAGTTTTCTCTTCCGTGCGTTGGATAACATGGATTTCAACTTGTGGGTGTTTTTAAAACGAAATTAGGCGACAACAATGAGCATTACTGACGTTCCAAGCACTAAATATTCGTGTAACCAGTACAAACAACTGGGAACGGATTAGGACATTAAATATTTCATTTCTGGTGCAACAGGAGACGCATCTGCTTGCTTATTCTGAATATTTTGTGTCAATGAGCCCCGGTGACCGCGTAGGGGGGGGGGGGGGGCACAGGTGCATCCTCAACTTTCATCCATGATTATCTAGTTGAAATAATAAGTAACAAGTAAATAAACATTTACAAATACCTTTCACACTTTAGCTATGAAAAAATATATCTAATATTGTAATATTGCTACAAATTTCTGGAGAATGCCACAAGGCATTCTGCAGGAATTTGGACCAATATAGGCATACTGTTAATCAATAAAAGGCTCTTCCAAGTCGAATAGGCTTCTACGACCTGCTGGTCCAACTTGGCAATGGGAACATTTGCATGGGCTGTGCTAGGAGGGATGAATATGGTTTACCCAAGCATAGACATGGTGTGTGTAAAAGAGAATTTGGGCCTCTGATAAACTTGACATGCCTTCCAGGGGCGTAGGAAGCATATTGGACTTGGGAGGGCATTAGCACATACCAAGACAGCTGCATGGAATTCACCACAATAGTGGCTTTTCCCTCCAATACTACATACGTTATACGTGGTTGAAACCAACAACTTTGTTCATAAATATTATATTATTACAATTTCCCCGAGAATGCCTTAAGGCATTCTCCAGAAATTATAATAATAATCTTTTATGAACAAAATATTTTGCATAAAATCTATCATTAGTACATATTTATTCATATTACCCATCCATACATATATCCATGGAGTAAAGTTCGAGGGGCACGTGCCCACCCCCCCCCCCCCCCCCACCCCACCCTGGTTCCTAGCCCCCTGATGCCTTCTATCTCTGAACACCTGTATACACAGGGTGGTGGTATCAACGAGCCACTCATATGTTGAGGCATGCTTCAAACTCCACATATTCCACATATGGTGACAAATCAACCAATATTTTTCTAGATTGTGATAGCAAAGGGATGAGTAATTTAAAGTTCGAAATCTGCTGCCGCGTGGGTAGCAGATTTCAAATTTTAATTAGCTCACCCCTTTTCACATCTTAGGAACTTTCCCTAACAGTAATTTTGTATGTAGATGGAATAAACCCCTCAAAATCTCCAGGAGTGAAACTGTTAACTCTTTGCACCTACATCACTCCACCCCACCCTAACAACCACCCCACTCAGTGACCCCACCCATCCTTCTGTAGGCCCACTTTCTGATTTCTTGTTCCATGTAAATAATTTTTCCCAAGTTTCATTGTTTCTCAAGTTTATTGTCAAATTATGTCATGGCTGCTGCTAAGCAGCCATGGCATAATTTGAAGTGAACTGACAAGAAATGTAGATGTGCCATAATTACTGGTACTTGGCTTCAAGCAAACTTTTGTTCCCCTCACTGTTTTCACCTCCAGCCCTTTCAGCAATCCCCGATCATGAAATCACAAGAACTCTTTAATATAATGATTAAATTATGATTTAGTTTTATTTTTCAAATTTTTTTTTAACTTTTTATGTAGGTTTACCCGACTTATGTTGGCAAAAATTTGTCAATTCATATTTTGTTTGAAAGAGCTCCATTGGAGCTCTGTCAAACAAAATATAAATTGATGATTTTTTCCCAACACAGGGGAGATGATCCTGCATAAAAAGTGAGAATTATCGACATCATGGAGTGCAGTGGGTGAAACATTTTAATGTAATTATGTCTCCTTGATGCCTCACTTAACTCTTTGGAGCCTCAGCTAAGGTGGGGGCGGGGGGCACTACAAGTACATTTTTGAAATCCTAAAGCTCAAAATTATCTATATAGCTGCAAATGAGTTGGCAATGGTTAGAACTATATCATTGCTGGCTGCCTGAACAGGCAGGCAGCAAAGATGTAGAACCCTTGCCAACTCATCTACAGCAGTGCGAACAAATAAAATGATGCAGTAAATTGAATTTAGGGGAAAGATGCCCTAAAAGGGCCCCCTGCCCCACTGATGGAATCCCTGGGTCAGGAGACATGTAATTTAATTTTTGTACCATGGCCGGTCTCCCATAACTCTCTCTCTCTCTCTGTGGAGGGGGGGGGGGGGGGGGGGGAGATGGGGGGCAAAATTGCAGGAAACAATGTTATTCCTCCATACACCACCCAAAAAGAAAATGAAAGTGTCAATGACACTGTAGCTCAACTTGACAAACTTGAACTTGGTAAGTTATAAATGAAATGGCAAAATTGAAGATCATTGGTACCAATGTCATTTTTTTTGCCAGTGGCAACATTTTTTGACAGAAACCGAAGAAAATCAATAGTTCCCATCTAGAGGCCTCCCCAAACAAGCATGCCAGGTTTCAAAGCAATCTAATCATAAATGTGCCCTGTAGGGTGTATAAAAGGGAAATATTGTGGTCTGACTAGACTAAATTCTAAGAACGTTGGCCGTGGCAACATTTTTTGACGGAAATGGAAGAAAATCGATAGCTCCCATCTAGAGGTCACCATAAATAAGCATACCAGGTTTCAAAGCAATCTAATCATAAATGTGCTCTGTAGGGTGAGCCAAAGGGAAATATTGTGGTCTGACTAAACTAAGTTCTAAGTTCTAAGAATGTTGGCTGCGGCAACATTTTTTGATGGAAATTGAAGAAAATTGATAGCTCCCATCTAGAGGTCACCCCAAACAAGCATGAAAGGTTTCAAAGCAATCCGATCATAAATGTGCCCTGTAGGGTGTGCCAAAGGGAAATATTGAGTCTTCTGACTAAACTAAGTTCTAAGAACGTTGGCCGCGGCAACATTTTTTGACAGAAATTGCAGAAAATCGATAGCTCCCATCTAGAGGTCTCCCCAAACAAGCATGCCAGGTTTCAAAGCAATCTGATCATAAATGGGCCCTGTAGGGTGTGCCAAAGGAAAATATTGAGGTCTGACTAAACTAAGTTCTACGAACGTTGGCTGTGGCAACATTTTTTGCCGGAAATTGAAGAAAATCGATAGCTCCCATCTAGAGGTCACCCTAAATAAGCATACCAGGTTTCAAAGCAATCAAATCATAAATGTGCCCTGTAGGGTGTGCCAAAGGGAAATATTGTGGTTTGACTAAACTAAGTTCTAAGAACGTTGGCCGAGGCAACATTTTTTGACAGAAATTGAAGAAAATCGATAGCACCCATCTAGATGTCTCCCCAAACAAGCATACCAGGTTTCAAAGCAATCTGATCATAAATGTGCCCTGTAGGGTGTGCCAAAGGGAAATATTGAGGTCTGACTAAACTAAGTTCTACGAACGTTGGCCATGGCAACATTTTTCTGCCGGAAATTGAAGAAAATCGATAGCTCCCATCTAGAGGTCACCCTAAATAAGCATACCAGGTTTCAAAGCAATCAAATCATAAATGTGCCCTGTAGGGTGTGCCAAAGGGAAATATTGTGGTTTGACTAAACTAAGTTCTAAGAACGTTGGCCGCGGCAACATTTCTTGTCGGAAATTGAAGAAAATCGATAGCTCCCATCTAGAGGTCACCCCAAACAAGCATGCCAGGTTTCAAAGCAATCCGATCATAAATTTACCCTGTAGGGTGTGCCAAAGGGAAATATTGAGTCTTCTGACTAAACTAAGTTCTAAGAACGTTGGCCGCGGCAACATTTTTTGACAGAAATTGAAGAAAATCGATAGCACCCATCTAGAGGTCTCCCCAAACAAGCATACCAGGTTTCAAAGCAATCTGATCATAAATTTGCCCTGTAGGGTGTGCCAAAGGGAAATATTGAGGTCTGACTAAACTAAGTTCTATGAACGTTGGCCGTGGCAACATTTTCTGCCGGAAATTGAAGAAAATCGATAGCTCCCATCTAGAGGTCACCCTAAATAAGCATACCAGGTTTCAAAGCAATCAAATCATAAATGTGCCCTGTAGGGTGTGCCAAAGGGAAATATTGTGGTTTGACTAAACTAAGTTCTAAGAACGTTGGCCGCGGCAACATTTCTTGACGGAAATTGAAGAAAATCGATAGCTCCCATCTAGAGGTCACCCCAAACAAGCATGCCCAGTTTCAAAGTAATCTGATCATAAATGCGACCTGTGAGGTGTGCCAAAGGAAATTGTGGACGTACGTACTAACGTACTAACGTACGTACATACGTACGCCGACGGACGAGAAGTGATGGCAATAGCTCAGCTTGACTTTGTCAAGTTGAGCTAAAAATGACAAAAAATCACCACAAACTGCTTCCACCACCCTGACGGCAGTGATTTGGATGACTTAAGAGCATCCCAGTCTGGCATGTGTGTGTGTGTGTGGGGGGGGGGGGGGGGGGGTGAGGGTGTGTGTGTGATGCCCAGGTCACGCTACCTCTAATTTTAAATGTCACCATATAATATTGACCAAGATAACTGGCGTTTTCCTATGACCCCCCAACTCTTCCCTTGATCACAATTGGAGAGGTGGTGGCACTGGTAATAGCAGGATAACTTGATCACATTCAAAAAAGTTTGGGGTTGTGCGGCCTGGGAATCACTCAAATCCCCACCCTATCCTCCCACTCCACCATTTACATAATTATTCTTCACCTTATGGAATTCTGCCATTGCAACCAACCCCCACCCCACCCCACGTAATTTGTCAGTTTGACAGAGCTGTTGCAAACACTGACCCAACATACTCCACAGTCACCCAGATACAATTCACGTCTCTTTGATTTACGAAGTTGTTCTAGTTGGCCGAGAAAAGTTCGGAAAAAACAATCAATCTCGAGTTATTTCTTATTGATCAAGTGTGGATTTTGCCGATTCGAAATAGATAAAAATACACGCAAGCAAAACTAAATTCATCGTGAAAAATAGAATGCAGATAAATATGTACTTTTCCTCCTGCTAAAAGTTGAATGAAATGGCGATGCTTTCAGCCAAAAAGTAAGTCTCGGTCCGATGGAATGACCCTGTTGTCGAAGAGTGAAAAAAATAGAACGGGGGATTCCCATACACGAAATATGGAAACTAGACAGGATGCTAATGATTTCCAACTAAATAACATAATAAGCAGATGCAAGATAACACTGTAACTTTATCATTTAAAGAGAATAATATTAATGAAACTTTTGATTCAAAGTTTTGTAACTTTGTGTTACCTTTCGATTTTTGCGACGTGATTAAGGGCCTATATAAGTAATGGAATTTTGTTTGTTTTGAAATTCTCACCTCTCATATTCCTTAAATTCAGATTAAATATACACAAATTATACATCAAAATGAAGGTTGGGATGTATAGAACACGAAACACATATGTAATCAACTCATTGAGTCGACTGTAGGCACCACTGGTTCCTGGAAGTCTGCTGCCGTATTCGCACCAGAACTGATAATTTAATAATATTTCACAAAAACAACTTGTGGCCAAATGTGCTTTACATACCCCAGAACAAAGCTAGGCATTCAAAACACTTTCGAATACACTGGTAGGACTGCATTTTGGAAAAGGACAACACTGTCTGCATTTTTTATTGAAGATGGTTTCCATGCTCGACAGACATGCGCAAATCACTTGTTACCACGAATTTCCATCCAAAAACAAAATCGTAATTCTAAGAAATTTCAACAGGTATCATGATACCTTGCACTGAATATGGCAACTGTGCAATCTCTATCTAATAACAGTATACTGTATGAAGGCGATCTTTTTCATTATTTGATTTTAGACGGCGTTGTTTTTACATGCTTTTTCTGTCCGATGACGTCGACCGGAAATCGAAAGTAGACTCATACGTAAACAAAAGCAAAGGCTTTGGAATTTTCCCCAATGTAGCTCTGTCGCCGTGTTTTGAAGAATTCTTATCCCCTATCTTTGTTCTTGGATATATAAAGCACATTTGGCCACAAGTTGTTTTCGTGAAATATTATTAAATTGTCAGTTTTGGTGCGAATACGGCAGCAGACTTCCAGGAACCAGTGGTGCCTACAGTCGACTCAATGAGTTGATTACGTATGTGTTTCGTGTTCTATACATCGCAACCTTCAAGTAGCCTAGAAACATGCTCCAGATCACCCAGAAATACGCTCCAAATCGTCCAGAATCTTGTTTCGAATCGTTCATAAACATGGTCCGAATCGTCCATAAACATGGTCCGAATCGGCCAATAATCTGGTCCGAATCATCCAGAAATCTGGTCCGAATCGTCCGTTGATCTGGGCTGAATCGTCCAATAAAAATCTGGTCTGAATCGTACATGGTCCGAATCATCCATAATCCTTTTAGAACTACCGGTTGTCGAACATAATATGGTTTTCAAACAGCCACCCTCCCCCCCCCCCCCCCCCCAGTATAGACACGTAGGGGTCTTAATACGTCTATGTAGTATCTATGTAGTTCTATGTGGTATCTATGTAGTTCTATGTGGTATCTATGTAGTTCTATGTGGTAATTCGTCGCACCGCTTATATAGGCCCTTAAAGTTGAAGTGACCCGCATTTGGTAAAGATTCGATATCGGTAAAATGACTGTACTGTGTCCTGACTCAGTCAGTCAGTGACTGTATGATGAAACTAAATAAAAATAATTACAGATTTGGGGTTATTGTATTGAAGACCTAGCTCCATTAACACTCTCCTGTGTTTCTTCAGACTGTGAAATGTTTTCCACGGTTAAGTGATTGACCGCAATCATCGCATTTTCCTGATAACCACAGCAGCCGAATATTTACCCTTCATGTATCAAACTTTGGGCTGCTTCCGTGAGAAATTGTCGCAAATATTTTTAGAAAATGTTTTTTGTGAAATACCCTCAGAGTTCATTGTATTAATGAAGGCGATAATACTAAAAACTCCCCATAGATTATAATTATGTACTTCAAATTTTGCGATTTGGGAAAGATTGCGATACGATTTTTTCTGTTCAAGCTGTTTGTTGGCAATTTGGTTGCTAAACAAAACAAATGATCCTTCGTGAATCGCCGACTGCGTGAGATTAGGTTTCATTTTATTTTTCAGCAATGGTAAGTCCGTTCAAGTTCAGTGGACCAACAAGTTCACGACTATAATCATTTAATTGGTTGAATGATTTAATTATTAAAAACTTCTTTTTTAATTCGTGGAGCTGGTGTGTGGAATTGAAGTCTGGAAACATTGATGTCCCGTAGGTCGTATTGTCCGTATCACTATCAAACTACCATCACTCAGTAGTCTTGGTCAATTAGCACGACTGTCAGTTCACACCAGTCGATTCGCACCACATCAAGAGTCAATTCGCACAATCTCAAAAGTCGATTTGCACCATCTCAAAAGTCGATTTGCACCACCTCAAAAGGCGATTGGCACCACAGCTTCGGACGATCTACAGACTACACGTCATGTTTGGTCAATTTGCCCATAACTTAATAAGGCTTAACACTAACAGGTTGAAAAGGCCACACAATTCTATTTTAACATTTCTATTTGTTTTCTGCAAAATATTTTTTTGAAAATGTGTAAAATATATTGAAATGCGGGTACTATGTTTTAGTGTTGAAACGATTAGTCGACTGGTCAAAGTCAATTCGATTTTCGGAAAAATCAACTCTGAAATCTGTCAGTCGACTAGTCAGGAAACTCAAAGATGAAGTCGAAAAATGCAATAGTGGGGGTTAAGGGCCTATATATAAGTAATGAAATTTTGTTTATTTTGAAAATTCTCACCTTTGATATTCCTTCAATTCAAATTAAATATACACAAAATGTACATCAAAATGAAGGTTGGGATGTATAGAACACGAAACACATATGTAATCAACTCATAGAGTCGACTGTAGGCACCACTGGTTCCTGGAAGTCTGCTGTCGTATTCGCACCAGAACTGATAATTTAATAATATTTCACGAAAACAACTTGTGGCCAAATGTGCTTTACATATCCAAGAACAAAGCTAGGGGATAAAAGTCTTCCAGACACGGCGACAGAGCTGCATTGGGGAAAATTCCAAAGCCTTTGCTTTTGTTTATGTATGAGTATACTTTCAATTTCCGGTCGACGTCATCGGACAGAAAAAGCATGTAAAAACAACGCCGTCTAAAATCAAATAATGAAAAAGATCGCCTTCATACAGTATGCTGTTATTAAATAGAGATTGCACAGTTGCCATATTCAATGCAAGGTATCATGATACCTGTTGAAATTTCTTAGAATTACCATTTTATTTTTTGATGGAAATTCGTGGTAACGAGTGATTTGCACATGTCTGTCGAGCATGGAAACCATCTTCAATACAAAATGCAGACAGTGTTGTCCTTTTCAAAATGCAGACCTATCACTGTATTCGAAAGTGTTTTGAATGCCTAGCTTTGTTCTTGGATATATGCAGCACATTTGGCCACAAGTTGTTCAGATGAAATATTATTTTATTATCAGTTCTGGTGCGAATACGGTAGAAGACTTCCAGGAACCAGTGGTGCCTACAGTCGACTCTATGAGTTGATTACATATGTGTTTTGTGTTCTATACATCCCAACCTTCATTTTGACGTATAACTTGTGTATATTTAATCTGAATCTAAGGAATATGAGAGGTGAGAATTTCAAAATAAACAAAATTCCATTACTTACATTGGCCCTTAATGATTGCAAACATCAGACGTTTCTGCTTCGTGGTGGACCTATTTTAAATTGTATTTAGAAGTGGATATCAATGTGATCATTGTCGTTTGTTGATGCCGATAATGTTACAACTTAGATTTCAGCAGTATTACAAACACTGATTTCACCTAACCTAATCACTGGCACGCGTTGAAGAAAAATACTTTGATGTACAACTTCAAAGATGCTATTAATTCATGCAAGCATTCTGTCCCTCACCCAAGTCGCCCACACTTTTTAATTGATATAAAAATAAAATACATGCCTGAAACACTCAGAAAGCTCCTCCATATTCTATGATATTACTGTAATGGTTTGGGTGCGAACTGGTGAAGACCGGATATGAAGGTGAAGAAACTGTCCATCACAAAATTTGACCCGGGAGTTCTTAATTAATTGCACCGGGCGAATGGCAGCACACTTCAAACATTTTACAAATTCACAAAACTTCTGTTTTAACATCATTGGGTACTTTTTCCACTGTACGGACAGAGGACTAGGAGGCACACACTTCCCGGGTATCCCAATGTTTTTACTGAATGGTTAAAGCTATAATATGCACGACGTTTTAAAAAACTTAAAACACGAAAAAGAGAACAGCTGCGTTCATGACTTTAACAAGGAAACTTCATCAAACACCTGTCAAACGAGTCATTAAACGAAAGGGTTATCAACTTACATGTAACAGTCTCTATCACCTAATTTACTGAGACAATTATGTTTTCAACAGAAAAGCTGACTAGTTGATTTTGAATCGATTACTCCTGTCGACTAGCCCACTTTGAAAAATAGGTAATTGTTTCAACACTACTATGTTTCTCTTGTCAAATGGGATCATTAAATTAATTATCAAAACACTGTAATTTGCAGTTTATATCATTCACTCACAGTTGTATTAATAGACCATTTTTATATAGCGCCATCTTACATCCAGGACTCCATTTGCCCCCACAAACCGGCTTTATTTATCAACATTGCACACAAGTGCACTGAACTGCTGATCGGCTTTGAAAGCTTCATTTTTCGTCTCCGTTTTATCAGTTAAATTTCGATAATTTACCTAATCTGTGTTTGATCTCATCCACGAAGAGAAGGGGTCAATATCCGATTTCATTGGACAAAATGTCCGACTGTTTTGGACATAATGTGCGATTTTTTGGGACATTATGTCCGATCGTTGGTGCAGAGTTCAGAGTTACAATGCTGGAGAGCTGACAGCTGCTCGTTGGTCCTCTCCGGGTACTCCAACTTCCTCCACCCGTAAAACTGTCACCGACATGATGTGACCCTGGCTGTTATTGTGTCGTTAAACCCTAATAAATAAATAAATAACAAACCACATTTTCGCTTTTGTAAGGTGAGTCAGCTGGAGATCAGTTGCAAAGATAAGATGGCATTGACCATCATTGTTAATGTCTTTCTGCAGGAAGTTGTCTGGCAAGTGCAATAAATTTAGCGTGAAATCCAGATTATCTGGGTGCGTTGGTCTAGTTTTTTCCCATCATCTATTAGCCATCCACTGAATGTTGTTGAATTTAGCCAGTATGGCATCCTATGAGGGAGCCATCATTACAAAAGTTTCTTGTACAACGTTTTGTGCTGACTTATGCGGATTATTCTTGGCTAGAGACTGAACTACTGTCCTTGTTTTCACACACAATAACTTCCCTGTGTCATTGACGTGGCTATGAAAGAACTTCCCACAAGTAAAGCTGAATCTTGTTTTCGTACATTTTGTCCAATGATCATCGGACATTTTGTCTAAAACTATCTGACTTTTTGTCCAAAAAGATCAGACATTCTGTCCAGCCATCGAACATTTTGTCAATCGGACATTTTGTCTAGTAATCGAAGAGAACAATGGTTGGGTGTTTGAAATTTGTGTATTTTGCGATGTTATTTTCCATACTTATCATTTTCGTGTTACAGTCCTTCATGTTCGTTCAACATTCGTCACAACTCTCAGCTACAATGTACCTGCAGCTTCTTTAAAGCTAAAATGTTTCGTTCAAAGAACGGCAAGCAAGCACACAATAAAATTTTGTTTCAAAAGTATGACAGCAATGACAAAAATATTTGTGAAGCTGAAACAAACGATATAAATGCAGCGTTCAGTACAGTACAGCAGAGGTGGGTGCCATTTTTAGTAACAAATCTGAATGGCTGGTTTCGAGGGGGCATATCAAGTCCTGGATGTAAGATGGCACTATGTATAAATGGTCCATTGAAGTGGATTTAGTTTTGTTTTGACATGAACACATCGAAAATTGTTAACACAGCACGTTTTGTGTTCTTGCTGACACCAGGATATGGTATGTACATTGCTATGATCACCACATCCATGTGTTCTTCAAAGCTGATGTCATGATTGGTGTATGTCCCTTGCAATTTCCGCTCACTTTGAATGACCACCGCTTATCAAAGGCATTACTTAAGCCGAGCCAACCCAACAAACCTCCATTAAACTTGCGAGTTTTTTTAAAGTTCATCAGTTGAAGATGGTTAATTTTGCTGAGTACTCATGTTCAGGATGCAATAAAGTGTCCCGACACCGTCAAGAAGGTTTAGACTGTGATTCTTGCAATCGATGGTGACACAGGCTTTGTGGCACTGGAATCTCCAGAGATTATTACAGGAGAATGATGAAGCAACAGCGAGATGGTACCACAATATCATGGGTTTGCCCAGAATGTTTACCAATTTTATACCGGGTACCAACACAGAATAATCAGAAATAGAAACTGATGTTACTAGTACACCAGAAGAAAGGTTATTTGATGTATTCCCATAGATGAGGTACTACCTGCAGGAGAGCAGTCACTTGAAGAACAGCCCATTCCAGATGTTGTTTCTAACGACCAGGCAATTTTACATACCAAATTATTAAAGGGGGTTTGAAGAGATGCTGATATTTTAGTGGACTCACATGGCTTTATCTAGTTTTCTTTACTTCAATAATGGTAGAATATAAAGCCTTTCTAGTTGGTGCAAATTGACCAAGCCTATAGTGCGGATCGACCATTAGGGTGCAAATCAACTTCAGGGATGGTGCAAATTGACCAGTGGGATGGTGCAAATTGACTTTTGAGATAGTGAAAATTGACTTCAGGGATGGTGGGAATCAACCGCTTGATGGTGCGAATCGACCGTTCCCCAGTATTACTATTGTCACAAGTGGGTACTAGTATAGTGCCATTAGTATTGGTATTAGTGGGTTGGGGTAAGAAAATCAACATTAATTAATGGGAGGAAACTCTTGATAACAGGATGACTTGATGAATCTGGCTATGTCATCTCCCTGTCGTAATTACCTTTATTTTCATATGATTGTAATTTAGTATGTATAAACTGTATATGTATACTGCAAAATAAAGAATCTAATCTAACTTTTACTGTTAGAGTTTACAAATGAACTGGGCCTGAAGATTTTGAATAGGGATGCAAAGTGTAAAGGCAAATGGACGTGGGGAAAGACAATACAGTAGAACCTGTCTTGAGAGACCGCCCTTTGGGCCACACAAAAGTGGTCTCTCAAGACAAGTGGTGTCTCATAACAGGTTTCAGGTTTTCTCAAGTCAGTGAATAACCAACCACAAAATTCAGAAATAGAGAAGAATGGGTTTTTGTAATTACTTTGTAGCTGTTCTTTTTTATGAAGTTTTTGTAACAAATTGAAATGGACTGTTATAAAAATTATAAAAATAAATTAGTGTTGAAAATCTTCATTGAAGATTTTCAACACAAATTTATTTTTATGATCCTATCTGTCACATTTCAGGTATGTATGAAATTGTTTATTCAGCAATAATCCTAATATTTCCACAAGGGTCTTATAAAAACATCTCAATCTTTAATGAGTTATGTGACTGAATAGCAATTGAAACCCAATTAAGAGCTTTTAATACTTTTAATTATGCTTGTATAACCACAATGGATTTTCCAATTTCAGAACAGGTAAAAAGTTTTTGTCATGGTTTCAGTCTTCAAAGGGGTGGTCTCTCAAGACAGGTCCATTATGGCATAAAAATACAAGTTTGTACCAGGTCACAGTGGTCTCTCAAGACAGGTGGTCTCTCAAGACAGGTGGTCTCTCAAGACAGGTGGTCTCCCATAGCAGGTCCATTATAGAGCAAAACCATTGGTGCCTGGCAGATGTGGTCTCTCAAGACAGGTGGTCTTTCAAGACAGTGGTCTCTCAAGACAGGTTTTACTGTAATCGACTCTGTACTTACTGGCCCAGTGCTATGGAGCCTGGAGGGAGGTCGTAGAAATTTGAATAGACAACCAAGGAAATTCTGAGGTAAATAGTGATCACAGCCTGATAACAAGAAGGGTTAGGGGCAATAGAATACTAAAACAAAGGGTGATCTTTAAGGTGATATAAGTAAGGGAAATGTATTTACTTTGAAATTCCCACCTCTGGTATTCCATAAATTCAAATTAAATATTCACAAATTATACATCAAAATGAAGGTTGTTATGTATAGAACTCAAAAAATATGTGCAATTAACTCACAGAGTTGGCAGCAGGCACCAATGGTTCCTGGAAGTCTGCTACCATGTACATACCAAAACTAATAATAAAATAATATATCCGGAGAACAATTTGTGGCCAAATGTGCCTTAGATATCCAATTTCCAAGAACAAAGCTAGGAAATCAAAATTCTTCACAACACAGCAGCAGAGCTGCATTGGAGGAAATTCCAAACTCTCAGCTTTGTTTCAGTTGTCTCTTTGTATACATTTCGGTCAAGGTCATCTGGGCCAAAAAAGCATCGATATACAATGCCATCTAAAACCAAACCATGAGAAAGATGGTCTTAGTATTACACACTATTATTATATGAAGACTACATAGTTGCCATATTATTTGTAAGGTATCATGACACCTGTTGGAATTTCTTACAATTACATGATTGTTTTTCGATGAAAATTTGTGGTATCTCATGATATGTGCATGTCTGTCAGCCATGCAGTCCATCTACAGTGAAAACTGCAAACAGTGTTGTCCTTTCCACATATTTTATTATCAGTTCTCATACTAATATGAGCAGTAGATGTCCAGGAATCATTGGTTCCTGCTGTCAACTCTGTAATTTCCCTTACTTATATAGCACCTTAAGGACATTTGATACCTGGGAAAAGAAGCAGACTGGGAGCACTTTGAGGAGAATTTAAAATCAAAGCTAGAAAATGTGTCAGCCGGAGATAATGTTCAGGAACTGTCCAATTCAGTAGTGAGAAGTCGAAAAGATGGTAGGAGGGAATTAGAGTAATGAAGTCGAAAAGATGGTAGGAGGGAATTAGAGTAATGAAGTCGAAAAGATGGTAGGAGGGAATTAGAGTAATGAAGTCGAAAAGATGGTAGGAGGGAATTAGAGTAATGAAGTCGAAAAGATGGTAGGAGGGAATTAGAGTAATGAAGTCGAAAAGATGGTAGGAGGGAATTAGAGTAATGAAGTCGAAAAGATGGTAGGAGGGAATTAGAGTAATGAAGGCAAAAAGATGGTAGGAGGGAATTAGAGTAATGAAGTCGAAAAGATGGTAGGAGGGAATTAGAGTAATGAAGTCGAAAAGATGGTAGGAGGGAATTAGAGTAATGAAGTCGAAAAGATGGTAGGAGGGAATTAGAGTAATGAAGTCGAAAAGATGGTAGGAGGGAATTAGAGTAATGAAAACTGAACTAGGATATAGGGTAAATAATGTGCTCACACACAATAAAAGAGGGAAAGAAAGAATGTGCTGCATTTAGGAGGTGTAGAAAAGTCAGGGGAGAAAATAATACCACCACTAAAAGTGCTCAAAAAGTAAATGAAGAGGCAAAAACAAAGATGAATTTAAACAAAGACAAAAATAGGAAAGAGTGAAATTGTAATCTCATTAAAGCAATAAGAAAAACCTGGGGGGGGGGGGGGGGGGAGGGGGGGGAGCAAGTTCCAATATATTCTAGAAATGGATAAACAAAACTAACAAAGGCAATACCGATACCACACAGAGTATTTAGGTGGTTGGCAAAAGCACTGACAACCAGGACAGTATAGCAGTAGAAATGGTCAAGCATTGGGAGAGAGGAAATGATAGAAAACAGGGGGAAGGTGTTCATCCAGAATGTATGATGGAGCATACAGAAAAATTATCTGAATTAGTGTGCAGTGAAATTGAGGTGGGGTAGTACCAGGGCTCAAAATAAGCGGTGTCGCGTCGCGTTTTGCTATGCAAAACTTGCAAAAAGCTACACAATGTTCAATTATGTATAGCATTTTACGATACAAGATAATCAACTGCAGCCTATTAGGCTGCAGTTGATTATCTTGTATCGCAAAATGTAAATAAAAATTTGCAAACAAATTTGAAAACTAGATCACTGATGCTTTACTTCTGATTGTGGAACATTCCAGGCATAACTCAGATTAACTCTCCATCAAGCATCATTTGCTTCATATGTAAGATGAATTCTATTGGTTTAGATTCTTCCTGTTTTTACAACATTTTGCATAAAATGTCCATTAAAAATAACTTCAAGCCCATCAAATTAAAAATCCCAACTTCCATTTTGAGAACTCTATTAAACAACCAAGACGCCATTTGAAAATATACAAGTCCATGCAACCCTTAAAGGCAGTTCAGTTAAAAAAAACATAGTAAATGTTTCATGTGTTGCAGATCATTTGGAAATGCCCAGAAATGGATGGAAACTATTCTATCTACTTAGAAGAATTCAATACAAAACAGCATAACATAACTCTGGTATAGAAAAAAAGCTATGTAATTTTTACAAAATGCTATTCATTTTTTGGAAATGTGTAGCATTTTATTACGCAAAGAAAAAAAGTTATTTTGAGCACTGTGTAGTACGAAATGCAGTCACCAAGTTAAAGGATGGCTAAGCGGCAGGTACTGACAAAACTCCAAATAAGTTTCTTTTAAAAAGGAGGAGATCCAATATATGAGCATCTTACATCGTTATTTTACATTGCTATCAGAAAGCAAGAGGTCCCCAATGAGTGGAAGGAAAATAGAATAACCTTTATTTAATCAACATGGGAAACATCACATGAATGCTAAATATTTGCCTGGAAGAATAAGATTCTTTGAAAAACTAATGGAAGACTGGGATGAAATGAGAGATAAGTGGATAAGGGATGAAATGAGGGATGATATGAGGAATGAAATGAGAGATACGTGGATGAGGGATGATATGAGAGATAAGTGGATGAGGGATTATATGAGTGATGATATGAGAGATAAGTGGATGAGGGATGATATGAGGGATGAAACAAGAGATAAGTGGATGAGGGATGATATGAGGGATGAAACAAGAGATAAGTGGATGAGGGATGATATGAGGGATGAAACAAGAGATAAGTGGATGAGGGATGGTATGAGGGATGAAACAAGAGATAAGTGGATGAGGGATGATATGAGGGATGATATGAGATAGGTGGATGAGGGATGATATGAGGGATGATATGAGATAAGTGGATGGGGGATATGAGTGATGATATGAGAGATAAGTGGATGAGGGATGATATGAGAGATAAGTGGATGAGGGATGATATGAGGGATGATACGAGGGATAAGTGGATGAGGGAGATATGAGGGATGAATTGAGGGATGGTATGAGGGATAAGTGGATGAGGGATGATATGAGGGATAAGTGGATGAGGGATGATATGAGGGATAAGTGGATGAGGGATGATATTAGAGATAAGTGGATGAGGGATGATATGAGGGATGATACGAGAGATAAGTGGATGAGGGATGATATGAGGGATGATATGAGAGATAAGTGGATGAGGGGTGATAATGATAAGAGGGATGATATGAGGGATGATATGAGGGATAAGTGGATGAGGGATGATATGAGGGATGATATGAGAGATAAGTGGATGAGGGATGATATGAGAGATAAGTGGATGAGGGATGATATGAGGGATGATATGAGAGATAAGTGGATGAGGGATGATATGAGGGATGATATGAGAGATAAGTGGATGAGGGATGAAATGAGATAAATGGATGAGGGATGATAAGAGGGATGATATAAGGGATGATATGAGAGATAAGTGGATGAGGGATGATATGAGAGATAAGTGGACGAGGGATGATATGAGGGATGATATGAGGGATAAGTGGATGAGGGATGATATGAGGGATGATATGAGAGATAAGTGGATGAGGGATGATATGAGGGATATGTGGATGAGGGATGATATGAGGGATGATTGGATGAGGGATGATATGATAGATGAAACAAGAGATAAGTGGATGAGGGATGAAACAAGAGATAAGTGGATGAGGGATGAAATAAGAGATAAGTGGATGAGGGATGAAACAAGAGATATGTGGATGAGGGATGATATGAGGGATGAAACAAGAGATACATGGATGAGGGATGAAACAAGAGATACGTGGATGAGGGATGATATGAGAGATAAGTTGATGAGGGATGAAACAAGAGATAAGTGGATGAGGGATGAAACAAGAGATAAGTGGATGAGGGATGATATGAGGGATGAAACAAGTGATAAGTTGATGAGGGATGAAACAAGAGATAAGTGGATGAGGGATGAAACAAGAGATAAGTGGATGAGAGATGAAACAAGAGATAAGTGGATAAGGGATGATATGAGGGATGAAACAAGAGATAAGTGGATGAGGGATAATATGAGGGATGACACAAGAGATAAGTGGTTGAGGGATGAAACAAGAGATATGTGGATGAGGGATGATTGAGAGATAAGTGGATGAGGGATGATATGAGGGATGAAACAAGAGATAAGTGGATGAGGAATGAAACAAGATACATGGATGAGGGATGAAACAAGAGATATGTGGATGAGGGATGAAACAAGAGATAAGTGGATGAGGGATGAACCAAGAGATAAGTGGATGAGGGATGATATGAGGGATGAAACGAGAGATAAGTGGATGAGGGATGAAACAAGAGATAAGTGGATGAGGGATGAAACAAGAGATACGTGGATGAGGGATGATATGAGGGGGGGGGAT
Source organism: Pictodentalium vernedei (assembly GCA_031216915.1). Classification (NCBI taxonomy): domain Eukaryota; kingdom Metazoa; phylum Mollusca; class Scaphopoda; order Dentaliida; family Dentaliidae; genus Pictodentalium; species Pictodentalium vernedei. The sequence goes on along the minus strand of CM062289.1, from coordinate 458,765,804 downwards.
GATATGAGGGATGATTGATGATATGAGAAAAAAAGTCAATATCATAGTTGGGGAATTGAGAAAGCACCAACAGTGGAAACTATAAAACAATTTGTGTCAGGATACTGGGAGATTAGTGGGGAGGAGTGACTAGGTAGGTGGCAGAGTTGATGTAGAAGGCTTCCTTGTTAGAAGACTGCAGCAAATCAGCAGAAAGCTAAAGAATTATTATTACACTGTCACAGGTGTCGGAAAAAACTAACCATGCAAAATCGCCCCACAAACAACTTGCACCAACACTTGTGGGGTCAAGTCAAGATGCCTGAACAGTCAGAACAAGTGGATAAATATAGGTAAAGCTGAAGAATATGGTACTCTCAGGCCTGGAAAGAATCAAAGAATGATCGTTTAGGTTTCGAGTGGGTAATGTCATTTGTAAAATATGTGAATGAACTACAAGTTACAACAAACTAATGTAACATAACTTTATCAGATTACTAAGGCCATGGTTAATTAATTTTTGGTTTAGCATCATTCGCCTCATTTTGTTTTTTGCCCGAAATAATAAAGTATTTTCTTTATTATCCGCTCCTCAAATGGATCACCTCATTCATAGGGCCAGGAGAATACACCATTTTATGGTTCTTCTTCATCCATTGAAATACCAGATTATTGCCTCTTTATTGCCAGATTGCTATAGCAATCTGGCAGTAAAGAGGCAATAATCTGGTGCTATTAGACGTATAATGTTGATAGGCTGTTTTGTATATAACCCTGACCATTATAAGTTCTACTCTCTGAGGCAACCTACACTTGTAAGGAAGCAGTGTAAGTGCAAAATGATAAAATATGCATCTTGTGGAAAGGGATATATTACACCACTTCCCCACAAGGATATAATTAATAATAACCGCATTCCGCATTTTGTTCTGATAATCTGGAATAACTCTAAACTGAAAATTAACCAACCATGGCCTAATCTTGCATGTTTTACCAGAAAGACTTAATAGAATAGGACAGCATACTGTTTCCATTTTATAGAATTGGACAGCATACTGTTACCATTTTAATAGGACAGCATACTGTTACCATTTTATAGATTAGGACAGCATACTGTTTCCATTTTATAGATTAGGACAGCATACTGTTTCCATTTTAATAGGACAGCATACTGTTTCCATTTTAATAGGACAGCATACTGTTTCCATTTTATAGAATAGGACAGCATACTGTTTCCATTTTATAGATTAGGACAGCATACCGTTTCCATTTTAATAGGACAGCATACTGTTTCCATTTTAATAGGACAGCATACTGTTTCCATTTTATAGAATAGGACAGCACACTGTTACCATTTTATAGATTAGGACAGCATACTGTTACCATTTTAATTGCACAGCATTCTGTTTCCATTTTATAGAATAGGACAGCATACTGTTACCATTTTATAGAATAGGACAGCACACTGTTACCATTTTATAGATTAGGACAGCATACTGTTACCATTTTAATTGCACAGCATTCTGTTTCCATTTTATAGAATAGGACAGCATACTGTTTCCATTTTAATAGGACAGCATGCTGTTTCCATTTTAATAGGACAGCATACTGTTACCATTTTAATAGGACAGCATACTGTTTCCATTTTATAGAATAGGACAGCATACTGTTTCCATTTTATAGAATACGACAGCATGCTGTTTCCATTTTACAGAATAGGACAGCATTCTGTTACCATTTTAATTGCACAGCATTCTGTTTCCATTTTATAGAATAGGACAGCATACTGTTTCCATTTTATAGAATAGGACAGCATACTGTTTCCATTTTAATAGGACAGCATACTGTTTCCATTTTATAGAATAGGACAGCATACTGTTTCCATTTTAATAGGACAGCATGCTGTTTCCATTTTAATAGGACAGCATACTGTTACCATTTTAATAGGACAGCATACTGTTTCCATTTTATAGAATAGGACGGCATACTGTTTCCATTTTAAAGAATAGGACAGCATACTGTTTCCATTTTAAAGACAAGGACAGCATACTGTTTCCATTTTAATAGGACAGCATACTGTTTCCATTTTATAGAATAGGACAGCATACTGTTTCCATTTTATAGAATACGACAGCATGCTGTTTCCATTTTACAGAATAGGACAGCATTCTGTTACCATTTTAATTGCACAGCATTCTGTTTCCATTTTATAGAATAGGACAGCATACTGTTTCCATTTTATAGAATAGGACAGCATACTGTTACCATTTTAATAGGACAGCATACTGTTACCATTTTATAGATTAGGACAGCATACTGTTTCCATTTTATAGATTAGGACAGCATACTGTTTCCATTTTAATAGGACAGCATACTGTTTCCATTTTAATAGGACAGCATACTGTTTCCATTTTAATAGGACAGCATAATGTTTCCATTTTATAGAATAGGACAGCATACTGTTTCCATTTTATAGATTAGGACAGCATACCGTTTCCATTTTAATAGGACAGCATACTGTTTCCATTTTAATAGGACAGCATACTGTTTCCATTTTATAGAATAGGACAGCACACTGTTACCATTTTATAGATTAGGACAGCATACTGTTACCATTTTAATTGCACAGCATTCTGTTTCCATTTTATAGAATAGGTCAGCATACTATTTCCATTTTAATAGGACAGTGTACTGTTTCCATTTTAAAGAATATAAAATAAATAGCCAAAACAAATAGCAATGACTAAAATTAAAAATTGCCTGGTCTCCTCAGTATGTGTTTATTTTCATTTCATATCATGTTCCCAACAAATGCGAACTCTCTCTAGTCCAACAATAGCATGTTTATAAGATATTTTAACCCTTCTCGTTCTGTAAACTTAACATACTGAGAAACAGAATTGCCATCTTGATGTAAACTAAATGGGAGACATCCATAATGGTTTAGGGTCAGTACATAAGGTTCCGCTCTACAGTTTCGCACTTTTGCGAAATTCTAAACATAGGGCATATGTTGAAACTAAGGCCATGTAAAATAGAGATATATTTTTAGTATCAGATATATGATTACATTAGGCTTTTTGTTGGATAAGTGAATTTGAAGTTTTGGTCCCAAAGTTGGAGTCTGATACATAGGGGTAAATTATCAGATGAATTATGGGAAACAGTGGCTTCAAAAAATTGGCTATTTTTTAAAATGTAATTTTTACACAGGATTGTTACCAGACAGGTAACAAAAAAATGAAACGGAAACATATAAATTTGTTTTTGCATTTTAGAAACAGGGGATGCTCTGCTCCAGGGGTAGGTAGGTGGGGGTCGGTGGGAAAATTCTGCTTTTGAGGCTGCTGGGTGGCTGAAAATGACTGGTTTCGGCATTTTTTCATGCAATTTTTCAGGTTGAAGTCTTGCCTTTGACAATAAATTATTCCACCCACATTCAGATCGTTTATTTCTACTTAGTCAGATAGTGTTATATGTTTTTTTGTGGATTTGGGAAATGTAATACATGTTATGGGTTAGTTAACTAAGTTACAGAATATTTGCATTTGAAGAGAATATATGGCATGTCATTTTTTGAAATGCCTGGAAAACTGTGGAGCAGAATCTAAAGGTTAGGGATAGCAGTGGCCTAACCTTTACACTTAACATACTGACCTTAATGATTTCTCCCACGTTACATATTTATTTTAACAACAGGCAACACTTGATAATGCAAGCACAACACTGACAGGAGGAAAGTGAGTTTTCATATAGCCCCTAAAATGGGCACGTAAAAGTGACACAAAAGGATTGCAACAAAATTGTTTTCATTAAAAATTTAGTGAAAATATGATAGGTTGAGAGGAGTATGTATTTTTTAAATAAACTGCAGAGGCCCCCTATTCTTCAGCTTGACCAAAATATTTTGTAAATGTCTTGTCTTTTTAGCTCTGCCTGACAAAATGTCAGCAGACAGGGGTTATTTTGGGTGTCTATAGGGGCCGAATTTGAGACCCTTTCCCAAAGGCATTTTGGCAGGATTTTTCCTAAATCAAACCAAAAATTTGTCAATCTCAGTCCTCATTCAAATAAAAATTTAATTCTTGAAGGTCTAATTTTGATATTCACCACTTTTACTGCAACAAAAATAGATGCCGCAGCAGAAAGTTTTTGGACACGTTTGCAAGTTACATCCAGGGAACCTTGTCAGTTGTTTCTAGTTAAGTCTTGGCTTCCGACATAGGCTGCCATTACTTGCATAGACACAAATGCGAAGCCACAGAATGTAGACTGTCACAAGAATATCTTCATCATTAATAGTACAGGAACAATTTATTTGATAGAGATTACAAAGACTGATCATTATTTCATACAACTGTTTGTTATAAAACGTATTACATGTACTATACTTGTAGTAGCTTCTGTATTAATGGTCTCAGTTCAGTATGAAGATAACATTTCTTATTCTTTGTGTTTCTCTTCTCCAAAACAAATTCCCAATTGGAGCCTTCATGACGTGAATTTTCCCAGTTGCATGGGCCCCGGTCCCTTTCCCAAAGAAGAATCACTGGCAGAGCCTTTCAAATGCTATGATGTCTGTCGTCCGTTCATCCGTCATCAACATTTTGTTTGTCCGGGCTGTAATTTCTTAACCACTGAATATTTTTTAAGAAAACTTTGTAACTGTGTGTATTGTCACTAACCAGTGTGTCATCAGTCATAATGAGATCTGTCCCCTCAAGATGAAGGTCACTGGCCCCATAGATCAGATAACAGCGAAGAAAACTTATTTTACTATGATTTTTGTCCGGTCCATATAATTCAATCTAAATAGCAGATATTGTTCATACTTGGAGTAATCATTGCTCATGACTAAAAGATGTGTTTCGACTTTGATCCAAGGTCATATCATCAAGGTCAAGGTGACAGCAAAATTTGCATATTGTTAGACAGTCCTTGTCCGGTTCATATGACTTGGTATGATTGAGAGATCTTATTCACACTTGGAACAATTATTGCCCATTACATAAAGGTGTGTCACCACTTTGATCCAAGGTCATATCATCAAGGTCAAGGTCACAGACAGCAAAACTTGGATATTGTTATACAGCCTTTGTCCGATCCATATAACTTCGTGTAATTGACAAATCTTATTCATACTTGGTACAATTATTGCTCATGACTCAAAGGTATGTCATGACTTTGATCCAAGGTCATATCAAGGTCAAGCTCACAGGCAGCAAAACTTAGATATTATTATACAGGCCTTGTCCAGTCAGTATATGTTGGTATGATTGACAGATGTATTCATACTTGGTACAATTATTGCTCATGACTGAAAGGTGTGTTTCAACTTTGGTCCAAGGTCATATCACCAAGGTCAAGGTCACAGACAACAAAACTTTTATATTATTATACAGGCCTTGTCTGGTCTATAATCTATGAGACAGATTTTGTTCATCCTCCACACAATTGTTACCCAATAACCAAATCTTGTGTAATGAACTTAACCTAATGTTATGTCATGAACTTAACCCATTGTCATATCATCAAGGTCAAGGTCACAAGCAGTAACACTTGGATTCTTGTCTTGTATTTAGCTTCCCCTACACTGACCTTGAGCAGAGCTGTCTAGGCTGAGAGGCCTCATGTTTTTTTCAAAATGGCCTTACTTGCATAGGCTTTGCCCTGATGGTCCCTGCAAGAAAACTATGAAATTACTGTACTGATACCCCGATGGGTCCTGCAAGAAAGCTATGAAATTACTGTACTGATGCCCTGATGGTCCCTGCAAGAAACTATGAAATTACTGTACTGATACCCTGATGGTCCTGCAAGAAACTATGAAATTACTGTACTGATGCCCTGATGGTCCCTGCAAGAAACTATGAAATTACTGTACTGATATCCTGAAGGTTCCTGCAAGAGACTATGAAATTACTGTACTGATGCCTTGGTGGTTCCTGCAAGAAAAATATGAAATTACTGTACTGATGCCCTGATGATCCCTGTAAGAAAACTATGAAATTAATGTACTGATGCCCTGATGGTTCCTGCAAGAAACTATGAAATTATTGTACTGATGTCCTGAAAATTGAAATTTAAAAAAAAGTACACTTACCTTGTATATATGGATTTGCTCTGAAAACACCATTGGCTTTCATGAAAACAGCTGAATTTCCTGGTCCTGGATGGGTAGCATCTCTCCTGTTTCATGCACCTATGCAGTTTATCTTTCTCCCTACTTATCTACCTCCAACCCAAGGAGTTATAACCTTATAATTTATTATTATGTCCCCCTCACCCTACTTTTAAAAAGGATCTTTTTCTGAGTTAGGGAGGAAAGAAAACCACAAAAAAGTTCTCTTTTTTTCTAGCAAAGTGGCCAAACTGACCAGAAATTATGGTAAAAGTTTTCATTTATCAACAGCTGTTGGGAATTATATGTCTAAATCTGAGAGAAAAAATATGTAGCATGAAAAAAGATCAGTTTGGAGGGGGAGTTAACACAGGGCAGGGAGAAACTAGTCAATCTTTTTTTCATGAGGAAGATAGGATAGGTGTATACATTCTATGGGTGGTTACCATCACCCATACAGATTTTTATTCAGGCAATAGTCTGGAAGCATATTCTTTTGCAATAGTCCAAACTCAGAACTATTGCCAGAAAGAATTATACACTAGCAGAAAGCTTTTCTTAACCCTTTTCCCAATGTAATGTCAAAACTGGTCAGCGCTATTCACAAAAATTGCCATTCAATTTTCATTAGTTTTTCCTTTTTTGCCTCAAAAACATAGCTTATGACCCCACATTGGAATGAGCTCATTAAGCTCGTTCCAATGAGGGGTCATTAGCTATGTTTTTCATGCAAAAAATGAAAAAAACAGTTACTCAGTAATTTTGTTTGCAAGTGTCATCTGCTTTTCATGTTTGGTAAAGGGTTAATGCTATTGTTTGAACAAAGTTTCACTGCCTTGGGTTTTTCCTGAAGTTGAATTCTTGGCTGATTATAAAATACACAGTTCAAGTTAAGTCCAACTCTATGCGCTTAATTCAGTAAGAACATCTAATCATTGAGAGACACACAGAATCCCCTGTTTCCATGTGCACTGAGACATACATGTAGATAGGAACTATTTTTCAAATCCTGCCCTCTCCCAAAAAGCCTAATATGAAATAATATAGAAAAAAATAAACAATTAAATAAAATAAATAAATACAGTCTATTTAGTTGGGAGATTTTTTTCTCAAAATTAAGCACAGCAATCTGTTGTGGCTTTTATGATGGCATTATTGAGTATAATTAAGCACAGCAATCTGTTGTGGCTTTTATGATGGCATGGTTGAGGATAATTAAGTGCAGCAATCAGTTGTGGCTTTTATGATGGCATTGTTGAGGATAATTAAGCACAATAATTTCTTGTGGCTTTTATGATGGCATTGTTGAGGATAATTGAGCACAACAATCTGTTGTGGCTTTTATGATGGCATTGTTGAGGATAATTAAGCACAACAATTTGTTGTGGATTTTATGATGGCATTGTTGAGGATAATTAAGTACAGCAATCTGTTGCAGCTTTTATGATGGCATTCTTGAGGATAATTAAGTACAACAATCTGTTGTGGCTTTTATGATGGCATTGTTGAGGATAATTAAGTACAGCAATCTGTTGCGGCTTTTATGATGGCATTGTTGAGGATAATTGAGCACAACAATCTGTTGCGGCTTTTATGATGGCATTCTTGAGGATAATTGAGCACAACAATCTGTTGTGGCTTTTATGATGGCATTGTTGAGGATAATTAAGTACAGCAATCTGTTGCGGCTTTTATGATGGCATTGTTGAGGATAATTAAGTACAACAATCTGTTGTGGCTTTTATGATGGCATTGTTGAGGATAATTAAGTACAACAATCTGTTGTGGCTTTTATGATGGCATTGTTGAGGATAATTAAGTACAGCAATTTGTTGTGGCTTTTATGATGGCATTGTTGAGGATAATTAAGTACAGCAATCAGGTTTGGCTTTTATGATGGCATTATTGAGGATAATTTATAGATAATAATAGACTATTTTACTAAGTGTAGCTTACCAAGGAGCATACACAAGTTTATGTCATGGCAGACAAATTTGGGTTAAACTGTAAATTTCCAGCTTACTAACCTGGTACAAGCCGGGTTAACATTGCCTGAAAGCATGGAAGCCATCAATGTGTTATACACCTCAGCACGCTGAGCCCCAACTCTGGCACTCAGGAGTGTCCAACCAAAGGACACAATGTAGATGAAATGAGTCAGGTTGAAACTTGCAGTCTTCCAATCTGCTGTACATAGTGATAACTAATGGTTTACCACCCCCTACTACCCCATGTCAGTTAGCAGTCTTCCAGTCTGCTGTTCATAGTGATAACCAATGGTTTACCACCCCCTACTACCCCATGTCAGTTAGTAGTCTTCCAGTCTGCTGTTCATAGTGATAACCAATGGTTTACCACCCCCTACTACCCCATGTCAGTTAGCAGTCTTCCAGTCTGCTGTTCATAGTGATAACCAATGGTTTACCACCCCCTACTACCCCATGTCAGTTAGCAGTCTTCCGTTCTGCTGTACTTAGTGATAATCAATGGTTTACCACCCCCACAACCCCATGTCTGCAGTCTTCCGATCTGCTGTACATAGTGATAACCGATGGTTTACCACCCCCTACCACCCCCTACCACCCCATGTCAGTTAGCAGTCTTCTGATCTGCTGTACATAGTGATAACCGATGGTTTACCACCCCCCACTACCCCATGTCAGTTAGCAGTCTTCTGATCTGCCGTACAGAGTGATAACTGATGGTTTACAACCCCCACTACCCCATGTCAGTTAGTAGTCTTCTGATTTGCTGTACATAGTGATAACCGATGGTTTACCCCCCCCCCCCCCCCCTCCTACACCATGTCACTTAGCAGTCTTCTAATATGCTGTACATAGTGATAACCGATGGTTTACCAGAACCCCCCCCCCCCCACTACCCCATGTCAGTTAGCAGTCTTCTGATTTGCTGTACATAGTGATAACTGATGGTTTACCACCCCCTACTACCCCATGTCAGTTTGCAGTCTTCCAGTCTGCTGTACATAGTGATAACCAATGGTTTACCACCCCCACTACCCCATGTCAGCAGTCTTCCGATCTGCTGTACATAGTGATAACCGATGGTTTACCACCCCCAACTACCCCATGTCAGTTAGCAGTCTTCCGATCTGCTGTACATAGTGATAACCGATGGTTTACCACCCCCACTACCCCATGTCTGTTAGTAGTCTTCTGATTCGCTGTACATAGTGATAACCAATGGTTTACCCCCCCCACTACACCATGTCACTTAGCAGTCTTCTAATCTGCTGTACATAGTGATAACCGATGGTTTACCTGACCCCCGCCCCCCTCCCCACCCCCACCCCCTCCCCACCCCCCACTACCCCATGTCAGTTAGCAGTCTTCCGATTTGCTGTACATAGTGATAACTGATGGTTTATCACCCACCACTACCCCATGTCAGTTAGTAGTCTTCCGATCTGCTGTACATAGTGATAACTGATGGTTTACAACCCCCACTACCCCATGTCTGTTAGTAGTCTTCTGATTTGCTGTACATAGTGATAACCGATGGTTTACCCCCCCCCCCCCACTACACCATGTCACTTAGCAGTCTTCTAATCTGCTGTACATAGTGATAACCGATGGTTTACCTGACCCCCCGACCCCCAAACCCCCTCCCCACCCCACCCCCCACCCCCACCCCCTCCCCACCCCCCACTACCCCATGTCAGTTAGCAGTCTTCTGATTTGCTGTACATAGTGATAACTGATGGTTTATCACCCACCACTACCCCATGTCAGTTAGCAGTCTTCTGATTTGCTGTACATAGTGATAACTGATGGTTTATCACCCACCACTACCCCGTGTCAGTTAGTAGTCTTCTGATTTGCTGTACATAGTGATAACCGATGGTTTACCACCCCCCACTACACCATGTCAGTTAGCAGTCTTCTGATTTGCTGTACATAGTGATGACTGATGGTTTACCACCCCCTACTACCCCATGTCAGTTAGCAGTCTTCTGATCTGCTGTACATAGTGATAACAGATGGTTTACCCCCCCCCCCCCCACTACCCCATGTCAGTTAGTAGTCTTCTGATTTGCTGTACATAGTGATAACTGATGGTTTATCACCCCCCACTACCCCATGTCAGTTAGTAGTCTTCTGATTTGCTGTACATAGTGATAACTGATGGTTTATCACCCCCCACTACCCCATGTCAGTTAGTACTCTTCTGATTTGCTGTACATAGTGATAACTGATGGTTTATCACCCCCCACTACCCCATGTCAGTTAGTACTCTTCTGATTTGCTGTACATAGTGATAACTGATGGTTTATCACCCACCACTACCCCATGTCAGTTAGTAGTCTTCTGATTTGCTGTACATAGTGATAACTGATGGTTTACCACCCACCGCTACCCCATGTCAGTTAGCAGTCTTCTGATCTGCTGCACATAGTGATAACCAATGGTTTACCACTCCCTACTACCCCATGTCAGTTAGCAGTCTTCTGATTTGCTGTACATAGTGATAAACGATGGTTTACCACCCACCACTACCCCATGTCAGTTAGTAGTCTTCTGATTTGCTGTACATAGTGATAACTGATGGTTTACCACCCCCCACTACCCCATGTCAGTTAGTAGTCTTCTGATTTGCTGTACATAGTGATAACTGATGGTTTATCACCCACCACTACCCCATGTCAGTTAGTAGTCTTCTGATTTGCTGTACATAGTGATAACTGATGGTTTACCACCCCCCACTACCCCATGTCAGTTAGTAGTCTTCTGATTTGCTGTACATAGAGATAACCGATGGTTTATCACCCACCACTACCCCATGTCAGTTAGTAGTCTTCTGATTTGCTGTACATAGTGATAACCAATGGTTTACCACCCCCATTACCCCATGTCAGTTAGTAGTCTTCTGATTTGCTGTACATAGTGATAACAGATGGTTTACCACCCCCCACTACCCCATGTCAATTAGCAGTCTTCTGATTTGCTGTACATAGTGATAACCGATGGTTTACTACCCCCCCCCCACTACCCCATGTCAGTTAGTAGTCTTCTGATTTGCTGTACATAGTGATAACTGATGGTTTACCACCCACCACTACCCCATGTCAGTTAGTAGTCTTCTGATTTGCTGTACATAGTGATAACTGATGGTTTACCACCCCCCCCCCCCCCACTACCCCATGTCAGTTAGCTGTCTTCTGATTTGCTGTACATAGTGATAACTGATGGTTTATCACCCACCACTACCCCATGTCAGTTAGTAGTCTTCTGATTTGCTGTACATAGTGATAACTGATGGTTTATCACCCACCACTACACCATGTCAATTAGCAGTCTTCTGATTTGCTGTACATAGTGATAACAGATGGTTTACCACCCCCCACTACCCCATGTCAATTAGCAGTCTTCTGATTTGCTGTACATAGTGATAACCGATGGTTTACTACCCCCCCCCCCCCCCACTACCCCATGTCAGTTAGTAGTCTTCTGATTTGCTGTACATAGTGATAACTGATGGTTTACCACCCACCACTACCCCATGTCAGTTAGTAGTCTTCTGATTTGCTGTACATAGTGATAACTGATGGTTTACCACCCCCCCCCCCCCCCCCACTACCCCATGTCAGTTAGCTGTCTTCTGATTTGCTGTACATAGTGATAACTGATGGTTTATCACCCACCACTACCCCATGTCAGTTAGTAGTCTTCCGATTTACTGTACATAGTGATAACTGATGGTTTACCACCCCTTACTTCCCCATGTCAGTTAGCAGTCTTCTGATTTGCTGTACATAGTGATAACTGATGGTTTACCACCCACCACTACCCCATGTCAGTTAGTAGTCTTCTGATTTGCTGTACATAGTGATAACTGATGGTTTATCACCCACCACTACCCCATGTCAGTTAGTAGTCTTCTGATTTGCCGTACATAGTGATAACCGATGGTTTACCACCCCCACTACCCCATGTCAGTTAGCAGTCTTCTGATTTGCTGTACATAGTGATAACTGATGGTTTACCACCCACCACTACCCCATGTCAGTTAGTAATCTTCTGATTTGCTGTACATAGTGATAACTGATGGTTTACCACCCCCCCCCACTACCCCATGTCAGTTAGCAGTCTTCTGATTTGCTGTACATAGTGATAACTGATGGTTTACCACCCACCACTACCCCATGTCAGTTAGCAGTCTTCTGATTTGCTGTACATAGTGATAACCGATGGTTTACCACCCCCACTACCCCATGTCAGTTAGTAGTCTTCTGATTTGCTGTACATAGTGATAACTGATGGTTTATCACCCCCCACTACCCCATGTCAGTTAGCAGTCTTCTGATTTGCTGTACATAGTGATAACTGATGGTTTACCACCCCCACTACCCCATGTCAGTTAGTAGTCTTCTGATTTGCTGTACATAGTGATAACCGATGGTTTACCACCCCCACTACCCCATGTCAGTTAGCAGTCTTCTGATTTGCTGTACATAGTGATAACCAATGGTTTACCACCCACCACTACCCCATGTCAGTTAGTAGTCTTCTGATTTGCTGTACATAGTGATAACTGATGGTTTACCACTCACCACTACCCCATGTCAGTTAGTAGTCTTCTGATTTGCTGTACATAGTGATAACTGATGGTTTACCACCCACCACTACCCCATGTCAGTTAGTAGTCTTCTGATTTGCTGTACATAGTGATAACCGATGGTTTACCACCCACCACTACCCCATGTCAGTTAGTAGTCTTCTGATTTGCTGTACATAGTGATAACTGATGGTTTACCACCCACCACTACCCCATGTCAGTTAGCAGTCTTCTGATTTGCTGTACATAGTGATAACTGATGGTTTACCACCCCCCACTACCCCATGTCAATTAGCAGTCTTCTGATTTGCTGTACATAGTGATAACCGATGGTTTACCACCCCCCCCCCCCCACTACCCCATGTCAGTTAGTAATCTTCTGATTTGCTGTACATAGTGATAACTGATGGTTTACCACCCCCCACTACCCCATGTCAATTAGCAGTCTTCTGATTTGCTGTACATAGTGATAACTGATGGTTTACCACCCCCCCCCCCCCCACTACCCCATGTCAGTTAGTAGTCTTCTGATTTGCTGTACATAGTGATAACTGATGGTTTACCACCCCCTACTACCCCATGTCAGTTAGCAGTCTTCTGATCTGCTGTACATAGTGATAACAGATGGTTTACCCCCCCCCCCACTACCCCATGTCAGCAGTCTTCCGATCTGCCGTACATAGTGATAACTGATGGTTTACCACCCACCACTACCCCATATCAGTTAGTAATCTTCTGATTTGCTTTACATAGTGATAACCAATGGTTTACCACTCCCTACTACCCCATGTCAGTTAGCAGTCTTCTGATCTGCTGTACATAGTGATAACCGATGGTTTACCACCCCCCCCCCCCCCCCCCCCACTACCCCCTGTCAGTTAGTAATCTTCTGATTTGCTGTACATAGTGATAACTGATGGTTTACCACCCACCACTACCCCATGTCAGTTAGTAGTCTTCTGATTTGCTGTACATAGTGATAACCAATGGTTTACCACCCACCACTACCCCATGTCAGTTAGTAGTCTTCTGATTTGCTGTACATAGTGATAACTGATGGTTTACCACCCACCACTACCCCATGTCAGTTAGTAGTCTTCTAATTTGCTGTACATAGTGATAACCGATGGTTTACCACCCCCACTACCCCATGTCAGTTAGCAGTCTTCTGATTTGCTGTACATAGTGATAACCGATGGTTTACCACCCCCACTACCCCATGTCAGTTAGCAGTCTTCTGATTTGCTGTACATAGTGATAACTGATGGTTTACCACCCACCACTACCCCATGTCAGTTAGTAGTCTTCTAATTTGCTGTACATAGTGATAACTGATGGTTTACCACCCACCACTACCCCATGTCAGTTAGTAGTCTTCTGATTTGCTGTACATAGTGATAACCAATGGTTTACCACCCACCACTACCCCATGTCAGTTAGTAATCTTCTGATTTGCTGTACATAGTGATAACCGATGGTTTATCACCCACCACTACCCCATGTCAGTTAGTAGTCTTCTGATTTGCTGTACATAGTGATAACCGATGGTTTACCACCCCCACTACACCATGTCAGTTAGCAGTCTTCTGATTGCTGTACATAGTGATGACTGATGGTTTACCACCCCCCACTACCCCATGTCAGTTAGTAGTCTTCTGATTTGCTGTACATAGTGATAACTGATGGTTTATCACCCCCCACTACCCCATGTCAGTTAGTAGTCTTCTGATTTGCTGTACATAGTGATAACTGATGGTTTATCACCCCCCACTACCCCATGTCAGTTAGTACTCTTCTGATTTGCTGTACATAGTGATAACTGATGGTTTATCACCCCCCACTACCCCATGTCAGTTAGTACTCTTCTGATTTGCTGTACATAGTGATAACTGATGGTTTATCACCCCCCACAACCCCATGTCAGTTAGTACTCTTCTGATTTGCTGTACATAGTGATAACTGATGGTTTATCACCCACCACTACCCCATGTCAGTTAGCAGTCTTCTGATCTGCTGCACATAGTGATAATCAATGGTTTACCACTCCCTACTACCCCATGTCAGTTAGCAGTCTTCTGATTTGCTGTACATAGTGATAAACGATGGTTTACCACCCACCACTACCCCATGTCAGTTAGTAGTCTTCTGATTTGCTGTACATAGTGATAACTGATGCTTTACCACCCCCCACTACCCCATGTCAGTTAGTAGTCTTCTGATTTGCTGTACATAGTGATAACTGATGGTTTATCACCCACCACTACCCCATGTCAGTTAGTAGTCTTCTGATTTGCTGTACATAGTGATAACTGATGGTTTACCACCCCCCACTACCCCATGTCAGTTAGTAGTCTTCTGATTTGCTGTACATAGAGATAACCGATGGTTTATCACCCACCACTACCCCATGTCAGTTAGTAGTCTTCTGATTTGCTGTACATAGTGATAACCAATGGTTTACCACCCCCCACTACCCCATGTCAGTTAGTAGTCTTCTGATTTGCTGTACATTGTGATAACAGATGGTTTACCACCCCTCACTACCCCATGTCAATTAGCAGTCTTCTGATTTGCTGTACATAGTGATAACCGATGGTTTACTACCCCCCCCCCCCCACTACCCCATGTCAGTTAGTAGTCTTCTGATTTGCTGTACATAGTGATAACTGATGGTTTACCACCCACCACTACCCCATGTCAGTTAGTAGTCTTCTGATTTGCTGTACATAGTGATAACTGATGGTTTACCACCCCCCCCCCCCCACTACCCGATGTCAGTTAGCTGTCTTCTGATTTGCTGTACATAGTGATAACTGATGGTTTATCACCCACCACTACCCCATGTCAGTTAGTAGTCTTCTGATTTGCTGTACATAGTGATAACTGATGGTTTATCACCCACCACTACCCCATGTCAGTTAGTAGTCTTCTGATTTGCTGTACATAGTGATAACTGATGGTTTACCACCCACCACTACCTCATGTCAGTTAGTAGTCTTCCGATTTACTGTACATAGTGATAACTGATGGTTTACCACCCCTTACTACCCCATGTCAGTTAGCAGTCTTCTGATTTGCTGTACATAGTGATAACTGATGGTTTATCACCCACCACTACCCCATGTCAGTTAGTAGTCTTCTGATTTGCTGTACATAGTGATAACCAATGATTTACCACCCACCACTACCCCATGTCAGTTAGTAG
The DNA here is from genome assembly GCA_031216915.1 of Pictodentalium vernedei. Taxonomy (NCBI): domain Eukaryota; kingdom Metazoa; phylum Mollusca; class Scaphopoda; order Dentaliida; family Dentaliidae; genus Pictodentalium; species Pictodentalium vernedei. The sequence continues at coordinate 458,749,923 of CM062289.1, read as the reverse complement.
TCTTCTGATTTGCTGTACATAGTGATAACTGATGGTTTATCACCCACCACTACCCCATGTCAGTTAGTAGTCTTCTGATTTGCTGTACATAGTGATAACCGATGGTTTACCACCCCCACTACCCCATGTCAGTTAGCAGTCTTCTGATTTGCTGTACATAGTGATAACTGATGGTTTACCACCCACCACTACCCCATGTCAGTTAGTAATCTTCTGATTTGCTGTACATAGTGATAACTGATGGTTTACCACCCCCCCCCACTACCCCATGTCAGTTAGCAGTCTTCTGATTTGCTGTACATAGTGATAACTGATGGTTTACCACCCCCACTACCCCATGTCAGTTAGTAGTCTTCTGATTTGCTGTACATAGTGATAACTGATGGTTTATCACCCCCCACTACCCCATGTCAGTTAGCAGTCTTCTGATTTGCTGTACATAGTGATAACTGATGGTTTACCACCCCCACTACCCCATGTCAGTTAGTAGTCTTCTGATTTGCTGTACATAGTGATAACCGATGGTTTACCACCCCCACTACCCCATGTCAGTTAGCAGTCTTCTGATTTGCTGTACATAGTGATAACCAATGGTTTACCACCCACCACTACCCCATGTCAGTTAGTAGTCTTCTGATTTGCTGTACATAGTGATAACTGATGGTTTACCACCCACCACTACCCCATGTCAGTTAGTAGTCTTCTGATTTGCTGTACATAGTGATAACCGATGGTTTACCACCCACCACTACCCCATGTCAGTTAGTAGTCTTCTGATTTGCTGTACATAGTGATAACTGATGGTTTACCACCCACCACTACCCCATGTCAGTTAGCAGTCTTCTGATTTGCTGTACATAGTGATAACTGATGGTTTACCACCCCCCACTACCCCATGTCAATTAGCAGTCTTCTGATTTGCTGTACATAGTGATAACCAATGGTTTACCACCCCCCCCCACTACCCCATGTCAGTTAGTAATCTTCTGATTTGCTGTACATAGTGATAACTGATGGTTTACCACCCCCCACTACCCCATGTCAATTAGCAGTCTTCTGATTTGCTGTACATAGTGATAACTGATGGTTTACCACCCCCCCCCCCCCCACTACCCCATGTCAGTTAGTAATCTTCTGATTTGCTGTACATAGTGATAACTGATGGTTTACCACCCCCTACTACCCCATGTCAGTTAGCAGTCTTCTGATCTGCTGTACATAGTGATAACAGATGGTTTACCCCCCCCCCCCCCCCCACACTACCCCATGTCAGTTAGTAGTCTTCTGATTTGCTGTACATAGTGATAACTGATGGTTTACCACCCACCACTACCCCATGTCAATTAGCAGTCTTCTGATTTGCTGTACACAGTGATAACTGATGGTTTACCACCCCCCCCCCCCCCCCACTACCCCATGTCAGTTAGTAATCTTCTGATTTGCTGTACATAGTGATAACTGATGGTTTACCACCCCCTACTACCCCATGTCAGTTAGCAGTCTTCTGATCTGCTGTACATAGTGATAACAGATGGTTTACCCCCCCCCCCCCACTACCCCATGTCAGTTAGTAGTCTTCTGATTTGCTGTACATAGTGATAACTGATGGTTTACCACCCCCCACTACCCCATGTCAATTAGCAGTCTTCTGATTTGCTGTACATAGTGATAACTGATGGTTTACCACCCACCACTACCCCATGTCAGTTAGTAATCTTCTGATTTGCTGTACATAGTGATAACTGATGGTTTACCACCCACCACTACCCCATGTCAGTTAGTAGTCTTCTGATTTGCTGTACATAGTGATAACCAATGGTTTACCACCCACCACTACCCCATGTCAGTTAGTAGTCTTCTGATTTGCTGTACATAGTGATAACTGATGGTTTACCACCCACCACTACCCCATGTCAGTTAGTAGTCTTCTGATTTGCTGTACATAGTGATAACCAATGGTTTACCACCCACCACTACCCCATGTCAGTTAGTAGTCTTCTGATTTGCTGTACATAGTGATAACTGATGGTTTACCACCCCCTACTACCCCATGTCAGTTAGCAGTCTTCTGATCTGCTGTACATAGTGATAACCGATGGTTTACCACCCCCCCCCCCACTCCCCCATGTCAGTTAGTAATCTTCTGATTTGCTGTACATAGTGATAACTGATGGTTTACCACCCACCACTACCCCATGTCAGTTAGTAGTCTTCTAATTTGCTGTACCTAGTGATAACCGATGGTTTACCACCCCCACTACCCCATGTCAGTTAGCAGTCTTCTGATTTGCTGTACATAGTGATAACCGATGGTTTACCACCCCCCCCCCCACTACCCCATGTCAGTTAGTAATCTTCTGATTTGCTGTACATAGTGATAACTGATGGTTTATCACCCACCACTACCCCATGTCAGTTAGCAGTCTTCTGATTTGCTGTACATAGTGATAACCAATGGTTTATCACCCACCACTACCCCATGTCAGTTAGTAGTCTTCTGATTTGCTGTACATAGTGATAACCGATGGTTTACCACCCACCACTACCCCATGTCAGTTAGCAGTCTTCTGATTTGCTGTACATAGTGATAACTGATGGTTTACCACCCACCACTACCCCATGTCAGTTAGTAATCTTCTGATTTGCTGTACATAGTGATAACTGATGGTTTACCACCCCCCACTACCCCATGTCAGTTAGCAGTCTTCTGATTTGCTGTACATAGTGATAACTGATGGTTTACCACCCACCACTACCCCATGTCAGTTAGCAGTCTTCTGATTTGCTGTACATAGTGATAACCGATGGTTTACCACCCCCACTACCCCATGTCAGTTAGCAGTCTTCTGATTTGCTGTACATAGTGATAACTGATGGTTTACCACCCCCCACTACCCCATGTCAGTTAGCAGTCTTCTGATTTGCTGTACATAGTGATAACTGATGGTTTACCACCCCCACTACCCCATGTCAGTTAATAGTCTTCTGATTTGCTGTACATAGTGATAACCGATGGTTTACCACCCCCACTACCCCATGTCAGTTAGCAGTCTTCTGATTTGCTGTACATAGTGATAACCAATGGTTTACCACCCACCACTACCCCATGTCAGTTAGTAGTCTTCTGATTTGCTGTACATAGTGATAACTGATGGTTTACCACCCACCACTACCCCATGTCAGTTAGTAGTCTGCTGATTTGCTGTACATAGTGATAACCGATGGTTTACCACCCACCACTACCCCATGTCAATTAGTAGTCTTCTGATTTGCTGTACATAGTGATAACTGATGGTTTACCACCCACCACTACCCCATGTCAGTTAGCAGTCTTCTGATTTGCTGTACATAGTGATAACTGATGGTTTACCACCCCCCACTACCCCATGTCAATTAGCAGTCTTCTGATTTGCTGTACATAGTGATAACCGATGGTTTACCACCCCCCCCCACTACCCCATGTCAGTTAGTAATCTTCAGATTTGCTGTACATAGTGATAACTGATGGTTTACCACCCCCCACTACCCCATGTCAATTAGCAGTCTTCTGATTTGCTGTACATAGTGATAACTGATGGTTTACCACCCCCCCCCCCCCACTACCCCATGTCAGTTAGTAATCTTCTGATTTGCTGTACATAGTGATAACTGATGGTTTACCACCCCCTACTACCCCATGTCAGTTAGCAGTCTTCTGATCTGCTGTACATAGTGATAACAGATGGTTTACTCCCCCCCCCCACTACCCCATGTCAGTTAGTAGTCTTCTGATTTGCTGTACATAGTGATAACTGATGGTTTACCACCCCCCACTACCCCATGTCAGTTAGTAATCTTCTGATTTGCTTTACATAGTGATAACCAATGGTTTACCACTCCCTACTACCCCATGTCAGTTAGCAGTCTTCTGATCTGCTGTACATAGTGATAACCGATGGTTTACCACCCCCCCCCCACTACCCCATGTCAGTTAGTAATCTTCTGATTTGCTGTACATAGTGATAACTGATGGTTTTCCACCCACCACTACCCCATGTCAGTTAGTAGTCTTCTGATTTGCTGTACATAGTGATAACCAATGGTTTACCACCCACCACTACCCCATGTCAGTTAGTAGTCTTCTGATTTGCTGTACATAGTGATAACTGATGGTTTACCACCCACCACTACCCCATGTCAGTTAGTAGTCTTCTGATTTGCTGTACATAGTGATAACCAATGGTTTACCACCCACCACTACCCCATGTCAGTTAGTAGTCTTCTGATTTGCTGTACATAGTGATAACTGATGGTTTACCACCCCCTACTACCCCATGTCAGTTAGCAGTCTTCTGATCTGCTGTACATAGTGATAACCGATGGTGTACCACCCCCCCCCCCCCCACTACCCCATGTCAGTTAGTAATCTTCTGATTTGCTGTACATAGTGATAACTGATGGTTTACCACCCACCACTACCCCATGTCAGTTAGTAGTCTTCTTATTTGCTGTACATAGTGATAACTGATGGTTTACCACCCCCACCCCCCCACTACCCCATGTCAGTTAGCAGTCTTCTGACTTGCTGTACATAGTATGATAACTGATGGTTTACCACCCACCGCTACCCCATGTCAGTTAGCAGTCTTCTGATTTGCTGTACATAGTGATAACCAATGGTTTACCACCCCCCACTACCCCATGTCAGTTAGCTGTCTTCTGATTTGCTGTACATAGTGATAACCAATGGTTTATCACCCACCACTACCCCATGTCAGTTAGTAGTCTTCTGATCTGCTGTACATAGTGATAACTGATGGTTTACCACCCACCGCTATCCCATGTCAGTTATCTGTCTTCTGATTTGCTGTACATAGTGATAACCGATGGTTTACCACCCCTACTACCCCATGTCAGTTAGTAGTCTTCTGATTTGCTGTACATAGTGATAACCGATGGTTTACCAGCCCCACTGCCCCATGTCAGTTAGTAGTCTTCTGATTTGCTGTACATAGTGATAACTGATGGTTTACCACCCACCACTACCCCATGTCAGTTAGCAGTCTTCTGATTTGCTGTACATAGTGATAACCAATGGTTTACCACCCCCCACTACCCCATGTCAGTTAGCTGTCTTCTGATTTGCTGTACATAGTGATAACTGATGGTTTATCACCCACCACTACCCCATGTCAGTTAGCAGTCTTCTGATTTGCTGTACATAGTGATAACCGATGGTTTACCACCCACCACTACCCCATGTCAGTTAGTAGTCTTCTGATCTGCTGTACATAGTGATAACTGATGGTTTACCACCCACCACTACCCCATGTCAGTTAGTAGTCTTGTGATTTGCTGTACGTAGTGATAACCGATGGTTTACCACCCACCACTACCCCATGTCAGTTAGCTGTCTTCTGATTTGCTGTACATAGTGATAACTGATGGTTTATCACCCACCACTACCCCATGTCAGTTAGTAGTCTTCTGATTTGCTGTACATAGTGATAACTGATGGTTTACCACCCACCGCTACCCCATGTCAGTTAGCAGTCTTCTGATCTGCTGCACATAGTGATAACCAATGGTTTACCACTCCCTACTACCCCATGTCAGTTAGCAGTCTTCTGATTTGCTGTACATAGTGATAAACGATGGTTTACCACCCACCACTACCCCATGTCAGTTAGTAGTCTTCTGATTTGCTGTACATAGTGATAACTGATGGTTTATCACCCACCACTACCCCATGTCAGTTAGTAGTCTTCTGATTTGCTGTACATAGTGATAACTGATGGTTTACCACCCCCCACTACCCCATGTCAGTTAGTAGTCTTCTGATTTGCTGTACATAATGATAACTGATGGTTTATCACCCACCACTACCCCATGTCAGTTAGTAGTCTTCTGATTTGCTGTACATAGTGATAACTGATGGTTTATCACCCACCACTACCCCATGTCAGTTAGTAGTCTTCTGATTTGCTGTACATAGTGATAACTGATGGTTTACCACCCACCGCTATCCCATGTCAGTTAGTAGTCTTCTGATTTGCTGTACATAGTGATAACTGATGGTTTACCACCCACCGCTACCCCATGTCAGTTAGTAGTCTTCTGATTTGCTGCACATAGTGATAACCAATGGTTTACCACTCCCTACTACCCCATGTCAGTTAGCAGTCTTCTGATTTGCTGTACATAGTGATAAACGATGGTTTACCACCCACCACTACCCCATGTCAGTTAGTAGTCTTCTGATTTGCTGTACATAGTGATAAACGATGGTTTACCACCCACCACTACCCCATGTCAGTTAGTAGTCTTCTGATTTGCTGTACATAGTGATAACTGATGGTTTATCACCCACCACTACCCCATGTCAGTTAGTAGTCTTCTGATTTGCTGTACATAGTGATAACTGATGGTTTACCACCCCCCACTACCCCATGTCAGTTAGTAGTCTTCTGATTTGCTGTACATAGTGATAACTGATGGTTTATCACCCACCACTACCCCATGTCAGTTAGTAGTCTTCTGATTTGCTGTACATAGTGATAACTGATGGTTTACCACTCACCACTACCCCATGTCAGTTAGCTGTCTTCTGATTTGCTGTACATAGTGATAACCAATGGTTTACCACCCCCCACTACCCCATGTCAATTAGCAGTCTTCTGATTTGCTGTACATAATGATAACCGATGGTTTACCACCCCCCCCCCCCCCCACTACCCCATGTCAGTTAGTACTCTTCTGATTTGCTGTACATAGTGATAACTGATGGTTTACCACCCACCACTACCCCATGTCGGTTAGTAGTCTTCTGATTTGCTGTACATAGTGATAACAGATGGTTTACCACCCCCCACTACCCCATGTCAATTAGCAGTCTTCTGATTTGCTGTACATAGTGATAACCGATGGTTTACCCCCCCCCCCCCCCCACTACCCCATGTCAGTTAGTAGTCTTCTGATTTGCTGTACATAGTGATAACTGATGGTTTATCACCCACCACTACCCCATGTCAGTTAGCAGTCTTCTGATTTGCTGTACATAGTGATAACTGATGGTTTACCATCCCCCCCCCTCCCCCCCCCCACACTACCCCATGTCAGTTAGCTGTCTTCTGATTTGCTGTACATAGTGATAACCGATGGTTTACCACCCACCACTACCCCATGTCAGTTAGCAGTCTTCTGATTTGCTGTACATAGTGATAACTGATGGTTTACCACCCACCACTACCCCGTGTCAGTTAGTAGTCTTCTGATTTGCTGTACATAGTGATAACCGATGGTTTACCACCCCCACTACCCCATGTCAGTTAGTAGTCTTCTGATTTGCTGTACATAGTGATAACTGATGGTTTATCACCCACCACTACCCCATGTCAGTTAGCAGTCTTCTGATTTGCTGTACATAGTGATAACTGATGGTTTACCACCCCCCCCACTACCCCATGTCAGTTAGTAGTCTTCTGATTTGCTGTACATAGTGATAACCGATGGTTTACTACCCCCCCCCCCCCCACTACCCCATGTCAGTTAGTAATCTTCTGATTTGCTGTACATAGTGATAACTGATGGTTTACCACCCCCTACTACCCCATGTCAGTTAGTAGTCTTCTGATTTGCTGTACATAGTGATAAACGATGGTTTACCACCTACCACTACCCCATGTCAGTTAGCAGTCTTCTGATTTGCTGTACATAGTGATAACTGATGGTTTACCACCCCCCACTACCCCATGTCAGTTAGTAGTCTTCTGATTTGCTGTACATAGTGATAACTGATGGTTTACCACCCACCACTACCCCATGTCAGTTAGTAGTCTTCTGATTTGCTGTTCATAGTGATAACTGATGGTTTACCACCCACCACTACCCCATGTCAGTTAGTAGTCTTCTGATTTGCTTTACATAGTGATAACTGATGGTTTACCACCCCCTACTACCCCATGTCAGTTAGCAGTCTTCTGATCTGCTGTACATAGTGATAACCGATGGTTTACCACCCCCCCCCCCCCACTACCCCATGTCAGTTAGTAATCTTCTGATTTGCTGTACATAGTGATAACTGATGGTTTACTACCCACCACTACCCCATGTCAGTTAGTAGTCTTCTGATTTGCTGTACATAGTGATAACCAATGGTTTACCACCCCCCCACTACCCCATGTCAGTTAGCTGTCTTCTGATTTGCTGTACATAGTGATAACCAATGGTTTATCACCCACCACTACCCCATGTCAGTTAGTAGTCTTCTGATTTGCTGTACATAGTGATAACTGATGGTTTACCACCCACAGCTATCCCATGTCAGTTAGCTGTCTTCTGATTTGCTGTACATAGTGATAACCGATGGTTTACCACCCCCACTACCCCATGTCAGTTAGTAGTCTTCTGATTTGCTGTACATAGTGATAACCGATGGTTTACCACCCCCACTACCCCATGTCAGTTAGTAGTCTTCTGATTTGCTGTACATAGTGATAACTGATGGTTTACCACCCACCACTACCCCATGTCAGTTAGCAGTCTTCTGATTTGCTGTACATAGTGATAACCAATGGTTTACCACCCCCACTACCCCATGTCAGTTAGCTGTCTTCTGATTTGCTGTACATAGTGATAACTGATGGTTTATCACCCACCACTACCCCATGTCAGTTAGTATTCTTCTGATTTGCTGTACATTGTGATAACCGATGGTTTACCACCCACCACTACCCCATGTCAGTTAGTAGTCTTCTGTACATAGTGATAACTGATGGTTTACCACCCACCACTACCCCATGTCAGTTAGTAGTCTTGTGATTTGCTGTACATAGTGATAACCGATGGTTTACCACCCACCACTACCCCATGTCAGTTAGCTGTCTTCTGATTTGCTGTACATAGTGATAACTGATGGTTTATCACCCACCACTACCCCATGTCAGTTAGTAGTCTTCTGATTTGCTGTACATAGTGATAACTGATGGTTTACTACCCCCCCCCCCCCACTACCCCATGTCAGTTAGCTGTCTTCTGATTTGCTGTACATAGTGATAACTGATGGTTTATCACCCACCACTACCCCATGTCAGTTAGTAGTCTTCTGATTTGCTGTACATAGTGATAACTGATGGTTTATCACCCACCACTACCCCATGTCAGTTAGTAGTCTTCTGATTTGCTGTACATAGTGATAACTGATGGTTTACCACCCACCACTACCCCATGTCAGTTGGTAGTCTTCCGATTTACTGTACATAGTGATAACTGATGGTTTACCACCCCTTACTACCCCACGTCAGTTAGCGGTCTTCTGATTTGCTGTACATAGTGATAACTGATGGTTTATCACCCACCACCACCCCATGTCAGTTAGTAGTCTTCTGATTTGCTGTACATAGTGATAACCAATGGTTTACCACCCACCACTACCCCATGTCAGTTAGTAGTCTTCTGATTTGCTGTACATAGTGATAACTGATGGTTTTTCACCCACCACTACCCCATGTCAGTTAGTAGTCTTCTGATTTGCTGTACATAGTGATAACCGATGGTTTACCACCCCCACTACCCCATGTCAGTTAGCAGTCTTCTGATTTGCTGTACATAGTGATAACTGATGGTTTACCACCCGCCACTACCCCATGTCAGTTAATAATCTTCTGATTTGCTGTACATAGTGATAACTGATGGTTTACCACCCCCCCACTACCCCATGTCAGTTAGCAGTCTTCTGATTTGCTGTACATAGTGATAACTGATGGTTTACCACCCACCACTACCCCATGTCAGTTAGCAGTCTTCTGATTTGCTGTACATAGTGATAACCGATGGTTTACCACCCCCACTACCCCATGTCAGTTAGTAGTCTTCTGATTTGCTGTACATAGTGATAACCGATGGTTTACCACCCCCACTACCCCATGTCAGTTAGCAGTCTTCTGATTTGCTGTACATTGTGATAACCAATGGTTTACCACCCACCACTACCCCATGTCAGTTAGTAGTCTTCTGATTTGCTGTACATAGTGATAACTGATGGTTTACCACCCACCACTACCCCATGTCAGTTAGTAGTCTTCTGATTTGCTGTACATAGTGATAACCGATGGTTTACCACCCACCACTACCCCATGTCAGTTAGTAGTCTTCTGATTTGCTGTACATAGTGATAACTGATGGTTTACCACCCACCACTACCCCATGTCAGTTAGCAGTCTTCTGATTTGCTGTACATAGTGATAACTGATGGTTTACCACCCCCCACTACCCCATGTCAATTAGCAGTCTTCTGATTTGCTGTACATAGTGATAACCGATGGTTTACCACCCCCCCCCCCCCACTACCCCATGTCAGTTAGTAATCTTCTGATTTGCTGTACATAGTGATAACTGATGGTTTACCACCCCCCACTACCCCATGTCAATTAGCAGTCTTCTGATTTGCTGTACATAGTGATAACTGATGGTTTACCACCCCCCCCCCCCCACTACCCCATGTCAGTTAGTAATCTTCTGATTTGCTGTACATAGTGATAACTGATGGTTTACCACCCCCTACTACCCCATGTCAGTTAGCAGTCTTCTGATCTGCTGTACATAGTGATAACAGATGGTTTACCCCCCCCCCCCCACTACCCCATGTCAGTTAGTAGTCTTCTGATTTGCTGTACATAGTGATAACTGATGGTTTACCACCCCCCACTACCCCATGTCAGTTAGTAGTCTTCTGATTTGCTGTACATAGTGATAACCGATGGTTTACCCCCCCCCCCCCCACTACCCCATGTCAGTTAGTAGTCTTCTGATTTGCTGTACATAGTGATAACTGATGGTTTACCACCCCCCACTACCCCATGTCAGTTAGTAATCTTCTGATTTGCTGTACATAGTGATAACCGATGGTTTACCCCCCCCCCCCCACTACCCCATGTCAGTTAGTAATCTTCTGATTTGCTGTACATAGTGATAACTGATGGTTTACCACCCACCACTACCCCATGTCAGTTAGTAGTCTTCTGATTTGCTGTACATAGTGATAACCAATGGTTTACCACCCACCACTACCCCATGTCAGTTAGTAGTCTTCTGATATGCTGTACATAGTGATAACTGATGGTTTACCACCCACCACTACCCCATGTCAGTTAGTAGTCTTCTGATTTGCTGTACATCGTGATAACCAATGGTTTACCACCCACCACTACCCCATGTCAGTTAGTAGTCTTCTGATTTGCTGTACATAGTGATAACTGATGGTTTACCACCCCCTACTACCCCATGTCAGTTAGCAGTCTTCTGATCTGCTGTACATAGTGATAACCGATGGTTTACCACCCCCCCCCCCCCCACTACCCCATGTCAGTTAGTAATCTTCTGATTTGCTGTACATAGTGATAACTGATGGTTTACCACCCACCACTACCCCATGTCAGTTAGTAGTCTTCTAATTTGCTGTACATAGTGATAACCGATGGTTTACCACCCCAATTACCCCATGTCAGTTAGCAGTCTTCTGATTTGCTGTACATAGTGATAACCGATGGTTTACCACCACCCCCCCCCCCCACTACACCATGTCAGTTAGTAATCTTCTGATTTGCTGTACATAGTGATAACTGATGGTTTATCACCCACCACTACCCCATGTCAGTTAGTAGTCTTCTGATTTGCTGTACATAGTGATAACCGATGGTTTACCACCCCCACTACCCCATGTCAGTTAGCAGTCTTCTGATTTGCTGTACATAGTGATAACTGATGGTTTACCACCCACCACTACCCCATGTCAGTTAGCAGTCTTCTGATTTGCTGTACATAGTGATAACCGATGGTTTACCACCCCCACTACCCCATGTCAGTTAGCAGTCTTCTGATTTGCTGTACATAGTGATAACTGACGGTTTACCACCCCCCACTACCCCATGTCAGTTAGCAGTCTTCTGATTTGCTGTACATAGTGATAACTGATGGTTTACCACCCCCACTACCCCATGTCAGTTAGTAGTCTTCTGATTTGCTGTACATAGTGATAACCGATGGTTTACCACCCCCACTACCCCATGTCAGTTAGCAGTCTTCTGATTTGCTGTACATAGTGATAACCAATGGTTTACCACCCACCACTACCCCATGTCAGTTAGTAGTCTTCTGATTTGCTGTACATAGTGATAACTGATGGTTTACCACCCACCACTACCCCATGTCAGTTAGTAGTCTGCTGATTTGCTGTACATAGTGATAACCGATGGTTTACCACCCACCACTACCCCATGTCAGTTAGTAGTCTTCTGATTTGCTGTACATAGTGATAACTGATGGTTTACCACCCACCACTACCCCATGTCAGTTAGCAGTCTTCTGATTTGCTGTACATAGTGATAACTGATGGTTTACCACCCCCCCACTACCCCATGTCAATTAGCAGTCTTCTGATTTGCTGTACATAGTGATAACCGATGGTTTACCAACCCCCCCCCCCCCACTACCCCATGTCAGTTAGTAATCTTCAGATTTGCTGTACATAGTGATAACTGATGGTTTACCACCCCCCCCCCCCCCCCACTACCCCATGTCAATTAGCAGTCTTCTGATTTGCTGTACATAGTGATAACTGATGGTTTACCACCCCCCCCCCCCCACTACCCCATGTCAGTTAGTAATCTTCTGATTTGCTGTACATAGTGATAACTGATGGTTTACCACCCCCTACTACCCCATGTCAGTTAGCAGTCTTCTGATCTGCTGTACATAGTGATAACAGATGGTTTACCCCCCCCCCCCCCCCCACTACCCCATGTCAGTTAGTAGTCTTCTGATTTGCTGTACATAGTGATAACTGATGGTTTACCACCCCCTACTACCCCATGTCAGTTAGCAGTCTTCTGATCTGCTGTACATAGTGATAACAGATGGTTTACCCCCCCCCCCCCACTACCCCATGTCAGTTAGTAATCTTCTGATTTGCTGTACATAGTGATAACCGATGGTTTACCCCCCCCCCCCCCACTACCCCATGTCAGTTAGTAATCTTCTGATTTGCTTTACATAGTGATAACCAATGGTTTACCACTCCCTACTACCCCATGTCAGTTAGCAGTCTTCTGATCTGCTGTACATAGTGATAACCGATGGTTTACCCCCCCCCCCCCCACTACCCCATGTCAGTTAGTAATCTTCTGATTTGCTGTACATAGTGATAACTGATGGTTTTCCACCCACCACTACCCCATGTCAGTTAGTAGTCTTCTGATTTGCTGTACATAGTGATAACCAATGGTTTACCACCCACCACTACCCCATGTCAGTTAGTAGTCTTCTGATTTGCTGTACATAGTGATAACTGATGGTTTACCACCCACCACTACCCCATGTCAGTTAGTAGTCTTCTGATTTGCTGTACATAGTGATAACCAATGGTTTACCACCCACCACTACCCCATGTCAGTTAGTAGTCTTCTGATTTGCTGTACATAGTGATAACTGATGGTTTACCACCCCCTACTACCCCATGTCAGTTAGCAGTCTTCTGATCTGCTGTACATAGTGATAACCGGTGGTGTACCACCCCCCCCACCACTACCCCATGTCAGTTAGTAATCTTCTGATTTGCTGTACATAGTGATAACTGATGGTTTACCACCCACCACTACCCCATGTCAATTAGTAGTCTTCTAATTTGCTGTACATAGTGATAACTGATGGTTTACCACCCCCACCCCCCCACTACCCCATGTCAGTTAGCAGTCTTCTGACTTGCTGTACATAGTATGATAACTGATGGTTTACCACCCACCACTACCCCATGTCAGTTAGCAGTCTTCTGATTTGCTGTGCATAGTGATAACCAATGGTTTACCACCCCCCACTACCCCATGTCAGTTAGCTGTCTTCTGATTTGCTGTACATAGTGATAACCAATGGTTTATCACCCACCACTACCCCATGTCAGTTAGTAGTCTTCTGATTTGCTGTACATAGTGATAACTGATGGTTTACCACCCACCGCTATCCCATGTCAGTTAGCTGTCTTCTGATTTGCTGTACATAGTGATAGCCGATGGTTTACCACCCCTACTACCCCATGTCAGTTAGTAGTCTTCTGATTTGCTGTACATAGTGATAACCGATGGTTTACCACCCCCACTACCCCATGTCAGTTAGTAGTCTTCTGATTTGCTGTACATAGTGATAACTGATGGTTTACCACCCACCACTACCCCATGTCAGTTAGCAGTCTTCTGATTTGCTGTACATAGTGATAACCAATGGTTTAACACCCCCCACTACCCCATGTCAGTTAGCTGTCTTCTGATTTGCTGTACATAGTGATAACTGATGGTTTATCACCCACCACTACCCCATGTCAGTTAGTAGTCTTCTGATTTGCTGTACATGGTGATAACCGATGGTTTACCACCCACCACTACCCCATGTCAGTTAGTAGTCTTCTGATCTGCTGTACATAGTGATAACTGATGGTTTACCACCCACCACTACCCCATGTCAGTTAGTAGTCTTGTGATTTGCTGTACATAGTGATAACCGATGGTTTACCACCCACCACTACCCCATGTCAGTTAGCTGTCTTCTGATTTGCTGTACATAGTGATAACTGATGGTTTATCACCCACCACTACCCCATGTCAGTTAGTAGTCTTCTGATTTGCTGTACATAGTGATAACTGATGGTTTACCACCCACCGCTACCCCATGTCAGTTAGCAGTCTTCTGATCTGCTGCACATAGTGATAACCAACGCTTTACCACTCCCTACTACCCCATGTCAGTTAGCAGTCTTCTGATTTGCTGTACATAGTGATAAACGATGGTTTACCACCCACCACTACCCCATGTCAGTTAGTAGTCTTCTGATTTGCTGTACATAGTGATAACTGATGGTTTATCACCCACCACTACCCCATGTCAGTTAGTAGTCTTCTGATTTGCTGTACATAGTGATAACTGATGGTTTACCACCCCCCACTACCCCATGTCAGTTAGTAGTCTTCTGATTTGCTGTACATAATGATAACTGATGGTTTATCACCCACCACTACCCCATGTCAGTTAGCTGTCTTCTGATTTGCTGTACATAGTGATAACCAATGGTTTACCACCCACCACTACCCCATGTCAGTTAGTAGTCTTCTGATTTGCTGTACATAGTGATAACTGATGGTTTACCACCCACCACTACCCCGTGTCAGTTAGTAGTCTTCTGATTTGCTGTACATAGTGATAACTGATGGTTTATCACCCACCACTACCCCATGTCAGTTAGTACTCTTCTGATTTGCTGTACATAGTGATAACTGATGGTTTACCACCCACCACTACCCCATGTCGGTTAGTAGTCTTCTGATTTGCTGTACATAGTGATAACAGATGGTTTTCCACCCCCCACTACCCCATGTCAATTAGCAGTCTTCTGATTTGCTGTACATAGTGATAACCGATGGTTTACCCCCCCCCCCTCTACCCCATGTCAGTTAGTAGTCTTCTGATTTGCTGTACATAGTGATAACAGATGGTTTACCACCCCCCACTACCCCATGTCAATTAGCAGTCTTCTGATTTGCTGTACATAGTGATAACTGATGGTTTACCACCCCCCCCCCCCCCCCCACACTACCCCATGTCAGTTAGCTGTCTTCTGATTTGCTGTACATAGTGATAACCGATGGTTTACCACCCACCACTACCCCATGTCAGTTAGCAGTCTTCTGATTTGCTGTACATAGTGATAACTGATGGTTTACCACCCACCACTACCCCGTGTCAGTTAGTAGTCTTCTGATTTGCTGTACATAGTGATAACCGATGGTTTACCACCCCCACTACCCCATGTCAGTTAGTAGTCTTCTGATTTGCTGTACATAGTGATAACTGATGGTTTATCACCCACCACTACCCCATGTCAGTTAGCAGTCTTCTGATTTGCTGTACATAGTGATAACTGATGGTTTACCACCCCCCACTACCCCATGTCAGTTAGTAGTCTTCTGATTTGCTGTACATAGTGATAACCGATGGTTTACTACCCCCCCCCCCCCCCCACTACCCCATGTCAGTTAGTAATCTTCTGATTTGCTGTACATAGTGATAACTGATGGTTTACCACCCCCTACTACCCCATGTCAGTTAGTAGTCTTCTGATTTGCTGTACATAGTGATAAACGATGGTTTACCACCCACCACTACCCCATGTCAGTTAGCAGTCTTCTGATTTGCTGTACATAGTGATAACTGATGGTTTACCACCCCCCACTACCCCATGTCAGTTAGTAGTCTTCTGATTTGCTGTACATAGTGATAACTGATGGTTTACCACCCACCACTACCCCATGTCAGTTAGTAGTCTTCTGATTTGCTGTTCATAGTGATAACTGATGGTTTACCACCCACCACTACCCCATGTCAGTTAGTAGTCTTCTGATTTGCTTTACATAGTGATAACTGATGGTTTACCACCCCCTACTACCCCATGTCAGTTAGCAGTCTTCTGATCTGCTGTACATAGTGATAACTGATGGTTTACCACCCACCACTACCCCATGTCAGTTAGTAGTCTTCTGATTTGCTGTACATAGTGATAACCAATGGTTTACCACCCCCCACTACCCCATGTCAGTTAGCTGTCTTCTGATTTGCTGTACATAGTGATAACCAATGGTTTATCACCCACCACTACCCCATGTCAGTTAGTAGTCTTCTGATTTGCTGTACATAGTGATAACTGATGGTTTACCACCCACCGCTATCCCATGTCAGTTAGTAGTCTTCTGATTTGCTGTACATAGTGATAACTGATGGTTTACCACCCCCCACTACCCCATGTCAGTTAGCTGTCTTCTGATTTGCTGTACATAGTGATTACCGATGGTTTACCACCCCCACTACCCCATGTCAGTTAGTAGTCTTCTGATTTGCTGTACATAGTGATAACCGATGGTTTACCACCCCCACTACCCCATGTCAGTTAGTAGTCTTCTGATTTGCTGTACATAGTGATAACTGATGGTTTACCACCCACCACTACCCCATGTCAGTTAGCAGTCTTCTGATTTGCTGTACATAGTGATAACCAATGGTTTACCACCCCCCACTACCCCATGTCAGTTAGCTGTCTTCTGATTTGCTGTACATAGTGATAACTGATGGTTTATCACCCACCACTACCCCATGTCAGTTAGTATTCTTCTGATTTGCTGTACATTGTGATAACCGATGGTTTACCACCCCCCACTACCCCATGTCAGTTAGCTGTCTTCTGATTTGTTGTACATAGTGATAACCAATGGTTTATCACCCACCACTACCCCATGTCAGTTAGTAGTCTTCTGATTTGCTGTACATAGTAATAACTGATGGTTTACCACCCACCGCTATCCCATGTCAGTTAGCTGTCTTCTGATTTGCTGTACATAGTGATAACCGATGGTTTACCACCCCTACTACCCCATGTCAGTTAGTAGTCTTCTGATTTGCTGTACATAGTGATAACTGATGGTTTATCACCCACCACTACCCCATGTCAGTTAGCTGTCTTCTGATTTGCTGTACATAGTGATAACTGATGGTTTATCACCCACCACTACCCCATGTCAGTTAGTAGTCTTCTGATCTGCTGCACATAGTGATAACCAATGGTTTACCACTCCCTACTACCCCATGTCAGTTAGCTGTCTTCTGATTTGCTGTACATAGTGATAACTGATGGTTTATCACCCACCACTACCCCATGTCAGTTAGTAGTCTTCTGATTTGCTGTACATAGTGATAACCGATGGTTTACCACCCACCACTACCCCATGTCAGTTAGTAGTCTTCTGATTTGCTGTACATAGTAATAACTGATGGTTTACCACCCACCACTACCCCATGTCAGTTAGCTGTCTTCTGATTTGCTGTACATAGTGATAACTGATGGTTTACCACCCACCACTACCCCGTGTCAGTTAGTAGTCTTCTGATTTGCTGTACATAGTGATAACCAATGGTTTACCACCCCCCACTACCCCATGTCAGTTAGCTGTCTTCTGATTTGCTGTACATAGTGATAACTGATGGTTTATCACCCACCACTACCCCATGTCAGTTAGTAGTCTTCTGATTTGCTGTACATAGTGATAACCGATGGTTTACCACCCACCACTACCCCATGTCAGTTAGTAGTCTTCTGATCTGCTGTACATAGTGATAACTGATGGTTTACCACCCACCACTACCCCATGTCAGTTAGTAGTCTTGTGATTTGCTGTACATAGTGATAACCGATGGTTTACCACCCACCACTACCCCATGTCAGTTAGCTGTCTTCTGATTTGCTGTACATAGTGATAACTGATGGTTTATCACCCACTACTACCCCATGTCAGTTAGTAGTCTTCTGATTTGCTGTACATAGTGATTACTGATGGTTTACCACCCACCGCTACCCCATGTCAGTTAGCAGTCTTCTGATCTGCTGCACATAGTGATAACCAATGGTTTACCACTCCCTACTACCCCATGTCAGTTAGCAGTCTTCTGATTTGCTGTACATAGTGATAAACGATGGTTTACCACCCACCTCTACCCCATGTCAGTTAGTAGTCTTCTGATTTGCTGTACATAGTGATAACTGATGGTTTATCACCCACCACTACCCCATGTCAGTTAGTAGTCTTCTGATTTGCTGTACATAGTGATAACTGATGGTTTACCACCCCCCACTACCCCATGTCAGTTAGTAGTCTTCTGATTTGCTGTACATAGTGATAACTGATGGTTTATCACCCACCACTACCCCATGTCAGTTAGCTGTCTTCTGATTTGCTGTACATAGTGATAACCAATGGTTTACCACCCACCACTACCCCATGTCAGTTAGTAGTCTTCTGATTTGCTGTACATAGTGATAACTGATGGTTTACCACCCACCACTACCCCATGTCGGTTAGTAGTCTTCTGATTTGCTGTACATAGTGATAACAGATGGTTTACCACCCCCCACTACCCCATGTCAATTAGCAGTCTTCTGATTTGCTGTACATAGTGATAACCGATGGTTTACCACCCCCCACTACCCCATGTCAGTTAGTAGTCTTCTGATTTGCTGTACATAGTGATAACTGATGGTTTATCACCCACCACTACCCCATGTCAGTTAGCTGTCTTCTGATTTGCTGTACATAGTGATAAGCAATGGTTTACCACCCACCACTACCCCATGTCAGTTAGTAGTCTTCTGATTTGCTGTACATAGTGATAACTGATGGTTTACCACCCCCCACTACCCCATGTCAGTTAGTAGTCTTCTGATTTGCTTTACATAGTGATAACTGATGGTTTATCACCCACCACTACCCCATGTCAGTTAGCTGTCTTCTGATTTGCTGTACATAGTGATAACCAATGGTTTACCACCCACCACTACCCCATGTCAGTTACTAGTCTTCTGATTTGCTGTACATAGTGATAACTGATGGTTTACCACCCCCCACTACCCCATGTCAATTAGCAGTCTTCTGATTTGCTGTACATAGTGATAACCGATGGTTTACCACCCCCCCCCCCCCCCCCACTACCCCATGTCAGTTAGTACTCTTCTGATTTGCTGTACATAGTGATAACTGATGGTTTACCACCCACCACTACCCCATGTCGGTTAGTAGTCTTCTGATTTGCTGTACATAGTGATAACAGATGGTTTACCACCCCCCACTACCCCATGTCAATTAGCAGTCTTCTGATTTGCTGCACATAGTGATAACCGATGGTTTACCCCCCCCCCCCCCCCCCCCACTACCCCATGTCAGTTAGTAGTCTTCTGATTTGCTGTACATAGTGATAACAGATGGTTTACCACCCCCCACTACCCCATGTTAATTAGCAGTCTTCTGATTTGCTGTACATAGTGATAACTGATCGTTTACCACCCCCCCCCCCCCACACTACCCCATGTCAGTTAGCTGTCTTCTGATTTGCTGTACATAGTGATAACTGATGGTTTATCACCCACCACTACCCCATGTCAGTTAGTAGTCTTCTGATTTGCTGTACATAGTGATAACCGATGGTTTACCACCCACCACTACCCCATGTCAGTTAGCAGTCTTCTGATTTGCTGTACATAGTGATAACTGATGGTTTACCACCCACCACTACCCCGTGTCAGTTAGTAGTCTTCTGATTTGCTGTACATAGTGATAACCGATGGTTTACCACCCCCACTACCCCATGTCAGTTAGTAGTCTTCTGATTTGCTGTACATAGTGATAACTGATGGTTTATCACCCACCACTACCCCATGTCAGTTAGCAGTCTTCTGATTTGCTGTACATAGTGATAACTGATGGTTTACCACCCCCCACTACCCCATGTCAGTTAGTAGTCTTCTGATTTGCTGTACATAGTGATAACCGATGGTTTGCTACCCCCCCCCCCCCCACTACCCCATGTCAGTTAGTAATCTTCTGATTTGCTGTACATAGTGATAACTGATGGTTTACCACCCTCCACTACCCCATGTCAGTTAGTAGTCTTCTGATTTGCTGTACATAGTGATAACTGATGGTTTACCACCCACCACTACCCCATGTCAGTTAGTAGTCTTCTGATTTGCTGTTCATAGTGATAACTGATTGTTTACCACCCACCACTACCCCATGTCAGTTAGTAGTCTTCTGATTTGCTTTACATAGTGATAACCGATGGTTTACCACCCCCCCCCCCCCCCACTACCCCATGTCAGTTAGTAATCTTCTGATTTGCTGCACATAGTGATAACTGATGGTTTACCACCCACCACTACCCCATTTCAGTTAGTAGTCTTCTGATTTGCTTTACATAGTGATAACCGATGGTTTACCCCCCCCCCCCCCCCACTACCCCATGTCAGTTAGTAGTCTTCTGATTTGCTGTACATAGTGATAACTGATGGTTTACCACCCCCCACTACCCCATGTCAGTTAGCTGTCTTCTGATTTGCTGTACATAGTGATAACCAATGGTTTATCACCCACCACTACCCCATGTCAGTTAGTAGTCTTCTGATTTGCTGTACATAGTGATAACCGATGGTTTACCACCCACCACTACCCCATGTCAGTTAGTAGTCTTCTGATTTGCTGTACATAGTGATAACTGATGGTTTACCACCCACCGCTATCCCATGTCAGTTAGTAGTCTTCTGATTTGCTGTACATAGTGATAACCAATGGTTTACCACCCCCACTACCCCATGTCAGTTAGTAGTCTTCTGATTTGCTGTACATAGTGATAACTGATGGTTTACCACCCACCACTACCCCATGTCAGTTAGTAGTCTTCTGATTTGCTGTACATAGTAATAACTGATGGTTTACCACCCACCACTACACCATGTCAGTTAGTAGTCTTCTGATTTGCTGTACATAGTAATAACTGATGGTTTACCACCCACCACTACCCCATGTCAGTTAGTAGTCTTCTGATTTGCTGTACATAGTGATAACCAATGGTTTACCACCCCCCACTACCCCATGTCAGTTAGCTGTCTTCTGATTTGCTGTACATAGTGATAACCGATGGTTTACCACCCCCACTACCCCATGTCAGTTAATAGTCTTCTGATTTGCTGTACATAGTGATAACTGATGGTTTACCACCCACCACTACACCATGTCAATTAGTAGTCTTCTGATTTGCTGTACATAGTGATAACTGATGGTTTACCCCCCCCCCCCCCCACTACACCATGTCAGTTAGTAGTCTTCTGATTTGCTGTACATAGTAATAACTGATGGTTTACCACCCACCACTACACCATGTCAGTTAGTAGTCTTCTGATTTGCTGTACATAGTGATAACTGATGGTTTACCACCCACCACTACACCATGTCAGTTAGTAGTCTTGCGATCTGCTGTACATAGTGATAACCAATGGTTTACCCACCCCCCCCCCCCCCCCACTACCCCATGTCAGTTACAGGACTTGTTTGGTAACTAGGGGTATTCTGGTACTGAATTGAACAAGAAATTTTGCTCTTGTCAGAGTATAATATTGGCATATTATGGCGATCATGCAACATTTAATACCTCAAGTACATGCACATTCAGAAATATTCATGAAATATTTCGGAGCCCAAGTTGACTTCTTACATGAAATGGTGAACGGTGACACAAGAAGGCAATTTGTTTTGGTGGAGGGGGGGGGGGGGGGGGGGGGGGGTGGAGGGGAGGGAAGTAAAACATGTCATCATGTGGAGTCTGTTCCAGGACAAGAACAAGATAGGGATTAGGAATTTTTTCCTTCTTTTACTGCAGGGGGGTGGGGGGGGGGGGGTGCAGGGGGGAGTCTACATGAATGACGATGAAACTCTCCATACTAAACCCACTTAACATTGGTTATGAGAACCCTATAGTGCTTTCATTTTTGTCATCAGCAAAGAAGTATTGATAGCAATATCAATTCTTCCTCAAAATCGCTCTCATAGTTATGGCTTTCTTAGTTATTCAAAACTTTGGCCAATGCTGGGCTTTTTTCGGCGACAGTTTCAGCCACTAAGGTAGAACGATGAAGATTTTCTGCTTTGATTGGGAAGCATTCCATTGCAATTTTCAGATGTGTGAAGGCACATGATGAATTGTACATGTCCGTTGCATCAGACGGGTCAGATGCATTGTAGTAGTGTACAAGGAGCTTTAAGTAAATCCATTAGCCTGTTTTATGGAGATTCAGTGATAATTTAATCCCTCTATCAGCACTCCATATAGGGATGTATGACAAAATTGTTACTCAGTCATTCACAAGTATTTTTTTTAGCTCTGTATATAGGGATGTAGGACAAAATTGTTACTCAATCATTCACCGGTTTGTTTTCCAAACAGTCTTCTATTCTTAAGACTGCCAAATTTTCTTTATGAAAAATTTTATGCACACTGGCTTGAAAAGATTAATATAATGCTCTTGGCGTGGATTGTTAATTTTTCAGGCTCCAGGTTCAGGGCAGAGACTGCTCACAAAGTATAACCATCATTTTATTATGACAGGAAATCCTGTACCATAGGTTTTTCCTTTATACTATCCATAGGGAGCTGTTAAGCATCACAGTTCTTTATCCATCTGGTATAGACTCACAAGAAATTGTGTGTAGTAGATATTCCAGGACATTTCCTAGACCCTTGAGGATTAAAAGCTGCTAGACTCACAAGAAGTTGTGTGTAGTTGATATTCTAGGAAATTTCCCAGACCCTTGAGGATCAATAGAGATAGGGATGTTTCCATTAGATTTATTGTGATGTCATTTAGATTGCCTAAGTTTATCAATTATTATCCTAACATGTCATTTAGATTGCCTAAGTTTATCAATTATTATCCTAACATGTCATTTAGAATGCCTAAGTTTATCAATTATTATACTAACATGTCATTTAGATTGCCTAAGTTTATCAATTATTATCCTAACATGTCATTTAGATTGCCTAAGTTTATCAATTATTATACTAACATGTCATTTAGATTGCCTAAGTTTATCAATTATTATACTAACATGTCATTTAGATTGCCTAAGTTTATCAATTATTATACTAACATGTCATTTAGAATGCTTTAGTTTATCAATATTTTTCACGGTGGGCATTTGCTGGTCTCCTTATTTTGAAATCGGGTGGCCATAGAGGGCAAGGGTGACTGCTCATCTCAATTTCTTGTATAATTCTGGTGATAAAGAAATAATAATTAAATCTGAGTCTCCCTATACACAGTATTGATAAATAAAATTATGTGATAATCAGTTTTGATGTGTTATACAATGTCATTTAACAGCAAATAATCAATACTGTTAATTTTTGGATAGGTGGTTTTATTAATGAAATAATCAATACTGTTAATTTTTGGATAGGTGGTTTTATTAATGAAATAATCAATACTGTTAATTTTTGGATAGGTGGTTTTATTAATGAAATAATCAATACTGTTAATTTTTGGATAGGTGGTTTTATTAATGAAATAATCAATACTGTTAATTTTTGGATAGGTGGTTTTATTAATGAAATAATCAATACTGTTAATTTTTGGATAGGTGGTTTTATTAATGAAATAATCAATACTGTTAATTTTTGGATAGGTGGTTTTATTAATGAAATAATCAATACTGTTAATTTTTGGATAGGTGGTTTTATTAATGAAATAATCAGTACTGTTAATTTTTGGATAGGTGGTTTTATTAATGAAATAATCAATACTGTTAATTTTTGGATAGGTGGTTTTATTAATGGAATAATCAATACTGTTAATTTTTGGATAGGTGGTTTTATTAATGAAATAATCAATACTGTTAATTTTTGGATAGGTGGTTTTATTAATGAAATAATCAATACTGTTAATTTTTGGATAGGTGGTTTTATTAATGAAATAATCAATACTGTTAATTTTTGGATAGGTGGTTTTATTAATGAAATAATCAATACTGTTAATTTTTGGATAGGTGATTTTATTAATGAAATAATCAATACTGTTAATTTTTGGATAGGTGGTTTTATTAATGAAATAATCAATACTGTTAATTTTTGGATAGGTGGTTTTATTAATGAAATAATCAATACTGTTAAATTTTTGGATAGGTGGTTTTATTAATGAAATAATCAATACTGTTAATTTTTGGATAGGTGGTTTTATTAATGAAATAATCAATACTGTTAATTTTTGGATAGGTGGTTTTATTAATGAAATAATCAATACTGTTAATTTTTGGATAAGTGGTTTTATTAATGAAATAATCAATAATGTTAATTTTTGGATAGGTGGTTTTATTAATGAAATAATCAATACTGTTAATTTTTGGATAGGTGGTTTTATTAATGAAATAATCAATACTGTTAATTTTTGGATAGGTGGTTTTATTAATGAAATAATCAATACTGTTAATTTTTGGATAGGTGGTTTTATTAATGAAATAATCAATACTGTTAATTTTTGGATAGGTGGTTTTATTAATGAAATAATCAATACTGTTAATTTTTGGATAGGTGGTTTTATTAATAAAATAATCAATACTGTTAATTTTTCGATAGATGGTTTTATTAATGAAATAATCAATACTGTTAATTTTTGGATAGGTGGTTTTATTAATGAAATAATCAATACTGTTAATTTTTGGATAGGTGGTTTTATTAATGAAATAATCAATACTGTTAATTTTTGGATAGGTTGTTTTATTAATGAAATAATCAATACTGTTAATTTTTGGATAGGTGGTTTTATTAATGAAATAATCAATACTGTTAATTTTTGGATAGGTGGTTTTATTAATAAAATAATCAATACTGTTAATTTTTGGATAGATGATTTTATATTAATGAAATAATCAATACTGTTAATTTTTGGATAGGTGGTTTTATTAATAAAATAATCAATACTGTTAATTTTTGGATAGATGATTTTATATTAATGAAATAATCAATACTGTTAATTTTTGGATAGGTGGTTTTATTAATGAAATAATCAATACTGTTAATTTTTGGATAGGTGGTTTTATTAATGAAATAATCAATACTGTTAATTTTTGGATAGGTGGTTTTATTAATGAAATAATCAATACTGTTAATTTTTGGATAGGTGGTTTTATTAATGAAATAATCAATACTGTTAATTTTTGGATAGGTGGTTTTATTAATAAAATAATCAATACTGTTAATTTTTGGATAGGTGGTTTTATTAATGAAATAATCAATACTGTTAATTTTTTATAGGTGGTTTTGTTAATGAAATAATCAATACTGTTAATTTTTGGATAGGTGGTTTTATTAATGAAATAATCAATACTGTTAATTTTTGGATAGGTGGTTTTATTAATGAAATAATCAATACTGTTAATTTTTGGATAGGTGGTTTTATTAATGAAATAATCAATACTGTTAATTTTTGGATAGATGATTTTATATTAATGAAATAATCAATACTGTTAATTTTTGGATAGGTGGTTTTATTGATGAAATAATCAATACTGTTAATTTTTGGATAGGTGGTTTTATTAATGAAATAATCAATACTGTTAATTTTTGGATAGGTGGTTTTATTAATGAAATAATCAATACTGTTAATTTTTGGATAGATGATTTTATTAATGAAATAATCAATACTGTTAATTTTTGGATAGGTGGTTTTATTAATGAAATAATCAATACTGTTAATTTTTGGATAGGTGGTTTTATTAATAAAATAATCAATGCTGTTAATTTTTGGATAGGTGGTTTTATTAATGAAATAATCAGTGCTGTTAATTTTTGGATAGGTGGTTTTATTAATGAAATAATCAATACTGTTAATTTTTGGATAGATGATTTTATATTAATGAAAGATGCAAATAACACTTCATCCAACTACTGAAATGTTGAAACAGCTGAGACAGCCAGCATACCCCTGTACCACAATAGCTGTTTCCTGCTCTCCCCGTCTTTCCTCCCATATCCCAGCTTAATAATATCCCCCTTACTTTTTCCCTCTTGATATCTATGGTACTCATATTTAGGCTTGGAAATTTCCGATGTTTGCATCATCTACTTTGCTTTCTCCTGGTTTTGAGTTAGGAAACCCCATAGGTTGTTCTCCTACAATTTGTACTCACAGATAATGTAGGTAATGTAACAAAACAAGATTTTTTTAACAAAATGTTTTTAATTGCTGAATAAATATTATCTCCATGTCTGGTGATCAAAGCCACTTTCAGCACTTTTCACAATAACCCTGATAGTGGCTTCCATCACTCAACCAGTTAATCAAAATAGTGTAATAAAAAAAAGCCACTGGAACATACTGATTTTTCTCAGTTATTAATTTGTTTTTCTTAGCCTCCAAAGAAAGATGGTAAGAAGAAACTAACAAAGGCTGAAAAAGAAAAACTGAAAAGAGAAGAGGCAGAAAGGAAAGCTGAAGAGGAAGGTTAGCTGTGCTCTTCATTTTTTCATGACTTAATTATTATCATATTATTACAGGCAAGGCACTCAGCTCAGTCCAGTTGATCATTTACTTGCAGGGTCTGTACTAACCATTGGGCAGGTTTGCTAATTTCTAATTGGCAGGTTTGCTCAATTGAGCTGGTTCGCTGCGAAATACACAAATACGCAGCCCCAGACCAAAATGATCAATCCTGCTAATACTATCTTGCAGGCACCTTGTTCTCCCATGAGGTGCATTCCGAAGGCCCCCGGAAGAAGGAATCCTGGCAGTTGAGGACTCGTGGCCCCGGTTAGGGCAGTCTCCAAGATGGACATCAGGTCGTAAACCCTGTTTGGCCCTGGTCTCCATTTTTGAGATAATGTCCAACACACTGCTTTGGCCCCAATTTCGGGGGGAGTAGAAGGATGGTGCGTTGGTGGTCATTTATTTTAAGCATATATCATGATTGCCATTGTGTTCTGTTTTAACCATTTATTTTAAGCATATATCATGATTGCCATTGTGTTCTGTTTTTAACCATTTATTTTAAGCATATATCATGATTGCCATTGTGTTCTGTTTTTAACCATTTATTTTAAGCATATATCATGATTGCCATTGTGTTCTGTTTTTAACCATTTATTTTAAGCATATATCATGATTGCCATTGTGTTCTGTTTTTAAACACCTTTTTAGCTCACCGAAGGGAGCTTAACTTATCACTGGTCGTCCGTCGTCTGTCGTCCGTCGTCGTGAACATTTTTCAAACGACTTCTCCTCTGAAACCACTGGTCCAATTTTCACGAAACTTTATGTGGATGTTCAGTACTATATGGCAATTCATGTTTGTTCAAATGAAATGGCCACGTCCCTTGGGGGCTCTGTTTGAGGCATAACTCTGATAGCACCGTATGAATTAAAGAAAAATTATTAAAAAATCTTCTTCTCCAGAACCAGTGGGCAGAATCTTTTGATACTTGGTATGCAGCATCTTGGTATGGGTCTGATTCAAGTTTGTTCAAAGCGGCCCCCTGGATTCATATTTGGGCTCACTATAGAAGCCCAAATTCGAACTTAGTGCATTTCAGGCATATTTCTTAAAAAATCTTCTTCTCCAGATCCAGCAGGCAGAATTTTTTGATATTTGGTATGCAACATTGTGGGGTGGATCTGATTCAAGTTTACTCAAATCGGCCCCCTGGATTCATATTTGGGCTCAGTATAGAAGCCCGAATTCGAACTTAGTGCATTTCAGGTAAATTTCTTAAAAAATCTTCTTCACAAGATCCAGCAGGCAGAATCTTTTGATATTTGGTATGCAACATTGTGGGGTGGATCTGATTCAAGTTTGTTCAAATCGGCCCCAGGATTCATATTTGGGCTCACTATAAAAGCTCGAATTCGAACTTAGTGCATTTCAGGCAAATTTTTTCAAAAATCTTCTTCTCCAGATCCAGCAGGCAGAATCTTTTGATATTTGGTATGCAACATTGTGGGGTGGATCTGATTCAAGTTTGTTCAAATCGGCCCCTGGTTTCATATTTGGGCTCAGTATAGGAGCCCAATTTGAACTTAGGGCATTTCAGGCAAATTTCTTTAAAAATCTTGTTCTCAAGATCCAGCAGGCAGAATCATTTGATATTGGGTGTGCAGCATTCTTAGGGGGGTGAAATTCAAGTCTGTTCAAGCAAAGTCCCTGGGTTCGTATTTGGGCTCACTCTGGTAGCCCGAATTATAACTCAGTTCAAAATGAGGAATTTTCTTTAAAAATCTTCTTCTTCTTCAGATCCAGCAGTCAGAATGGTTTGATATTTGGTATGCAGCATCCTTAGGGGGGTGAGATTCAAGTTTGTTAAAGCCAAGTCCCTGGGTCCATATTTGGGCTCCCTGTGATTTTCACGAAAAATCATTAAAAAATCTTCTTCTCCAGAACCAATAGGCAGAATCTTTTGATATTTGGTATGCAGCATCTTGGTATGGGTCTGATTCAAGTTTGTTCAAATCGAATCCCTTGATCAATATTGGGGCTCCCTATAGGGGCATGAATTTTTCCTCAGTGCAATTTAAGGAAAAATCTTCTTCTCCAGAACCAGTGGGCACAATCTTTTGATATTTGGTATACAGCATCTTGGTATGGGTCTGATTCAAGTTTGTTCAAATGGAGTTACTTGATCAATTTTGGGGCTCACTATGGGGACCTGAATTTTTACTTAGTGCAATTTAAGAAAAATAATTTACAAAATATTCTTCTCCAAAACCAATGGGCAGGATCTTTTGATATTTTGTATACAGCATCTAGGTATGGGTCTGATTCAAGTTTGTTCAAATTGAGTCCCTCGATCAATATTGGGGCTCACTAAAGGGGTGTGAATATTTACTTAGTGCAATTTAAGAAAATTTCTTTAAAAATCTTCTTTTCCGGAACCGATGGGCAGAATCTTTTGATATTTGGTATACAGCAACTTGGTATGGGTTTGATTCAAGTTTGTTCAAATTGAGTCCCTCGATCAATATTGGGGCTCACTAAAGGGGTGTGAATATTTACTTAGAGCAATTTAAGAAAATTTCTTTAAAAATCTTCTTTTCCGGAACCGATGGGCAGAATCTTTTGATATTTGGTATACAGCATCTTGGTATGGGGCTGATTCAAGTTTGTTCAAATTGAATCCCCCGTTCAATATTTGGGATCACTATGGGGGTGTGAATTTTTACTTAGTGCAATTTAAGAAAAAATCTTTAACAATCTTCTTCATCAAAACCAGTGGGCAGAATCTTTAGATATTTGGTAAGCAGCATCTTGTTATGGGTTGGATTCACGTTTGTTCAAATTGAGTCTTTTGATCAATATTGGGGCTCACTATGGGAGCGTGAATGTTTACTTTGTGCAATTCAAGGAAAATTCTTTAAAAATCTTCTTCCAAACCATCATGCAGAATCTTTTGATATTTGATCAGCAGCATTGTCCCATTCAGTCCTGTTGATGTTTTAGCTCCACAGAGAGTATAGATTTACTCTGTAGAACCTTAAGAATAGCTTTTGATAAAATTTGTGTCTTAACAGTATGGAACATTCGGTGAGCGCCTAAGGCCCCCTGGGGCCTCTTGTTTTTACAAAATACTTAGTTTTGCGGCACTGTTTGTCTCAGTTCCACGTGGCAACTTTAATTACAGTGTTTTATAAAGTGATTGGTTGGATGATCGCCATCTGAAGACATGGCACTTCCACACATGGGCCAATCAGCCAGTGGCATTCTTCGGTATCAACACTGGCTGAGTATATTGCTCCATACCAGGTATGTGGGAATACCGGCAACCCAATGGGTTCACTGCTTAGCAGTAACCCTACCCCTTGTTGGACTCTGTGGTGGGTGGGATCCAAAACATGGAATACACACAAAACAAAAAACAGAAACGTGGTCGAGAATTTTCTATTGACTCTGATTTTGACTCCGATCAGAACATTTCAAACAGCTGGCCAAAATTTATTATCATTTACGCAGCTGACAAGAGCAAAAAGGCCTCCAACATTAATCCCTTTGCATTAGAGAAGGCTATCAAGGGAATTGCTGGCACTGTTAAAAATGTTAAAAAACTTAGGTCCGGTGCATTACTTGTAGAATGTCAGAAAGAAATTCAGGCTAAAAATTTACTGAACACCCATAGATTGGCATATATGGATGTAAATATGTTCCCACACAGAACGCTGAATACCAGCAAGGGTGTGGTTAGAACAAGGGAGTTGATGGGCATGGATGCACTTTAAATCAGAAATGAACTTGAATCACAAAGTGTCAGCGATGTTAAAAGAATTGAAATTAAAAAAGATGGGTCCACAATACAAACAAATACATAAATTCTTACATTTGATTCCTCTCAGCCGCCTAAATCTATAAAAGTTGGTTTCATGAACATCAAAGTGGATTTGTATATCCCAAATCCACCTCTGTGTTTCAAATGCCAAAAGTTTGGTCACGGACAAAACAATTGTAGGGGGAAAACTATTTGCTTCAAATGTGGTCAAGAACACCAAGACCCTTGTACTAATGCTGTTAGATGTTGCAATTGCCAGGGTAGCCATGTAGCGGCTTCGAAGGACTGCCCCATTTGGAAAAAAGAGAAGCAAATACAAAAAATAAAATGCGAAAAGCAAATTAGTTTCAAAGAGGCAAGATAAATTGTAGCATCAATGCCTGGTATGAATACTTCTTCTCCATCATATGCTACAAAAGTATCACAAAAATTACCAACAAAGTCAGCAGAATGCCAAACTGAATACACGTGGTTCACAGGAACAACCCCATCCTTAGTGAAAGCCTTCACAATAGACCAGACAGAATCATCGTCCACACAAACAAATACAACTACACAAACAACTGAGAAAATACCAAACCCCAGACAAAACCCAGACCAAACAAAAGACATGCCTCAATTGGAATGTAAAACACAACAAAACACAAAAGGGGAAAAGAATGATAAGTTAAACAAATCAAAACCAGACGCACGAGAAAGATCCCAACAAAATCTGAGTCAGAGACGACAACAAGCAAAAGACATAAAGAAAAAAGAGAGACAGGAGCCTGATAGAAGACTACCTAAACGCCTTCAAAATGTTGTCGATGAGTGCATCGACGACACGTTTTCTTCCAAAGTGCGCCAAAATAGTTCACAGGTTAGTAAGTCCCCACGTAAAACATCACCAAAAAGAAACACTGGGGCAATTTCGTCCATACATCCACCTTCAAAATCACCACTCAAACATGGATAATACACCCAAAGAGAGTTTTATACAGTAGAATTGTCAAGGTTTTAGAGCAAATTTTAATGAACTGGGCCTTTTAAGCCAAAAATATAAACCTGCAGCTTTTTGCCTGCAGGAAACTCTTTTAAAGAAACCCGAGGCTCAGGATCATTTAGCTTTTAAGCATTATATTTCGTATAATGCCTGGGCAGAAGATAATGACCTTCATATTCGTGGAACATCTGTTTTAGTTAGAGACGATATCATTCACAGATCTGTACCTTTGAATACAAATTTACAGGCTGTGTCAGTACGCCTGACTTTAGACAAAACAGTTACACTTTGTTCTATTTACATTTCACCAAGTAAAGCCTTACAACTGAATGATCTTGAGCTGCTGGTCTGACAACTCCCAACTCCATACATTTTGTTGGGTGATTTTAATGCTCATAACCCCCTTTGGGGTAATTCCTGCAGTCAAGAGGATGTAAAAGGGAAAACTGTGGAAGTTTTATTACAAAATATGACTTGTGCTTGTTCAGTGATGGGTCAGACACTTATCTGCACCCCACATCTGGTTCTTATACTTCGATTGATCTTTCAATTGCAAGCCCTTCCCTCTTTCTTGGTTATTCTTGGAAGGTGGAAGGCAACTTGTGCGGGAGTGACCACTTTCTGGTTGTGTTGGAGAGTGTGGTTCCGGCAGACGATGGGAGGGTGCCCCAGTGGAGCTTTAAAAAGGCTAACTGGGAGACCTTCATCTTGCTCTGTTCGGAACGTCTCACTGGAGAAATTTAGTGAAAGTGCTGACCAGATTGGACATTTTACAACAGAGTTACTTGACATTGCAAGCCAAGTCATTCCTAAAACCTCAACAAATCCAAAACGTTTCACCGAACCATGATTTGATAACGAATGTAAACAGGCTATAAAAGATCGCAAGAATATATTTATATTTATTGATGTTTAAGGTCACATATTTATGCACAATGGCTAATCATGACTGTGACAGTTTTACGGGTGGAGGAAGCCGGAGTGCCCGGAGAGAACCACCAAGCAACGACGAGCAGCTGCCAGCTCCCCAACATCGTAACTCCACACTGCAGCACAGGCAGGGTTAGATTGGTTGAAGACATGCGTACCATCAACCTACAGTACGCCTTAGTACACAGCTTCATCGTGCCCCCACGCGGGCAATGGAGATGAAGTGTCTCGCCCAAGGACACAACACAGTTGCCGCAGGTGGGATTCGAACCGATGACCTCTCGGCTTGCAGCCTGCACCTCTACCTACTGAGCAGGATTGCAAGAAAACTGAATGGGAATTCAACAAATCACCATCCACAATTAATTTAGATAAATTACATATAAATCGGGCAAAAACAAGATGACTAATTAAACAAAAAAAGAAAAAGTTCTTGGGAAACTTATGTTTCAAAGCTTAACCAAAACACCCCCATCAACAAAATTTGGAAAATGATTAAAAATATTAAAGGCAAAGAAACCAAATCAACTGTACAACATCTGAAAGACAACAACATGCTTATCACATCAAAAAAAGAAATTTCAAACAAATTGGCCTCCACGTTTTCAAAACATTCATCGTCTGAAAACTGTAATCCAGAATTTCTCAAAATTAAAAAACAGCAAGAAAAACAAAAGCTCAAATTTACTTCCAACAATTTAGAAGATTATAACAAACCTTTCTCTATGGAAGAGTTAAATAACTCCTTGCATAGAGCAAAGGATACTGCCGCCGGACCCGTTGAAATACATTGCAAAATTTTAAAGCATCTGCCACAATCATCACTTGAACTTTTACTGTCAGTTTTCAATGACATATCGGTGACAGGCCAGTTTCCACCTTCTTGGCATAACGCTACAGTAATTCCCATTCCAAAGCCTGATAAAGATCACAGCAACCCAAGTAATTATAGGCCTCTCGCTTTAACAAGTTGTCTGTGTAAAACCATGGAAAGGATGATCAATGATTGACTTGTCTGGTTTCTGGAATCGAACAATCTACTTGCGAATGTTCAGTGTGTTTCAGAAACCAGAGAAGTACTGTGGATCATTTGGTTAGACTTGAAACGTTTATAAGAAATGCCATCGCCAGAAAAGAACATGTGGTCGCCATCTTCTTTGACCTGGAAAAGGCATATGACACAGCGTGGACGTATGGGATTTTAAAAGATCTTTTTAACATGGGGTTGAGAGGGCGTATGCCTCTTTTCATTGAAAACTTTTTAAAGGACCGCCAATTTCAGGTTCGTGTTTATGTCAACATTATCTGATCCTCACAAGCAGGAATTGGCGGTCCCTCAGGGTAGTATTTTATCCGTTACCCTCTTTTCAATTAAGATTAATAGTATCATCGACGCAATTGAGAATATGGTAGATTTGTCATTGTATGTCAATGACTTTTTGATCTGCTATAGCAGCAAAAACATGAATGCTATAGAGCGCAAACTTCAGCTGTGTTTAAATAGGTTCAAAAATGGGCTATCGAAAATGGTTTTAAATTTTCAAAGACAAAAACGAATTGTGTTCATTTTTGCAAACTTCGGAAACATCACCTCAATCCAGAGTTGAAAATCGATGGTAGTCCTATTAAAGTTGTTAAGGAAGTGAAATTCTTAGGTTTGTTGTTTGACAACAATCTGAATTTCACTTCCCACATAAAACAACTAAACGTTAAATGTAAGAGAGCACTGAACCTACTGAAGGTTGTTGGTAGCACTGATTGGGGTGCTGACCAAAAGATATTACTCCATCTGTAAAGATCTCTTGTTCGTTCAAATTTAGATTACGGTTCTATAGTTTACGGTTCTGCAAGGAAGTCATACCTAAAACCATTTGATGCCATTCACAATAGTGGTATTAGAATTAGTCTAGGGGCTTTTCGAACATCCCCAATAGACTCGATGCTTGTTGAAGCAGAGAAGCCTTCTCTTGAGAAGCGTAGAATTAAATTATCTCTCCAGTATGTGTCTAAACTTTGGCCACTCCTTCAAATCCTGCTTATAATTGTGTTTCAGACCCTCAAAATGTTGAATTTTTTAACCGCCACCAGAAACATATTCCTACATTGGGAATTAGAATCAAACCCCACATGGAGTCTGCCAAAATTGATTTTGATTCTATAAAAGAAAACCATAAATCACATATTCCTCCTTTGCATCTTAAAAAACCTACAATTATTTTGGACCTTGCTTCTACCAAAAAATCTGATACCAATTCCTTGCAGTTCAAATAAAAATATGCCGAAATAAAGTCCAGGTATAGTGCATATACAAGGATCTATACAGATGGATCTAAAGATGGCGACAAAGTATCATCAGCTGCTGTTACTGGTGATCATATCATCTCAATCAGAATACCGAATCAGAATTCTATTACAGCTGACGTTAAAGCTGTTCAACTCGCACTTAAGCACATCAAGAATGCACAGGAAAGAAAGTCGATCATCTTCTCCAACTCTCTTTCCTCTTTACTTGCTTTACTCAACCCCAAGTTGAAGAACCCTCTCATTTTGGAACTTTGTGAGAAGTTAACAACTCTCATGTCTGACCAATATGATATCGTGTTTTGCTGGTTACCCGGACATGTAGGTATCGCTGGTAACACCAAAGCAGACAGTGCAGCAAAGCAGGCTTTAGCAAAGCTTCTCACTGATTTTAACATCCCCTTCAGTGATTTCAAACCACATATTAGTAACTACATCAAATCTATGTGGCAGGGCGGAATGGGATGGAGCGACAAATAACAAGCTTCATCTCTTCCAACCAAACATATTTGATCACTACCCATCCAGTAACCTTTGTAGAAAAGATCATGTTATTCTGACACGGTGTCATATTGGTCACACACGACTTACACATTCCTTTCTGTTAGAGGGTAATATGTGACCAGAATGTGTTCCATGTCAGCAGGTGTTGTCAGTGGAGCACATTCTCTTAAATTGTACTGATTTTTATTGTGTTAGAGGGCAGTATTTCACAGTTGGATCCCTTAGAGATCTATTTTACAATATGAGCCCACACAAAATTGTATCATTTTTTAAAGTAATAAACCTTTTTAACAAATTTTAAATTGTTTTTATTCTTTTAATCTAAACTCATCAAGTCCCAATTCATCAGGTTGATTTATAGGTTATTCATTTCCCTTCTCTACCCATTGTTATTTGAATCACTCTGGTCTTTGACAGATCTATTGTAGTTATTTTATATTTCTTTAATCTTTTTACTTCTGAAATGATGACTTTTTACTTTCCACTATTTTCTCGCCATGATATAGCCTTAGCTGCTGATGTGGCATTAAGCACAAATAAATAAATAAATAAATAAATAAATAAATGTACTAACCATTTGATAAACTTACAGTTTTAAAAAAAAAAATCATTTTCTGATAAGAATCCACTATTGTCTGTAAAAATAATGCAAAAACCCTTAACCCTTTACCCAACGAATCTCCCGCATCCGTCCCCGTAATATGCAAATTCAGCAGCTGAAAAAATATTATTTTTTGAAAAATTTCAAGAAAACCATATTATGTGACCCCTCTTTGGAACGTGCTCGTCGAGCTTGTTCCAAAGAGGGGTCACATGATATGGTTTTGTTGATACAGTGCAGCTATTACAACTCGGCTGATGAGACCTAAAAAATTGGGCACAAATCTAGTGGGGCTGTACAGAAAGAGATTGCAAAATGTTCTATCTTTAGTTGGCTGGCATTCAGCGTGGTCTTTAAGGATTCTGACAGTATGTTGAACGTACTGTTTTGCACACAGTACAGAACATTTTCTGTCATGATCTCATAAGGCTTTTAAATTCTCCAAAAGTTGTGTCCTTGGGCAAGACACTTCATCTCCATTGCCCGCGTGGGGGCATGGTGGTGTTGTGTACTAAGGCGTACTGCACGTCGATGGTACACTTGTCTTCAACCAATGTTAACCCTGCTTGTGTGGAGTTAGTATGTTGGGGAGCTGACAGTTGCTCGCCATTGCTCAGTGATTCTCTCCGGGTACTCCGACTTCCTCCACCCATAAAACTGTCACGGTCATGATTAGCTATTGTGCATAAATATGTGACCTTAAACACCAATAAATAAATAAATAAATAAATAATTCTCCAAAACAGCAAAGTTGAGCATTCAGTCTAAATAATGTAATTTTGCTCAATTTATGCAGTGTTTATAAAAACAATTTCAATTTTCAAAGATTTTGCAATATTTAGCAGGGTAAAATCTCCTTAACTCACGTAGTTTATGGCTTACATATTGGCTCAAATAGTGCAATAGTTAAATAAGTTTAAAAAAAAGAGTTTTCCACTGAAAAGTAATTTGCATCATCAGTGTCGTATACGACACTGTCAACAAAGATTGCTTTTCACTGGCAAACTGTGCATGAGCATGTATTCCAAGCTTGGGATCTAATATATTCATTTGGTCTGTAATCAAATTTGTTCAAATCAAGTCCCTGGGGTAATATTATCACTCCCTATTGGAGCGCAAATTTTGCAATATGAGAAATATTCTTAGAAATTCTTCTTCAGATCCACTAATCAGAATCTTTTGATATTTGGTATATACAGCATCCTTATGGGAGTCAGGTTCCATTTTATTTAAATCAAGACACTGGGTTCATATTTGGGCTATTTATGGGAGCCCAAATTTTAATTCCGTGCAGTATGAGAAAATGTTTTGAAAATCTTTTTCTTCCAATGTACCAGTCAGAATCTTTTGATATTTGGTATATACGGCACCCTTGGGGTCTGGAGAGATGGTGTATCAGATTCAAGCTTATTTAAATCAAGTGCCTGGTTTTTATGTGTGGGTTCAGTAGTGTTTAATGCCCACTAGGTGCCCCTTGTGATTTTTAATATAAGCTAATACATGTAGTTTCAAATAATGAGAACAAAAACAAGTATGAGCAGCCAATGTGAATACTCATTAATAGATTGGTGTGAATACTCACTAACAGACGAATGTGAATACTCACTAAAGCCCACCTGCAGCAACAGTTGAGCTGTTAGTGAGTATTCATGTTGGTCTGTAACCGCTGCAGGTGGGCTGTTAGTGAGTATACACGTTGAGCTGTAATTGCTGTAGGTGGGTTGTTGCTGAGTATTCATGTTGATCTGTAATTGCTCTAGGTGGGCTGTTAGTGAGTATTCATGTTGGTATGTAATTACTGCAGGTGGGCTGTTAGCGAGTATTCAGGTTGGTCTGCATTTGTTGCAGGTGGGTTGTTAGTGAGTATTCACCTTGGTCTGGAATTGCTGGATGTGGGGTGTTAGTGAGTATTCACATTGGTGTGTAATTGCTAAAGGTGGGCTGTTAGTGAGTACTCACATTGGTCTGTAATTGCTGCAGGTGGGCTGTTAGTGAGTATTCATGTTGGTCTGTAATTGCTGCACATGGGCTGTTAGTGAGTATTCACGTTGGTCTGCATTTGCTGTAGGTGGGCTGTTATTGAGTATTCACATTGGTCTGTTATTGCTGTAGATGGGCCTGTTAGTATTCACATTGGTCTGTAATTGCTGCAGGTGGGCTGTTAGTGAGTATTCACGTTAGTCTGTAATTGCTACAGGTGGGCTGTTAGTGAGTATTCATGTTGGTCTGTAATTGCTACAGGTGGGCTGTTAGTGAGTATTCATAATGATCTGTTATTGCTGCAGGTGGGCTTTTAGTGGGTATTCATAATGGTCTGTTATTGCTACAGGTGGGCAGTTAGTGAGTATTCACGTTGGTCAGTAATTGCTGCAGGTGGGCTGTTAGTGAGTATTCACGTTGGTCTGGAATTGCTGCAGATGGGCTGTTAGTGAGTATTTGCATGGTTTGTTATTGCTACAGGTGGGCTGTTAGTGAGTATTCACATTAATCTGAAATTGCTGTAGGTGGACTGTTAGTGAGTATTCATGTTGGTCTGTAATTGCTACAGATGGGCTGTTAGTGAGTATTTGCATGGTTTGTTATTGCTACAGGTTGGCTGTTAGTGAGAATTCACGTTGATCTGTAATTGCAGTAGGTGGGCTGTTAGTGAATATTCATGTTGGTCTGTAATTGCTACAGGTGGGCTGTTAGTGAGTATTCGTGTTGTTCTGTAATTGCTGTAGGTGGGCTGTTAGTGAGTATTCATGTTGTTCTGTAATTGCTGTAGGTGGGCTGTTAGTGAGTATTCATGTTGGTCTATAACTGCTGTAGGTGGGCTGTTAGTGAGTATTCATGTTGTTCTGTAATTGCTACAGGTAGCCTACCCTCGCTGTTGGATGCTTCAGCATTGGTCGTGCTTTTTAGCTCACCTGACTGAAAGTCAGGGTGAGCTATTCTGATCACTTTTCGTCCGTCGTCCGTCGTCTGGCATCCGTCGTGAAGGTGGTGTTTGGGCTTTTTCTCCCAAACCACTGGCCGCATATTAATGAAATTTCAGGTGAGAAGGGGTTGTGTCTGCGGACACCGATTTTTTGTCAAATTAGGTTTGGGCTCACATTGAGCAGAGGGATGGGGCAAAAATGCTGCAATTCTTAAAAAATCTTCTCAAGAACCAGCAATAGCAGAGACTTGATATTTGGTATGCAGCTTCCTTTTGAGGTGTGGACTCAAGTTTGTTCAAGAGAAGTTGGAGGGGCTATATTTGACGATGTTAAAGGAGGGGCAAAAATTTTTGCCCCGCCCCAAATTTCTATTTTCCAAACCGCGAGGCCGATTTGAACCAAATTTTACATGAGTGCTTATTGGGTCATAAGTACCTAATTTATGGCGAAATTTTTTCCCCATAGCCCCGTGGGAACCACAGGAGCTAAAAATAGAAAAAAATGAAAACGCTCATATCTCCAAAACTACACGGCACTGAGAATTCTTATTTGTTGTGAAGCTTCCTTAGGACCAACAGAATGGAATGATCAAAAAAAATTGCCATCGGTTTTATGATGGGGTACTTTTTGGGGAGTTTGAAAAAGTGCTGAGTCAGCATTTTTTAACACTGTGGGTAATGGGAAAAACATAAGACTACTTTTCTCCGAAAGCACTGCTCCAAAAGCTTTAAAATTTCACATATAACATCTTTGGAAGATTGCTTCACATGTTTATTGAAATGAATTGC
This sequence comes from Pictodentalium vernedei, assembly GCA_031216915.1. NCBI lineage: Eukaryota > Metazoa > Mollusca > Scaphopoda > Dentaliida > Dentaliidae > Pictodentalium > Pictodentalium vernedei. The sequence goes on along the minus strand of CM062289.1, from coordinate 458,710,206 downwards.
CTGGGTGGATATTTGGGCTCTCTATGGGAGCCCAAATGTTTAAATTAGTGCAGTATGAGGAGTATTTTTGAAAAATCTTCTTCTTGAGATCTAGCAATAAGAATGTTTTGATATTTGGTATGCAGCATCCTTAGGGGGGTGAGATTCAAGTTTGTTGAAGCCAAATCCCTGGGTTCATATTTAGGCTGAAAATTTGGGGTCCCGTTGTGGACTTCGAAATTTTGGACCAAAATCGGAAAAAAATTTTTTTTGTTTTTTATGCGTTTTGGTCAATTTTAAGACAAAAAAAAAAAAAATTTTTCCCCTGAAAATTTGGGGTGCGGGTGGGACCAAAAATCCTAAAAAAAATTTTTTTGTTTTTTCTGCGTTTCAGTCAATTTTAAGACAAAAAAATTGTTTTTTTTTTCCCCTGAAAATTTCGGGTGCGGGTGGGACTTAGAAAATTTTGGACCAAAATCTGAAAAAATTTTTTTTTGTTTTTTATGCATTTCTGTCAATTTTAAGACAAAAAAAAATTTTTTTTTTTTCCCCTGAAAATTTGGGGTGCGGGTGGGACTTAGAAAATTTTGGACAAAAATCCGAAAAAAATTTATTTTGTTTTTTATGCATTTCTGTCAATTTTAAGACAAAAAAAAAAAAAAAAAAAAAATTTTTCCCCTGAAAATTTTGGGTCCGGGTGGGACATAGAAAATTTTGGACCAAAATCCGAAAAAAATTTTTTTTTTTGTTTTTTATGCATTTCTGTCAATTTTAAGACAAAAAAATTTTTTTTTTTTTTTTTTTTCCCCCTGAAAATTTGGGGTGCGGGTGGGACTTAGAAAATTTTGGACCAAAATCCGAAAAAAATTTTTTTTTGTTTTTTATGCATTTCTGTCAATTTTAAGACAAAAACAATTTTTTTTTTTTCCCCTGAAAATTTGGGGTGCGGGTGGGACTTAGAAAATTTTGGACCAAAATCCGAAAAATTTTTTTTTTGATTTTTATGCATTTCTGTCAATTTTAAGACAAAAAAACAATTTTTATTTTACCCTGAAAATTTAGGGTGCGTGTGGGACTTAGAAAATTTTGGACCAAAAATCCTAATTTTTTTGTTTTTTCTGCGTTTCAGTCAATTTTAAGACAAAAAAAAAAAGAAAAAAAATTTTTTCCCCTGAAAATTTTGTGTCCAGGTGGGAAAATTTTGGACCAAAATCCGAAAAAAAATTTTTTTTTGTTTTTTATGCATTTCTGTCAATTTTAAGACAAAAAAATTTTTTTTTTTTTCCCTGAAAATTTGGGGTTCGGGTGGGACTTAGAAAATTTTGGCCCAAAATCCGAAAATTATTATTTTTTTTTTTTCTGCGTTTTGGTCAATTTTAAGACAAAAATTTTTTTTTTTTTTTTCACCCTGCTTTTCTTGGGAGGGGGCGTATGCAGCTTATTCAAGTCAAGTCCCTGGTTTGATATTTAGACTACCGTGTCAGGTGAGCGCCCTCAGGCCCCCTGGGGCCTCTTGTTGAATGACTTCTGAAAATTTGCTTTGTGATTTCAAAACAATCTAGTTCCTGTTTTGTTTCCTTCAGAGCAAGCTCGAATACAAGCAGCAATTGAAGAGAAGGAGAGAAAGAAGCGAGAAAGAATTGAAGCCATAGAAAGAAAGAAGCTAGAAAATGAGGTAGGCACAATTCCTATCATTGGATCATTGATAATTTCCTTTGTTGTTTCTTTTAATGTGAAATGATTCTTGTACAGAATTATACACTTTAAACATTTCTAAAGGCGAAGCTTTATGATCATGACACAGGATAAATTACTGGGCAAAATTTCGAATTCTTTTATTTTATTTGTCATCAAATCTGAATTATAAATTCGAAATCAAATTCTAAGAATTTTTTAGCTGCGACTAGCAGTTCTATATGTGGCAATGTCGGTCTGACGGTCGGTCTGTCACCATCAAGTTTAAAAAACACCATAACTCCTAAAATACTTGATGGAATGACACCATACTTGGTTTGCAAGTGTATTTTCATGATGTCTACACCCTCTCAATAGTGCATGTCATTCGGATAATTTCTGTCACATTTATGGACTTGTAACCAACAAGATTTTTGACACCAATGAGTTTTTTTTGTCACCAACGAGTTTTAAAACATCATTGGCTTTCCACAAATCGTTGCAGCTTCGGCACTGTGACAGTGCACTTTAGTTTGTACAGAACTTCGGTATGAAATCTTGTGCTGCAGGCTGTTATTATGAACCGATCTTTATGAAACTTCTTGGGTATAATATATAGGAACAAGTTCACATACATCAACAAAATGAGAGACAAATAGTTCTTCGATTTAAATGTGAAGAACTGATAAGAGAACTAGATTATATACACCAACAAACTGAGAGACAAACAGTTAATTCCTTTAAATGTTATACAAGAACCTGATAATATCTGGGAACTCGATCATGTACACCAACAAGATGAAAGACGAATAATTTATCTCTTTTAAGTGTCATACAAGAACCTGATAATATATGGGAACTAGATCATATACATCTACAAAATTAGACAAACAGTTAGTCCCTTTTAATGTTATACAAGAACCTGATAATATTTGGGAACTAGATCATATAGATATACAAAATAAGAGACATAGTTTTCCCTTCAAGTGTCATACCAGAACCTGATAACATATGGGAATTAGATCATATACATCTGCAAAAAAAGGAGAGTGGTGGCTGAGTGGTTAAGTGCATTGGGCTTTCGTGTCAAAGGTCCTGTGATCGATCTCCGGTTTGAGAATGTTCTTGAAGGTAACAGAACACACATTCTTGCAACAGCATTTGCTGCCTCGACGGTATACTGCAATATTGGGTGGGGATGTGAAATGGCTGCCCTTTGTTCAGAGTTAGATGCACTCCATGTGGATGAAAGATCCCTTTGTGGTATTCAAGAAGAGCGAGGCCAGTAAGTTGCCGCTATGAAGGTCATCACACATTCTGTGAAAAAAAAACAATCTTACAACCTTTGTAACAGTTTTTCAGATTTTGACATGGTGATGGGGTGATGTCCAAGATGTCAAAATATAATTGTTGTCAAAAGTTGACTTTTGAATCCATGATCCATCCTTTGATTTTTAGCTGCGACGAGCAGCTCTATACGTGGGAATGTCGGTCAGTCAGTCTGTCACCAACGAGTTTTAAAAACATCATAACTCCTAAGATACTTGATGTAATGACACCATACTTGGTATGCAAGTGTATCTTAATGATTTCTAGACCCTCTCAATAGTGCACATCGTTCGGATAATTTCTGTCACATTTAGGGACTTGTCACCAACGAGATTTTTGACACCAACAAGTTTTTAACCACCATAACTCCTAAGATAATTGATGGAATGACACCATACTTGGTATACAAGTGTATCCTAGTGATCTGTAGACCCTTCTAAAAGTATGTGACCTTGACCTTGAAACTGTGACCTTGACCTAAAATTGCACATTTTTGGCATTGCACTAATCGTCGCAGCTTCGGCACGACGATTGTGCTCCTAGTTTTATTAATTGTGCCAAAAATGTTATACTGATATTTCGTTGACATATAACCTTATATTGACCTTTAACATTTGCAAAATAGTAACATTATTGCACACAATAAGCTCATATTAGGAATCAATGAAGAAAGGGATTCTGGAACTGACTTCATATTATGTGGAGTAGTTCCATTTCAGATAGAAGCAAAAATAATTTGTGCACAGACTTTTTTCATTGTCACAATTTCTTGGAAAGTGGCAATAAATTCAATAAAACATAGTAAATTGAACAAATTAAGATTATTAATTAATCTAACAGTCTACTAGTTAACCCTTTACCCATCACAAACAGTATCAAAATTTATTATTTTAAATATCAAAAACTTTCAACAAAACCATGTGACCCCTCGTTGAGCTCATTCCAATGAGGTGTCACATGATATCGTTTTGTTGAAATTTGTTGAAAAATAATATTTTTTCAGCGGCTGAATTTGCATATTATGCGGATGGATGCAGTTGCTTCGTTAGGTAAAGGGTTAATCTCCATATCAACTTTATTTCCCAAATTAAGGTGTTTATAAAAAATGACATACTGATGATGCGTGTCCTACAGTTCATAACATTTATACAAAAAATGTGTAATCATTTTGGCATATTTATTTAAGGATCATTCTTCTATTTATCACTCTGAAAGTGACATTAAACACCAATAAATAAATAAACAACTAAATAAATATATATAAAATTTTTCCTTGTATACTGAGAAAACATCCCAATAATTTTGGGATAAGAAATATAATGTGGGTTACGAAGTTTATTCCCAGATCCAGTCATTTTTTAATACATATTGAAAAATTTAAATTTCAGAATTTGTTTCCAATAACTAAATTAAATCTGTGTGATCTACACCCTTGATTTAAGGTTGATTCTATTTTAAATAGAAGTTAACAGTTAAGGTTTCAGCTCAATCTCCAGCCATCTGCTGAAATCAACATTTGACACCATGAGATTTTATGCTTCATATTTCCATAACTGTTGACTTGCAAACAAATATTCCAAATACTCTGTATTTGAGAAAGTAAAACATTGAGGGTATATGCTTTTTTGAGAAAGTAAAACATTGAGTGCTATAGATTTTGAGAAAGTAAAACATTGAGGGCTTTGCTTTTTTGAGAAAGTAAGACATTGAGGGCTATACATTTTTTAGAAAAGAAGACATTGAGGGCTATGTATTTTTGAGAATGTGAGATATTGAGAGCAATGCATTTTTCAGAAAGTAAGACATTAAAGGCTATGCTTTTTTGAGAAAGTAAGACTTTAAGGGCGATGCATTTGATGAGTATCAGGTAAAGGGTGGGGTGGTATTAATTCATCAATTGATTAACTTTCTAATGTATATTTCCTCCTCCACTAAGAGGTTGGGTAATTTAGGATCTCAGTTTATTTGTAATTTAATTCATTACCAGTAGCCAGCCAGTTACATCCACAACTGTCCATTCATTGAAATGATATGAGCTGACAGCACTCATGAGACTAGGGAGATGATGGTGTTGTGTACTGAGGTATAATGCATGTTGATGGTACGCTTGTCTTAAACCAGTGCTAATCCAGCTTGTGTGGGGTTAGTATGTTAGGTAGTCTGACAGTTGCCTGGTGGTTATCTCCTGGTACACTGGCTTCTTCCACCCATAAAACTGTCCAACACGAGGTAACCCTAGCTGTCAAAAGTGTCATTAAAGCCCAATAAATAAATAACTAAACAAAAATTGATTCATGTGAATGCATTGAGTTCATATTGTGTTCATGATCTACGATTTGAAAAATGACCTGCATATTCGAAATGAACTTTTAAATTTTATCGTTCTTTGAGCACAAGCACTTTGCACCTCCATCCTGTGTTCTCAATGCAAACAATGTGCCCCACAATTTACAGTTAAAAATACAGAATTACATTCCATAAGAATTGTTTATTGAGGGTGATAAATCAGTTCATGACATTTCTGGAATTAACTGTAGTCATTAAATTGTAGGTCAGCTAGTTTGATTATTGACTAATCATCAAGTATTACTGGTGACTATTCAATTGACAAATCCAATTTTTAATAATTATTGAATGCCTAGTAAACGATTAGATAGAAGGACTGTGTGATTTCACATCGCTGATATATGCAACAAAATGAGACTGTTACATATAGAATTTATATCATCTGATTGACAAATTATTTTTTGAAACATCAAAAAAATTGTCCCATTCCTGACTGATGTGTTATCTACGCCATTTATTTATTTATAGGAAAGAAAAACAAGAAAAGTGGATATGTTAGAGCTAAAAGAAATATTAGACAAAAATAAAGGTATTATAGATGCTGCTGAAGATGTCATAAGAAAAAATCGCATTGTAAGTATTTAATTGACAAATTTTCTTATGTATGCAATGGAAATAGGAATGAATAGTTGAGAAATGTTTTGTACAGGAATATTTCGAACAAGGAATTATTGCTACAGGAATATTTGAAACAAGGAATTATTGCTACAAAAATGTTTGGAACAAGGAATTATTGCTACAGGAATGTTTGGAACAATGAATTATTGCTACAGGAATGTTTGGAACAAGGAATTATTGCTACAGGAATATTTGAAACAAGGAATTATTGCTATAAAAATGTTTGGAACAAGGAATTATTGCTACAAGAATGTTTGGAACAAGGAATTATTGCTACAGGAATGTTTGGAACAAGGAATTATTGCTACAGGAATGTTGGGAACAAGGAATTATTGCTACAGGAATGTTGGGAACAAGGAATTATTGCCATAGGAATGTTTGGAACAAGGAATTATGCTATAGGAATGTTTGGAACAAGGAATTATGGGTGCAGGAATGTTTGGAACAAGTCATTATTGCTATAGGAATGTTTGGAACAAGGAATTATTGCTACAGGAATGTTTGGAACAAGGAATTATTGCTACAAAAATGGTTGTATTTGAAGGAGTTGGAATGAATGGTACTTGAGGGAAAAAAACGTTTTTTGGAATTAATTGAAATTTATACCATGATTGCTGTGCGTATCAAATGTTATGCAATACAATAAAGACATTAAGATGTGTGCTAGATACACAATGGTGTGAAATCTGGATTAAGTCTAACAGCATCGTGTAAGAATGCTTCTGATTGAACTTGATCTGTCTGAGTGACATTATGAGGTGAATGAACTTTACTTGTCTGAGTGACATTATGAGGTGATTGAACTTTATCTGTCTGAGTGACATTATGAGGTGAATGAACTTTATCTGCCTGAGTGACATTATGAGGTGAATGAACCTTATCTGTCTGAGTGACATTATGAGGTGAATGAACTTTATCTGTCTGAGTGACATTATGAGGTGAATGAACTTTATCTGTCTGAGTGACATTATGAGGTGAATGAACTTTATCTGTCTGAGTGACATTATGAGGTGAATGAACTTTATCTGTCTGAGTGACATTATGAGGTGAATGAACTTTATCTGTCTGAGTGACATTATGAGGTGAATGAACTTTATCTGTCTGAGTGACATTATGAGGTGAATGAACTTTATCTGTCTGAGTGACATTATGAGGTGATTGAATTTTATCTGTCTGAGTGACATTATGAGGTAAATGAAATGTTTCGCCACAAAACAGTGTCAAGCAAGAAAGTTATTAGACTACCGAAGCTGATATTTTTTCTTTAAAAATATCAGCTTCATTCACTTAATTCAAGTTTAATCATGGAATTATATAGAACAGCTTAGGTATAGTACGGGGACAAGAATTATATAGAACACAGCTTAGGTATAGTACGGGGACAAGAATTATATAGAACACAGCTGAATTATAGTACGCGGACAAGAATTATATAGAACACAGCTTAGGTATAGTACAGGGACAAGAATTATATAGAACACAACTTAGGTATAGTACGGGGACAAGAATTATATAGAACACAGCTTAGGTATAGTATGGGGACAAGAATTATATAGAACACAGCTTAGGTATAGTACAGGGACAAGAATTATATAGAACACAGCTTAGGTATAGTACAGGGACAAGAATTATATAGAACACAGCTTAGGTATAGTACAGGGACAAGAATTATATAGAACACAACTTAGGTATAGTTCAGGGACAAGTATTATATAGAACACAGCTTAGGTATAGTACGGGGACAAGAATTATATAGAACACAACTTAGGTATAGTTCAGGGACAAGTATTATATAGAACACAGCTTAGGTATAGTACGGGGACAAGAATTATATAGAACACAGCTTAGGTATAGTACGGGGACAAGAATTATATAGAACACAGCTTAGGTATAGTACAGGGACAAGAATTATATAGAACACAGCTTAGGTATAGTACGGGGACAAGAATTATATAGAACACAGCTTAGGTATAGTACGGGGACAAGAATTATATAGAACACAGCTTAGGTATAGTACAGGGACAAGAATTATATAGAACACAGCTTAGGTATAGTACAGGGACAAGAATTATATAGAACACAGCTTAGGTATAGTTCAGGGACAAGTATTATATAGAACACAGCTTAGGTATAGTACGGGGACAAGAATTATATAGAACACAGCTTAGGTATAGTACTGGGACAAGAATTATATAGAACACAGCTTAGGTATAGTACAGGGACAAGAATTATATAGAACACAGCTTAGGTATAGTTCAGGGACAAGTATTATATAGAACACAGCTTAGGTATAGTACGGGGACAAGAATTATATAGAACACAGCTTAGGTATAGTACGGGGACAAGAATTATATAGAACACAGCTTAGGTATAGTACAGGGACAAGAATTATATAGAACACAGCTTAGGTATAGTTCAGGGACAAGTATTATATAGAACACAGCTTAGGTATAGTACGGGGACAAGAATTATATAGAACACAGCTTAGGTATAGTACGGGGACAAGAATTATATAGAACACAGCTTAGGTATAGTACAGGGACAAGAATTATATAGAACACAGCTTAGGTATAGTACAGGGACAAGAATTATATAGAACACAGCTGAGGTATAGTACGGGGACAAGAATTATATAGAACACAGCTTAGGTATAGTACTAGGACAAGAATTATATAGAACACAGCTTAGGTATAGTTCAGGGACAAGAATTATATAGAACACAGCTTAGGTATAGTACGGGGACAAGAATTATATAGAACACAGCTTAGGTATAGTACGGGGACAAGTATTATATAGAACACAGCTTAGGTATAGTACGGGGACAAGAATTAAATAGAACACAACTTAGGTATAACACAGGGACAAGAATTATATAGATTATATAGAACACAGCTTAGGTATAGTACAGGGACAAGAATTATATAGAACACAGCTTAGGTATAGTACGGGGACAAGAATTATATAGAACACAGCTTAGGTATAGTTCAGGGACAAGAATTATATAGAACACAGCTTAGGTATAGTACAGGGACAAGAATTATATAGAACACAGCTTAGGTATAGTACGGGGACAAGAATTATATAGAACACAGCTTAGGTATAGTACAGGGACAAGAATTATATAGAACACAGCTTAGGTATAGTACGGGGACAAGAATTATATAGAACACAGCTTAGGTATAGTACGGGGACAAGTATTATATAGAACACAGCTTAGGTATAGTACAGGGACAAGAATTATATAGAACACAGCTTAGGTATAGTACGGGGACAAGAATTATATAGAACACAGCTTAGGTATAGTTCAGGGACAAGAATTATATAGAACACAGCTTAGGTATAGTACGGGGACAAGTATTATATAGAACACAGCTTAGGTATAGTACGGGGACAAGTATTATATAGAACACAGCTTAGGTATAGTACAGGGACAAGAATTATATAGAACACAGCTTAGGTATAGTACAGGGACAAGAATTATATAGAACACAGCTTAGGTATAGTTCAGGGACAAGTATTATATAGAACACAGCTTAGGTATAGTACGGGGACAAGAATTATATAGAACACAGCTTAGGTATAGTACGGGGACAAGAATTATATAGAACACAGCTTAGGTATAGTACGGGGACAAGTATTATATAGAACACAGCTTAGGTATAGTACAGGGACAAGAATTATATAGAACACAGCTTAGGTATAGTACAGGGACAAGAATTATATAGAACACAGCTTAGGTATAGTTCAGGGACAAGTATTATATAGAACACAGCTTAGGTATAGTACGGGGACAAGAATTATATAGAACACAGCTTAGGTATAGTACGGGGACAAGAATTATATAGAACACAGCTTAGGTATAGTACAGGGACAAGAATTATATAGAACACAGCTTAGGTATAGTTCAGGGACAAGTATTATATAGAACACAGCTTAGGTATAGTACGGGGACAAGAATTATATAGAACACAGCTTAGGTATAGTACGGGGACAAGAATTATATAGAACACAGCTTAGGTATAGTACAGGGACAAGAATTATATAGAACACAGCTTAGGTATAGTTCAGGGACAAGAATTATATAGAACACAGCTTAGGTATAGTACGGGGACAAGAATTATATAGAACACAGCTTAGGTATAGTACGGGGACAAGAATTATATAGAACACAGCTTAGGTATAGTACGGGGACAAGAATTATATAGAACACAGCTTAGGTATAGTACGGGGACAAGAATTAAATAGAACACAACTTAGGTATAACACAGGGACAAGAATTATATAGATTATATAGAACACAGCTTAGGTATAGTACGGGGACAAGAATTATATAGAACACAGCTTAGGTATAGTACGGGGACAAGAATTATATAGAACACAGCTTAGGTATAGTACGGGGACAAGAATTAAATAGAACACAACTTAGGTATAACACAGGGACAAGAATTATATAGATTATATAGAACACAGCTTAGGTATAGTACAGGGACAAGAATTATATAGAACACAGCTTAGGTATAGTACGGGGACAAGAATTATATAGAACACAGCTTAGGTATAGTACAGGGACAAGAATTATATAGAACACAGCTTAGGTATAGTACGGGGACAAGAATTATATAGAACACAGCTTAGGTATAGTACGGGGACAAGTATTATATAGAACACAGCTTAGGTATAGTACAGGGACAAGAATTATATAGAACACAGCTTAGGTATAGTACGGGGACAAGAATTATATAGAACACAGCTTAGGTATAGTTCAGGGACAAGAATTATATAGAACACAGCTTAGGTATAGTACGGGGACAAGTATTATATAGAACACAGCTTAGGTATAGTACGGGGACAAGAATTATATAGAACACAGCTTAGGTATAGTACGGGAACAAGAATTATATAGAACACAGCTGAATTATAGTACGGGGACAATAATTATATAGAACACAGCTTAGGTATAGTACAGGGACAAGAATTATATAGAACACAGCTTAGGTATAGTACAGGGACAAGAATTATATAGAACACAGCTTAGGTATAGTACGGGGACAAGTATTATATAGAACACAGCTTAGGTATAGTACAGGGACAAGAATTATATAGAACACAACTTAGGTATAGTACGGGGACAAGAATTATATAGAACACAGCTTAGGTATAGTACAGGGACAAGAATTATATAGAACACAGCTTAGGTATAGTACAGGGACAAGAATTATATAGAACACAGCTTAGGTATAGTACAGGGACAAGTATTATATAGAACACAGCTTAGGTATAGTACGGGGACAAGAATTATATAGAACACAGCTTAGGTATAGTACAGGGACAAGAATTATATAGAACACAGCTTAGGTATAGTACAGGGACAAGAATTATATAGAACACAGCTTAGGTATAGTACAGGGACAAGAATTATATAGAACACAGCTTAGGTATAGTACGGGGACAAGTATTATATAGAACACAGCTTAGGTATAGTACGGGGACAAGAATTATATAGAACACAGCTTAGGTATAGTACAGGGACAAGAATTATATAGAACACAGCTTAGGTATAGTACAGGGACAAGAATTATATAGAACACAGCTTAGGTATAGTACAGGGACAAGAATTATATAGAACACAACTTAGGTATAGTACAGGGACAAGAATTATATAGAACACAGCTTAGGTATAGTACTAGGACAATAATTATATAGAACACAGCTTAGGTATAGTTCAGGGACAAGAATTATATAGAACACAGCTTAGGTATAGTACGGGGACAAGTATTATATAGAACACAGCTTAGGTATAGTACGGGGACAAGAATTATATAGAACACAGCTTAGGTATAGTACGGGAACAAGAATTATATAGAACACAGCTGAATTATAGTACGGGGACAATAATTATATAGAACACAGCTTAGGTATAGTACAGGGACAAGAATTATATAGAACACAGCTTAGGTATAGTACGGGGACAAGAATTATATAGAACACAGCTTAGGTATAGTACGGGGACAAGAATTATATAGAACACAGCTGAGGTATAACACAGGGACAAGAATTATATAGATTATATAGAACACAGCTTAGGTATAGTACAGGGACAAGAATTATATAGAACACAGCTTAGGTATAGTACGGGGACAAGAATTATATAGAACACAGCTTAGGTATAGTACAGGGACAAGAATTATATAGAACACAGCTTAGGTATAGTACAGGGACAAGAATTATATAGAACACAGCTTAGGTATAGTACAGGGACAAGAATTATATAGAACACAGCTTAGGTATAGTACGGGGACAAGTATTATATAGAACACAGCTTAGGTATAGTACGGGGACAAGAATTATATAGAACACAGCTTAGGTATAGTACGGGAACAAGAATTATATAGAACACAGCTTAGGTATAGTACAGGGACAAGAATTATATAGAACACAACTTAGGTATAGTATGGGGACAAGAATTATATAGAACACAGCTTAGGTACAGTAAGGGGACAAGAATTATATAGAACACAGCTTAGGTATAGTACGGGGACAAGAATTAAATAGAACACAACTTAGGTATAGTACAGGGACAAGAATTATATAGAACACAGCTTAGGTATAGTACGGGGACAAGAATTATATAGAACACAGCTTAGGTATAGTTCAGGGACAAGAATTATATAGAACACAGCTTAGGTATAGTTCAGGGACAAGTATTATATAGAACACAGCTTAGGTATAGTACGGGGACAAGAATTATATAGAACACAGCTTAGGTATAGTACAGGGACAAGAATTAAATAGAACACAGCTTAGGTATAGTACAGGGACAAGTATTATATAGAACACAGCTTAGGTATAGTACGGGGACAAGAATTATATAGAACACAACTTAGGTATAGTACGGGGACAAGAATTATATAGAACACAGCTTAGGTATAGTACAGGGACAAGAATTAAATAGAACACAGCTTAGGTATAGTACAGGGACAAGTATTATATAGAACACAGCTTAGGTATAGTACGGGGACAAGAATTATATAGAACACAGCTTAGGTATAGTACAGGGACAAGTATTATATAGAACACAGCTTAGGTATAGTACGGGGACAAGAATTATATAGAACACAACTTAGGTATAGTACAGGGACAAGAATTATATAGAACACAGCTTAGGTATAGTACGGGGACAAGAATTATATAGAACACAGCTTAGGTATAGTACAGGGACAAGAATTATATAGAACACAGCTTAGGTATAGTACAGGGACAAGAATTATATAGAACACAACTTAGGTATAGTACGGGGACAAGAATTATATAGAACACAGCTTAGGTATAGTACAGGGACAAGAATTATATAGAACACAGCTGAGGTATAGTACGGGGACAAGAATTATATAGAACACAGCTTAGGTATAGTACTAGGACAATAATTATATAGAACACAGCTTTGGTATAGTACAGGGACAAGAATTATATAGAACACAGCTTAGGTATAGTACGGGGACAAGAATTATATAGAACACAGCTTAGGTATAGTACGGGGACAAGAATTATATAGAACACAGCTTAGGTATAGTACGGGGACAAGTATTATATAGAACACAGCTTAGGTATAGTACAGGGACAAGAATTATATAGAACACAGCTTAGGTATAGTACGGGGACAAGAATTATATAGAACACAGCTTAGGTATAGTACAGGGACAAGAATTATATAGAACACAGCTTAGGTATAGTACGGGAACAAGAATTATATAGAACACAGCTTAGGTATAGTTCAGGGACAAGTATTATATAGAACACAGCTTAGGTATAGTACGGGGACAAGAATTATATAGAACACAGCTTAGGTATAGTACAGGGACAAGAATTAAATAGAACACAACTTAGGTATAGTTCAGGGACAAGTATTATATAGAACACAGCTTAGGTATAGTACGGGGACAAGAATTATATAGAACACAGCTTAGGTATAGTACGGGGACAAGAATTATATAGAACACAGCTTAGGTATAGTACAGGGACAAGAATTATATAGAACACAGCTTAGGTATAGTATGGGGACAAGAATTATATAGAACACAGCTTAGGTATAGTACGGGGACAAGAATTAATGACCCTTAGATGAGTTTTTCCTGTATTTCATCCTCGCCTTTGGCACAAGTGAAATACTGGAAACCTCCCTCTTGGGTCATTGATTCCAGGACCCCCTTACTCCACCCTTATTGTGTTCTTAGTATTTTGAAATGAATTTCATGTGCTTTTTATCAATCTGATATTTAGTTAATTTGCTTATTTTTTAAGAAAAAATTGATGTCACAATTTACATATTTTTATACCCTCTGTAACGAGTTGTGTGAGGGTGGGGGTGGTGGTATGCAGGAATCATCCATATCCATCCGTCTGTCCATCCATAGACATAATTTTGTCCAGAGATTTTCTTAGATGTTTATGGACCAATCTGTTCGAAACTTGGTTTGAATGTTCACCAGCATGGGAACCTGTGCATCTGTGATTATAGTTCTGGTCAGATTATTTTTACCAGAATTATTCCCCTTTTCAATAAGAAATAGCAGCTCCTTCATAGGCCTGAATTTTTTCTAGAGATTTTCTCAGATGTCTATGGGTCGATTCCTTTGAAACTTGGTATGCATGTTCACTACCATGGCAACCTGTGCACCTGTGATTATTGTTTTAATCAGACTTTTTTTGCTAGAATTATGCCCCTTTTCGTCTTAGAATGTCTGATGTTTATGGGTCAATTCCTTTGAAACTTGGTACCGATGTTCACCACCTGTGCACCTCCAATTATAATGTCGATGGGACTTTTTTTTTGCCAGAGTAATGCCCCTCTTCATCTTAGAATGCCTGAATTTTGTCTGGAGATTTTCTCAGATGTTTATGGTTCAATTCCTTTGAAACTTGGTATAAATGTTCACTACCATGGGAACCTGTGTACCTGCGATTATAGTTTTGGTGGACGTTTTTGCCAGAGTTATTTCCCTTTTCATCTTAGAATAATAATGGCAGGCGAGTTATGGACAGGCCCATTTGGGACAGTCACACCTCTATTTTTTTTATACAAAGTAGATGAAAACTAAATAAATTAAATGTTGGGGATGTACACTGCTATATCAAGGAAATCATGCTTGGTTGTTACTGAGAAGTGTTAAGTGAAGAGTAGTTGAACTGAGGAGATTTGAGACTAATTTTCATTCAGTGATAGTAACTCTAGACACAACCCTCACCCATCATTTAATTTGCTTTTTAATGGCAAGGCATACTGTGAGAATCACTTACTTACTTAACCCTTTACCTATCATCAATAGAAGGTGATACTTACAAAAGACAAATTCTTGAACAGCTGAAAAAGTTTAAAATATAATCCCTTATTGGAACGAGCTCAATGTACCTGTTCTGATAAAGGTTCACAGGTAATGGGCTTGAAGCAAAAACTGAAAAAACAGTGAAAATTGAATAAAGTTTTTTTTTTAAATAGTGTTGACCATTTAAGGTTGTTACATCAGGTAAAAAGTTAAAGCGACTTAAGAGGAGTGAAATGAAATGCAATCTATCCATTTGTACAAATGCTACTGCTAACGAGCAGTGTGAGTTTTGGGGGGAGGGAGGTGGAAGTGTCGTATCACCATATGAATAACTCTTTCATCTTTCTAGACCCCTGTTGCATGAATATTTTGATTAAGCAAGGCACATGTTTTTGGTGTCCCACTGATCAATTCATCGTTGAATGAGAGACAGAGATCAAACTGCAACTTCATATGCCATTTATCTCACCAGAACTGATGCCGCTTATGTGAACCTTGGCAAAAACAAACACATATATTCACTCCATAGAAACCTTTGTGCAAATTGAACAAAAGATAATAATTTTTATGCAATGAATCATCACCAAGGATCGTTTGGGTGTTTGGAGGACTTTAAAAGTGCTTGTCTATTGTTTGATTTAAAATTGAAATTTCAGGCCCTTGAAAGTGCTTGAAATTTGTATTTTCTTTTTTTTTTTTAAAAAGGCCATGTTAATAGTCCTTGAAAAATATATTAAAGCTTCGTCTGGGCTAAATTTAGTCAAGCTATGTATTTATAATTAAAGCTTTGTCTGGGCTAAATTTAGTGAAGCTGTGTATTTATAATTAAAGCTGTCTGGGTTATTTTTGCTTCTGATGCGTAAATAGTATTTTTTTTTATCCACTGAAATTACACCTACACCTAACACTTAAACTTAAGAACTTTAGGTACAAGTATTATTTTCGTATATAAGTGCAACAATTGTTAACTGCTGTGTATACATGTATGCTGACGGAAAAAAAGAAAAGCAAGTTCTGTTTTGGTAATATCATTTTTTTATCCCATGTGCTATGGGCTTGAAAACCATACCAAATTGAAGTTTTGAACAGTACACATCGATTGCACATTTAATTTCAGTTCGATTGAACAGCAAAATGCCACAAATGTCCGAAGTTTGATATTGCTCTAATTATGCAGGGCCAATCACAACGTCTCGTTGCCCAGCATTTGGGGTCAATGAGTCAATGATAGCTCATTTAGTTGGGCATCTCAGAGCTACAGGAAGATTAGCTGACCATCCCAGGAGCGGATGTCCACATGTTACGTCACCACGTTAAGATAGAGGCATATGTCTCTCACACCTCTGTAAACGATTTCAGATGTGATGGAGATAGCGAGTCAGGTTGGATGCACTCATGATCACCAAGTGTGTCCAAGAACAGTTAGGAATTGATTGCAGGAGTTCAATTTAAGGCCACATTGGTCCTTCAATTGCAATGGCTGCAGGCACATGCAACAAATCAGTTTCACTTGGCCCCCAAAGATGTGTGTTATTCACTGATGAGTCTGGGTTCAAGCCTTACAGGTCAGATGGATGGCAAAGTTGCTATGAATGTCGAGGTGAGTGATATTCTGGTGTGTGCATTAAGGAAAACGACAGATTCAGGGGAGGGTCTGTTTTGGTTGGGGGGGGAGGTATTTCTCATAGCATGAAAACACCACTTGTGGTCATCCTAGGCAATCCTACAGCTATCAGATATTGGGATCAGTTTCTCATGTCTCACGTCTTTCCACTTATCCATGCACATAACCTTACATTGCAGCATGATAATGCAAGGCTGCACGTTGCTAGGGTTTGTTGTGACTTCCTCAGCCAATGGCCACCCTACAGTCCAGATTTGTCCCCGATCAAGCATTTGTTGGATGAGCTGGACAGGAAGGTCAGGAAGTGCATCAATGTCACTCAGCTCAAGCATGCCCTTCAGGAGTGGAATAACAACCCACAAAGGACAATAGACAACATGATGGGATCAATGATAAGGAGAGTTAGAGCAATGACTGAAGCCCGAGGTGTGCACACCCACAATTGATATTGAACAGGAAATGGCTTAGGGTACCCACATTTGAACATAATCCTTGCAAATACTGTCTGTGTTAAGGCAACAAAACTCATCAAAATTTAATCAGTAGTGAAGAAATAACATCAAAATCCAAACAATGAAATTATCATCCATAACACATTTGAAATATTTACCACAGAAAAAAACTTGCATTTCTTTTTTCTGCTGGTATAGAAGCAAAGATATGATTTAAAAAAATTTATATGCTCTGGAAAGTGCTTGAATTTTCCAAAAAGTCCTTGAAAGTCATGGATTTTTCTTCTCTCAGGAGAGTATGAACCCAGTGGTATCAAAATTGTAATCAGTGATTTTTGTTCAGTGAACTTAGTGTCATTAATTACTGTATTTGTTTTAGGAATTACACATCTTGAAATTGCCAACTTATATGAGAAAAAAATCCTAATTATTACTTTATCACATCATTCATACATTGTTTGATTTAATAAAGTGATAAAAGATTTCCTTCTCAAATTGAAATGTTATTACATTATCACATCATTCATACACTGTTTTTTTTTTTTTTTTTAAGCTTCCTTTTTTTTTACAATGATTGGCATGCAAGTTATGCAAATTATATTAACCCTTTACCCAATGCAGTCGATATCGAAATTTATGATTTTAAATATTATTTTTTCAAAATTTTCAAAATATTTCAATAAAACCATATCATGTGACTCCTCATTGGACGAGCTTGTTCCATGAGGGGGTCACATGATATAATTTTTTGGAAATTAATATTTTTTCAACTGCTGAATTTGCATTTTATGCGGGTGGATGCAGCCGATTCGATAGGTAAAGGGTTAATGCATCTCCTTGGCCCAATGGAGCAGGTGTGTGGGATGACCTTCATAGCAGAAGCTTTGTGGCCTAGCTCGTCTCGAATACTATGAAGGGATCTTTAGCCTGCATGGAGCCTGTCTTTCTCTACACAGAGGACAGCCATTTTACATCCACACCCAACAGGACAGTACGTTGTGACAGCATCAACCCCCACAGTTGATACTGACAGAGAGTGTTCGGACACCTCGAGAACTGAGTCCAAATTAAAACATGCAATCACTGAGTATCAGCTGAGTCCAATGTCCAAATTATAACACTGTCACTGAGTATAAACTGAGTCCAATGTCCAAACTAAAACATACAATCACTGAGTATAAACTGAGTCCAGTGTCCAAATTAAAACATACAATCACTGAGTATAAACTGAGGCCAATGTTCAAATTAAAACATGTAATCACTGGGTATAAACTGAGTCCAATGTAAAATTAAAACATACAATCACTGAGTATAAACTTAAGTCCAATGTCCAAATTAAAACGTAATCACTAAGTATAAACTGAGTCATAGGTCCAAATTAAAGCATACAGTCTCGGTATAAACTGAGGCCAGTGTCCAAACTAAAATATAGAATCACTGAGTATAAACAGTCCAATGTTCAAATTAAAACATACAATCACATAGTATAAACTGAGTCCAATGTATCACTGAGTTTAAACTTGAGTCCAATGTCCAAATTAAAACATACAATCACTGAGTATAAACTGCGTGCAATGTATCACTGAGTATAAACTTGAGTCCAATGTCCAAATTAAAACATACAATCACTGAGTATAAACTGAGTCCAGTGTTCAAATTAAAACATGTAATCACTGAGTATAAACTGAGTCCAATGTCCAAATCAAAACACACAATCACTGAGTATAAACTGAGTCATGGGTCCAAATTAAAACATACAGTCTGAGTATAAACTGAGTCCAGTGTCCAAACTAAAATATAGAATTACTGAGTATAAACAGTCCAATGTTCAAATTAAAACATACAATCACAGAGTATAAACTGAGTCCAATGTATCACTGAGTATAAACTTGAGTCCAATGTGCAAATTAAAACATACAATCACTGAGTATAAACTGTGTTCAATGTCCAAATTAAAACATACAATCACTGAGTATAAACTGAGTCCAATGTATCACTGAGTATAAACTTGAGCCCAATGTCCAAATTAAAACATACAATCACTGAGTATAAGCTGAATCCATTGTCCAAATTGAAACATACAGTCACTGAATATAAACTGAGTACAATATATCACTGAGTATAAACTGAGTCCAATGTCCAAATTAAAACATACAATCACTGAGTATAAACTGTGTCCAATGTCCAAATTAAAACATACAATCACTGAGTATAAACC
The DNA here is from genome assembly GCA_031216915.1 of Pictodentalium vernedei. NCBI lineage: Eukaryota > Metazoa > Mollusca > Scaphopoda > Dentaliida > Dentaliidae > Pictodentalium > Pictodentalium vernedei. The sequence continues at coordinate 458,690,646 of CM062289.1, read as the reverse complement.
TAGTCCAATATATCACTGAGTATAAACTGAGTCCAATGTCCAAATAAAAACATACAATCACTGAGTATAAACCTAGTCCAATATATCACTGAGTATAAACTGAGTCCAATGTCCAAATTAAAACATACAATCACTGAGTATAAACTGTGTCCAATGTCCAAATTAAAACATACAATCACTGAGTATAAACCTAGTCCAATATATCACTGAGTATAAACTGAGTCCAATGTCCAAATAAAAACATACAATCACTGAGTATAAACCTAGTCCAATATATCACTGAGTATAAACTGAGTCCAATGTCCAAATTAAAACATACAATTACTGGGTATAAACTGAGTCCAATGCATCACTGAGTATAAACTGAATCCAGTGGCCAAATTAAAACATAAAATCACTGAGTATAAACTTAGTCCAATATATCACGTGAGTATAAACTGAGTCCAATGTCCAAATAAAAACATACAATCACTGAGTATAAACTGAGTCCAGTGTCCAAATTAAAACATACAATCACTGAGTATAAACTGAGGCCAATGTTCAAATTAAAACATGTAATCACTGGGTATAAACTGAGTCCAATGTCCAAATTAAAACATACAATCACTGAGTATAAACTGAGTCCAATGTCCAAATTAAAACATACAATCACTGAGTATAAACTGTGTCCAATGTCCAAATTAAAACGTACAATCACTGAGTATAAACTGAGTCCAATATATCACTGAGTATAAACTGAGTCCAATGTCCAAATTAAAACATACAATTACTGAGCATAAACTGAGTCCAATGCATCACTGAGTATAAACTGAATCCAATGTCCAAATTAAAACATACAATCACTAAGTAGAAACTGAGTCCAGTATATCACGTGAGTATAAACTGAGTCCAATGTCCAAATAAAAACATACAATCACTGAGTATAAACTGAGTCCAGTGTCCAAATTAAAACATACAATCACTGAGTATAAACTGAGTCCAATGTTCAAATTAAAACATGTAATCACTGGGTATAAACTGAGTCCAATGTCAAAATTAAAACAATCACTGAGTATAAACTAAGTCCAATGTCCAAATTAAAACGTAATCACTAAGTATAAACTGAGTCATAGGTCCTAATTAAAGCATACAGTCTCGGTATAAACTGAGTCCAGTGTCCAAATTAAAACATACAATCACTGAGTATAAACTGAGTCCAATGTTCAAATTAAAACATGTAATCACTGGGTATAAACTGAGTCCAATGTCCAAATTAAAACATACAATCACTGAGTATAAACTGAGTCCAATGTCCAAATTAAAACATACAATCACTGAGTATAAACTGAGTCCAGTGTCCAAATTAAAACATACAATCACTGAGTATAAACTGAGTCCAATGTTCAAATTAAAACATGTAATCACTGGGTATAAACTGAGTCCAATGTAAAATTAAAACATACAATCGCTGAGTATAAACTAAGTCCAATGTCCAAATTAAAACGTAATCACTAAGTATAAACTGAGTCATAGGTCCAAATTAAAGCATACAGTCTCAGTATAAACTGAGTCCAGTGTCCAAACTAAAATATAGAATCACTGAGTATAAACAGTCCAATATTCAAATTAAAACATACAATCACATAGCATAAACTGAGTCCAATGTATCACTGAGTTTAAACTTGAGTCCAATGTCCAAATTAAAACATACAATCACTGAGTATAAACTGAGTCCAATGTTCAAATTAAAACATGTAATCACTGAGTATAAACTGAGTCCAATGCCCAAATGAAAACATACAATCACTGAGTATAAACTGAGTCATGGGTCCAAATTAAAACATACAGTCTGAATATAAACTGAGTCCAGTGTCCAAACTAAAATATAGAATTACTGAGTATAAACAGTCCAATGTTCAAATTAAAACATACAATCACAGAGTATAAACTGAGTCCAATGTATCACTGAGTATAAACTTGAGTCCAATGTGCAAATTAAAACATACAATCACTGAGTATAAACTGAGTCCAATGTATCACTGAGTAAAAACTTGAGTCCAATGTCCAAATTAAAACATACAATCACTGAGTATAAACTGAGTCCAATGTATCACTGAGTATAAACTTGAGCCCAATGTCCAAATTAAAACATACAATCACTGAGTATAAGCTGAATCTATTGTCCAAATTAAAACATACAGTCACTGAATATAAACTGAGTACAATATATCACTGAGTATAAACTGAATCCAATGTCCAAATTAAAACATACAATCACTGAGTATAAACTGTGTCCAATGTCCAAATTAAAACATACAATCACTGAGTATAAACTGAGTCCAATATATCACTGAGTATAAACTGAGTCCAATGTCCAAATTAAAACACAATTACTGAGTATAAACTAAATCCAATGTATCACTGAGTATAAACTGAGTCCAATGTCCAAATTAAAACAAACAATCACTGAGTATAAACTGAATCCAATGTCCAAATAAAAACATACAATCACTGAGTATAAACCTAGTCCAATATATCACTGAGTATAAACTGAGTCCAATGTCCAAATAAAACATACAATCACTGAGTATAAACCTAGTCCAATATATCACTGAGTATAAACTGAGTCCAATGTCCAAATTAAAACATACATTCACTGAGTATAAACTGTGTCCAATGTCCAAATTAAAACATACAATCACTGAGTATAAACTGAGTCCAATATATCACTGAGTATAAACTGAGTCCAATGTCCAAATTAAAACATACAATTACTGAGTATAAACGGAGTCCAATGCATCACTGAGTATAAACTGAATCCACTGTCCAAATTAAAACATACAATCACTGAGTATAAACCTAGTCCAATATATCACTGAGTATAAACTGAGTCCAATGTCCAATATATCACTGAGTATAAACTGAGTCCAATGTCCAAATTAAAACATACAATCACTGAGTATAAACTGTGTCCAATGTCCAAATTAAAACATACAATCACTGAGTATAAACTGAGTCCAATATATCACTGAGTATAAACTGAGTCCAATGTCCAAATTAAAACATACAATTACTGAGCATAAACTGAGTCCAATGCATCACTGAGTATAAACTGAATCCAGTGTCCAAATTAAAACATACAATCACTGAGTAGAAACTGAGTCCAGTATATCACGTGAGTATAAACTGAGTCCAATGTCCAAATAAAAACATACAATCACTGAGTATAAACTGAGTACAATGTCCAAATTAAAACATACAATCACTGAGTATAAACTGAGTCCAGTGTCCAAATTAAAACATAAAATCGCTGAGTATAAACTGAGTCCAATGTCCAAATTAAAACATACAATCACTGAGTATAAACTGAGTCCAGTGTCCAAATTAAAACATAAAATCGCTGAGTATAAACTGAGTCCAATGTCCAAATTAAAACATACAATGACTGAGTATAAACTGAGTCCAATGCATCACTGAGTATAAACTGAATCCAATGTCCAAATTAAAACATACAATCACTGAGTAGATACTGAGTCCAATGTCCAAATTAAAACATACAATCACTGAGTATAAACTGAGTCCAGTATATCACGTGAGTATAAACTGAGTCCAGTGTCTAAATAAAAACATGCAATCACTGAGTATAAACTGAGTACAATGTCCAAATTAAAACATACAATCACTGAGTATAAACTGAGTCCAGTGTCCAAATTAAAACATAAAATCGCTGAGTATAAACTGAGTCCAATGTCCAAATTAAAACATACAATCACTGAGTATAAACTGAATCCAATGTATCACTGAGTATAAACTGAGTCCAGTGTCCAAATTAAAACATACAATCACTGACTATAAAGTTGATGAAATGATTTCTTGGTTTATGAACATAATCTTATATTGATGTTTTGATTTCAGTGGGAACGCTATATGAAATGTGATGGTTCTCCTGACCCCACCATACCAGGTGAAATAAATACTTACATTAATCTTAGACTGGAGGATAAGGCTAATGATGATGTAGACAGTGTGTTGAAAGCAAGTAACTTGGATTTATCTGTGAGTATCCAGCCATACTTATTTATCTGTCATCACTAACTCTTAACCCACTGAATATTTTCAAGATATTTCTCCTAAAATCTAGTCATGGCTGCTGTGAAGCAGCCATGTTGATATTTGATAAGAAATTCATCTAAATTTAACAAAAAAATCATGGGTGATAAATTCCATTCAGTTTAGAATTGGAAAATTGGATTACATATACCCAAATTATACTTATTTCAGTGGCAAGCAAAATCCTGCCTTGGCCAGGAATATCCACCATCGATGTACAAAGAGTTAATGTGGTGAATTGTGAATATTTTTCCCACTATACCCAATGGCCCAGACTTAGCTGGTGCTAACTCCAAAATATTGAGGGCCGAACACAAATTTTGCCTCCCAAAATTTGCATGCAAAACCCAAAATTAGAAGTCCTATCTTGCCCTCCATACATTTACGCTCCACGCATGCGCAGATGCCAGGAAGTGACCAGAATTGGCGCCAACATCATTCTTTGTTTGGCCCTCAGTTAGATAACAAAAAACTGACTTCTGTGCATTTAAATCTCAGTTTATAATGATGCCAGACACAAATCAGTGGTTAATTTGGTGGATCCAAGGACACAACTGGATGAAGGAAGGAAGGAAGAAACGGTGGTTTGAAATGTTCAGGGTTGTAACTGTATAATATTTATAAAAATTAGTTCATGTTCCCCAATTTCGGGACATGGGCCTGACGTCATCATTATTATTATCCCTACCCTCCCTTGCCCCCCCCCCCCCCCAGTTAAACTCCCAAGCTTTTTGGCTTGTTTTATTAATCCCCTACGGGAACCGTAATGGGACTATAGGATTGCACTCTGTCCGTCCGTCCATCTGTTCGTCCACACTCATAAATGACTACTTAGGGGGCTAATTATCGGTATAAATGGGGGTTAGGTGACTACCGCGATTTAGGTGGCTAGTCCCACAAGTAAATCCCAATTTTCTAGGGTGGGGTTTAGAGTTGGGGTGGGGTGGGGTTAGGGTCAGTAAAGGGTAGGGTTAGGGTTTGCTACTACCCCCAAAAATGTTTTCCCCAAAAGTTGTTTTAATAAAATGGACATGCATTTTATGATAACGTACCCTAAAAAAATAGCCATTTTCATTAGTCTAGGGTGGGGTTTAGAATAGAGGGTGGGGGGGGGGGTGTAGGGTTAGGGTCAGTAAAGGGTAGGGTCAGGGTTTGCTACCACCCCAAAAATTTTTCCCCAAATCACTTGTTTTAGTATAATGGACATGCATTTTATTGTAGTCCCGTAAAAATAGTCATCTAAGTACCCATTTATTAGAATGTCCATGTGTCCGTCCATCCGTCCGTCTGTCCGTCCATCCATCCGTCTGTCTGTCTGTTTTTTATGTTACCACCTATCCCTCCAACATGCTTTAAGCTACAGCTTTCATATTTGGTACATGGATAAATGGTTCTGAGGGGATGATGCACGCTCAAAATTTTTTTTCAAACTCCAAGATGGCGGAATGGCGGCCATTTTTATTGTGTTTTTTAAGCATTTTTTCTCTATTTTCATGTTACCACCCCTCCCACCAACATGGTTCAAGCTACACCTTTCATATTCAGGCTTAAATTATTTTTTTCAAAATCCAAGATGGCAGAATGGCGGCCATTTTAGTTGTGTTTTTTTAACTTTTTTTCTCTATTTTCATGTAACCACCCCTCCCACCAAGATGGTTCAAGCTACACTTTGCATATTTGGCACATGGATAGAGAGTTGGGAGGGGATGATGCACGTTCAATATTTTTTCTTCAAAATCCAAGATGGCGGCATGGCGGCCATTTTTGTTGTGTTTTTTAAGCTTTTTTCTCTATTTTATGTTACCACCCCTCACTCCAACATGGTTCAAGCTACAGTTTTTATATCTGGCACATGGATAGAGGGTTGTAATGGGATGTTGCACGTTCAATATTTTTTTTCCAAAATTCAAGATGGCGCCATGGCAACCATTTCTGTTGTGTTTTTAAGCTTTTTTCTCTATTTTATGTTACCACTGCTCCCTCCAACATGGTTCAAGCTGCACTTTTCATATATGGTTCATGGATAAAGGGGTTGTGAGGGGATTATGCACGCTCAATATTTTTTTTTTCAAAATCTAACGTCTGTCTGTCTGTCTGTCTGTCTGTCTGTCTGTCTGTCTGTTTTATGTTACCACCTCTCCCTCTAATATGCTTCAAGGTACACCTTTCATATTTGGTACATGGATAAATGGTTCTGAGCGGATGATGCACAGTCAATATTTATTTTTCAAAATCCAAGATGGCAGAATGGCGGCCATTTTTGTTGTGTTTCTTAAGCTTTTTTCTCTATTTTATGTTACCACCCCTCCCTCCAACATGGTTCAAGCTACGCCTTTCATATATGGTACATGGATAAAGGGTTGTGAGGGGATTATGCACGCTCAATATTTTTTTTTTAAAATCCAAGATTCTTATATACTCTAGTGTCTTCTGTGACAAAAACACCTTATGTCACAAAAGCGCCGTAGGGGACTAATACCACCTCGGTGGTCAAACACTTGTTGAAATTTTTTTATAAAATTTCTTGGGAGTTTGACGTGTTACACATAATGTTATTCTGTATATCCCCATGGTTATGTCCTCATCCTTGGGATAGTTCAAAAATCTGTTACTGACTTTGGGCTGTGTTGCCTGGGGTCTCGTTTCCGGTTTTCATTCTGACGTTGTTTGCATTGACAACACTCTTTTTATATATGTAGTTTCCTATTTATTATATGGTAGGACTCTTGCAAGATACATTAAATATTCCAGTAGTGTAGCAGTTAAATTTTTTGGGTAGAAAAATAATTTTTATCCACACTTGGGGTCTATCGGGATACATTTGGGCACATCGTTCCCTTTGGGAACTTAGGCTCTTGTCAAAATTTTTCGAAAAATTTTTTTGTGTAAATTATTTTTCAATTTATATTTTGAATGTTATTTGTTATGTATCTTTTTACAAGATTTAATGTGGAGTTGGTGGGAGTACTATCGACTTAGTTTCCTTCATTATGAAAGCACATTGCTCAATAAGCAAGGCAAGGAAGTCTTTCCTCTGATTTACATGTTGGCTGCCTTGCTTGTAGTCGTTGTACTCCCACTAATTCTTGCTCAACATGTGTCGCATGGGATGACAAACGTTGGAGACGGGTGTCACGGTACATTGTTAGCGAGAGGCCACTGCCAGTCCTCTCGTGGTGAGAGACCACCGCCGGCCCTCTCGCCAAAAAGACACTCTAGTTTTTTAGTTTCTATTTAAAGAGGAACAAGGACATGGTGATGTTTGCATGACACCGTCAGAGAGTGACAGTTCATCCATAAAAATGTCGAAATTGTCTACGGTTACACCCTGTTCCACTGAAAAATTGGTTGCATTGAAATTTGCCCTGCAATTTGCATTGAAAGTTTTTCTTTGAAAACTTATGTTGGAAGGGGGTTAAATGCAATAAGGCTACGATAGAAATCACACATATTGGGATGGATAAAAATGGCAGGCCTTATAGCACCAATCGCACGTGTCAATGTAAGATGGTTGGCAGAAATTGTCATTTTTCTGAACAGTGCATCATCATACAGCTCAGCAGGTAAGGGAGACAACTGAACTATTTTGTCATTTACCTTAGAAATAAATTAACTCAAATTGTTAATGACGCTTAATTTACGAAGGATATCAAAAACATTTTTAACTACGCATTTCAACTCAATTAGGACATTCAGAAACCATGAATGACCCAGCTTCTTATGTGAACTTGAAATTTATTTTAAATATTTTCTTTTAAAAGAATATACCTTCTATAACAGAGAAGAACACTCTCACCATGGGTAATGCAAAATTTCAAATCCTCTGCATTGAGGCAAATACAAAATCAACTGCATGGTAACCCTAGTCATCACTGTTAGGGAAAGAGTTAGGGTATTCAGAAACCATGAACGACACAATTTTTTGTAGGGGAGGGGGAGGATTTTAACTTACATGACTTAGTTTTGTGTGTGTATGTATGTTTGTATAACATTTATTTATTTTTTTCTCCACAATTGTGTCTTCTATGTACATTTATTTTGTCACGATGTCATATATGTTTTATGTTTTTTTCTGACTTCTCCCTCATGTCCACTGACTTCTCCCTCCTGTCCCCTGACTTCTCCCTAAAGTCTCTGGAGGGAGAAGTCACTTCTCCCTAAAATCAGCTGCCAGACTGACCCCTGCTTAACAGCTGCTAATTTGGAGTTAATCAGACATGATGGAGCCCTTGCGTCATCATCTTTAATAGATGACAAGGTAAAAAACTCTCTGCGGGTCGCTCCGGTTTCTGGACACTAAGTTTTTGATGATAAGCTTTCATTGGTTTATGACCAAGCTACAAAGAAAGCATCAATACTCTGCTCCTTAAGTCGGCGTCTATTCGACCCGCAATAGCATAAAAGAGTAAGGGAGGACGACCTGGACAGAAAATCGTCTGAAAAGGACTCCTCTCGAGGGTATAGGTAACCCTCCTATAATTACTCTAGGGATCGTCATACCCCGACTCGGATAGGGGGCTTAGGTCTGATCGAGACTACCGGTCAGACGCCCCTAAGCCACTGGCTCGAGGCTCCTCGCAAAGGAGACATAGTTTCTCCTTCCATAGGCCTTGCAGGTATTACAGGTTAGGGTTAGGACCTCTATTGCTTAGCAGTTGACGGATGGTTATCAAGATTAGCATCAAACTGGATAACTATTACAGAAGTCCAGTAGGCGAGAAGTGTGGTCTCGGACGGCCTACAGCTATCTTTCCGAGAGTACCACCACTAACTTAATGTCCGTGATGGACAATGCTTCAGTCAAATCCTTACATAAGAGCCTCTCCAATCGGAGGTAAAGGTTCTCTTGACAATGAAAGTAATAGAGGTCGTCGAGAATCAAGATTCTCTAGGATTCTATAGTCACCTGTTACTCATACTGAAGCCAGAGAGCTCATTCCGACCGATAATAGACTGGAGCTGGATAACAAGTTTATCATAGCTCTAAAACAAGTTTATTTATGGTAATCATTTAGTCGGTAAAACCGAGCGTTCGAGTGATCGACTATGTGACAAGCATAGATCCAAGGATACGTTCTTTCATGTCCTGGTATATCTGGCATTCAGAAAGTACCTACGGTTCGTCGTCCAAGGGATAGTATTTCAGTTCCGAGTGATGTGCTGCGGTCTGAATCTAGCACCCTGGCTGTCACTCGAATAATGAACTCGGTAATGTCTCACATCAATCTGGTTCATCTGCCATTATCCAGAGCGAAATTAATCAGTTATTATGCTCGCTTTTGTCTACTCTCAGACGCATTAACAGCGAGAAATTTTATGTGACAGATGGGGTTGTGCGGAGCGGCTACACATCTAATTCAGATTGGTCGCTTACTCGCACATCCCCTACAGTTATTCTTTACCCAGAACTGGAATGTGAAGACGCATTCGCTCAAGACCAGTATTGTTTTAATGGATTTAGTAAACAAAAGGTCCATATTGGGGCAGATATTCAGTGGTTAACTCAAGAGTTCTGCTGCAACTGCAAGCCTGAAAATAAGCAGGCTGTCATCTGCAGAATAAGGTTCCCAGAGGGTGAATTTGGTGATGCTACCCTGCACAGCAGGGTAGCATTATTAAATTTACCCTCTGTGAACCTCAATCTGAATCAAGGTCTCAGGCCTAAACAGAAAGAGGTACCCAGAGGATAAATTGGGAATTCTAGCCCACTGTAAGGGATAACATCTGCAAATTCACCCTCTGGGGACCTCATTCTGTAAATGACAGATTGCTTATTTCCAGGCTTGCAACTGCCAGATCCGGCTTTCACGATTATGACGGGTGTGAGTCAAAAGTTTGGGGCACGACCCTGAGTCCGACAGACTCGAAATGCAGGGGTCTTGGGACCCTCGGTTCCTGGAGAAACACATAAACATCAAAGAATGATGTCAATATTGTTAGCACTACATCAATAGATTCACATTATTTGTGGACACGCATGTTCAGATATTGTTGGACAACTCGATAGTAGTAGCGTACATCAGGAACCAGGGCGGCACCTATTCATTTTCGTTTTTCTATTTCATGTTCATCTCGCTATCCGTCATATACCGGGTCGTCTGAACATACTAGGAGACTTGCTCCTCGGAAAGGTCACCTGTTTCATTTGCATTGGACGCTCAACAAGCGAGTATTTGGACAGTTTTGCTACCAGTGGGATCGCCCCATGATAGTTTAGTTTGCGACACACCGGAACAATTAGTTACCGTCATTTGTGTCACCATGCCCAAACCATTGAGCGCATGCAGTAGACGCTCTGCAGAATTCATGGGAATGAATAATAGGATACGCGTATCCTCCAATTCATTTGATTCAATAGATTACGTTTAAGATTAAACAGTCTTGTTGTGAATCCTACTAGTAGCACCTCTGTTGTCACAGAAACCTTGGATCAGTATTCTCAAGTGTCTGTTATGGGACGCTCCCCAGAAGCTTCCTCCATGAGAGGGCCTTCTTTCAGGGGAAGTTTTCTTTTCTCTGCCCATAGTGGCATAATGGAGTCAGTTAGACGTGAGGGAACCATCGCGGTTCCTATATTATTTGATAACTGGCACAGGAACGATTAAATAATGTTGGTGAGGAGATTTCAATGACTTCGAATCCCCCCACACACATACATTGCCTATGTGTTTAGAGACAATTACCGGGCAAGATGTAGTTTTCTTCCGACAAGCCTCATATAATTTAATACATACATACTATGCATTTGGGTTGTGTTCTATGGCGACTTCATGGGCACATCTGCTTTTTAGTTGCATTAGTTTCCTGTGATTATTTGTTGATTTGTTACATACGTGCGCTTATTTATAAATCATCACAATTAAATTGCTACTCTTGAGTACCTCGCAGGCTGCATAACCAGTTAACTGGTATTCAGATGATTACATGCTAAATATAAATGCTCTCGTGCATTATTATTATTAGGCTAACGCTTTATTGTATTTTGTGGACCTTGAAATCATAATCTATTTCGTGGGCGGTCTGTGTCGGAGCCTGTTAATCATACCTTCTTTCATTTCTAGATCCAGGTTTCTATTTTGTCAGTACTCATTTCGCATATTCCCACGTCTTTACGATCGTAGATATTGGATAGTACATGTTGGAGAGCATTGTTACTGGAATTTATTGTACAGAGGCTGCCGGTGGATTACCTAGGAAATGTGTTTTCTCTTCAGGTATCGTTCAGTGTGGCTCGATTCGACATGTGTATGTTATATTTTATATCACCGGTTTTCAACGTATCTGTGTACGCCGTCTGCAATGTACGTATATAGAGTGGGCAATATTATTTACCAGGATCATCGCTATAGCCTTAACTTCTGAAGTGGCATTAAGCACCATATATTAAACATGAATTAATACCTGAGTGCCTGTTCGATGATTATTTATATTGTTTTTTCGTACCGCTCTTATTGATTCCAGAGCTGTCCCCTCTTTCTTTTGAAGATTCCTTCAAAAGAAAAGGGTGGGGGGGGTTGATTTTTACCTCTTCTCTGGCTTAAAGAGTATGTAACTATGAAGGAAGCTGTTTTATATGTAATTATATCCTGCATACAGCTGAAGTGTTATTGTATGGTGTATGTTTGTGGGGGATTTTCACTCATTCTCAGATACGCCATCCTAATTTTTGGGGCTTAGTCCGGACTAGCCTTAAAAATTAGGAACTCGTTACATCCTAAGTAGCATTGTCTTCATGCTTAGAATAAGGAATTACTTAAACTGGGCTCTTTATTTAGGATATGTCTCCTCTGTTATTGTACAGAGAGACATACATGTAATTCCCAATTATTCTAATTTCCTTTCATCATGGATTGCAGGATTGGAACTATGTTGATCTTCTATTTCGGAAGTCCTAGGCCCTCCACCTTTTTATGATTCAGCTAAGTCTGGGCCATTGGCTACCGTGGGAAAAATATGATAAATTCATAGTAATTTGTATATTTTTCATACTTACCAATGGCCTAGACAGGGATGGCCCTCCCATGAAAGAATGAAGTTGGCGTCAATTCCGGTCACTTCCTGGCGTCTATGCATGCGTGGAGAGTAAATGTATGGAGGGCCAGATAGGACTTCTAATTTTCGGTTTTGCATGCAAATTTTGGGGATTGGGGGCAAAATTTGTGTTTGGCCTTCGATATTTTGGAGTTAGCACCAGCTAAGTCTGGGCCATTGGTACGTATGAAAAATATACAAATTACTATGAATTTATCATTTTTCTAAGCGAGAGATAACAGAGTGCTGAAATAAAATAGATGAGTAAACACAAGACAGGTACTACATGTGATTACAGTTGTGTAATTTATCTATTTTCCGACATTTTGAGTACACAATAAGAGACAAGTCTGGATATTATCACCATTCTATTTATATGGTACAGAGTCTTGGAAGCTACACACTGAACTAGATCTACTTGTCATTTTGATTAAAAAAATATTGATATGCGAAACAACGTTAATTCTGGAAGTTAATGCTTTTGTGATTGGGTATAATTTTCTTCTAACTAGAATTTATTGTGCTATTTTTAACCTACCTGAGCTCAGTTCTTTCATTTGTGACTGATTCTGATGTCAACGAGTTTGCCCACTGATTGCACACTTATTCATATAATATATTAAAAGAATTATTTTGTCAGGAAAGGAATGTTAATCATTTTCAACTCTTGACTAGTACAGTGTTCTGTTACTCTTCATATCTCAATCATTAATTGCCAGTTTTTTTTTTTTACATTTTCCGCAATATTTGGTTCCTGTTATTGTCACAATGCCACAAGGTGCACATGCTCTGTTGTCGTTGGTGCTAGCGTTAGGCTAAAACTCATTTCGATATTAATGGATATCCATCCAATTCTTACGATCTGTGTATTGATCTTTGATACCTCAAATATTCAAATTTTTTATTATATTTTTCAATATTTTCTAATAAAAATACCTGTATCAAACCCATCTCTTTTCTCAGGTGATGTAATAGGGGAGGTCATATGTCGGAAAAATTCATCTTTGTCCGATTTTCATGAAATTTTAATATGTTGTAGAACTTGAAATAGTAAGAGATAGCTGGGTTTTTTTGGGTTTTTTTTTTTTTTTGAGATTCCGTCATTTTTGATGTTTTATGTCACTGGTAAATTTTAGCATTTTTTCTTATTAAAAATGTAGATTTTGTGACATGCTTCTGAAAGATAAAGCTGTCACAATTTAGACATCTATTTCTGGGTATCTAATGTTGATCCGTCCAGTTTTACATTTTTGAATTTCGACACTGTTGGAAGGAGCCAGATTATAAGCATTTTTTTTTTAAATTTCAATTAACAGCTCAATTTCAATCAAGTCTATCTTTTCTGAAATTTTGGAAATATAATCTCTGCCAAAACCCATAAAAATGTATATTGCCATCCTCGGAAATCCTCAACTATTGTACCCGAATGCTCTGATGATGTCTTAGAGGGTCATATGATCAAAAATGAAAATGCATCTGATTTTTCGGAAATATTAATATGTTGTAGAGCTAAAAAAAAGTAGGAATAACTGTTTTTTGTTTTTCGTTTTAAAGCCATTGTTACATCACTTTGAAGTTTAGCTTATTTTCTCTATTCTAAATTAAAAGCCCTAAGTTCTTGTGTCCAGTTGTTCCCTGTTAATACAGGATAAACTTATGAAACTTCCCACACCTATTTGTGATTGTATTAAGTTGTTAATCAACCTTTGTTTTTTTATAATTTCACATTGACACATCCGATGCCTCCATGCCAATTTTATGTTTTTATCTACACCTTTTATTTTCCACCTTATTTTGACTTTCAAATTTTTGGGGATATAATCTCCGCAAAAAAACATATCTAAAAATGTGGTGCTGTCGTAGGAAATTCTCAACCCATTGTACCTGAACATTGAGTTGATGTCATAAAGGATCATGTGGTCAGAAACTAAAATGCATCAAAATTTTCTGAAATATTAGTATGTTGTAGAATTAAAAATTAGGAGATAGCTGTTCTTTCTTTTTCAATTTAACACCATTTTGACATTTTTACATCACTTCAGAGTTTAGGCTATTGCTGACATATTTCATTAAAAATGAGTGACAGGGTATGCTCCATTGAGTGGCTTCATAAGTAAAAGGGCGACAGACACCTAAGCTATCATACTATAACACCATAACATGTCACACACACACATACATATATATATATTCAGGTGACTCAAAGTAAGCCTCACAGAGAAATGCAGTTTAAATATATATATATATATATATAACTTCGTCAAATTGCCGTCATGCTCGGAAGTTTACTTCCTTCTAAGCGGCTTTCATTTTTGACTAATACTTATTCCGTTACGTTAAGTGCCGTACCAATGTGTATCGCGTCATGGGAACGAAAAATTTAGCGTCACGCTGATCCTAATTGTTGAATGGGAATTACAAAATTGATCGTGATACGCGTACGTCTTACAGATCGATTTATTATTTGGCAAGTGGCTGCCTAGCTCCTGATCACGAACCCGTCTATAAAATCGCCGATGCATGTCTTCCTTGGGTGGCAACAAGTAAAGATATGTTCCGCATTACACGTTGTTCACCTTCTTTAATTGTAAATTATGGACAAACAAGACCGTATCATATCTTCCTAAGGTGGTAACGAGTGGAGATATATTCTGCGTTATCTCGCGCATTTTTTTGTTCTCAGCCTTAGAATTAGAAACATTCAATCATTTATCTCAACCTCGCCCTGGTAACAGAGGCAGAAGCGAGTTCGCATGCAGTATTCACACATTCAGCCATTCCTTGACCCGAATTGTTTACACGCGTTGTTCTCCATATTCAAGTGTATTGCTTATAAAACCACTGTATCATATCTCCGTTGGGTGGTAAAGATATGTTCCCCGTTTCATGTTGTTCCCCGTATCCGAGTCTATTACGCGCAAAATAACCGTATCATATCTTCCTTAGGTGGCAACAAGTAAAGATATGTTCCGCGTTATTACGTAAAAAGCAAATATGAATTAGACACTATTTCTAAAACCTCGCCCTGGTAACAGAGGCAGAGGCAAGTAACTTCGTATACCGTATTCACACATCCAACCACTCCGCGCGCCTCCATATCTCCGCCCCAGTACCCAAACCGCGTCAATCAGACATCAATACCGCTGATGGAAAATATAATTTTTTATACCCTCCTTGCGTAGTAATACCCCCCCCCCCCCCCACCCCACCCGATCCATCCAGGGTGTGTAAATGTCTTGTCCCAACCCACTATTGCAGCATATATATGCCCTCCACCACTGATCTAAGTGCAGTCCCTCCTATAATGTCTACACTGACAATCGTAGGCTAGGGTTCCATACCCCCCCCCCCCCCCCACACACACACACACACACCACATACACATGATGTACGCACTGACATGTACCAAATGATCATAATCTCGCAACATATACACGCTATGTCCAACACCAATGCGTGCGTGTTTAGGTGTAATTGCTCTGTACACTAATTTTTGTCCCCCCCCCCCCCCCCCCCCCGTTCAGCAAGTTTATAAATGAGAATATTTGGAATTATTCTTGTACAGAGCAATTACACCTAAACACGCACGCATTGGTGTTGGACATAGCGTGTATATGTTGCGAGATTATGATCATTTGGTACATGTCAGTGCGTACATCATGTGTATGTGGTGTGTGTGTGTGTGGGGGGGGGGGGTATGGAACCCTAGCCTACGATTGTCAGTGTAGACATTATAGGAGGGACTGCACTTAGATCAGTGGTGGAGGGCATATATATGCTGCAATAGTGGGTTGGGACAAGACATTTACACACCCTGGAAGGATCGGGCGGGGTGGGGGGGGGGGGTATTACTACGCAAGGAGGGTATAAAAAATTATATTTTCCATCAGCGGTATTGAAATCTGATTGACGCGGTTTGAGTACTGGGGCGGAGATATGGAGGCGCGCGGAGTGGTTGGATGTGGGAATACGGTATACGAAGTTACTTGCCTCTGCCTCTGTTACCAGGGCGAGGTTTTAGAAATAGTGTCTAATTCATATTTGCTTTTTACGTAATAACGCGGAACATATCTTTACTTGTTGCCACCCAAGGAAGATATGATACGGTTATTTTGCACGTAATAGACTCGGATACGGGGAACAACATGAAACGGGGAACATATCTTTACCACCCAACGGAGATATGATACAGTGGTTTTATAAGCAATACACTTGAATATGGAGAACAACGCGTGTAAACAATTCGGGTCAAGGAATGGCTGAATGTGTGAATACTGCATGCGAACTCGCTTCTGCCTCTGTTACCAGGGCGAGGTTGAGATAAATGATTGAATGTTTCTAATTCTAAGGCTGAGAACAAAAAAATGCGCGAGATAACGCGGAATATATCTCCACTCGTTACCACCTTAGGAAGATATGATACGGTCTTGTTTGTCCATAATTTACAATTAAAGAAGGTGAACAACGTGTAATGCGGAACATATCTTTACTTGTTGCCACCCAAGGAAGACATGCATCGGCGATTTTATAGACGGGTTCGTGATCAGGAGCTAGGCAGCCACTTGCCAAATAATAAATCGATCTGTAAGACGTACGCGTATCACGATCAATTTTATAATTCCCATTCAACAATTAGGATCAGCGTGATGCTAAATTTTACGTTCCCATGACGCGATACACATTGGTACGGCACTTAACGTAACGGAATAAGTATTAGTCAAAAATGAAAGCCGCTTAGAAGGAAGTAAACTTCCGAGCATGACGGCAATTTGACGAAGTTATATAAAATATTTGATGAAGTGTATATAATTATATATATATATATCAGAAGTTTATAAACAAATCCTTGTGCTGGTAGTTATAAGAAAAAATTATTAAAGTTCAAAACATTTGTATTTGTTTTGAACTTGTCAGGAAAGGAATGTTAATCATTTTCAACTCTTGACTAGTACAGTACATCAATGACTATACTCCTGCTAGCGCTTTCACCGCTCTCTATGCGGATCATCAGGCATTTATCATATATATATAGAGGATATGGAATGAGTGTTTTTCTCATATAATATTCATGAAACGAGTCTAAGAATTTTCTGTTTTCGCGAGCCCAAACGGAACATTCGGACGAGTTTCATAAATATTATATGAGAAAAACACTCATTTCATATTCTATTTATCATATGACACACACACGCACAAATTAGCCACTTAGTATGACTTTTTAACCCTCACCTAACTTGAGTTGCAGATGGTACTTGGAAAAAACATCCTTGTACAACTAAAAATTTTCATTTTTTGCTTCCAAAACATAGGTTATGACCCCTCATTGGAACGAGCTTCTCGAGCTCGTTCCAATGAGGGATCATAACCTATGTTTTGGAAGCAAAAAGTGAAAATATAAAAAAAAATGAATGGCGCTTTTCTTGTAGGTAAAAGATTAATACAATATAACCCACCCTAAATAGGACAGATAACGTAAATTCTCCCTACTGAAATTATGCAAATGTAACCCAGTTGTATTTTGTTTAGCCAATCAAATTGTCCAGTTTTGAAATTGACCAATGAAAGCTCTCTATTCTAATTATGCAAATTATGAAAATGTGGCCCAGTTTTATTTTGTTCAGCCAATCAAATTGTCTAGTTTTGAAATTGACCAATGAAATTGACGGAAGGCTTTATTTATCACTGATTAATATGAAAACAAAATATCAAATGTTTTAAAGTGAACGAAATGGACGAATCATATGATAAATATATTTAACCATTAATATACTGGTATTAATGATAAGTTTGAGCGTAAACAACAGGGTTTGCAAAGAAAGTTCTTGATTTTGCGCACCATAAACAGGCATCAGTGTTCTGAATATTTACCTGTTTCTATACAACAATATACATGTATAAGAAAATATAAGTCTTGGATGTCTTTGATATTACCATAGGGGGCCTCAGTGTGCTATCATAGTTGTGTCTGAAGCATACTTGTGTAATATAAACTCATTCTCCAGAAAAACACATTTCATGGTGATATTTGTCATCTTTAGCCTCATTGTTAGCTATTTCTGGGAGCTTTAAGATTATAAATACACAACTTTAATGAATGAATGGGCCTATTGTTTTAAATTAGGACAGAGCTTGCAGTAACATGCCCGTCTGTATATGGTTCATTCACAAGCAACTACTATCAAAGACCTGAATCATTTCAGCTGGCTCACTGGCATGACCAATTAAGGTTATAGTTTTTGATAATGACATTCCAATCTCATGCTGTGTGTCACAGTCAGCTAAATTTCCAGGAAAAACCCTGAAGTCTTTACCAAATATAGCACAAGGACTTGAAAGCTCCACTGTTAATATGCTAAGAAACTACCCATTCTCTCAGTCTTACTCAGATGTGTGCTCAGTGTCTTGGTATTCAGTGTGCTTTCTTAAATTTTAATTCATTTTGCAGTTTTGACTTTTACAAATCTCTCTAATCTGGATAGTGGATTTTGTTTTGAATTAATTCACATGTCTTGATTGCTTAACACTTACAGTGACAATTCTCAAGTCATACAGCTACATGTACTACTAATACTGACTTATTCATTATTCAGTTGGATGGACTATTTGTGTTTATAGCATTCTGTATTAAGCATTTGACACCTTATTGTGTTTTACATGCCAGTGAACTAAGTTTAATTCACAACTGTCATGAGGTCCAAGAACTGAACCGCTTCAACAAAGAAGCCGTATTCAAAACCAGTTACCAGATCGGCCTCCCGACCTACATCACAACTGCAAAATGACAGCCACTCTACACAAAACATATCACCTTTAGATGCAGTAATTTCACATAACAGACTTATGAACTGGAACACAGATGAACCAGAGAACTGGACAGTGTGTGAATTACGATGCAGCCTAGTACAAAAAGGCTTTATAGTGCCTGTCAGACTCAAAAAGTCTCTGCTAGTACAACTTTTCCGTGATAATGTATCACCAAAAGACATTCACTCACAGTCACCAGATCTTATTCAAGTTGAGCAGTGCTCCATTTCTTCTCCGCCGACAACTTCAGGACATGCCCATGGAAACGCATCATCAGTGTCAAGGCCAGATAAAGTCACTTTAGATGCATGTCGATTTTCTCAGTCTCTTCAGCAACTACCGGCATCAGATGCAAGTCAACTTTCTCAGTCTCTTCAGCAACTAAGTCAAACTGTGGCCTCATTGCAAGATTTTATAGAAGCCACCTGACGACCAGGCCACCATGTTAGTGAACCACCCAATCCAACCAATTCAGTGAGTCAACCCGTCAGTTTATCTTCATCACATTGTACGGAACTTTCTCGGACGCATCTTCCAAGCTTCAACTTTTCTACTTCAAATTCTGTGGACAGCAGTCCGATTTCATCACTACTTTCATCACAAGGTACGGATCCGAATACTTCATAGCGAATTGACACTGCCACGCCTGCTTTAAGGACTCAGATTGTGGCAGGTAAAGATATAAATTTGGCATGTTTATTAATACCTCATTTTGGCACCGAACAGCGTCTCGTCAATACAGATGAGGGACCAGCAAATTTACGTCCCGATCCTAGATTGTCAAGACAGCTTTCACTTGGGGAATTTATCACAGCTCTCACAATTTACAAATCAGTAATGTGTGACTCTTATCCCTCAAGGTGATCAGAATTGGATGCATATGAAAATGATATTGTGGAAATGGCCCAACAATTTGGTGGCACCCTCTTCTATTCTTATCACAAGGCCTTTTCAGCCCAGGCCGTCAATCAACTCCACTATAACCACCAAAAGGTAGACTGGAGTCGAAGAGACACCAAATTATTCAGCACAATCTTTGCAGGGCACCAAATGCTAAAATGTCACATTTGCAATTTAGAGGATCATTCAACTGAATTCTGTCCTCGGGTGGATAAAAGGTATTTTCCGGGGACCTCAGCAATTCCGGTTGCTAAGAGGCCTTTGAAGGGTACTTTGGATGCCCAGGGCAGACAACGTTTAATGCATCTTGGCAAGGAAATATGTAATAATTTTGATTCTATTCGGGGGTGCAATCGAGCTGCTTGAAACCTGCTACACACATGTTTGCAGTGTAAAGGTGATCATTCTTTTTCATCCTGTAAAGTTAGTAGTCATAAAAAGTGACTGGGCCCACCGGGTGGCAAAATGTCATTTGAGATTTCCTCCTTTGGTGTGTGCCCTATGCACCAAGTGGGTGAATCTCATGTGATGGGAATCCATGAACAGTCTTTTTCTTTGGACTCGCCAGTTTCTAATGCTGCTTCATTTCCGCTTGTCCAACACTTGTCATTGCCACCCTCACATCTTGATAATTCAGGCTCTTCAAGGTCTAACTGTGTCATCGATTGTACTGATAATTCCCCTGAAATTTCACCGACTTTGGGTAACTTGGGTGACAGACACCTCGACTCTCAGTCGATGACACAACTTGCTTCTTCCATGAACCCATTTGGGTCTGCAACTACACTTGTTAATATATCCTGCCTCTCTCAAGAACTGCACACCCACCCTGACAGGCTGTTTGTGAAGTTTTTGGTAGATGGTTTACGGAATGGTTTTCACACAGGCCTTCGTCAGCCACCCTCAGAATCATTCGAGTGTAAAAATCTTCGATCTGCAACGGTTCAGCCAGGTGCTGTTGACACACTGCTCAAAAATGAACTGGACAAGGGTTATATTATTGGCCCATTTACCACTCCTCCTTACCCCGTTTACCGGATCAGCCCTCTTGGCATTGCAGAGGGAAAATATTAAAAAAAGAAACGATTAATCGTTGATTTTTCAGCGCCACATAATACTGATGATGTCCCGAGCATCAATGAACTTATCAATAAAGAGTCATTTTCCTTATGTTATGTAACAATTGATGATGCTATACAAGTTATCCGTACCCTAGGTTACGGGGCACGGATGTGTAAGACTGACATTACAGATGCTTTCAAACTGTTACCTATCCTTCCTGAGCTGTGGCCCGTGCATGGGATAAAGTGGAAGGATTGCTATTACTTCCTTGTAAAATTGGTATTTGGTAGTAGGTCCAGTCCCAAAATTTTTGATCAGTTGTCAACAGCCATATGCTGGATCGCACAGCACAATTACAAGATCAATAATTGGATGACTTCCTCACTATTGCCCCTTTGGATGGTGATCCTTTCTAGACTATGTCATTACTTACTAGGATTTTTGGGTGCCTGAATATTCCACTAGCAAGCCACAAAACTTTTGGCCCTGCCTCATGTCTTGAATTTTTAGGTATAATTTTAGACTCTGAACATACGGAAGCTCGCTTACCACTGGACAAAGTGGCCTGCATTAGAGACATTCTTTCTGACTTTCTTTCAAGATCCAAGTGCAAGAAGGTGCAATTGCTGACCCTCCTTGGACACCTGAATTTTGCATGCAGAGTCATTGTGCCTGGAAGGTCGTTTATTTCACATCTGTTGGCGGTGTCAGTCAAAGCGAAAAAGCTACACCATTTTGTTTATCTCAGCCACAACTGTCGACGGGAACTGCGTATGTGGTACAACTTTCTCAATGACTGGAATGGGGTTTCTCTTTTCCTTGAAAATGATTTCACCCATGCGCCAGATTTCCACTTGTATACTGATGCAGCATCCACTGTAGGTTTCGGTGGGTATTTTCAAGGCAAATGGTTCCAAGGAAAGTGGTCTTCAGATTTTCAACGTGAGTTGCAACACTGTAAGGACAGGATTTCCATGGCCCTGTTAGAATTATACCCTATAGTTGTGGCTGCCGTTCTCTGGGGGCATTTATGGAGTCGAAAACGTATTGTTTTTCATTGTGACAACATGGCTACTGTGCACATTTTGCGGAAGGGTCGATGCTCATACCGCCATGCCTTAATTATGAAGCTTATGCGCAGACTGACTTGGTGTGCCATACAACAACAGTTTATGTTTTATTCCAAACACGTTCCTGGCAAGCAAAATGTCATAGCAGATCTTATTTCTCGTTTTCAGGAATTCCGTCACTTGGCCCCCGAGGCAGACCGGAATCCCGTCACACTGCCAGATTTTTCAGCTGTGATCCTCGATTGAGCCAGATTAAGAAGGATGTGTGGCAGGCTTCTCTTAGTAACAGCACACACACTGCATATCGCTCTGCTCTTCGACATTTCCAAGAATTCTGTCAGACGTTCCGCATTCCACTCACAAACTATGGTCTTCCTCTGACTCTCACCGAATAGATCCTATTGGAATATGTTGCTTTTTGCCATGGTATGAAGACTCTTACATACAGTACAATCAAGTTATATCTTGCTGGATTGCGCCATTTTTGCATACAATATAATATTCCCACACCCCTCCTTCCCACAGATAATTCTCAGCTTGTCCGCTTACAAATGTTTCTGCGAGGTATTAAGCGTTCCCGACCCTGTCCTGGAACGCGCTGTTTACCACTCACATTTCCACTTTTATCTGAGACATGTGCAGCCCTCCGCAAAGGTTTTTTCACTCCATATTTTGATTCTCTGAAGCGGCTTGCTGCATGGCTTTTTTCGGCTTTCTCCGGTGTGGGGAGTTCACCTCACGTGGCATAGGCTTTGATCCAAATTCTCAGCTTTGCTTTGGTGATATCCAATTTAACTCGCGAGATCGAATAGTTTTCCTCCATTTGAAAGCCTCCAAAAGTGGCCCTTTCCGTCAAGGCGTAACTCTTTCTCTTCATTGTATGGGTGGTAAGGTTTGTCCTGTTCACAGCCTTCTCCATTATCTCACTTTCCGTCAACCACACATCTGCCAGCCCTCTTCACCTCTATTTTGTTTGCGTGACGGGTCCCCCCTCACTCGTACACTTTTCCTTCAGAGTATCCAGAATACTTTACTTGTTTTAGGTCATTCTGCAGCTCGTTACACCAGCCATTCATTTTGGATTGGTGCAGCCACCTCTGCAGCAGCCGCCAATGTGGAAGATCATCTGATCAAGGCTCTTGGTAGATGGTCTTCTGACTGCTATACCCACTATATCCATATAGATGCTTTGACTATCTACCGCGCACAGCGAGCCATGTGTGGTTTGGCATAGTTTGTGCCACTCTCTAGCATGGTTTTCTCTGCTGGCTTTTAGAACACTCTATTGGCTCACAGCTGTGAGTATGTAAATTTTTTTTTTTTTCTCTTTTCCTCCGCGGTTGGTTTTCCTCTCCCACTCTTCTCACATGATTGTCCGGCACATGCGACTTCTCTTCCCATACTTTCCTATCTCTGACACCTTTTATTGTATTTTTTATATATTCATTTCAATGTTGTATTTACTTGTATTTTTCCCCCATTATATTATGTACAGGTGGACTTTTCACTGTGGTCTTCACAGTGGCTGACTACAGTATCTTGTGTACAGTTTGTGCATTCATCTTCACTTACGACCACGCCTGTGTATTCTGTTGGCTGTGTGCATGTGCGTGTTTCCTGGCTATAATAATGCCAGTTTTTCCTCTAGCCAACTGGACGTCGATTGATTTCCTCTTCAAATATTCATTTGGATACATGATTCTCCTGTGTTTTGATGGCCATAATAATGCCATCTTGTGTTCGCGCTGCAGCCAGTTGAATGTGTTTGTGTCAACATGATGGCCATAATAATGCCATCTTGCATTCAGGTGCTTCTGTTAGATGTGCGCGCTTCAATCAGATGATCCTTTCCTTGTGTTCCGCGCATCTCGTCACTTGCTTCACTGTCATTGAGTTTCCATGACACTTAATTTATTCAATTTTGGTTCTAACGACATTTCCTACCTGGTAATGCAATTAATTTTTTTTCTTTATATCTCTTCTTCCCCCAACTCTCACTGGCTATCCCCATATTTTTCAGTGCCCTTCCCCCCTTACCATTCCCATGCCCTCCTTCTTGAGGGAGTTCGGTTTGTTTCACAACCCTCCTTTGGCAGTGGCAGGACATAGAACACCATGTGTTCTCAGCCTTGCCTCCCCAATTCAGTCGGTTACCTGGTCTGCAATACAAATCTTCATTCACCCACGGTGGATCTTGCAATCCGGTAATCAATCAATCAATCAGATTTCTAACCTTTCAGTTTATCTCTGTCACATCCACGACTTGACAGCTTTTCATCGATCACATCATCATGATTTCAAAATCTCTGACCTTTCGTCAGACGTCTGTCACGTCCACGACTGACAGCATTTCATTGGTCACTTCATGATGATTGATCCAGTCTAAATTGTATTTGTGAAGCAGACCGAATTGCCCTCAATAAGGCCAAAAGATGTATATGATTTTATGTAATGTACAGAAGATATGATTTGATTACCAATATGACATTTTTTAAATAAAAACAAATATAATCCATTCCAATCCTTGTGTTGTTTTATTGCTTAAATATATGTATGTGTGTATATATAGACAGGTGACTCGAGGTAAGCCTCATAGTTAATATATGTATGTGTGTATATATAGACAGGTGACTCGAGGTAAGCCTCATAGTTAATATATGTATGTGTGTATATATAGACAGGTGACTCGAGGTAAGCCTCATAGTTAATATATGTATGTGTGTATATATAGACAGGTGACTCGAGGTAAGCCTCATAGTTAATATATGTATGTGTGTATATATAGACAGGTGACTCTAGGTAAGCCTCATAGTTAATATATGTATGTGTGTATATATAGACAGGTGACTCGAGGTAAGCCTCATAGTTAATATATGTATGTGTGTATATATAGACAGGTGACTCGAGGTAAGCCTCATAGTTAATATATGTATGTGTGTATATATAGACAGGTGACTCGAGGTAAGCCTCATAGTTAATATATGTATGTGTGTATATATAGACAGGTGACTCGAGGTAAGCCTCATAGTTAATATATGTATGTGTGTATATATAGACAGGTGACTCGAGGTAAGCCTCATAGTTAATATATGTATGTGTGTATATATAGACAGGTGACTCGAGGTAAGCCTCATAGTTAATATATGTATGTGTGTATATATAGACAGGTGACTCGAGGTAAGCCTCATAGTTAATATATGTATGTGTGTATATATAGACAGGTGACTCAAGGTAAGCCTTATAGTTAAATATATAGACAGGTGACTCAAGGTAAGCCTCATAGTTAAATATATAGACAGGTGACTCGAGGTAAGCCTCATAGTTAAATATATAGACAGGTGACTCGAGGTAAGCCTCATAGTTAAATATATAGACAGGTGACTCGAGGTAAGCCTCATAGTTAAATATATAGACAGGTGACTCGAGGTAAGCCTCATAGTTAATAGTCTAACCCACATATGTATGTGTGTATATATAGACAGGTGACTCGAGGTAAGCCTCATAGTTAATATATGTATGTGTGTATATATAGACAGGTGACTCGAGGTAAGCCTCATAGTTAATATATGTATGTGTGTATATATAGACAGGTGACTCGAGGTAAGCCTCATAGTTAATATATGTATGTGTGTATATATAGACAGGTGACTCGAGGTAAGCCTCATAGTTAATATATGTATGTGTGTATATATAGACAGGTGACTCGAGGTAAGCCTCATAGTTAATATATGTATGTGTGTATATATAGACAGGTGACTCGAGGTAAGCCTCATAGTTAATATATGTATGTGTGTATATATAGACAGGTGACTCGAGGTAAGCCTCATAGTTAATATATGTATGTGTGTATATATAGACAGGTGACTCGAGGTAAGCCTCATAGTTAATATATGTATGTGTGTATATATAGACAGGTGACTCGAGGTAAGCCTCATAGTTAATATATGTATGTGTGTATATATAGACAGGTGACTCGAGGTAAGCCTCATAGTTAATATATGTATGTGTGTATATATAGACAGGTGACTCGAGGTAAGCCTCATAGTTAATATATGTATGTGTGTATATATAGACAGGTGACTCGAGGTAAGCCTCATAGTTAATATATGTATGTGTGTATATATAGACAGGTGACTTGAGGTAAGCCTCATAGTTAATATATGTATGTGTGTATATATAGACAGGTGACTCGAGGTAAGCCTCATAGTTAATATATGTATGTGTGTATATATAGACAGGTGACTCGAGGTAAGCCTCATAGTTAATATATGTATGTGTGTATATATAGACAGGTGACTCGAGGTAAGCCTCATAGTTAATATATGTATGTGTGTATATATAGACAGGTGACTCGAGGTAAGCCTCATAGTTAAATATATAGACAGGTGACTCAAGGTAAGCCTCATAGTTAATATATGTATGTGTGTATATATAGACAGGTGACTCGAGGTAAGCCTCATAGTTAATATATGTATGTGTGTATATATAGACAGGTGACTCGAGGTAAGCCTCATAGTTAATATATGTATGTGTGTATATATAGACAGGTGACTCGAGGTAAGCCTCATAGTTAATATATAGACAGGTGACTCGAGGTAAGCCTCATAGTTAAATATATAGACAGGTGACTCGAGGTAAGCCTCATAGTTAATATATGTATGTGTGTATATATAGACAGGTGACTCAAGGTAAGCCTCATAGTTAATATATGTATGTGTGTATATATAGACAGGTGACTCGAGGTAAGCCTCATAGTTAATATATGTATGTGTGTATATATAGACAGGTGACTCGAGGTAAGCCTCATAGTTAATATATGTATGTGTGTATATATAGACAGGTGACTCGAGGTAAGCCTCATAGTTAATATATGTATGTGTGTATATATAGACAGGTGACTCTAGGTAAGCCTCATAGTTAATATATGTATGTGTGTATATATAGACAGGTGACTCGAGGTAAGCCTCATAGTTAATATATGTATGTGTGTATATATAGACAGGTGACTCAAGGTAAGCCTCATAGTTAATAGTCTAACCCACATATGTATGTGTGTATATATAGACAGGTGACTCGAGGTAAGCCTCATAGTTAAATATATAGACAGGTGACTCGAGGTAAGCCTCATAGTTAATAGTCTAACCCACATATGTATGTGTGTATATATAGACAGGTGACTCGAGGTAAGCCTCATAGTTAATATATGTATGTGTGTATATATAGACAGGTGACTCGAGGTAAGCCTCATAGTTAATATATGTATGTGTGTATATATAGACAGGTGACTCGAGGTAAGCCTCATAGTTAATAGTCTAACCCACATATGTATGTGTGTATATATAGACAGGTGACTCGAGGTAAGCCTCATAGTTAATATATGTATGTGTGTATATATAGACAGGTGACTCGAGGTAAGCCTCATAGTTAATATATGTATGTGTGTATATATAGACAGGTGACTCGAGGTAAGCCTCATAGTTAATAGTCTAACCCACATATGTATGTGTGTATATATAGACAGGTGACTCGAGGTAAGCCTCATAGTTAATATATGTATGTGTGTATATATAGACAGGTGACTCGAGGTAAGCCTCATAGTTAATATATGTATGTGTGTATATATAGACAGGTGACTCGAGGTAAGCCTCATAGTTAATATATGTATGTGTGTATATATAGACAGGTGACTCGAGGTAAGCCTCATAGTTAATATATGTATGTGTGTATATATAGACAGGTGACTCGAGGTAAGCCTCATAGTTAAATATATAGACAGGTGACTCGAGGTAAGCCTCATAGTTAATAGTCTAACCCACATATGTATGTGTGTATATATAGACAGGTGACTCGAGGTAAGCCTCATAGTTAATATATGTATGTGTGTATATATAGACAGGTGACTCGAGGTAAGCCTCATAGTTAAATATATAGACAGGTGACTCGAGGTAAGCCTCATAGTTAATAGTCTAACCCACATATGTATGTGTGTATATATAGACAGGTGACTCGAGGTAAGCCTCATAGTTAATATATGTATGTGTGTATATATAGACAGGTGACTCGAGGTAAGCCTCATAGTTAATATATGTATGTGTGTATATATAGACAGGTGACTCGAGGTAAGCCTCATAGTTAATAGTCTAACCCACATATGTATGTGTGTATATATAGACAGGTGACTCGAGGTAAGCCTCATAGTTAATATATGTATGTGTGTATATATAGACAGGTGACTCGAGGTAAGCCTCATAGTTAATATATGTATGTGTGTATATATAGACAGGTGACTCGAGGTAAACCTCATAGTTAATAGTCTAACCCACATATGTATGTGTGTATATATAGACAGGTGACTCGAGGTAAGCCTCATAGTTAATATATGTATGTGTGTATATATAGACAGGTGACTCGAGGTAAGCCTCATAGTTAATATATGTATGTGTGTATATATAGACAGGTGACTCGAGGTAAGCCTCATAGTTAATAGTCTAACCCACATATGTATGTGTGTATATATAGACAGGTGACTCGAGGTAAGCCTCATAGTTAATAGTCTAACCCACATATGTATGTGTGTATATATAGACAGGTGACTCGAGGTAAGCCTCATAGTTAATATATGTATGTGTGTATATATAGACAGGTGACTCGAGGTAAGCCTCATAGTTAATAGTCTAACCCACATATGTATGTGTGTATATATAGACAGGTGACTCGAGGTAAGCCTCATAGTTAATAGTCTAACCCACATATGTATGTGTGTATATATAGACAGGTGACTCGAGGTAAGCCTCATAGTTAAATATATAGACAGGTGACTCGAGGTAAGCCTCATAGTTAAATATATAGACAGGTGACTCGAGGTAAGCCTCATAGTTAATAGTCTAACCCACATATGTATGTGTGTATATATAGACAGGTGACTCGAGGTAAGCCTCATAGTTAATATATGTATGTGTGTATATATAGACAGGTGACTCGAGGTAAGCCTCATAGTTAATAGTCTAACCCACATAGTTTCCTATTTGTCCCCATTGCCCACTAACAGCAGTATTCTACCTTAACCAAGGAAAATGTGTAAACAATTGGGTAGCAGCCTGAAACAGTATTCTGTTTATACCTCTAGTTTTATTAATGACAACAGTCTCCCTTAGTATCACACATCGACAGATAGTATAGCTTATATATATATATATATTAAACTTTGGGCAAAATATATATGTATATTCAGTGCAGTGTACCTCACAAAGTGCTCTATTCATACCTAGCACTTAGCAGTAGCAGTAGTTTACTTTAGACTCACACCTTAAAAGGCAACATATACATATAGTTGACCTTTGCCAGTGTGTGTATATATATACAAATATTGTTCAGTATTTTAAAATTATGCTAGGCTTCCAGAGCTGCATCAAATCATCCTTCTGCCATAAGTGATAGAATGTCACATAAAATCCTTTATTCCCGATTAAACGAACTCGAAATTGTTCTATGTTTTAAATGGTAAAAAACAAATTATATACGCACTGCTGTACCATAAAAACGTTGCGTATGATGTCGTGCACTATGCTGACGCCTTACATCCAATTGAACTATTGACAGCTGACCCACTTGTAAGCATTAGTATTCTATGCCACACATGTATTATAATTAAATCTTTTAAACTGTTTTGTTCAAATTATCTAGCGTGGTGAAATGGTCCATATCAATTACCGTGTCCTTATGATGCCCGCTTTTTACTAGCTACTCTATGTGCTCTGATTCTCTTAGGAGTGCACCTACCTGATGTACCAAAAACCACTGGTATCATATATATAGATGGATATCTGTTGAAATTTCATTTGATAAGACCACAGTCGACATTCCTCCTTGACACGCATGAAACATCTTTAAAAGCCTACCTTATACATACGCAACTATCCTTGATCCTACGAGAACACAAAATCAGAGAACAGTTCTTATTTACTATGGTAAAGAAGTTGCGAACATAATTTACTTACTCATTTTCATTCTAACCCTGTTTTTCATCTTTCTTTATCACTTTTGGTGTGCATTGGGACATGCATATTACTTCAAATGCGGAATCTCGCTAAAGTAAGACGTGGCACACATGTTTAGCCAGAGTTGTTCCCCCTCCCCCTTTTTCTCCTTGACACGCATGAAACATTTATAAGATGCCTACCTTATACAACACATGTAACTATCCTTCATCCAACGAAAAGACAAACTAGGGAACAGTGCTTATTCACTATGGTAAAGACCTTGAACACTTATTTTACTTGTACTTACCTATTCTTATTTTAACCTTGTTTTTCATCTTTCTTGATCACATTTGTGGCGCATTTGAAAATGCAAATTACCTCAAATGCGAAATCTCGCTAAAGTAAGAAGTAATACACGCGTTGGGGCATAATTGCTTTACCTCCTCCCCCCTCCACCAGAGAGCGTACCTTATACAACACATGCCATTTTTGCAAAATCTCGCTAAAGTAAGAAGTGATACACACATTTAGCCGTAGCTGTTTTACCCCCCCTTCTTCACCGGAGTAAGGGAGGGGCATAAAAAGAAGCCCCATCCCTCTAACTGTTTGTCTGTTTGAAAACCTGATTATGCGATATCATGAAGAATAGTTATCAGAATACGGCCTCCCATTATTGTGGAGTCTACTTTGCATAAACAGTGTCTTGGTCCATTCCAATTACCTAACAAAATTATAGAGTTATTGCCCCTTGTGTTTTATTCTGCCAAATCTTCACGAAAAGTAGACTCGGCTCTAAACAAAATTTGATATCTTTTTTTATCTTTATGTAAAGTATGGACATTTACTTAGTTATTGGTATCTAGAGTTGCATTCTGCAAAATGCTGAAGGCGGCTTTGGATAGCAATGACTGAGTGAATGTCCATATGATTACTTGAATAGTGAACATTGGACTTGAATAAAATTTGATAAAACAGCCTTATATTAACACTGATTTTGATAGTTTAATAGTCATCATGAATTGTCGCAAATTGAGTTAATGCTCTTTGTGAATTTTGCTTTACTATAATTTTTATACGAAATTGGAAGGCAATCATCAGACTACAGGACATTCAGCATAATAGTAGAGATGGATCGCATCTTTTCAAAAATCCCCACTTATGATACTTATGTGTTTGTGTCTGAATGATTTGAATCGTGTAACCATAATCTGCCGCCAGCTACCTGGACGAAAAGTCCAGTTTCTTGCATATATATAAATGTTGTACTCGTTTCAGCCTAGAAATCACACGAATGTACAATTTTTTTGACTTCATTTCCCGAAAAAGGAAGGAGCTTTTTCCAGAATCTGTATAATAATTGTTTGTCATATGTATATATCTGTCTCACATTCTGACATCAAAATTCTCTTCCACGTACAATACAACTTTTTCTTATTAATAACCATGCCTGGTCTAATCCATAAATTGATTGTTCATACCTCTAAAAAAGGCCCACTGTGCTTTCGATGATCTGTTTGACCAACATGGCTAGCAATCCTACGCTTGATGAGATCCCAAATGACAATACTTTTGATTTTATCTCTAAATTCAATGGTACACTCTCCGAAGACAGCGAGGACATGAATCACCCTTTTGCTATGGATAACAAACTGTGCAAGTACTATACACCCGAGCGATTCTAAGAAAATATATCAGGCCAAAGTAAATCTCTCTCCCTCTTCAATATAAACTGCCGAAGTCTAAATGCGAATTTCGAAAATCTCCTTAATTTATTGTGCGATCTACAGTCCTATAGAAACTTTTTTGACGTAATAGGTCTGACTGAAATATTTAACCCCAAAGCTCTGTGCCACGAACTTGAAGGCTATCACCCTCTTATTTGCAACACACGACCCAACAATGGTGATGGAAGAGGTGGTGTTGGTTTATTTCTAAACGATAATTTGTCCTTCAAAATATGCAGTGATCTCTCAGTCTTTATCCCTCATGTCTTTGAATCATTATTCATAGAAATCACTGGCAAAAATAAATGTATAATTGGTTCCATCTATAGACCTAATACTGCACCAAAAGCAGATCTCAACCTTTTTCTAACCGATTTCTCTCGACTATTGGATGTAATAAAAGCCAAAAATAAAAGGGCTTATCTCATGGGCGACTTTAATATTGATCTCCTAAATTTCAACACTCGCACAAAGACCAATTCTTAGATAGATGCTCTGTTCAGTGCAGGATTCGTGTCAGCTATCACAAGGCCAATGAGAATAACGGACACTACCGCAACACTAATCGATCATATATTCAGCAACAATCCTAACCCATACAAATCGGGAATTGTAATTACTGATGTTAGTGACCACTTCGCAACATTTTATTACGAGAACAAAAGCAACTGCCTGGTCCACTCAACTCAAACCATGAAACGGATGTTCAAAAGGACAAATATTAATCAATTTAAGCAGCTTTTATCGGAATGTGACGTTTCAGACGTTCTTAGTATAGAATGTCCGAATAGAGCGTATGATCTTTTCCGTGACAAATTCTACTTCTCTTTGACAGAGCGTTCCCACTGGAAGTGAGATCAGCGCCACAGAAGTACATAAAACGTGAACCATGGATGACACGTGGCCTCTTACAATCCTCTTTGAACAAAAATAAACTGTATGCTAGGAAGATAAAATCCCCAACCTCCCTGAAACGTCACTGAATACAAAGACTATTGCCGGATTTTCAACCGACTAAAAAGAACAAGTAAATCTGATTATTACACCGATACCCTACTGTCAAATAAAAATAACATTAAAAAAAAATGGAAAATTTTGCGTAAAGCAGTCAGCAAAACTGAACAAACTGCCACACTGCCGTCTTCCTTTTATGCTGACAACGATGAACTAACCGACCTTAGATTGATTGCCGATAGATTTAATACCTTTTTTGCAAGCATAGGTAAATCAATCAGTGACGAAATACCTTCATCAAGCCGTCATTTCTCGGACTACATTGGCAACATCAATGTGAAATCTTTCTTCATATCGCCCACAAACGTGCAGGAAGTAATTCTCAGTGTTAATAGCATTCGTAGAAAGGCAACTAAAGATGGTGATAACTTGTCGACTAAGCTTTTAAAAGAAATCATCTTCAAGGTGGCTAACTCACATAATTAACCTCTCGTTCTCTGCTGGAAAAGTGCCAAGTAAAATGAAGATAGCCAAAATTATACCTATTTTCAAATCCGGCGACCCACATGTATTCAATGACTACCGAACCATTAGTATTCTTCCGGCATTCTCAAAAGTACTTGAAAAATGTTGGTATTCTCATGTATCCAGTTTCTTAGATGACCAAAAGACTGTATACCAGTATGAATTTGGGTTTAGAAAGCATCATTCAACCATACATCCTATACTTCACCTAATAAATAATGTTGCTGAAGGAAATGATAAAACAACGAAAGATTGCACTCTTTCGATTTTCCTAGATTTTGCGAAAGCTTTCGATAGCATTGACCATAACTTTCTGCTAAAGAAACTGGAATATTATGGCATTCGAGGGTTGGCTAATTCCTGGTTTAAGGATTATCTAACAGAAAGAAGCCAGTCTGTTTCTTTCCATAATGAGGTATCTGACAATAGAGAGATCACCACTGGTGTACCCCAGGGTTCTATCCTCGGGCCCATTTTATTTGTACTATATATCAACAACATCAGCAAATCTACTTGTTAAAAGTCTTGTCATTCGCAGATGACACAACAGCGCATGCAGCTAGCAGTAGCATCGATACTCTTATAGAAAATACAAACTCTGAGTTATATAGCATAAGTGAGTGGTGCTCTGCTAATAAATTGGCTCTAAACGCTTCTAAAACCAAATTCATGATATTTCACCCCCAAAATGATCTGTATAATGCGATAGGCAAGAGCATATCATTGAATAATATGAATATTACACTAGTGGGTAACCATCAAGAGGTAATGACATTTAAGTTTCTCGGTATTCATATGGGTGAAAATCTCAAATTCAAGCAACACATCTCCACCGTATGCTTGAAAATAGCCAGGGCTACTTTTGCCATAAATCGGGCTAAAAAATTCCTTCCCCGAGTAGCTCTAAGATTATTGTATTTCTCTCTGATCCAAAGTCACTTAATTTATGGGATACAAGTGTGGGGACACGCAGCAGCCACAAATAGGATCCTTGGTCTGCAAAAAAAGCTATTCGAGCGATAACGAAACGATCCTATACTTCACACACCAATCCCCTTTTCAAAAGCTGTGGTATACTAAAATTTAGAGACCTTTATACACTACAAGTCTGCTGTTCATGCATGATTGGTTTAATAATAAACTACCCGAGTCCTTCGATAACCCATTTGAAATTTATACAAACCCATCTGGCATGAATACTAGACAGTCTGGCAATATACGCACACGAAAACCCAGAGCTTGCTTCTCGTTCCATTCTTTCCCACAGATTTGGAATGTCACTGAATCATCAGTCCAGCATCTCAATAGATCTCAGTTTAAGAAGGCGATAATAGACAAGGCTTTAAGTTCATACCATTCAGATGTCTCTTGTAGTAACCCTTCCTGTCCCGATTGTACTTCCATTTCGCCTGGATCTCCACATTCAGATTTCAACACTCCAGAATCTAGGCTTTGCTGATTAGACCATTAAATTTTTGAGCAATTTCTGTAATGTAATTTCTGCAATACTTTGGCCCCTTACCTAGTGCAATAGTTGTGTCTGGCCTACACTGTTCGCAAAGATCGCACTATGCAGGTATTATTCATTTCTGTTCTTGCCTCTGGAACAGGGCCCATAGTTTATCACTGGGGTAAGCTCATTTAGTCATTCCACTGAGTGCCATGTCCTTGTCCCTGGGGCTAGAATTGAAAGTCAAAGGACTGGTAAGAAAATAAATGGAAATTCTATTTAAGAGCATTTCTTGTGAAAACAATGTTCTGTTTGCGCTGGGCTAGTGGTTAAATAATGTATTACAAGTTCCCCCTATGAATCCCGTAAGGATGCAAATTGTTTACAATTTTGATGTCAGGACTAATTATCTTTTAATATGGGAATGGCAGGAAGACAGCCCCCAGGGCTATGCTGTTTCCATTTATTTCTGTACATTTTTGCAAGTTGTTTATTATACTTCATATAAACGTATACTGCAAAATAAATTTCATTTCATTTCACCTTCTCATTATTGGGCACTTCGGTGATGGACATGCTTCGTCAGATGACTTTTGGAAATTCACTTTGTGATTTTAAAATCATCAAGTATCTTACTGAAATCTTACATGGATGTCCAGCATGATATGCCCTTTCAGACTCATATCAAGTTATGCTTCACACACTCCACTCATGAGTTTTTCCCCTTTTTCACTTCAGAAATAGACATTTTTTGTCTATATGAGCCCAAAACTCAGCTGATAGCAGAAACATCTTCATGAACTTTTACATAAATGTCCAACATGACAAGTCTTTTCAGATGCTTATCAGGTTATGCTGTCTGCACATTCCAATCGTGAATTATGCCCCCTTTACTATTGAGAAATATACATTTTTGTCTGTTTGGAGCAAACTTTACAGATAGTACTGTAGTCTGATTTTAATGAAATCTTATATGTATGTCTAGGATGACACACCCTTTCAGACATATCAAGTTATGTTGTCTGCCATACTACTTATGAGTTATGATTCTTTTCCCATTGATAATATTGTCCATCTTGATGTTGCTTCATACCTTGATTTGGCACAAGGCATTATGTCTGAGGACCTGTGGAACAATTGTTTGTTACATTTTCATTTTGTATTTGCAACTACTCACAAAAATTTTAATGAGATTGCTTTGATATCATGAAAATCATTCTGTTCTGATGATGTTTACAACAGTTTGAAACACACTCATCGAGAAAATAGACAAATTCCATGTTAATATCTCTGTATGTTCATGCTAAACATTGTTTACATCATAAAGCTTTTTCAGAAAGTTCCATTTTTCTCACCTTGTCATAAGAAAAACAGCAGTGCAGGTGGCAGCCGCAGGGGTTTCTTTATATGTCATCATGAGATGTCACCCTGTGTAATTTCTTATTCAGTACTTGCTTCTTTTACAGTTAATAAATGAGCTACAATTCTTATTAGATGACAGTGGAGAAGAACTAAACCCTAATCAAGAAGCCAAATTTAGAACAGTAAGTTTAACTAGAAATAGACAAGGACTCTGTCAAACAAGATATAATTGATGATATTTTTGTTAGTGTAATGGCCTTGTACAACCCAGAACAAAATATATGTTTGAGGGAATAAAAAGAGCACTGTTCATGACTTCATTGCGGGCATCTTCTGTCTATTGATTATCGACAATTTATCCCTCTACCCAATGCAGACAGTATCAAAATTTATTATTTTAAATATCATTTATTTAAATTTTTCCAAAAATTTCAACAAAACCATATCATGTGACCCCTCATTGGAATGAGCTCATTGAGCTCGTTCCAATGAGGGGTCACATGATATGGTTTTGTTGAAATATTTTGAAAAATTTTAATTTTTTCAACTGCTCAATTTGCATATTATATGGCCGGATACGGGTGATTCGTTAGGTAAAGGGTTAAACCCTGAAAAACCATCTCAGTGGAGACAAGTGTGTTGGATTTGAACATATAAGACAACAAGTCTCTACCAAGATATTTTATCACAAACACCATGTTGCCAACATACAGTCGTTTTGACTGCATTGGTGATAACGTGGGGCTTCCATAGAAGAAATGTGTGAAACACCTAAACAATAATTTATTTGTTGATTATAACATCAGTGATCCTGAGAGTAAATGCATCTTGTGTTACATTTTGGTGATGATGAACTGAAAGATATCTATGATATGCTTGACTCTACAAAACTCATACCAAGAGATGATTGTGTGGGACCAATACAATATTCACAAGAGTTGTTGATGCTCTCACCCAACATTTCAATCCAAAACAAAACAGAATTCCAGAGATGTGTTTTGCCAAAACAAACAAGAACCTGGTGACACAATTGAACATTTTTATACTGAACTTCAACAGTTAGCTGGTACTTGTGATTTTGCTTACGGTGACCAGAAAATCAAATCTCAACTGATATCCAGCTGTATTTATGATAAAGTCAACAAAAAGGAGCTAAGTGAGCCAGCTCTTACCCTCAATAAACTTTTGACCTTTGCTTGTTTTGTTGAACTTACCGAAAGTCAAAATAAAAACATTAAATACAGTTTAACTTCTAAGAAAACAGTCAACAACAAAACTGACTTGCATCAGCC
Source organism: Pictodentalium vernedei (assembly GCA_031216915.1). Classification (NCBI taxonomy): domain Eukaryota; kingdom Metazoa; phylum Mollusca; class Scaphopoda; order Dentaliida; family Dentaliidae; genus Pictodentalium; species Pictodentalium vernedei. The sequence continues at coordinate 458,653,404 of CM062289.1, read as the reverse complement.
AATTAATCACTACCATAAACCTTCAAGAAGACTGACAAATACAGTGATTCAAAAACAAGTTTGTTATAACTGGAAATTCATGACTTCATGATGGCGGTCAACATAATTGTCCAGCTTTTGGTGTAATGTGCTACTCATGTGGACAACACAACTATTTTCAAAAATGTTAAGATCAAAACCCAAACATTCAAAAATAATTTAGAAGAAAACAAATTTAAAGCACAGTAACACAGTCAATGTGCGTGAGTCCTCCAGTGACAAAGAATATTTGTTTGTCAAATAAATTCATCGTAATAAAAACTCATTTCAAGGTGACGAATCTCAGGCCTGAAAATAAGCTGTCTGACATTTGCAGAATGAGATCCCCAGAGGGTGAATTTGATTATGCTATCCCATGCAGTGGGCAATTTATACTGCAAAATAAATTTCATTTCATTTCACCTTCTCATTTTTGGGCACTTCGGTGATGGACGTGCTTCGTCAGATGACTTTTGGAAATTCACTTTGTGATTTTAAAATCATCAAGTATCTTACTGAAATCTTACATAGATGTCCAGCATGATATGCCCTTTCAGACTCATATCAAGTTATGCTTCACACACTCCACTCCTGAGTTCTTCCCCTTTTTCACTTCAGAAATTGACATTTTTTGTCTGTATGAGCCCAAAACGCAGCTGATAGCAGAAACATCTTCATGAACTTTTACATAAATGTCCAACATGACAAGTCTTTTCAGATGCTTATCAGGTTATGCTGTCTGCACATTCCAATTGTGAATTATGCCCCCTTTACTATTGAGAAATATACATTTTTGTCTGTTTGGAGCAAACTTTACAGATAGTACTGTAGTCTGATTTTAATGAAATCTTATATGTATGTCTAGGATGACACACCCTTTCAGACATATCAAGTTATGTTGTCTGCCATACTACTTATGAGTTATGATTCTTTTCCCATTGATAATATTGTCCATCTTGATGTTGCTTCATACCTTGATTTGGCACAAGGCAGTATGTCTGAGGACCTGTGGAACAATTGTTTGTTACATTTTCATTTTGTATTTGCAACTACTCACAAAAATCTGGGTACCTCTTTCTGTTAGTTTTGAGACCCTGATTCAGATTGAAGTTCACAGAGTGTAAATTTAGTGATGCTACCCTGCTCTACAGGGTGGCATCACTAAATTCACCATCTGGGGTCCTCATTTTGCAGATGACAGTATGCTTATTTTCTGGCTTGGACTGACGATAAATGGTTCTATAAACATTATCATTTTGCAGATTAGGAGCAACCTGCTGTATCATAGGTTATACTGACTATGAAAAACTTAATCCCAAATCTAGCCTCAGTAGTTCAGTAACAAATGTAAAAAAGTATGGTTTGATCAAACTATCTATTGTGGGAAAATTTACTGCCATAGTTGAAAACAGAAATGTTTTTGTGAAAGACACAATTTATGTATGAAGGGAGGGGCTCACCACCCTTTTGAACTGTGAAGTATCCCAAAAGTGAAGTTTCCTTAACCTTAGTCCTGATACTGTATAATAGGTGTTCACACTAGTGACAGTGTTGTTGACAGATATATATTGGAATGCCCTGAACTAACCACAGATATAGCCAAATACGGAGGGCATAAAGTAAAACTACATGTTGATGACAAAATACAGCCGTCAAACAACAATATAGAAGAAATCCCTTCCATACTCATAAAAAGGTTGAAAATGAACTAAAACAATTGGAAGAAGACATAATTGAAAAAGTAAATGGCCCAACTACTTGGATTTACTCCACTGAAGTAATGCCCAAACCAAAAGATCCCAAAAGTGTTAGGATATATGTTGATATGCACACATCCTACACTGCAATAATGACAACGACATATAACACCAACTGTTGACAATATTGTTCATAAATGGTGCAAACTTTTTCATTAAGATAGACTTACATTGTATTTGGTTAGTTCAGGGCATGAAATGGAGGTAGAAGAGAGCTCAATAAAAATCACAACATTCATCACCCATCTTGCCTTGTACCGATACAAATGTCTGTTTTTAGCTCAACTTGACGAAGTGAAGGCGAGCTACTGCTGTGACTTCTAATCCATTGGTGTATGTATGTATGTCCAAAATTTCCTTTGGCACATTTATGATTGGGTCACTTTGAAACTTGGTGTGCTTGTTTGGGGTGACCTCTAGATGGGAGCTATTGATTTTCTTCCATTTCCATCAAAAAACATTGCTGTTGGCAACAACCTTTGAACTTAGTTTAGTCAGGCATCAATATATTCCTTTGGCATGCCCGACATGGCACATTTATGATCGGATCACTGTGAAATTTGGTATTCTTGTTTCGAGTGACCTCTAGATGAGAGCTAGCGATTTTCTTCCATTTCCATCAAAAAAAGTTGCAGTTGGCAATGACCTATGATGTACTTAGTGCAGTTATGCATCAGTATTTCTCTTTGGCACACCCTGCAGTCACATTTATGATTGGATCGCTTTGAAACCTGGTATGCTTGTTTGAGGTGACTTCTAGATGGGAACTATCAATTTTCATCCATTTCGGTTAAAAAACGTTGACGTTGGCAACCACCTTTGGACTTAGTTTAGTTATGCATCAATATATCCCATTGGCACACCCTGCAGGGCAGATTTATGATCAGATCACTTTGAAACCTGGTGTGCTCGTTTGGGGTGACCTCTAGATGGGTGCTATCGATTTTCTTCCATTTCCAGCAAATATTGTTGCTCTTGGCAGTGACCTTTGAACTCAGTTGAGTCAGGCATCAATATATTCCTTTGGCAAGCCCCACAAGGCAGATTCATGATCAGATCGCTTTGAAATGTGGTATGCTTGTTTGGAGTGACCTCTAGTTTGGTGCTGTCGATTTTCTTCCATTTCTGTTAAAAAAAAGTTGCCGTTGGCAATGACCTTTGATGAACTTAGTGCAGTTATGCTTCAATATTTCCCTTTGGCACACCCTGCAGAGGACGTTTATGATCAGATCACTTTGAAACCTGGTATGCTTGTTTGGGGTGACCTGCAAATGAGTGCTATCAATTTTCTTCCGTTTCAATAAAAAAACATTGCCATTGGCAATGATCTTTGATGAACTTAGTGCAGTTATGCATCAATATTTCCCTTTGGCACACTCTGCAGGACACATTTATGATTGGATCCCTTTGAAACTTGGTATGCTTGTTTGGGGTTATCGCTAGATGGGAGCTATCAATTTTCTTACATTTCCATCAAAAAAACGTTGCCATTGGCAATGACCTTTGAACTTAGTTTAGTTTTGCATCAATATATTCCTTGGGCATGCCCTGCAGGGCACATTTATCATCAGGTTGCTTTAAAATTTGTTATGCTTATTTGGAGTGACCTCTAGATGGGAGCTACCAATTTTCTTCCATTTACATTAAAAACCTTGCTGTTAGTATCAATCTTTGAACTCAGTGCATTTGTGCTTCAATATATTCCTTTGGCACACCACACAGGTCGCATTTTATGGTCGGGTTGCTTTGAAACTTTGTATGCTTATTTAGGTTGACCTCTAGATCGAAGCTATCAATTTTCTTCCATTTACATCAAAAATCTTGCCATTAGTATCGACCTTTGAACTTTGTGCATAAGTGCATCAGCATTTTCCTTTGGCATGCCCTACAAGGTACGTTCATGAATGGATCATTTTTGGTATGGTTTTTAGTGTTGACCTCCAGATGGGAGCTTCTTTTATTGCTGTCAAAAAATTTGCCATTACCAACAACCTTCAACTTGGCCCTTTTGCACAGTGACAATTTCCTTTAGCACACTGCACAGGTCACATTTATGATCTGATTGCTTGGAAACTTATTGTGCTGGTTTGAAGCAACCTTTAGATGCGAGCTATTGATTTTCTTTAATTTCCATTGAGGAACATTGCTGTTAGCAATAATATTTTGAACTTTGCAATTTTTGCATCAAACTTTGTCTGTGGATTGTTCTACAGGATGCATTTATGGATTGATTTGATACTTGGTATGCTTGTTTTGGGTGACTTCTATATGTCTTTGGATTGTTCTACAGTGTGCATTTATGAATGGATTGATTTGATACTTGGTATGCTTGTTTTGGGTGACTTCTATATGTCTTTGGATTGTTCTACAGGGTGCATTTATGAATGGATTGATTTGATACTAGGTATACTTGTTTTGGGGAGACTTCTATATGTCTTTGGATTGTTCTACAGGGTGCATTTATAAATAGATTGATTTGATACTTGGTATGCTTGTTTTGGGTGACTTCTATATGTCTTTGGATTGTTCTACAGGGTGCATTTATAAATAGATTGATTTGATACTTGGTATGCTTGTTTTGGGTGACTTCTATATGTCTTTGGATTGTTCTACAGGGTGCATTTATAAATAGATTGATTTGATACTTGGTATGCTTGTTTTGGGTGACTTCTATATGTCTTTGGATTGTTCTACAGGATTCATTTATGAATGGATTGATTTGATACTAGGTATGCTTGTTTTGGGTGACTTCTATATGTCTTTGGATTGTTCTACAGGGTGCATTTATGAATGGATTGATTTGATACTAGGTATACTTGTTTTGGGTGACTTCTATATGTCTTTGGATTGTTCTACAGGGTGCATTTATAAATAGATTGATTTGATACTAGGTATGCTTGTTTTGGGGTGACTTCTATATGTCTTTGGATTGTTCTACAGGGTGCATTTATGAATGGATTGATTTGATACTTGGTATGCTTGTTTTGGGTGACTTCTATATGTCTTTGGATTGTTCTACAGGGTGCATTTATAAATAGATTGATTTGATACTTGGTATGCTTGTTTTGGGTGACTTCTATATGTCTTTGGATTGTTCTACAGGGTGCATTTATGAATGGATTGATTTGATACTAGGTATGCTTGTTTTGGGTGACTTCTATATGTCTTTGGATTGTTCTACAGGGTGCATTTATGAATGGATTGATTTGATACTAGGTATACATGTTTTGGGTGACTTCTATATGTCTTTGGATTGTTCTACAGTGTGTATTTATGAATGGATTGATTTGATACTAGGTATACTTGTTTTGGGTGACTTCTATATGTCTTTGGATTGTTCTACAGGTTGCATTTATGAATGGATTGATTTGATACTTGGTATACTTGTTTTGGGTGACTTCTATATGTCTTTGGATTGTTCTACAGTGTGTATTTATGAATGGATTGATTTGATACTAGGTATACTTGTTTTGGGTGACTTCTATATGTCTTTGGATTGTTCTACAGGGTGCATTTATGAATGGATTGATTTGATACTAGGTATGCTTGTTTTGGGTGACTTCTATATGTCTTTGGATTGTTCTACGGGGTGCATTTATAAATAGATTGATTTGATACTTGGTATGCTTGTTTGGGGTGACTTCTATATGTCTTTGGATTGTTCTACAGGGTGCATTTATAAATAGATTGATTTGATACTAGGTATACTTGTTTTGGGGTGACTTCTATATGTCTTTGGATTGTTCTACAGTGTGCATTTATGAATGGATTGATTTGATACTTGGTATGCTTGTTTTGGGGTGACTTCTATATGTCTTTGGATTGTTCTACAGGGTGCATTTATAAATAGATTGATTTGATACTTGGTATGCTTGTTTTGGGTGACTTCTATATGTCTTTGGATTGTTCTACAGGGTGCATTTATGAATGGATTGATTTGATACTAGGTATACATGTTTTGGGTGACTTCTATATGTCTTTGGATTGTTCTACAGGATGCATTTATGAATGGATTGATTTGATACTAGGTATGCTTGTTTTGGGTGACTTCTATATGTCTTTGGATTGTTCTACAGGGTGCATTTATAAATAGATTGATTTGATACTTGGTATGCTTGTTTTGGGTGACTTCTATATGTCTTTGGATTGTTCTACAGGGTGTATTTATGAATGGATTGATTTGATACTAGGTATGCTTGTTTTGGGTGACTTCTATATGTCTTTGGATTGTTCTACAGGGTGCATTTATGAATGGATTGATTTGATACTAGGTATACATGTTTTGGGTGACTTCTATATGTCTTTGGATTGTTCTACAGGGTGCATTTATGAATGGATTGATTTGATACTAGGTATGCTTGTTTTGGGTGACTTCTATATGTCTTTGGATTGTTCTACAGGGTGCATTTATGAATGGATTGATTTGATACTAGGTATACATGTTTTGGGTGACTTCTATATGTCTTTGGATTGTTCTACAGGGTGCATTTATAAATAGATTGATTTGATACTAGGTATGCTTGTTTTGGGTGACTTCTATATGTCTTTGGATTGTTCTACAGGGTGCATTTATGAATGGATTGATTTGATACTAGGTATACATGTTTTGGGTGACTTCTATATGTCTTTGGATTGTTCTACAGGGTGCATTTATGAATGGATTGATTTGATACTAGGTATGCTTGTTTTGGGTGACTTCTATATGTCTTTGGATTGTTCTACAGGGTGCATTTATGAATGGATTGATTTGATACTAGGTATACATGTTTTGGGTGACTTCTATATGTCTTTGGATTGTTCTACAGGGTGCATTTATAAATAGATTGATTTGATACTAGGTATGCTTGTTTTGGGTGACTTCTATATGTCTTTGGATTGTTCTACAGGGTGCATTTATGAATGGATTGATTTGATACTAGGTATACATGTTTTGGGTGACTTCTATATGTCTTTGGATTGTTCTACAGGATGCATTTATGAATGGATTGATTTGATACTAGGTATGCTTGTTTTGGGTGACTTCTATATGTCTTTGGATTGTTCTACAGGGTGCATTTATGAATGGATTGATTTGATACTAGGTATGCTTGTTTTGGGTGACTTCTATATGTCTTTGGATTGTTCTACAGGGTGCATTTATGAATGGATTGATTTGATACTAGGTATACATGTTTTGGGTGACTTCTATATGTCTTTGGATTGTTCTACAGGGTGCATTTATAAATAGATTGATTTGATACTAGGTATGCTTGTTTTGGGTGACTTCTATATGTCTTTGGATTGTTCTACAGGATGCATTTATGAATGGATTGATTTGATACTAGGTATGCTTGTTTTGGGTGACTTCTATATGTCTTTGGATTGTTCTACAGGGTGCATTTATAAATAGATTGATTTGATACTAGGTATGCTTGTTTTGGGTGACTTCTATATGTCTTTGGATTGTTCTACAGGGTGCATTTATGAATGGATTGATTTGATACTAGGTATACATGTTTTGGGTGACTTCTATATGTCTTTGGATTGTTCTACAGGGTGCATTTATAAATAGATTGATTTGATACTAGGTATGCTTGTTTTGGGTGACTTCTATATGTCTTTGGATTGTTCTACAGGATGCATTTATGAATGGATTGATTTGATACTAGGTATGCTTGTTTGGGGTGACTTCTATATGTCTTTGGATTGTTCTACAGGGTGCATTTATGGATTGATTTGATACTAGGTATACTTGTTTTGGGTGACTTCTATATGTCTTTGGATTGTTCTACAGGTTGCATTTATGAATGGATTGATTTGATACTAGGTATACTTGTTTTGGGTGACTTCTATATGTCTTTGGATTGTTCTACAGGGTGCATTTATGAATGGATTGATTTGATACTTGGTATGCTTGTTTTGGGTGACTTCTATATGTCTTTGGATTGTTCTACAGGGTGCATTTATAAATAGATTGATTTGATACTTGGTATGCTTGTTTGGGGTGACTTCTATATGTCTTTGGATTGTTCTACAGGGTGCATTTATGAATGGATTGATTTGATACTTGGTATGCTTGTTTTGGGTGACTTCTATATGTCTTTGGATTGTTCTACAGGGTGCATTTATAAATAGATTGATTTGATACTTGGTATGCTTGTTTTGGGTGACTTCTATATGTCTTTGGATTGTTCTACAGGGTGCATTTATGAATGGATTGATTTGATACTTGGTATACTTGTTTTGGGTGACTTCTATATGTCTTTGGATTGTTCTACAGGGTGCATTTATAAATAGATTGATTTGATACTTGGTATGCTTGTTTTGGGTGACTTCTATATGTCTTTGGATTGTTCTACAGGGTGCATTTATGAATGGATTGATTTGATACTAGGTATGCTTGTTTTGGGTGACTTCTATATGTCTTTGGATTGTTCTACAGGGTGCATTTATGAATGGATTGATTTGATACTTGGTATGCTTGTTTTGGGTGACTTCTATATGTCTTTGGATTGTTCTACAGGGTGCATTTATAAATAGATTGATTTGATACTTGGTATGCTTGTTTTGGGTGACTTCTATATGTCTTTGGATTGTTCTACAGGGTGCATTTATGAATGGATTGATTTGATACTAGGTATACTTGTTTTGGGTGACTTCTATATGTCTTTGGATTGTCCTACAGGGTGCATTTATGAATGGATTGATTTGATACTTGGTATGCTTGTTTTGGGTGACTTCTATATGTCTTTGGATTGTCCTACAGGGTGCATTTATGAATGGATTGATTTGATACTTGGTATGCTTGTTTTGGGTGACTTCTATATGTCTTTGGATTGTTCTACAGGGTGCATTTATAAATAGATTGATTTGATACTTGGTATGCTTGTTTTGGGTGACTTCTATATGTCTTTGGATTGTCCTACAGGGTGCATTTATGAATGGATTGATTTGATACTTGGTATGCTTGTTTTGGGTGACTTCTATATGTCTTTGGATTGTCCTACAGGGTGCATTTATGAATGGATTGATTTGATACTTGGTATGCTTGTTTTGGGTGACTTCTATATGTCTTTGGATTGTTCTACAGGGTGCATTTATAAATAGATTGATTTGATACTTGGTATGCTTGTTTTGGGTGACTTCTATATGTCTTTGGATTGTCCTACAGGGTGCATTTATGAATGGATTGATTTGATACTTGGTATGCTTGTTTTGGGTGACTTCTATATGTCTTTGGATTGTCCTACAGGGTGCATTTATGAATGGATTGATTTGATACTTGGTATGCTTGTTTTGGGTGACTTCTATATGTCTTTGGATTGTCCTACAGGGTGCATTTATGAATGGATTGATTTGATACTTGGTATGCTTGTTTTGGGTGACTTCTATATGTCTTTGGATTGTCCTACAGGGTGCATTTATGAATGGATTGATTTGATACTTGGTATGCTTGTTTTGGGTGACTTCTATATGTCTTTGGATTGTTCTACAGGGTGCATTTATAAATAGATTGATTTGATACTAGGTATGCTTGTTTTGGGTGACTTCTATATGTCTTTGGATTGTCCTACAGGGTGCATTTATGAATGGATTGATTTGATACTTGGTATGCTTGTTTTGGGTGACTTCTATATGTCTTTGGATTGTTCTACAGGGTGCATTTATGAATGGATTGATTTGATACTAGGTATACTTGTTTTGGGTGACTTCTATATGTCTTTGGATTGTTCTACAGGGTGCATTTATGAATGGATTGATTTGATACTTGGTATGCTTGTTTTGGGTGACTTCTATATGTCTTTGGATTGTCCTACAGGGTGCATTTATGAATGGATTGATTTGATACTTGGTATACTTGTTTTGGGTGACTTCTATATGTCTTTGGATTGTTCTACAGTGTGTATTTATGAATGGATTGATTTGATACTAGGTATACTTGTTTTGGGTGACTTCTATATGTCTTTGGATTGTTCTACAGGGTGCATTTATGAATGGATTGATTTGATACTAGGTATACTTGTTTTGGGTGACTTCTATATGTCTTTGGATTGTTCTACAGGGTGCATTTATGAATGGATTGATTTGATACTTGGTATGCTTGTTTTGGGTGACTTCTATATGTCTTTGTATTGTTCTACAGGGTGTATTTATGAATGGATTGATTTGATACTAGGTATGCTTGTTTTGGGTGACTTCTATATGTCTTTGGATTGTTCTACAGGGTGCATTTATGAATGGATTGATTTGATACTTGGTATGCTTGTTTTGGGTGACTTCTATATGTCTTTGGATTGTTCTACAGGGTGCATTTATGAATGGATTGATTTGATACTTGGTATGCTTGTTTTGGGTGACTTCTATATGTCTTTGGATTGTTCTACAGGGTGCATTTATGAATGGATTGATTTGATACTAGGTATGCTTGTTTTGGGTGACTTCTATATGTCTTTGGATTGTTCTACAGGGTGCATTTATGAATGGATTGATTTGATACTAGGTATACTTGTTTTGGGTGACTTCTATATGTCTTTGGATTGTTCTACAGGATGCATTTATGGATTGATTTGATACTTGGTATGCTTGTTTTGGGTGACTTCTATATGTCTTTGGATTGTTCTACAGGGTGCATTTATGAATGGATTGATTTGATACTAGGTATGCTTGTTTTGGGTGACTTCTATATGTCTTTGGATTGTTCTACAGGATGCATTTATGGATTGATTTGATACTTGGTATGCTTGTTTTGGGTGACTTCTATATGTCTTTGAATTGTTCTACAGGGTGCATTTATGAATGGATTGATTTGATACTAGGTATGCTTGTTTTGGGTGACTTCTATATGTCTTTGGATTGTTCTACAGGATGCATTTATGGATTGATTTGATACTTGGTATGCTTGTTTTGGGTGACTTCTATATGTCTTTGGATTGTTCTACAGGGTGCATTTATGAATGGATTGATTTGATACTAGGTATGCTTGTTTTGGGTGACTTCTATATGTCTTTGGATTGTTCTACAGGATTCATTTATGAATGGATTGATTTGATACTAGGTATACTTGTTTGGGGTGACTTCTATATGTCTTTGGATTGTTCTACAGGGTGCATTTATGAATGGATTGATTTGATACTTGGTATGCTTGTTTTGGGTGACTTCTATATGTCTTTGGATTGTTCTACAGGTTGCATTTATGAATGGATTGATTTGATACATGGTATGCTTGTTTTGGGTGACTTCTATATGTCTGTGGATTGTTCTACAGGGTGCATTTATGAATGGATTGATTTGATACTAGGTATACTTGTTTTGGGTGACTTCTATATGTCTTTGGATTGTTCTACAGGGTGCATTTATGAATGGATTGATTTGATACTAGGTATACATGTTTTGGGTGACTTCTATATGTCTTTGGATTGTTCTACAGGGTGCATTTATAAATAGATTGATTTGATACTAGGTATGCTTGTTTTGGGTGACTTCTATATGTCTTTGGATTGTTCTACAGGATGCATTTATGAATGGATTGATTTGATACTAGGTATGCTTGTTTGGGGTGACTTCTATATGTCTTTGGATTGTTCTACAGGGTGCATTTATGGATTGATTTGATACTAGGTATACTTGTTTTGGGTGACTTCTATATGTCTTTGGATTGTTCTACAGGGTGCATTTATAAATAGATTGATTTGATACTAGGTATGCTTGTTTTGGGTGACTTCTATATGTCTTTGGATTGTTCTACAGGGTGCATTTATGAATGGATTGATTTGATACTAGGTATGCTTGTTTTGGGTGACTTCTATATGTCTTTGGATTGTTCTACAGGATGCATTTATGGATTGATTTGATACTTGGTATGCTTGTTTTGGGTGACTTCTATATGTCTTTGGATTGTTCTACAGGTTGCATTTATGAATGGATTGATTTGATACTAGGTATACTTGTTTTGGGTGACTTCTATATGTCTTTGGATTGTTCTACAGGGTGCATTTATGAATGGATTGATTTGATACTAGGTATACTTGTTTTGGGTGACTTCTATATGTCTTTGGATTGTTCTACAGGGTGCATTTATAAATAGATTGATTTGATACTAGGTATGCTTGTTTTGGGTGACTTCTATATGTCTTTGGATTGTTCTACAGGGTGCATTTATGAACGGATTGATTTGATACTTGGTATGCTTGTTTTGGGTGACTTCTATATGTCTTTGGATTGTTCTACAGGGTGCATTTATGAACGGATTGATTTGATACTAGGTATACTTGTTTTGGGTGACTTCTATATGTCTTTGGATTGTTCTACAGGGTGCATTTATGAATGGATTGATTTGATACTAGGTATACTTGTTTTGGGTGACTTCTATATGTCTTTGGATTGTTCTACAGGGTGCATTTATGAATGGATTGATTTGATACTAGGTATACTTGTTTTGGGTGACTTCTATATGTCTTTGGATTGTTCTACAGGGTGCATTTATAAATAGATTGATTTGATACTAGGTATGCTTGTTTTGGGTGACTTCTATATGTCTTTGGATTGTTCTACAGGGTGCATTTATGAATGGATTGATTTGATACTTGGTATGCTTGTTTTGGGTGACTTCTATATGTCTTTGGATTGTTCTACAGGGTGCATTTATAAATAGATTGATTTGATACTAGGTATGCTTGTTTTGGGTGACTTCTATATGTCTTTGGATTGTTCTACAGGGTGCATTTATAAATAGATTGATTTGATACTTGGTATGCTTGTTTTGGGTGACTTCTATATGTCTTTGGATTGTTCTACAGGGTGCATTTATGAATGGATTGATTTGATACTAGGTATGCTTGTTTTGGGTGACTTCTATATGTCTTTGGATTGTTCTACAGGGTGCATTTATGAATGGATTGATTTGATACTAGGTATGCTTGTTTTGGGTGACTTCTATATGTCTTTGGATTGTTCTACAGGATGCATTTATAAATAGATTGATTTGATACTAGGTATGCTTGTTTTGGGTGACTTCTATATGTCTTTGGATTGTTCTACAGGGTGCATTTATGAATGGATTGATTTGATACTAGGTATGCTTGTTTTGGGTGACTTCTATATGTCTTTGGATTGTTCTACAGGGTGCATTTATAAATAGATTGATTTGATACTTGGTATGCTTGTTTTGGGTGACTTCTATATGTCTTTGGATTGTTCTACAGGGTGCATTTATAAATAGATTGATTTGATACTAGGTATACTTGTTTTGGGTGACTTCTATATGTCTTTGGATTGTTCTACAGGGTGCATTTATGAATGGATTGATTTGATACTTGGTATGCTTGTTTTGGGTGACTTCTATATGTCTTTGGATTGTTCTACAGTGTGTATTTATGAATGGATTGATTTGATACTTGGTATGCTTGTTTTGGGTGACTTCTATATGTCTTTGGATTGTTCTACAGTGTGTATTTATGAATGGATTGATTTGATACTAGGTATACTTGTTTTGGGTGACTTCTATATGTCTTTGGATTGTTCTACAGGGTGCATTTATGAATGGATTGATTTGATACTTGGTATGCTTGTTTTGGGTGACTTCTATATGTCTTTGGATTGTTCTACAGGGTGCATTTATGAATGGATTGATTTGATACTAGGTATACTTGTTTTGGGTGACTTCTATATGTCTTTGGATTGTTCTACAGGGTGCATTTATGAATGGATTGATTTGATACTAGGTATGCTTGTTTTGGGTGACTTCTATATGTCTTTGGATTGTTCTACAGGATGCATGTATGGATTGATTTGATACTTGGTATGCTTGTTTTGGGTGACTTCTATATGTCTTTGGATTGTTCTACAGTGTGTATTTATGAATGGATTGATTTGATACTAGGTATGCTTGTTTTGGGTGACTTCTATATGTCTTTGGATTGTTCTACAGGGTGCATTTATGAATGGATTGATTTGATACTTGGTATACTTGTTTTGGGTGACTTCTATATGTCTTTGGATTGTTCTACAGTGTGTATTTATGAATGGATTGATTTGATACTAGGTATACTTGTTTTGGGTGACTTCTATATGTCTTTGGATTGTTCTACAGTGTGTATTTATGAATGGATTGATTTGATACTAGGTATACTTGTTTTGGGTGACTTCTATATGTCTTTGGATTGTCCTACAGGGTGCATTTATGAATGGATTGATTTGATACTTGGTATGCTTGTTTTGGGTGACTTCTATATGTCTTTGGATTGTTCTACAGTGTGTATTTATGAATGGATTGATTTGATACTTGGTATGCTTGTTTTGGGTGACTTCTATATGTCTTTGGATTGTCCTACAGTGTGTATTTATGAATGGATTGATTTGATACTAGGTATACTTGTTTTGGGTGACTTCTATATGTCTTTGGATTGTCCTACAGGGTGCATTTATGAATGGATTGATTTGATACTTGGTATGCTTGTTTTGGGTGACTTCTATATGTCTTTGGATTGTTCTACAGGGTGCATTTATAAATAGATTGATTTGATACTTGGTATGCTTGTTTTGGGTGACTTCTATATGTCTTTGGATTGTCCTACAGGGTGCATTTATGAATGGATTGATTTGATACTTGGTATGCTTGTTTTGGGTGACTTCTATATGTCTTTGGATTGTCCTACAGGGTGCATTTATGAATGGATTGATTTGATACTTGGTATGCTTGTTTTGGGTGACTTCTATATGTCTTTGGATTGTCCTACAGGGTGCATTTATGAATGGATTGATTTGATACTTGGTATGCTTGTTTTGGGTGACTTCTATATGTCTTTGGATTGTCCTACAGGGTGCATTTATGAATGGATTGATTTGATACTTGGTATGCTTGTTTTGGGTGACTTCTATATGTCTTTGGATTGTCCTACAGGGTGCATTTATGAATGGATTGATTTGATACTTGGTATGCTTGTTTTGGGTGACTTCTGTATGTCTTTGGATTGTTCTACAGGGTGCATTTATGGATTGATTTGATACTTGGTATGCTTGTTTTGGGTGACTTCTATATGTCTTTGGATTGTTCTACAGGGTGCATTTATGAATGGATTGATTTGATACTAGGTATACATGTTTTGGGTGACTTCTATATGTCTTTGGATTGTTCTACAGGATTCATTTATGAATGGATTGATTTGATACTAGGTATGCTTGTTTTGGGTGACTTCTGTATGTCTTTGGATTGTTCTACAGGGTGCATTTATGGATTGATTTGATACTAGGTATGCTTGTTTTGGGTGACTTCTATATGTCTTTGGATTGTTCTACAGGGTGCATTTATAAATAGATTGATTTGATACTTGGTATGCTTGTTTTGGGTGACTTCTATATGTCTTTGGATTGTTCTACAGGGTGCATTTATAAATAGATTGATTTGATACTTGGTATGCTTGTTTTGGGTGACTTCTATATGTCTTTGGATTGTCCTACAGGGTGCATTTATGAATGGATTGATTTGATACTTGGTATGCTTGTTTTGGGTGACTTCTATATGTCTTTGGATTGTTCTACAGGGTGCATTTATGAACGGATTGATTTGATACTAGGTATGCTTGTTTTGGGTGACTTCTGTATGTCTTTGGATTGTTCTACAGGGTGCATTTATGGATTGATTTGATACTAGGTATGCTTGTTTTGGGTGACTTCTATATGTCTTTGGATTGTTCTACAGGGTGCATTTATAAATAGATTGATTTGATACTTGGTATGCTTGTTTTGGGTGACTTCTATATGTCTTTGGATTGTTCTACAGGGTGCATTTATAAATAGATTGATTTGATACTAGGTATACTTGTTTTGGGGTGACTTCTATATGTCTTTGGATTGTTCTACAGGGTGCATTTATGGATTGATTTGATACTAGGTATACTTGTTTTGGGTGACTTCTATATGTCTTTGGATTGTTCTACAGGGTGCATTTATGAATGGATTGATTTGATACTAGGTATGCTTGTTTTGGGTGACTTCTATATGTCTTTGGATTGTTCTACAGGGTGCATTTATAAATAGATTGATTTGATACTAGGTATACTTGTTTTGGGGTGACTTCTATATGTCTTTGGATTGTTCTACAGGGTGCATTTATAAA
Organism: Pictodentalium vernedei; assembly: GCA_031216915.1. Taxonomy (NCBI): domain Eukaryota; kingdom Metazoa; phylum Mollusca; class Scaphopoda; order Dentaliida; family Dentaliidae; genus Pictodentalium; species Pictodentalium vernedei. Next base: position 458,637,537 of record CM062289.1, on the reverse strand, counting down.
TAGATTGATTTGATACTAGGTATACTTGTTTTGGGTGACTTCTATATGTCTTTGGATTGTTCTACAGGATGCATTTATGGATTGATTTGATACTTGGTATGCTTGTTTTGGGTGACTTCTATATGTCTTTGGATTGTTCTACAGGGTGCATTTATAAATAGATTGATTTGATACTTGGTATGCTTGTTTTGGGTGACTTCTATATGTCTTTGGATTGTTCTACAGGATGCATTTATGAATGGATTGATTTGATACTAGGTATACTTGTTTTGGGTGACTTCTATATGTCTTTGGATTGTTCTACAGGGTGCATTTATGGATTGATTTGATACTAGGTATACTTGTTTTGGGTGACTTCTATATGTCTTTGGATTGTTCTACAGGTTGCATTTATGGATTGATTTGATACTTGGTATGCTTGTTTTGGGTGACTTCTATATGTCTTTGGATTGTTCTACAGGGTGCATTTATGAATGGATTGATTTGATACTTGGTATACTTGTTTTGGGGTGACTTCTATATGTCTTTGGATTGTTCTACAGGGTGCATTTATGGATTGATTTGGTACTTGGTATGCTTGTTTTGGGTGACTTCTATATGTCTTTGGATTGTTCTACAGGGTGCATTTATAAATAGATTGATTTGATACTTGGTATGCTTGTTTTGGGTGACTTCTATATGTCTTTGGATTGTTCTACAGGGTGCATTTATAAATAGATTGATTTGATACTTGGTATGCTTGTTTTGGGTGACTTCTATATGTCTTTGGATTGTTCTACAGGGTGCATTTATAAATAGATTGATTTGATACTTGGTATGCTTGTTTTGGGTGACTTCTATATGTCTTTGGATTGTTCTACAGGGTGCATTTATAAATAGATTGATTTGATACTTGGTATGCTTGTTTTGGGTGACTTCTATATGTCTTTGGATTGTTCTACAGGGTGCATTTATGAATGGATTGATTTGATACTTGGTATGCTTGTTTTGGGTGACTTCTATATGTCTTTGGATTGTTCTACAGGGTGCATTTATAAATAGATTGATTTGATACTTGGTATGCTTGTTTTGGGTGACTTCTATATGTCTTTGGATTGTTCTACAGGGTGCATTTATGAATGGATTGATTTGATACTAGGTATGCTTGTTTTGGGTGACTTCTATATGTCTTTGGATTGTTCTACAGGGTGCATTTATGGATTGATTTGATACTAGGTATACTTGTTTTGGGTGACTTCTATATGTCTTTGGATTGTTCTACAGGGTGCATTTATAAATAGATTGATTTGATACTAGGTATGCTTGTTTTGGGTGACTTCTATATGTCTTTGGATTGTTCTACAGGGTGCATTTATGAATGGATTGATTTGATACTTGGTATACTTGTTTTGGGTGACTTCTATATGTCTTTGGATTGTTCTACAGTGTGTATTTATGAATGGATTGATTTGATACTAGGTATACTTGTTTTGGGTGACTTCTATATGTCTTTGGATTGTTCTACAGGGTGTATTTATGAATGGATTGATTTGATACTAGGTATACTTGTTTTGGGTGACTTCTATATGTCTTTGGATTGTTCTACAGGATGCATTTATGAATGGATTGATTTGATACTAGGTATACTTGTTTTGGGTGACTTCTATATGTCTTTGGATTGTTCTACAGGGTGCATTTATGAATGGATTGATTTGATACTAGGTATGCTTGTTTTGGGTGACTTCTATATGTCTTTGGATTGTTCTACAGGGTGCATTTATGGATTGATTTGATACTAGGTATACTTGTTTTGGGTGACTTCTATATGTCTTTGGATTGTTCTACAGGGTGCATTTATGAATGGATTGATTTGATACTAGGTATGCTTGTTTTGGGTGACTTCTATATGTCTTTGGATTGTTCTACAGGGTGCATTTATGAATGGATTGATTTGATACTTGGTATACTTGTTTTGGGTGACTTCTATATGTCTTTGGATTGTTCTACAGTGTGTATTTATGAATGGATTGATTTGATACTAGGTATACTTGTTTTGGGTGACTTCTATATGTCTTTGGATTGTTCTACAGGGTGCATTTATGAATGGATTGATTTGATACTTGGTATGCTTGTTTTGGGTGACTTCTATATGTCTTTGGATTGTTCTACAGTGTGTATTTATGAATGGATTGATTTGATACTAGGTATACTTGTTTTGGGTGACTTCTATATGTCTTTGGATTGTTCTACAGGGTGCATTTATGAATGGATTGATTTGATACTTGGTATACTTGTTTTGGGTGACTTCTATATGTCTTTGGATTGTTCTACAGTGTGTATTTATGAATGGATTGATTTGATACTAGGTATACTTGTTTTGGGTGACTTCTATATGTCTTTGGATTGTTCTACAGGATTCATTTATGAATGGATTGATTTGATACTAGGTATGCTTGTTTTGGGTGACTTCTATATGTCTTTGGATTGTTCTACAGGTTGCATTTATGAATGGATTGATTTGATACTAGGTATGCTTGTTTTGGGTGACTTCTATATGTCTTTGGATTGTTCTACAGGGTGCATTTATGAATGGATTGATTTGATACTAGGTATACTTGTTTTGGGTGACTTCTATATGTCTTTGGATTGTTCTACAGGGTGCATTTATGAATGGATTGATTTGATACTTGGTATACTTGTTTTGGGTGACTTCTATATGTCTTTGGATTGTTCTACAGTGTGTATTTATGAATGGATTGATTTGATACTAGGTATACTTGTTTTGGGTGACTTCTATATGTCTTTGGATTGTTCTACAGGATTCATTTATGAATGGATTGATTTGATACTAGGTATGCTTGTTTTGGGTGACTTCTATATGTCTTTGGATTGTTCTACAGGGTGCATTTATGAATGGATTGATTTGATACTAGGTATACATGTTTTGGGTGACTTCTGTATGTCTTTGGATTGTTCTACAGTGTGTATTTATGAATGGATTGATTTGATACTAGGTATACTTGTTTTGGGTGACTTCTATATGTCTTTGGATTGTTCTACAGGATTCATTTATGAATGGATTGATTTGATACTAGGTATGCTTGTTTTGGGTGACTTCTATATGTCTTTGGATTGTTCTACAGGTTGCATTTATGAATGGATTGATTTGATACTAGGTATGCTTGTTTTGGGTGACTTCTATATGTCTTTGGATTGTTCTACAGGGTGCATTTATGAATGGATTGATTTGATACTAGGTATACATGTTTTGGGTGACTTCTATATGTCTTTGGATTGTTCTACAGGGTGCATTTATGAATGGATTGATTTGATACTAGGTATGCTTGTTTTGGGTGACTTCTATATGTCTTTGGATTGTTCTACAGGGTGTATTTATGAATGGATTGATTTGATACTAGGTATACTTGTTTTGGGTGACTTCTATATGTCTTTGGATTGTTCTACAGTGTGTATTTATGAATGGATTGATTTGATACTAGGTATGCTTGTTTTGGGTGACTTCTATATGTCTTTGGATTGTTCTACAGGGTGCATTTATAAATAGATTGATTTGATACTTGGTATGCTTGTTTTGGGTGACTTCTATATGTCTTTGGATTGTTCTACAGGGTGCATTTATGAATGGATTGATTTGATACTAGGTATGCTTGTTTTGGGTGACTTCTATATGTCTTTGGATTGTTCTACAGGGTGCATTTATGAATGGATTGATTTGATACTAGGTATACTTGTTTTGGGTGACTTCTATATGTCTTTGGATTGTTCTACAGGGTGCATTTATAAATAGATTGATTTGATACTTGGTATGCTTGTTTTGGGTGACTTCTATATGTCTTTGGATTGTTCTACAGGGTGCATTTATGAATGGATTGATTTGATACTTGGTATGCTTGTTTTGGGTGACTTCTATATGTCTTTGGATTGTTCTACAGGGTGCATTTATAAATAGATTGATTTGATACTTGGTATGCTTGTTTTGGGTGACTTCTATATGTCTTTGGATTGTTCTACAGGGTGCATTTATGAATGGATTGATTTGATACTTGGTATGCTTGTTTTGGGTGACTTCTATATGTCTTTGGATTGTTCTACAGGGTGCATTTATGAATGGATTGATTTGATACTTGGTATGCTTGTTTTGGGTGACTTCTATATGTCTTTGGATTGTCCTACAGGGTGCATTTATAAATAGATTGATTTGATACTTGGTATGCTTGTTTTGGGTGACTTCTATATGTCTTTGGATTGTTCTACAGGGTGCATTTATGAATGGATTGATTTGATACTTGGTATGCTTGTTTTGGGTGACTTCTGTATGTCTTTGGATTGTCCTACAGGGTGTATTTATGAATGGATTGATTTGATACTAGGTATGCTTGTTTTGGGTGACTTCTATATGTCTTTGGATTGTTCTACAGGGTGCATTTATAAATAGATTGATTTGATACTAGGTATGCTTGTTTTGGGTGACTTCTATATGTCTTTGGATTGTTCTACAGGGTGCATTTATAAATAGATTGATTTGATACTTGGTATGCTTGTTTTGGGTGACTTCTATATGTCTTTGGATTGTTCTACAGGGTGCATTTATGAATGGATTGATTTGATACTAGGTATACTTGTTTTGGGTGACTTCTATATGTCTTTGGATTGTTCTACAGGGTGCATTTATGAATGGATTGATTTGATACTAGGTATGCTTGTTTTGGGTGACTTCTATATGTCTTTGGATTGTTCTACAGGATGCATTTATGGATTGATTTGATACTTGGTATGCTTGTTTTGGGTGACTTCTATATGTCTTTGGATTGTTCTACAGGATTCATTTATGAATGGATTGATTTGATACTTGGTATACTTGTTTTGGGGTGACTTCTATATGTCTTTGGATTGTTCTACAGGGTGCATTTATGAATGGATTGATTTGATACTAGGTATACTTGTTTTGGGTGACTTCTATATGTCTTTGGATTGTTCTACAGGGTGCATTTATAAATAGATTGATTTGATACTTGGTATGCTTGTTTTGGGTGACTTCTATATGTCTTTGGATTGTTCTACAGGGTGCATTTATAAATAGATTGATTTGATACTTGGTATGCTTGTTTTGGGTGACTTCTATATGTCTTTGGATTGTTCTACAGGGTGCATTTATAAATAGATTGATTTGATACTTGGTATGCTTGTTTTGGGTGACTTCTATATGTCTTTGGATTGTTCTACAGGGTGCATTTATGAATGGATTGATTTGATACTAGGTATGCTTGTTTTGGGTGACTTCTATATGTCTTTGGATTGTTCTACAGGGTGCATTTATAAATAGATTGATTTGATACTTGGTATGCTTGTTTTGGGTGACTTCTATATGTCTTTGGATTGTTCTACAGGGTGCATTTATAAATAGATTGATTTGATACTTGGTATGCTTGTTTTGGGTGACTTCTATATGTCTTTGGATTGTTCTACAGGGTGCATTTATGAATGGATTGATTTGATACTTGGTATGCTTGTTTTGGGTGACTTCTATATGTCTTTGGATTGTTCTACAGGGTGCATTTATAAATAGATTGATTTGATACTAGGTATGCTTGTTTTGGGTGACTTCTATATGTCTTTGGATTGTTCTACAGGGTGCATTTATGAATGGATTGATTTGATACTAGGTATGCTTGTTTTGGGTGACTTCTATATGTCTTTGGATTGTTCTACAGTGTGTATTTATGAATGGATTGATTTGATACTAGGTATGCTTGTTTTGGGTGACTTCTATATGTCTTTGGATTGTTCTACAGGGTGCATTTATGAATGGATTGATTTGATACTTGGTATGCTTGTTTTGGGTGACTTCTATATGTCTTTGGATTGTTCTACAGTGTGTATTTATGAATGGATTGATTTGATACTAGGTATGCTTGTTTTGGGTGACTTCTATATGTCTTTGGATTGTCCTACAGGGTGCATTTATGAATGGATTGATTTGATACTTGGTATGCTTGTTTTGGGTGACTTCTGTATGTCTTTGGATTGTTCTACAGGGTGCATTTATGGATTGATTTGATACTTGGTATGCTTGTTTTGGGTGACTTCTATATGTCTTTGGATTGTTCTACAGTGTGTATTTATGAATGGATTGATTTGATACTAGGTATGCTTGTTTTGGGTGACTTCTATATGTCTTTGGATTGTTCTACAGGATGCATTTATGAATGGATTGATTTGATACTAGGTATACTTGTTTTGGGTGACTTCTATATGTCTTTGGATTGTTCTACAGGATTCATTTATGAATGGATTGATTTGATACTAGGTATGCTTGTTTTGGGTGACTTCTATATGTCTTTGGATTGTTCTACGGGGTGCATTTATGGATTGATTTGATACTAGGTATGCTTGTTTTGGGTGACTTCTATATGTCTCTGGATTGTTCTACAGGGTGCATTTATGAATGGATTGATTTGATACTTGGTATGCTTGTTTTGGGTGACTTCTATATGTCTTTGGATTGTTCTACAGGGTGCATTTATGAATGGATTGATTTGATACTTGGTATACTTGTTTTGGGGTGACTTCTATATGTCTTTGGATTGTTCTACAGGGTGCATTTATGGATTGATTTGATACTTGGTATGCTTGTTTTGGGTGACTTCTATATGTCTTTGGATTGTTCTACAGGGTGCATTTATGAATGGATTGATTTGATACTTGGTATACTTGTTTTGGGTGACTTCTATATGTCTTTGGATTGTTCTACAGGGTGCATTTATGGATTGATTTGATACTTGGTATGCTTGTTTTGGGTGACTTCTATATGTCTTTGGATTGTTCTACAGGGTGCATTTATGAATGGATTGATGTGATACTAGGTATGCTTGTTTTGGGTGACTTCTATATGTCTTTGGATTGTTCTACAGGGTGCATTTATGAATGGATTGATTTGATACTTGGTATACTTGTTTTGGGGTGACTTCTATATGTCTTTGGATTGTTCTACAGGGTGCATTTATGGATTGATTTGATACTTGGTATGCTTGTTTTGGGTGACTTCTATATGTCTTTGGATTGTTCTACAGGGTGCATTTATAAATAGATTGATTTGATACTTGGTATGCTTGTTTTGGGTGACTTCTATATGTCTTTGGATTGTTCTACAGGGTGCATTTATAAATAGATTGATTTGATACTTGGTATGCTTGTTTTGGGTGACTTCTATATGTCTTTGGATTGTTCTACAGGGTGCATTTATAAATAGATTGATTTGATACTTGGTATGCTTGTTTTGGGTGACTTCTATATGTCTTTGGATTGTTCTACAGGGTGCATTTATAAATAGATTGATTTGATACTTGGTATGCTTGTTTTGGGTGACTTCTATATGTCTTTGGATTGTTCTACAGGGTGCATTTATAAATAGATTGATTTGATACTTGGTATGCTTGTTTTGGGTGACTTCTATATGTCTTTGGATTGTTCTACAGGGTGCATTTATGAATGGATTGATTTGATACTAGGTATACTTGTTTTGGGTGACTTCTATATGTCTTTGGATTGTTCTACAGGGTGCATTTATAAATAGATTGATTTGATACTTGGTATGCTTGTTTTGGGTGACTTCTATATGTCTTTGGATTGTTCTACAGGGTGCATTTATGGATTGATTTGATACTAGGTATACTTGTTTTGGGTGACTTCTATATGTCTTTGGATTGTTCTACAGGGTGCATTTATGAATGGATTGATTTGATACTAGGTATGCTTGTTTTGGGTGACTTCTATATGTCTTTGGATTGTTCTACAGGGTGCATTTATGAATGGATTGATTTGATACTTGGTATGCTTGTTTTGGGTGACTTCTATATGTCTTTGGATTGTTCTACAGGGTGCATTTATGGATTGATTTGATACTTGGTATGCTTGTTTTGGGTGACTTCTATATGTCTTTGGATTGTTCTACAGTGTGCATTTATGAATGGATTGATTTGATACTTGGTATGCTTGTTTTGGGTGACTTCTATATGTCTTTGGATTGTTCTACAGGGTGCATTTATGGTTTGATTTGATACTTGGTATGCTTGTTTTGGGTGACTTCTATATGTCTTTGGATTGTTCTACAGTGTGCATTTATGAATGGATTGATTTGATACTTGGTATGCTTGTTTTGGGTGACTTCTATATGTCTTTGGATTGTTCTACAGGGTGCATTTATGAATGGATTGATTTGATACTAGGTATGCTTGTTTTGGGTGACTTCTATATGTCTTTGGATTGTTCTACAGGGTGTATTTATGAATGGATTGATTTGATACTTGGTATGCTTGTTTTGGGTGACTTCTATATGTCTTTGGATTGTCCTACAGGGTGCATTTATAAATAGATTGATTTGATACTTGGTATGCTTGTTTTGGGTGACTTCTATATGTCTTTGGATTGTTCTACAGGGTGCATTTATGAATGGATTGATTTGATACTAGGTATACTTGTTTTGGGTGACTTCTATATGTCTTTGGATTGTTCTACAGGGTGCATTTATAAATAGATTGATTTGATACTAGGTATGCTTGTTTTGGGTGACTTCTATATGTCTTTGGATTGTTCTACAGGGTGCATTTATGAATGGATTGATTTGATACTAGGTATGCTTGTTTTGGGTGACTTCTATATGTCTTTGGATTGTTCTACAGGGTGCATTTATAAATAGATTGATTTGATTCTAGGTATGCTTGTTTTGGGTGACTTCTATATGTCTTTGGATTGTTCTACAGGGTGCATTTATGAATGGATTGATTTGATACTAGGTATGCTTGTTTTGGGTGACTTCTATATGTCTTTGGATTGTTCTACAGGGTGCATTTATAAATAGATTGATTTGATACTAGGTATGCTTGTTTTGGGTGACTTCTATATGTCTTTGGATTGTTCTACAGGATGCATTTATGGATTGATTTGATACTTGGTATGCTTGTTTTGGGTGACTTCTATATGTCTTTGGATTGTTCTACAGGGTGTATTTATGAATGGATTGATTTGATACTAGGTATGCTTGTTTTGGGTGACTTCTATATGTCTTTGGATTGTTCTACAGGGTGCATTTATGGATTGATTTGATACTAGGTATGCTTGTTTTGGGTGACTTCTATATGTCTTTGGATTGTTCTACAGGGTGCATTTATGGATTGATTTGATACTAGGTATACTTGTTTTGGGTGACTTCTATATGTCTTTGGATTGTTCTACAGGGTGCATTTATAAATAGATTGATTTGATACTTGGTATGCTTGTTTTGGGTGACTTCTATATGTCTTTGGATTGTTCTACAGGGTGCATTTATGAATGGATTGATTTGATACTAGGTATGCTTGTTTTGGGTGACTTCTATATGTCTTTGGATTGTTCTACAGGGTGCATTTATAAATAGATTGATTTGATACTTGGTATGCTTGTTTTGGGTGACTTCTATATGTCTTTGGATTGTTCTACAGGGTGCATTTATGAATGGATTGATTTGATACTTGGTATGCTTGTTTTGGGGTGACTTCTATATGTCTTTGGATTGTTCTACAGGGTGCATTTATAAATAGATTGATTTGATACTTGGTATGCTTGTTTGGGGTGACTTCTATATGTCTTTGGATTGTTCTACAGGGTGCATTTATAAATAGATTGATTTGATACTAGGTATACTTGTTTTGGGGTGACTTCTATATGTCTTTGGATTGTTCTACAGTGTGCATTTATGAATGGATTGATTTGATACTTGGTATGCTTGTTTTGGGGTGACTTCTATATGTCTTTGGATTGTTCTACAGGGTGCATTTATAAATAGATTGATTTGATACTTGGTATGCTTGTTTGGGGTGACTTCTATATGTCTTTGGATTGTTCTACAGGGTGCATTTATGAATGGATTGATTTGATACTAGGTATGCTTGTTTTGGGTGACTTCTATATGTCTTTGGATTGTTCTACAGGGTGCATTTATGAATGGATTGATTTGATACTAGGTATGCTTGTTTTGGGTGACTTCTATATGTCTTTGGATTGTTCTACAGGGTGCATTTATAAATAGATTGATTTGATACTAGGTATACTTGTTTTGGGTGACTTCTATATGTCTTTGGATTGTTCTACAGGGTGCATTTATGAATGGATTGATTTGATACTAGGTATACTTGTTTTGGGTGACTTCTATATGTCTTTGGATTGTTCTACAGGGTGCATTTATAAATAGATTGATTTGATACTAGGTATACATGTTTTGGGTGACTTCTATATGTCTTTGGATTGTTCTACAGGGTGCATTTATAAATAGATTGATTTGATACTAGGTATGCTTGTTTTGGGTGACTTCTATATGTCTTTGGATTGTTCTACAGGATGCATTTATGAATGGATTGATTTGATACTAGGTATACTTGTTTTGGGTGACTTCTATATGTCTTTGGATTGTTCTACAGGGTGCATTTATGAATGGATTGATTTGATACTTGGTATGCTTGTTTTGGGTGACTTCTATATGTCTTTGGATTGTTCTACAGGGTGCATTTATAAATAGATTGATTTGATACTTGGTATGCTTGTTTTGGGTGACTTCTATATGTCTTTGGATTGTTCTACAGGGTGCATTTATGAATGGATTGATTTGATACTAGGTATGCTTGTTTTGGGTGACTTCTATATGTCTTTGGATTGTTCTACAGGATGCATTTATGGATTGATTTGATACTTGGTATACTTGTTTTGGGTGACTTCTATATGTCTTTGGATTGTTCTACAGTGTGCATTTATGAATGGATTGATTTGATACTAGGTATGCTTGTTTTGGGTGACTTCTATATGTCTTTGGATTGTTCTACAGGATGCATTTATGGATTGATTTGATACTTGGTATACTTGTTTTGGGTGACTTCTATATGTCTTTGGATTGTTCTACAGGGTGCATTTATGAATGGATTGATTTGATACTTGGTATGCTTGTTTTGGGTGACTTCTATATGTCTTTGGATTGTTCTACAGGGTGCATTTATAAATAGATTGATTTGATACTTGGTATGCTTGTTTTGGGTGACTTCTATATGTCTTTGGATTGTTCTACAGGGTGCATTTATGAATGGATTGATTTGATACTAGGTATGCTTGTTTTGGGTGACTTCTATATGTCTTTGGATTGTTCTACAGGGTGCATTTATGAATGGATTGATTTGATACTTGGTATGCTTGTTTTGGGTGACTTCTATATGTCTTTGGATTGTTCTACAGGGTGCATTTATAAATAGATTGATTTGATACTTGGTATGCTTGTTTTGGGTGACTTCTATATGTCTTTGGATTGTTCTACAGGGTGCATTTATGAATGGATTGATTTGATACTAGGTATGCTTGTTTTGGGTGACTTCTATATGTCTTTGGATTGTTCTACAGGATGCATTTATGGATTGATTTGATACTTGGTATGCTTGTTTTGGGGTGACTTCTATATGTCTTTGGATTGTCCTACAGGGTGCATTTATGAATGGATTGATTTGATACTTAGTATACTTGTTTTGGGTGACTTCTATATGTCTTTGGATTGTCCTACAGGGTGCATTTATGGATTGATTTGATACTAGGTATGCTTGTTTTGGGGTGACTTCTATATGTCTTTGGATTGTTCTACAGTGTGCATTTATGAATGGATTGATTTGATACTTGGTATGCTTGTTTTGGGGTGACTTCTATATGTCTTTGGATTGTTCTACAGGGTGCATTTATAAATAGATTGATTTGATACTTGGTATACTTGTTTTGGGTGACTTCTATATGTCTTTGGATTGTTCTACAGTGTGCATTTATGAATGGATTGATTTGATACTAGGTATGCTTGTTTTGGGTGACTTCTATATGCGAGCTGTCTTCCATTTCCATCGAAAAATATTGCCCTTAGCAACTACCTTCAACTTTGCCATTTTGTCTCTCGACAATTTTCTTTGGAACACCGGACAGTTCACCTCTATCATTCGATCGCTTTGAAACATGGGGTGCTTGTTTGAAGTGACCTCTAGATGTGAGCTTTGATTTTCTTTCATTTGTCTCAAGCAAAGACCTTTGAACTCATTGTATTTGTGCATCAACATTTTGAGTTTATGAATGGATTAGTTTGAAACTTGGTATCTATATATGGGGTAACCTCTAGATGTGAGCTATCGATTTTCTTCTATTTCCTTCAAAAACATTGCTGTCAGCAATGATCTTTAAAATCAGTGCATTTGTGTATCAACATATTGCTTTGGTATGCCCTACAGGGCACATTTATGAATGGTTTGCTTTGAAACTTGGTTCATGTTCATCCGAAACCTGTTGCCGTAGCAACGGCCTTTGAACTTGATGCATTTGTGCATCAACATATTCATTTGGCATGCTCTATAGGGCACATTTATGAATAGATTGCTTTGAAACTTGGAATGCATGTTCAGGGTAACCTCTAGATGGGAGCTATTGATTTTCTTTCATTTCCATCAAAAACATTGTTGTTAGCACCAGCCTTTGAACTTTGTGCATTTGTGCAGCAACTTATCCCTTTTGCACTCCCTACAGGGCACATTTATGAATTTGCATAAAAAATAAAAAAACAAACATTGCCACTACCAACAAACTTCAAACTTAGTACATTTGTGCATTAACATCTTCCTTTGGCACGCCTCAGAGGGCACATTCATTATCGGGTTGTTTTGAAACTTGGTATGCTTATTATGCCCCCAACTTGAAAAGTCAAAGGAGTATCTAGTGGAGACCTCCGTCCATTTGTTCGTCCGTCTGTTCATCCATCCATTCGTCCATCCATTCATCCATACCAACACTTTTCCTTGTATCCCAGCCACTGCTACTCCAATTTGAATGATATTTGGTGTTGTGTTAGAGCATCATGAGGGAATGATACCTGAATAGTGTGAGTTTCTTCCACACATTTTTTCCAGAGTTATGGCCCTTTTTCACTCTTTTGACATAGAGAATTTTTTGGTGAGTCAGGGCATTGGCTTTGCATTGCCCCTCTTGTTCAGTGTGACTAAGATAGGAGCTTTCGATTTTCTTTTCATTTCCATAAAAAAACTGTTCCTGTTAGTAACAACCTTTCAATTTAGTGCATTTGTGCATCAGCATTCTTCTTTGACATTGCCTACAGGGTGCATTTAACATTGGATTGTTTTTGAACTTGGTGTGCGCAATAGGTGAGCCCTTCAGATACGAGCTATCGATTAGCTTTCATTTCTGTAAAAAAAGTTGCCATTTACAATTTCCTTTAAACTTACTGCATTTGTGTATCAACATTCTTCCTTTAGCCATCCCTACAGTTTATATTTAAAAATGCATGGATTTTTGTGCACACACAATGCTGTTATGTTGAAGTTTCACCAAATAACATTGGAACCAGTGATCTTCAATTTTGCCATTTCACTTATAACTTACCAAGTTCAAGTTTGTCAAGTTGAGCTTCAGTGTCATTGACATTTTCATTTTGCATTAATATGGCTTCAGAAATATTCCAAAAATATTGTACGAGAGACAGTAAAAAATGTGACCTATGAAATCAGTTTGTCTGATGATGTACTTATTGGTAGCAAAACAAGACATCAACATGACCATGATATGTAATAATAGAGACTTTTGAAATCAGTTTGTCTGATGATGTACTTATTGGTAGCAAAACAAGACATCAACATGACCATGATATGTAATAATAGAGACTTTTGAAATCAGTTTGTCTGATGATGTACTTATTGGTAGCAAAACAAGACAGCAACATGACCATGATATGTAATAATAGAGACTTATCAGTGTCAGCAGTGAAATGATCTGACCGATAATTATTCAAAAAGTGAATTCTATCTAAGTTCCATCAATTTTATGGTCTCTACTTCTTGCCAAAAGGCATGCCAATTGAACCACAAGAGATCAAGGCATTTACAAAATTGGAAAGCCCTCATTCTGAGCAGGAAGTGCAAAATATTTTGGGAGTGTTGAATTTCTCAACATGGTTCATTCCCAGTTTTTCAACCTTAACAGCACCTTTGCAAGAAATGATGTGTAAGGATGTTAAATTTCAAGAGTGATCAAAACAAGAAAATGCCTTAAATAAAGAAAAGCACAGACTAATAATCATCCCATTTGGACAAATTTGGTTTTACATAAAGAAACAGAAATTTATGTGGATGCCTCACCAGTTAGTCTTGGCATTATAGTACAACAAAGTTAAAATTATTGCATATGGGAGGAGGTTGTTAACCAATACTTAACAGCTTGATTATGGGAAGAGGTTGTTAACCAATACTGAACAGCTTAATTATGGGAGGAGGTCATTAACCAATACTGAACAGCTTGATTATGGGAGGAGGTTGTTAACCAATACTGAACAGCTTGATTATGAAGCCCTAGCCATAGTGTGGGGTGTCAGAATATTTACATTTCTATGTTTATGGTCAGGCCACTACTGTCTACTCAAACCACTTCTGGGGTTATTTGGTAAACCAAAAGCTAAACCACCTCCCATGTTAGAACGCTGGTCCCTATGCATACAAAATTATTACTTTAATTTACAATATAGAAAAGAAAATCCTGTCGATTACCTTTCACGTCATCCACTCAGTGAACCAAATACTGATACTGAAACTGAATGGAAGAGTACATAAGGTTTCTTGTTGGGAATGCTATTCCAAAAGCAATGAATTTACAAGATGTTAAAGGGAAAACCAAAAATGATGAAGTGTTAAAAAATGTCATAAAGTGGTGTATTCAAACTGGTAAATGGCATGATCATGATGTGGAAATGTCCCCATATTCAAAAATGAACAAAAAAGGTATTATGTTGAAACAAACCTGTCTAGTTTTGCCCCAAAGTCTACATCAGCGTGCAGTAGATATATAGAGGATATGGAATGAGTGTTTTTCTCATATAATATTTATGAAATGAGTCTAAGAATTTTCTGTTTGGGCTCGCCAGAGGCTCGCCCAAATGGAAAATTCGGACACAACATCAGCATAGTCATCGTTTGACATGTATGTGGTTTTGTGCTCCACGTTACTATTTTCTCTTCGAAATGTTATGGTCACGACCCCCATTCCGATATCGCAGCCTCATATCATAATATTATAAATGTTAAGGGTATTTTCAAAATTTGGGGGATGTCCATGTTTAGGGAGACCCTTCAAATGTCCTGCGTCTGTGACGTTGTGTGAGTTGGGAGAATCTGCAGTGCGTACTCTATTAAGGATGGCTTATATTGTATTAAAAAGTCATATTAAGTTCCAATACTACAAATATCGTAATTTTCTTTTTATTGTGGACATTATTGGAGTACGCTTTTATTGACGGTGCTCATAGAAAACAAATCCAGCCAAAAATAAAGAACTATATTTTTCCTGTGGTGAATTCACAGTACGATGAGCGATGCGTCTCAGTCACAACGCTTTTCGAAGTTGAAATTCCTTTGATTTAACCATTTGTTGCAGAATCATTTGTGTTTTTTGTGCATGTGTGAGTCATATGATAAATAGAATATGAAATGAGTGTTTTTCACGTATAATATTTATGAAACTTGTCTGAATTTTCCGTAGACTCGTTTCATAAATGTTATATGAGAAAAACTCTCATTCCATATCCTCTATATATCTATTGCACGCTGATGTAGACTTTGGGGCAAAACTAGACAGGTTTGTTTCAACATAATACCTTTATGGCTCACAGTGAATTCTTTTGTGTTCCAGTTTGAATATGGGGACATTTCCACAGCATGATCATGCCATTTACCAGTTTATGAGGACGAGTATATGAGAAACACACTCATTCCATATCCTCTATATATGTGAATATCAATGAATTTTTAAGAAATTACCATTTCACTCCACATTGCTCTACAAACATTACTCCAGCGGAAGCACTGTTTGGCAGACCAGTTAAAAGTAAACCGCCCCATATCAGGAAAAATGTCAGTATTTAAACACAAAATACAACAGAATGACTGAAAAGCAAAAAACAAAATTAAATTCTATGAAGAAAGCAGAAGAAACATTCAGCAGAATGCAATCCAAAAAGGTGATACAGTTCTGCTGAGAAACAAAAATGATTATTAGGGCAAATTGAAGCCAAAATATGACCCAAACCGATTTTTTGTTGTCAATACTAAGGGTTCTAGGATTGTTGCACAAAGATGGGGTGAGACAAAGATCAGAAATAGTTTTCACTTCAAAGTTGTTAAAATCAAAGAGGAACCATGTAGTGTGGTAAATGAAAATGACTTTGACTATGATCCAACTATTGAAAGCACAGCACCCAATGAGAACATCTGCCAGTAAGTAGACAATCCTCAAACTTCATCACCCAGGCAGAGATACCTTAACAAGATAGGATCAAGACCCTCATACCTTAAAAACTATGTATGAAACTACTCTCATGTTTTACGTTATACATGTAGTGTATTATTATATGACAGAAAAATCTGTATCCATTTCTTTGGCATTCGATAACTTGAAAAATATTGCTTGGATTGTCAAGTTACCATTTGCATAAAGAAACAATGATATTTCAACTCATTGATAATGGTTACCTGTGACTAGAATTTTGGATCTGAGGATCGTATAATTACATGACTGTGTTTTATATATTCTCGTTATTAATTTCAACCACATTTTCATTGTATTTTGTATATTCTCCGTGTTCGTGTGCAACTTTCGTGTACCGCACTGTTTGGACATGTAATTTTTGGTTCACCAACGTTAGTTGTGTGAGCCTATGGCATAGCCCTCATGTTGGCGTCGGCGTCCGCTCTAAAATATTTTGAACTTTTGTGTACAGGTTTTGATTTTTTGGCTTTTTAAAAATTTTTTTAGTTTCTGCATATTGCTATGGTGGTTCACTATAACATTTAACTCTTTTCCAGGGTATTTTGTCTTAATTTTAACCCTTTGAATCAAATTTTAGACTTATTTTGATGTTTGCGTGCAGGTTTTGATGTTTTTTAGTCGAGTTGTGACGAAGTCAAACTCGACTTATAGTTTGGTGAATGGCGGGCGGGCGGGCGGGCGGGCAGGCAGACGTAAACAATTGGTTTCCGGATGATAACTTGATAGTGGTTCAACTCACATTCATTAAACTTCATACGTAGGTTGGTCTTGGTGGGAGGAAGAACCCTATTGATTTTGGACATGCTACGTTGAAGGTCAAGGTCACAGTGACCTTGAACGTAGTAAATCTTAAACAATTGGTTTCCGGATGATAACTTGATAATGGTTCAACTCACATTCATGAAACCTCATATGTAGATTGGCCTTGGTGAGGGGAAGAACCCAATTGATTTTGGACTCGCTACGTCAAAGGTCAAGGTCAACGTGACCTTGAACATAGTAAATCTCAACAATTCCTTTCCGGATGATAACTTGATAGTAGTTCAACCTACATTCATGAAACTTCATAGGTGGGTTGGCCTTGGTGCGAGGAAGAACTCTATTGATCTTGGACTCACCAGATCAAAGGTCAAGGTCACAGTGAATTTTAACATAGTATATCACAACAATTGGTTTCCGATGATAACTTGATAGTGGTTCAACCTAGAGTCATGAAACTTCATAGATGTGTTGGCCTTGGTGCGAGGAACTGTTGTCACAACTCGACATTGGATCGGTGATCCTGAGCGGCATTTTTTTTCCTTTCTTCCAAGTGGAGATTTACCTTGCAGCATATGTCCATGCTTTCTATTGTATGTAAACATGCATCTTAGGGCTATGTTTGTATTATTTAACCCTTTTCCTGCTGAATTACTTCAATTTTGGACTTTTATGTACAGCTTTTGGACTTATGCTTACAGCTTCTTACTTTTATGTACAGGTTGTGATAAAAAAACCAATTTCAAGTGAGGTTGACCTCACTGCATATTGCAGTGGTGGTTATTATAACATTGATATCTTTCCAGTGCATTTTAAAAAAAATTTTAACCCTTTGAATAGATTTTTAGACTTATTTTGATGTTTGCGTGCAGGTTTTCATGTTTTGTTTTTTTTCCTTTCTTCCAAGTGTAGAGTTTCTGCATATTGCTATGGTGGTTCACTATAACATTTAACTCTTTTCCAGGGTATTTTGTCTTAATTTTAACCCTTTGAATCAAATTTTAGACTTATTTTGATGTTTGCGTGCAGGTTTTGATGTTTTTTTTTTCCTTTCTTCCAAGTGGAGATTTACTCAGCAGCATATGTCCATGCTTTCTATTGTATGTAAACATGCATCTTAGGGCTATGTTTGTATTATTTAACCCTTTTCCTGCTGAATTACTTCAATTTTGGACTTTTATGTACAGCTTTTGGACTTAGGCTTACAGCTTTTTACTTTTATGTACAGGTTGTGATAAAAAAAAACAATTTCAAGTGAGGTTGACCTCACTGCATATTGCAGTGGTGGTTATTATAACATTGATATCTTTCCAGTGCATTTTTAAAAATTTTTTAACCCTTTGAATAGATTTTTAGACTTATTTTGACGTTTGCGTGCAGGTTTTCATGGATTTTTTTTTCCTTTCTTCCAAGTGTAGAGTTTCTGCATATTGCTGTAGTGGTTCACTATAACATTTAACTCTTTTCCAGGGTATTTTGTCTTAATTTTAACCCTTTGAATCAAATTTTAGACTTATTCTGATGTTTGCGTGCAGGTTTTGAGGTTTTTTTTTTCCCTTTCTTCCAAGTGGAGATTTACCTTGCACCATATGTCCATGCTTTCTATTGCATGTAAACATGCATCTTAGGGCTATGTTTGTATTATTTAACCCTTTTCCTGCTGAAATACTTCATTTTTGGACTTTTATGTACAGCTTTTGGACTTAGGCATACAGCTTCTTACTTTTATGTACGGGTTGTGATAAAAAAACCAATTTCAAGTGAGGTTGACCTCACTGCATATTGCAGTGGTGGTTATTATAACATTGATACCTTTCCAGTGCATTTTTAAAAAAATTTTAACCCTTTGAATAGATTTTTAGACTTATTTTGACGTTTGCGTGCAGGTTTTCATGGGTTTTTTTTTCCTTTCTTCCAAGTGTAGATTTACCTTGTAGCATATGTCCATGCTTTCTATTGTATGTAAACATGCATCTTAGGGCTACGTTGTATTCTTTAACCCTTTTCCTGCTTAATTACTTCAATTTTGGACTTCTTTTGTTTACAGGTTTGGATTTTTGTGCTTTTAAAAAAATTTTTTTCTTCTTTGCATATTGCTGTGGGGGTTCACGATAACATTTAACTCTTTTCCAGGGTATTTCGTCTTAATTTTAACCCTTTGAATCAAATTTTGGACTTATTTTGATGTTTGTGTGCAGGTTTTGATGTTTTTTTTTACTTTTGTGTGCAGGTTTTGAGGTTTGTCTTTCTTTTTTTCAAAGTGGAGACTTACCTTGTAGCATATTGCCATGGTTCCTATTTTATGTTAGCATGCTTCTTAGGGGTTATTATTATATTATTTAACCCTTTAGCTGCTTATTTTCCTTAATTTTGGACTTTTGTGTGCAAGTTTTGAACTTTTTTTTTGTTACTCCAGCCACCCCTTTACATTGGCCACCTGTTGGTGAGCCACGGGGTACTGATACCCCCTCTAGTTTAGTTGATAAATTTATGTTATCCTTTTGGATATTATTATTATTATTGGAGTTAGGTGTCAGTGGGGGGCTGTATAGACAGGATTTCTCCTCTCCATTGAGGGCAGAATTTCTGTTTTTTGGGTCCCTGTTGGCTGTCTGGTTCAGTTGTGTTCCTGCCGGTCATTTAATTTCTGCCACCTTTCTCTCGTAGTTGGGGATGTTCTACTTTCTACATCTGTTGAGTTTACCTTTTTATGTGTACCCATACTATGTATGGTACACATAATGCCGGCATCCGGGTGGCCATCCATGGTTCGTCCATCGTTTGTCCATCCACCTGTCCATCCATCCATCTGTCCATCTGTCTGTCTGGCGTCCGTATCCATTTCTTTGGCATTCGATAGCTTGAAAAATATTGCATGGATTGTCAGGTTACTTTATATTTGTGTTCAGGTTACTGATGTGCCGAGCTGTATAGTTTTTGGTGTAAATCTGATAATTTGATCTTGAGTTATTAACCCTTTATCCTTCAAATTGAAAATTCCTCCAATCCCTTTGGTATGAGATAACTCGAAAAATATTGTATGGATTGTCAAGTTACTTTATATTTGTGTTCAGGTTACTGATGTGCCGAGCTGTATAATTTTTGGTGTAAATCTGATAATTTGATCTTGAGTTATCAACCCTTTATCCTTCAAATTGAAAATTCCTCCAATCCCTTTGGCATGAGATAACTCGAAAAATATCAATCCATTTGTCATTTTACTTCATATATGTATTCAGGTTACTGATGTGCCGAGCTGTATAGTTTTTGGTGTAAATCTGATAATTTGATCCTGTGATATTAACCCTTTATCCTTCAAATTGAGAACTCCTCCAATCCATTTCTTCGGCATGCATTAACTCAATAAATATTAATCTGATTATCAGGTTACTTTATATATGTATTCAGGTTACTGATGTGCTATGCGGTATAGTTTTTTATGTAAATCTAATAATTTGATCCGGAGATATTAACCCATTATCCATCAAATTAGGAACTCCTCCAATCCATTTCTATATGTACCCATACCATGTATGGTGTACATAACGTTGGCATCCAGGGTGGCCCTCCGTCATACAGCTTTCTACTAGTTGGGCGTATGGGTACACATCTCATGATTTCATCAGCCTATTTTCTTCTACTGCTCTTTCCTCTGTTATGCCCAGGACTGTTCCTTGTGGGCAATGCCTTTTGCCCAAGCATGTGGACGATTCCCATGCTTCTTGTTCCATTTGTGATGGGTGTTCTTCAGATCGACCCTGTGGGCTCTGTGGGTCTTGGTCATCCACTTCTTGGGCTTCTGTGAACTGTGTGGTGCACTCTTGTGGCCGTTCCTCCTGCACCCGTGGGAAAGGGGAACGCTGTCGTTCGGTGCCTCCCGACACGACCACGTCTGGTGAGAGCTATACCCCCTCCATGAGGGATGTGCAGTCTTTTCCTGTGGTGGATACTGCAGGAGTTGTTGAGTTGTCCGGGTTCTGGGACTGTGGTCCCTCTCCAGTCGACATCTGAGGGTGTCACTGGGGTTGTGACTCCTTCTGTGGAGCCAAGCTCGGTTGCTCTCTCCACTTTTCCACCGGTTTCAACAGCTCCCGATGTATCTGCTGCTTCTGCTGTTCCGTCAGGAACATCATCGGTCACCATTTCAGCCAGTCTCGGCTTATCCCTGCAGGGATCTGCAGAGATGTCTGGTAGTGTGGACGTGGGATATCAGCCTCAGCCTTCCCCGACTTCAACTCGGCAAAGTCAGAAGGGGTTCATTGGATTCGATGTTCATGGTGGGGGTCACCATGGACTCTGTTGCGTTTCCGTCCACGCATTCTGGTCCCATGGCAAGTTTTGCAGGACAGACACTTTTTATGCAGCCTGGACCTTCTGTCCCTCAGAGGTCAGCGACGACTCTCCTGAGTTCCTGCACTTCAGATCCTCAGGGTATTTCATACCCCTATGAGCATCTGCATTGAGATGTTTCGGCTGCCACCCATCGCCCTGCATCGGGTTTACTAGAGGATCATGCCCCTTCACTGGTTAAAAGGGTCAGGAGTGAAGCCACTTTGCCAGTTCATTTCCACGTTGAACCGGCTGACATAGGCCGTGAGCTTAGGGAGGCCCTCTCCTTGCTCACTCAGGTTCTTTTCAAGAGCTTTCCCGTTGCCTCCAGCAAGGCTACTAGTGGTTTCCAGGCGCCCCCCACAGCGCCACCTCCCGGGATTGGAAGCAGGCCATTTTCTGATCCCCCTGGTGTGCCTACACCATGGGAGGCATCGGCTGGTTTGCCAGTGATGGGCTATGTGTCTTCCGACCCAGAGGATGGGTCAGACATATCTGACGTCGAGAGCCAACAGTCTTCTGACTTGGGGGCAGCTCTTGACTTTGTGTTTGAGTTACTTGTGTATCTCAAACCGTCGGACCAGCCGACGGTATCAGCCAAGCCACGATCATCAGTCACGCACCTACGGTCTGTGGAGCAACCTGCTTCTGGGCACCTTCGACTGTACCAGTTGGTACAGGTGGTTGAAGTGTTTGCAGCTTTGGACTCAAACCTGAGTTCCAAGGCTATGAAGACTTTGTTCTTCACCAGGTCTGATACCTTTTTGCCTCCAGTGCATTATCTTTCTGATCACAAGTCGGCCGTTATTCCTATGGCCACTCTGGAGTCTCTGTTGGGCTTATCGAGAGAGATGCTGGGCATGCTTTCTCTCTCGGATCACGTTGTCTCTGCTTTGGCTGCTTATCTGCCTCCAGGTAAGTTTGACAATGTACAGGCTCCTTTGCGTGTGATTTCCAGGGTGCTCATGCATCTTACTCACATGCATGCATGTAACATGGCTAACTTGGAATTAGTTTGCTGGGACGCTGTGTTGGACACAGGCCATTCCCTTCCTGAGGGGCAGCGAGCTGCTCTTCGATCCGCTTCTTTGGCCCACGACTATTCCATGGTTCTGTGGTGATGGTCCGGAATGATGTCCTGCATCATTCCAAAGATCAGCTGCTGCTTCGCCAGCATGATGAGCCTTCCGTTGGAGGCAGGGGGCCATTCTAAGCCTAACAATTGCCCTTCTGTTTCCTCTGTGAAGCCAAGGGCTGATCCTCCTGCCGCCACTTTTACTTCTTTTTTTTACATCGGCAGACCAGAGGTAGGACTCAGGATCCTTCATCTAGTAGAGGAGGTGGCTTCTCTTCTCGCGCGCCTCGCTGGGGCCCGAAATGAAGGTCCTCACCTCATCCCAGGTTGGAGGAAGGATATCAGAGTTTGCAGACCACTGGGCCACAATCACATCCGATCCTTGGGTGTTAAATGTTGTTTGGTCCGAGCTGCGAATATCCTTCCGGAGGCACCCCACTCTGTCGAGAGTGCCTCTTCCAACACAAGTTCTTTCAGACATTTCATGTTGGGGAACTTTTGATCATGGAGATAGACAATCTCCTGTCAAAGGGGGCGATCGAGGTCATCAAGAACATTCATTCAGTGGGATTTTATTCCTGTCTGTTCTTCGAGCCGACTCCCACCGGTTATCGATCTGAGTATCCTGAACCTGAACCAGTCTATCATTGCTCCCAAGTTCAGCATAGAGAGTTTCAGGTCAGTTTGTCGCTCCATTCACCAGGAAGATTTCACTTCCAGCATCGACCTGCTAGACGCTTACTTTCACGCTCCGATTCATCGGAAATTGCGAAATCGCCAAAGTATCTCAGGTTCACTTTTCTGGGGCGAGTTTACCAGTTCAAGGCCATGCCTTTCGGCCTCAACCTGGCTCCTTGGGCCTTCACCTGACTGATGTCACATGTGATAGCCTTCCATCGCACACAGGCGACTACTTTGGTATATCTGAACGATATCCTCCAGAGGCATTCCAATGCCTCTTTTCTGGAGTCAGATGTTGATACACAGTTGAGCCTGCTTATGTTGCTAGGGTTCAGAGTCAACGAGGAGAAGTCGGACCTGGTCCCTTCTCAGTTGTTTTGTCATCTGGGGATGGACTTCCGTACTCAGCCGAATATGGTGGCAGTTTCCCAGATGAGGGCTGTGATTCTCTTAGCTTTTGCCCTGACTCTGTCCCAGTCCACATCCGCGACAGCTCGGAGTATTCTCCGGCTGCTCAGTCTCTGCGGTTCCGTGACGGATCTCATTCCTCTAGGTCGGCTGCATGTCAGACCTCTCCAACACTTTCTGCTCTGTCGTTGGAGGCTGAATGTCGATCCTCTGGATCCGGTGCATCAGTCACCAGACTCTCTTCATCATCACCTTCTCCCCTGGATGGATGTTCAGTGGATTATGCAGTGAGTCCCGTTGGACTTGCCCACGTCCGATCGTGTTCTGACAGCAGGGATGCTAGCGATCTCGAATGGGGTGCGATGTTGGTTCCTCTTGGTCTTTCCCTTCATGGGGTATGGACCAGGATCAAGCAGCTCTTCACATCAACCAGAAGGAGCTTCTTGCTCTTCTTCTGGGTTTCCGGCAAGGGATCCCCCACCTTTCGAATCGTCAGGTCCTCTGTTGTACGACAATTTGACAGTGGTCGCTTTCATTCGGAACCAGGGTGGCACAGTTCCCATGTACGAATTGGCTCAGGATCTTCTGCTAGCTCAGGATGTCAACACTGGAGTGGTGGTTCGTCACATTCCCAGTCGTCTGAACGTTCCAGCTGACTCCCTGTCCCGACGTGGCAGGGTGATTTCCACCGAGTGAATGCTTCACAGGGCAGTGTTCTAGTCACTTTGCAATCTCTGGGGTCATCCCCACATTGATCTTTTTGTGACCCATTGGAACCATCAGGTGGACACTTTCGTGTCCCTGTGTCCAGATCCTTTGGCTTTCGCCATGGACGCTCTGTCACTTGGTTGGAATGGTCTAGTCGGCTAAGCCTTCCTGCCGGTTCTGATTCTGCCTCAGGTTCTAGCCAAGATATGAACCGAACTGGCAGTTGTTGAATCATTCTGATCACTCCCTGCTGCCTCAATGGGTGTGGATCAATCAGCTCCTCTCTCTGTTGGCATCGGTTCCAGCATGTCTCCCTCTATGTTGTGACCTTCTTTGGCAAGGTCACCCAAGGAGGTTTCACGTCGACCCGACTTCATTGTGCCTTCATGCATATCTTTTTCAGGTCCTGTCTCCTCCATAGATGTTTTTCGAGACAAGCAGTGGAGTGCAATTCTTCTTCAAGGTGGCACTCCACTGGTTTAGCCTATATCGGCTAAGTGGAAGGTCATCTGTCGATATGTGCTGATCACTCTGTTGATTATGCCAATCCTTCGATAACACAGATTGCAGAACACAGTTTCTGATATATCTGTTTGATTCTTGGGGTCTCCAGTCTGTTACCATCAAAGGGTACAGGTACATGCTTTTGGAGACCTTTTTGTATGTGGGAAAGTGTCGTATCGGCACTAATCCATACCTCTCCAAGCTTATTCAGCACTTTTCTTTGAAAAGGCCTAGGATTTTGGAGCTTACCCCAAAATGGAATCTTTCTTGCATACTGCATTCCTTTGGGGGGGGGGGGGGGGGGGGGGGAGTGCCGTTTGAACCTTTATACCAGATGGATATGCGTTTTCTCACATACAAGATGGCTTTTCAGACGGGTTAGTGAGCTTCACGCCTTCTCGGTTGATCTGGCCTTTTTCAAGAGCTCTGCCTACAGTGTTACTTTTACCACTGATTGTTCCTTTCTGGCCAAGAATCAGATACCAGAAACAACTCCACCTCCTGTCTGTATCAGGCCTTTTCCTTCTGCTGAGGGTAATCACCCTTTGCTCTGTCCGGTTTGTGCACTTTGCATTTATCTCAACCAGACACAGTTCCATTAGGAAAGGCAGGATTTTTTCTGTCTCTTATTCCTGGTCGACAGAAGATCTCTCCTCAATCCATTTCTCGATGGATTTGTCTTGCTATTCACATGGCCTATGCTCATCTAGCGACTGACAACTGTGTTACCAATCGTATTTCTGCCCACGGGGTGCGTGCCTTGTCTACCTCCTGGGTTTATGCTAACTCTGTCAAGTTGTCAGATGTTATGCAGGCAGCCTACTGGAGAAATGCTTCTACTTTCTCCACCTTCTATCTGCGTCAGTTGCAGGAGCAGTCTGAGGACCTTCTTTCTTTAGGCCCTCTTTCTTCTGCTTAGGCTGTTGTATACCCTAGCCATTAGGCTTCTTCAAGGTCAGTTCCAGCCCTGTGCTGTTTTACTGTCCTTTCTGCCTGGGCCATATGCCTCATCTCTCAATGTCTTTTACTAATGTTTGTGATACTATTGTTTGATTGGCCTAGAAACTCTTCTGTCCACGATTCCAGTGCAGTCGGGTTATGTGGGGGTTGGTTATGTGATTCCCTCCTCCTATTGTCTATTCAGCTTGTAGTAAACAATTGTAGGGTAGGTTGATAAGAAATTTAAATTTTATAGTAAATAGCCTTTCTTATTATACTTACCACAATTATTGACATGGAGTCCCTCCCATCTTCTTATTCGGGTAAGAATCCTTCCTCCCTGGGAGCGCAGTGACTCAGTAGGTAGAGGTGTAGGCTGCAAGCCAAGAGGTCCTCGGTTCGAATCCCACCTGCGGCAACCACGTTGTGTCCTTGGGCAAGACACTCCATCTCCATTGTCTGCGTGGGGGCACCGTGGCGTTGTGTACTAAGGCGTACTGCACGGCGATGGTGCACTTGTCTTCAACCAATGCTAACCCTGCTTGTGTGGAGTTAGTATGTTGGGGAGCTGACATTTGCTCACCGTTGCTTGGTGGTTCTCTCCGGGTACTCCAGCTTCTTCTACCCATAAAACTGTCACGGTCATGATTAGCCATTGAGCATAAATATGTGACCTTAAACACCAATAAATAAATAAATGAATAATCCTTCCTCCCTGTTGATCACATAACTCCAGTGTTGGCAGATTCAAAAGAATGAGTCATTGGTTACACGTCTGTGCACTGGTACCGGAAGCTGTGGCTCTGTACTAGGAGAAGAGCATCCCATACTGGGTGTGCACCGTTAGCACTCGACCCAGTTTTGGCTTTTTTTTTCTTTATTACTTTTGCACAACTTTTCTTTCCCAAATCACTTGGGAAAATCAAAATAGAGAGTATATTTTCCGAGTTAGGGACTTCCACTGTAGTGCAAGCCTGTAGTAAACAATTGTGGTAGGTATCATAAGAAAGGAAATTTACTATAAAATTTAAATGTTAATGCAAATTGATTCTTATATATATATGTTGAAATTCAATTATTTTGTTGCATACGAAAATACTGTTTTTCTTTGAAAAATATGTAATAAAGTAAGGAAATAGCAAACGATTTTTTCTGTCATAATAATAAGAAGAGTAACTGAGTTTCCTTGAGGTTGATACAAGGAAATATCAACCTGAGAAAATTAATAATCACCAAGGGGAATATTACTTTTCTTTGTGTCGATAATTCCTTGTATCAACCTCAAGGAAAGTCAGTAATTGTATATTATTACATCAGTTTTATTTTTAGCATTTCAATTTTGCTTTATTATTCAACAATACATGTATAAAGATTGTATTGGTGGTTTTGTACTTTTTAGCTCACCTGAGCGAAGCTCAAGGGGAGCTTTACTAATCACTTTCTGTCCGTCGTCCGGCGTCCGGCGTCGTCCATCCGGCGTTAACTTTACATTATCAACTTCTCCTCCTAAACCACTAGCCCAATTTTATTCAAATGTTGGTTAAATGTTTATTACCTAATGCCAATTCAGATTTGTTCAAATGAAGTTGCCCCTCCTCCTGGGTGGTGCCACGCCCCCAAGGGGCACCAAAATCTTTGTAAATCTTCTTCTCATGAACCAGCAGTAGCAGAGGCTTGATATTTGGTGTGCAGCTTCCTTTTGAGGTGTAGACTCAGATTTGTTCAAGAGAAGTTTGTGGGGCTATACTTGGCGTTGTTATGAGAGGGGCAAAATTTTTTGCCCCGCCCAAAATTTCTATTTTCCAAACCGAGAGGCTGATTTGAACCAAATTTTATGTGAGGGCTTATTGGGTCATGAGTACTTGATTTATGCAAAAAAAAATTTTCCCGCAGCCCCGTGGGAACCGCAAGAGCTAAAAATAGAAAAAATTTAAAACGCCCATATCTCCAAACCTGCACGGCACTGAGAATTTTTATTTGGTGTGCAGCTTCCTTAGGACCAACAGAAAGGATTGGTAAAAAAAAATTGCCATCGGTTTTATTATAGGGTACAGTTTCGGGACTTTGAAAAAGTGCTGAGTCAGCACTTTTTAACACTGTAGGCAATGGGAAAAACATTAAAAAATCTTCTTCTCCAGATCCAGCAGGCAGAATCTTTTGATATTTGGTATGCAACATTGTAGGGTGGATCTGATTCAAGTTTGTTCAAATCGGCCCCCTGGGTTCATATTTGGGCTCAGTATAGGAGCCCAAATTTGAACTTACTGCATTTCAGGCAAATTTCTTTGAAAATCTTCTTCTCCAGATCCAGCAGGCAGAATCTTTTGATATTTGGTATGCAACATTGTAGGGTGGATCTGATTCAAGTTTGTTCATATCGGCTCCCTAGATTCATATTTGGGCTCACTATAGGAGCTCGAATTCGAATTTAGTGCATTTCAGGCAAATTTCTTCAAAAATCTTCTTCTCCAGATCCAGCAGGCAGAATCTTTTGATATTTGGTATGCAACGTTGCGGGGTAGATCTGATTCAAGTTTGTTCAAATTGGCCCCCTGGATACATATTTGGGCTTACTATAGAAGCCCAAATTCGAACTTAGTGCATTTCAGGCAAATTTCTTAAAAAATCTTCTTCTCCAGATCCAGCAGGCAGAATCTTTTCATATTTGGTAAGCAACATTGTGGGGTGGATCTGATTCAAGATTGTTCAAATCGGCCCCCTGGGTTAATATTTGGGCTCAGTATAGGAGCCCGATTTCGAACTTAGTGCATTTCAGGCAAATTTCTTAAAAAATCTTCTTCTCCAGATCCAGCAGGCAGAATCTTTTGATATTTGGTATGCAACATTGTGGGGTGGATCTGATTCAAGTTTGTTCAAATCGGCCCCCTGGGTTCATATTTGGGCTCAGTATAGGAGCCCGATTTCGAACTTAGTGCATTTAGGCAAATTTCTTAAAAAATCTTCTTCTCCAGATCCAGAAGGCAGAATCTTTTGATATTTGGTATGCAACATTGTGGGGTGGATCTGATTCAAGTTTGTTCAAATCGGCTTCCTAGATTCATATTTGGGCTCACTATAGAAGCTCGAATTTGAACTTAGTGCATTTCATGCAAATTTCTTAAAAAATCTTCTTCTCCAGATCCAGCAGGCAGAATCTTTTCATATTTGGTAAGCAACATTGTGGGGTGGATCTGATTCAAGTTTGTTCAAATCGGCCCCCTGGATTTATATTTGGGCTCAGTATAGGAGCCCAAATTTGAACTTAGTGCATTTCAAGCAAATTTATTAAAAAATCTTCTTCTCCAGATCCAGCAGGCAGAATCTTTTGATATTTGGTATGCAACATTGTGGAGTGGATCTGATTCAAGTTTGTTCAAATCGGCTTCCTAGATTCATATTTGGGCTCACTATAGAAGCTCGAATCCGAACTTAGTGCATTTCAGGCAAATTTCTTAAAAAATTTTCTTCTCCAGATCCAGCAGGCAGAATCTTTTGATATTTGGTATGCAACATTGTGGGATGGATCTGATGCAAATTTGTTTAAATCGGCTCCCTAGATTCATATTTGAGCTTACTATAGAAGCTCGAATTCGAACTTAATGCATTTCAGGCAAATTTCTTAAAAAATCATCTTCTCCAGATCCAGCAGGCAGAATCTTTTGATATTTGGTATGCAACATTGCGGGGTGGATCTGATTCAAGTTTGTTCAAATCGGCCCCCTGGATTCATATTTGGGCTCACTATAGAAGCTCGAATTCAAACTTAGTGCATTTCGGGCAAATTTCTTCAAAAATCTTCTTCTCCAGATCCAGCGGGCAGAATCTTTTGATATTTGGTATGCAACATTGTGGGGTGGATCTGATTCAAGTTTGTTCAAATCGGCCCCCTGGATTCATATTTGGGCTTAATATAGAAGCCCGAATTCGCACTTAGTACATTTCGGGCAAATTTATTAAAAAATCTTCTTCTCCAGATCCAGCAGGCAGAATCTTTTGATATTTGGTATGCAACATTGTGGGGTGGATCTGATTCAAGTTTGTTCAAATCGGCTTCCTAGTTTCATATTTGGGCTCACTATAGAAGCTCGAATTCGAACTTAGTGCATTTCAGGCAAATTTCTTAAAAAATCTTCTTCTCCAGATCCAGCTTCAGAATCTTTTCATATTTGGTAAGCAACATTGTGGGGTGGATCTGATTCAAGTTTGTTCAAATCGGCCCCCTGGGTTTATATTTGGGCTCCGTATAGGAGCCCAAATTTTAACTTAGTGCATTTCAGGCATATTTCTTAAAAAATCTTCTTCTCCAGATCCAGCAGGCAGAATCTTTTGATATTTGGTATGCAACATTGTGGGGTGGATCTGATTGTGATTCATGAACGTATTTATTTGTAAAGTTGATAGAATCTTAGACAAAATTTGCAGAAAAGATCTACTATAGAAGGGGTGGTATCCAGGGTGAACCGTTTACCCAAATCTAGCAGTACTAATGCATTATTCACACAAATCTCCGTTCAAATTTTATGACCCCTCATTGGAACACACGCATTCAGCTCATTCCAACAAAGGTCATATGCCATGTTTTCGAGACAAAGGAATAAAAATTTTAGTTATTCATGAAATTTTTAGGCAATTATTGTCTGTTATTCACATTGCTTCATGAAATTTCAGTACTTTTAGAAGTTACCTCAGTAATCAAGGGTTAATTCCCCTTAATTAAATGTCGCCTCTAAAAAACAACCACTTTGCATATCTTACCTTTTTACCAGCATAACTGCCAAAACTTGTCAGCATTCTTCGCAAAAATTGCTATTCAAATTTTAATTTTTGTCTCTTAAACATACATGTACTTATCGCTTGTAAATACCCCATTGGAATGAGCTTTTTGAGCTCATTCCAATGAGAGGTCGCACACCATGCTTTTTGAGTCAAAAAAGCAATTTTTTTAGTTATTCCAGAATTTCGTACGTAAAACACAGCTTTATGACTTCACATTAAAATGAGCACTCTAAGCTTGTTCCAATCAACATTCACGCACTATGTCTTTCACACAAAAAATAAAATTTTCCATTTATTCAGGAATTTTGTTTGCAAGAACACTCTTACCCCCCCCCCCCCCCCCCCACACACACACACACAAACACACACACACACAAACACAGACACACACATCTAAAAGTTCGTCAGCAAAAAAACAGTTACTTCAATTTTTAAATGCATTATAGGAACAACTTGCCTAATCAAATTTAAATACTTTTGCATCATTCTGTATCTAGAACAAACCATTTACCATATCTTTACGCAAAATTCTCCAGCATCATTCACAAAAAAACACCATTATTTATATATTCACATTTCTGTCTCAAAAATATACCTGATCTTCCCATACCCCTATTGGAATAAGCTGTTTGAGCTTGTTCCAATGATGATAAAAAAACTAATATTTTGGAAAATTTGTGAAAATTTTTGTTTTCTTGCATGCAAATATATACATGTAGCACATGGAAGATATCCACAGTTGGGGAGAGATGTCCAAGGCTATCTCTTCACATTCCTTGTTTGTGCTTCATGCTAAACCAGTTTGTCTGCAGAGATAAATTTGCTTTATTAAAAATCATTGGAGATTGGCCACACACCAATGATTTTAAATAAAACTAATTTTAGGTAACAAATGTTGAACTTCAAACAAAATCTATCACTCAACCAGTTAATGTTGATGAGGCATGACATGGTGAAGGTGACCTAAAATACTTCTTAGAGTCACTTTGTCAGGTGAGCGATTAAGGCCACGTGGGGCCTCTTGTTTGAAGAAGGGAGAGGATGTAATGGCATTGTAAAACCTGGAACAAAATATATGTTTGAGGGAATGAAAAAAATAGTACCATTCAGGACTTAATTGATGACATATTCTGTTTATTGTTGTCTATTGATTATCGACAATTTAAACCTTAAAGAACCATCTCAGCTAGTACTAAGATTATAAACAGGATTTCTAATTAGCTAGAAAATATACTTGTGTGAATAGAATTAAATTAACTAGTCCAAAGAAAAATAAGGAATTCATCACTTATTTTACATTCCCCAGAAGTCTTGACTATACAATTAGTATATAACTTGCATCCACTACTTTTTATATTTTGGAAATAATAGACGAAGGATATCTTATCCTCTTGCATCAAGTTCAGTGAGATAAATGCAGGCCTGTAAATAACCTGCAAATGATCATTAAGGTCATGTGGGGGTTACATCAATTGTAATCAATGCAAATAAACTTCAGGCAGTTACAATAAAATAATAGACATCAATCAAATTCCTAATCCTGAAGGTTTTGACACTCAAACTCAACAATCTTGATACATATAGGTTACTTGTGTTTCCGAGATGGTGTATAGAAGTCAGGACCTTCTCTCTAGGGATATATTGACGAATCTGTTAGGATGAGCCAATATATGACCCCGAGGTGAAGTCAAGACTTCAATACATCATCTTGGAAAGCCACTTGGTGATAAAAAACAATTTATCTCACAATTTTCCTCCCTTTATTGACTTTTTTTGCAGATATCTTGACAATCATTCTACGTGAGTTTATTTTTTATGAAAGAAGGTCATAACATCATGTTATTGCATTCTTGTGCTATGCATCATGTGTTCTACTTTTACTACAACCACCAAAATTTAGAGTAATGTTTCATCTGTGTGTGTTTATTTGTTTTATTTTTCAGGTTTAACGCATGATAGGTCTATATAAAAATATCATTATGGCAAAAAGTGATCTAGTGTAATTTATTTCACTGAATTGGTGATTTATTTATCTTTTAATTATCGTTAAGAAAAACAGTGGCCTTGACATGTGTAGCGTAAGGTAAAAAAATTCTCTTTCTGAATCGAATGAATGACATGTGTAGTGTAAGGTAAAAAAATTCTCTTTCTGAATTGAATGATCACATGTGTGGTTGTTACCCTCAATACAGATTTATATTTTGTCTAAAAATTTTTACTTGTATTGTGGGAAATATGTTCTTGTTGTAAGATAACTTGACTGAAAGGTTCACCTTGCATCTACATATCAATAGGGTGGCATTTCACTTACGTATTAACAGAATTCTACAAAAATAAATAATGACATAGTGTATATTAGCTGTTGCAGTTTATTTTGGCAGAAAGTCGTTTAACTGGTTGAGTGCTAGAAGCCACTATCAGGGCTTTAACTGGTTGAGTGCTAGAAGCCACTATCAGGGCTTTAACTGGTTGAGTGCTAGAAGCCACTATCAGGGCTTTAACTAGTAGAGTACTAGAAGCCACTATCACGGCTTTAACTAGTAGAGTACTAGAAGCCACTATCAGGGCTTTAACTGGTTGAGTGCTAGAAGCCACTATCAGGGCTTTAACTGGTTGAGTGCTAGAAGCCACTATCAGGGCTTTAACTGGTTGAGTGCTAGAAGCCACTATCAGGGCTTTAACTGGTTGAGTGCTAGAAGCCACTATCAGGGCTTTAACTGGTTGAGTGCTAGAAGCCACTATCACAGCTTTAACTGGTTGAGTGCTAGAAGCCACTATCACGGCTTTCAAAAAATGAGAGTACCAGAGCAAAAGCTAACATTTTTCTTGCTCATGTTTCATATTCAGTTAAACACAAAGAAAATTTTGTCTATATAAATTTGTTTTATCACAAATTATTGAAGAGTGCCTATGGGCACTCTTCAATAATTTGTAATAAACAAATTTTGATGAATCTATTCAAACCACCAAAAATAATGTAGCACTCAACCAGTTAAGGCATAAAACAGCATGACATAGAAAAAACAGAAATGGAAGAAAAGCATCACAACATTGTTTTCCTATAGGTTACTGTCATATACTATATCATAAACTACTAACAGGATAGAATATACAATCTTTGTTTCCAGGCCTCTAAATGTTCTAAACTCAACAATTCCAGCTTAGACAAATTTTGTGGCCTTAGAACAGGGCCCCCAACTTTAAATCAAAAGGAAGTCTACCATGCAATAACCAAAGTACCCTATCAGTGATTTCTACTTAAGTGCTACCTGCCTACACAACCAGCCAAGACTTCACTAAAAATTACTGGCAAGCCTCTGGAATTGCAGGTAATGGTTAGGTCATGGTGTAATAAACCAAATTGATAACATGTTTAACTTATATAACTGATCACTATGCAGCTTATATACCATAGCTTCTTACGAATCATCGAATATGCCAGCTTTAATTTCAGTTGTTTTGGGGTGTATTTACATATAGTATTTGAAGCACATTTTAAGAACCAAACCTTATTATAAATACAACCTCCAACTTTTCTTTAATTCAACCAAAGAAGAGTTTAGTGATTTTTTTTTTAAATGTTTATTACAGACAATAGAAGATTTACAGTATTTACTTAGTACCAAGTTAGATGCTGCCACATTTCAAATATTACTCAATGCCACAGTGTTGCAGGACGCATCAACTATGAATTTACAGTACACAGTGAAGAATGATCATATATGTTTGTGTGTTTGGGGAAATCTTAGTAAGAATCCCAGGTAAGTGGATTTTATAATGGATAGAACAATTACTATTAGTGACAGTCAAAATAAGTGTTATGGAAAGCAACCATGATCAATTAAAAATAATTACCGAAAGTCATTTTATTGTGTTCTCATCTTGTGTCGAGTACCTATTGTGAGAGTCATCTTGTGCTGAGTAAATGTAGTGAGAGTCATCTTGTACCGAGTGCCTATAGTGCGAGTTATTTTATTGAGTTCTCATCTTGTGCCAAGTTCCTGTAGTGAGAGTCATCTTGTGCCGAGTACCTATATTGAGAGTCATTTTATTGAGTTCTCATCTTGTGACCGTATTGTGCCAAGTACCTATAGTGAGTCATTTTGTGCTGAGTACCTATAGTGCGAGTTATTTTATTGAGTTCTCATCTTGTGCCATGTACCTATAGTGAGAGTCTTCTTGTGCATAGTGCCTATAGTGAGAGTCATTTTATTGTGTTCTCATCTTATGACCAAAAGCCTATAGCGAGAGTCATCTTGTGCTGAGTACCTATAGTGAGAGTCATTTTATTGTGTTCTCATCTTATGACCAAAAGCCTATAGCGAGAGTCATCTTGTGCTGAGTACCTATAGTGAGAGTCATTTTATTGTGTTCTCATCTTGTGCCGAGTGCCTGTAGTGAGAGTCATATTGTGCTGAGTACCTATAGTGAGAGTTATCTTGTGCTGATTACCTATAGTGAGAGTCATCTTGTGCTGGGTACCAATAGTGAGAGTCATCTTGTGCCAAGTGCCTATAGTGAGAGTCATCTTGTGCTGAGTACCTATAGTGAGAGTCATCTTGTGCTGAGTACCTATAGTGAGAGTCATTTTATTGTGTTCTTATCTTATGACCATAAGCCTATAGTGAGAGTCATCTTGTGTTGAGTACCTATAGTGAGAGTCATCTTGTGCTGAATACCTATA
Source organism: Pictodentalium vernedei (assembly GCA_031216915.1). NCBI lineage: Eukaryota > Metazoa > Mollusca > Scaphopoda > Dentaliida > Dentaliidae > Pictodentalium > Pictodentalium vernedei. The sequence continues at coordinate 458,602,306 of CM062289.1, read as the reverse complement.
GTGAGAGTCATTTTGTGCTGAGTGCCTATAGTGAGAGTCATCTTGTGCCGAGTGCCTATAGTGAGAGGCATCTTGTGCTGAGTACATGTAGTGAGAGTCATCTTGTGCTGAGTGCCTATAGTGAGTGTTATCTTGTGCTGAGTACCTATAGTGAGAGTCATCTTGTGCTGAGTACCTATAGTGAGAGTCATCTTGTGCTGAGTACCTATAGTGAGAGTCATCTTGTGCTGAGTACCTATAGTGAGAGTCATCTTGTGCTGAGTACCTATAGTGAGAGTCATTTTATTGTGTTCTCATCTTATGAACATAAGCCTATAGCGAGAGTCATCTTGTGCTGAGTACCTTTTGTGAGAGTCATTTTATTGTGTTCTTATCTTGTGCTGAGTACCTATAGTGAGAGGCATCTTGTGCTGAGTACCTATAGTGAGAGTCATCTTGTGCTGAGTACCTATAGTGAGAGTCATCTTGTGCTGAGTACCTATAGTGAGAGTCATTTTATTGTGTTCTCATCTTATGAACATAAGCCTATAGCGAGAGTCATCTTGTGCTGAGTACCTTTTGTGAGAGTCATTTTATTGTGTTCTTATCTTGTGCTGAGTACCTATAGTGAGAGGCATCTTGTGCTGAGTACCTATAGTGAGAGTCATCTTGTGCTGAGTACCTATAGTGAGAGTCATCTTGTGCCGAGTGCCTATAGTGAGAGTCATCTTGTGCCGAGTGCCTATAGTGAGAGGCATCTTGAGCTGAGTGCCTATAGTGAGAGGCATCTTGTGCTGAGTACATATAGTGAGAGTCATCTTGTGCTGAGTACCTATGGTGAGAGTCATCTTGTGCTGAGTACCTTTTGTGAGAGTCATTTTATTGTGTTCTTATCTTGTGCTGAGTACCTATAGTGAGAGGCATCTTGTGCTGAGTACCTATAGTGAGAGTCATCTTGTGCTGAGTACCTATAGTGATAGTCATCTTGTGCCCAGTGCCTATAGTGAGAGTCATCTTGTGCTGAGTGACTATAGTGAGAGTCATCTTGTGCTGAGTACCTATAGTGAGAGGCATCTTGTGCTGAGTACCTATAGTGCGAGTCATTTTATTGTGTTCTCATCTTATGACCGTAAGCCTATAGCGAGAGTCATCTTGTGCTGAGTACATATAGTGAGAGTCATCTTGTGCTGAGTACTTATGGTGAGAGTCATCTTGTGCTGAGTACCTATAGTGAGAGTCATTTTATTGTTTTCTAATCTTGTGTCGAGTACCTATAATGAGAGTCATATTGTGCTGAGTACCTATAGTTAGAGTCATCTTGTGCTGAGTACCTATAGTGAGAGGTATCTTTGTGCTGAGTGACTATAGTGAGAGTCATCTTGTGCTGAGTACCTATAGTGAGAGTCATCTTGGGCTGAGTACCTATAATGAGAGTCATTTTATTGTGTCCTCATCTTATGACCGTAAGCCTATAGCGAGAGTCATCTTGTGCTGAGTACCTATAGTGAGAGTCATATTTTTATACTGTACCAATGACCCAGACTTTGCTGGTGCTAACTCTTTAAATTTCAGGGCCAAACACAAATTCCCCCCCCCCCCCCCCATCCCCAAAATTTGCATCAAAATCCAAAAAATAGATGTCCTATGTGGTCCTCCATACTTTTGTCCACAGCGCATGCACAGTGTCAAGGAAGTACCGAAATTGGCGCAAAATCTTCATTCTTTGTTTAGCCCTTCAATCAGTAACATCTCACTGATATCTGTGCTTATAATCTCAGTTAAAATGATGCCAAACACAAAATCATGAAAGAAATGGTGGATATTGATATATTGATATTGATATTTTATTTGCCAGTACACTTAAAATATAGCAATATATACATCATAGTACATGTAATAAAAATATTGAATTTCAACAAGAAGAAATATTGCATATTGTACATTAAATTACAAAAAAATTCCAATTAATTGTTGCATTGTGTACTGGCAGGGGAAGGCATAGCCAGATTGGCTGTCTTCCTGCCTTTCCCTTAGAAAGAAGAAAAAGAAAGAGAAAGAAAAATCAACATAAAGAGAAAGAGGTGGATATTACAATTCAGCATTTGAGAATTCCAGTTACTGTGTCATCAATGGGTCTCATACAGCATGCGTACAGAGTGTCGCTGATGGGCCAACAACGAAATGTCGCTCTCTTAATTCTGCTGACACCATTCCTCCCGTTCTCATGGAAATAGTACAAGATTGAGAAGATCTATGAAATGGTTGGTGGGAGCTGAAAGAGAGGCGACATGGATGAGAAAACCAGACAACAACAACAATTACTGTGGACAACAAATCGTTAACAGTTTACCAAGTTAACCTCCGAAACCACCCCACGCCTTTAATAGAAGTCCCTATTCACATTTTTGTTTGTTATCACACTCTACCTCCAAACCACAGCATTTGGTCCCTCACTGGAATGATCTCGATGAGCTCGCGCCAATGGGGCGGGGGGGGGGGGGGGGGGGGGGGGGGGGGGGGGGGGGGGAGGGTAGGTGCTTCAGCTATTCCCTTGAATTATAGGTTACGAATGTATAGTTTTTCAAAAACTACGCCAAGAAGGCAATGTGAGCAGTGCTAGACATTTGATTAGTTTTTATGGCATCCAGATCAGCGGAGACAATCTGGACAATAAGGGTTTGAACAGGCAATGTCTTTGGAATAAGAGGAAAAAAAACATTGTTGTTAGCTTTTTCTTGAATTCTTTCCTATTCTCTGTATTTTTGAAGTCTAATTCTAGCTCATTCCATAGCTTGGGTAGCGCAAATACCGGTAGTTTATCCAGAGTCTTGGTTCTAGTTTTGTGTCTGTGCAAAAGACATGCCTGACGAGTATTCATATTAGATTGGTTAGTTGAGAAGAAGTTTACAAAAGAACCCGGAAGGTTTCCATTATGCCAATCAAACATGAATAATAAGGCGTGTAGTTTGTATAAGTCTTTTAGCTTCAATATACTATCATTAATAAATAGGGGGTCAGTGTGGGCATTGTATTTCTTATTATTTATTATTCGTAAAGCTCGTTTCTGCAGTTTTTGAAGGTGATCACAGGATTTGGACGCACCCCATAAAGGAATTCCATAGATGAAATGGCTCTGTATCAAAGTAAAATATAAAGTTTTCATAACATTATGAGGCAGAAACTTTTTGGCTTTATTGAGAACGAAGTTGGCAAGTCCGACTTTCGTGCAGAGGTGAGATATATGGGCGTTGTACGATAAGTTGTCATCAATATTTATACCAAGAAACTTTAAGGACTTCTCATTTTCCCCACTACCAACCTTGCAGATAGCCCGATTGTTTATATAGACATTCTGATGAGTAACATTCCTTTCTCTATGACCTGGATTAAGTAAAATGTATTTCGTTTTTTTTTCGTTCAGGACTAGGCGATTGGCTGCGCACCAGTCAGATATATTTTGTAATTGCTCATTGAAATCTGAGATTAGGGCATTTATCTCCGCTCCAGACTTATATGCTTCTGTGTCATCGGCAAACGATAAGACATTTAATGTAGTTGAATTACTTATGTCATTAATGTATATTAAAAATAAAATGGGGCCCAATATAGAACCTTGTGGAACTCCACATGTCAGTTTAGTTAGATTTGATTTACTATCACCAAACGATACATACTGATTCCTGTTCTTTAGATAGCTTTTGAACCAACTAATAGCGTTACCTCTTATTCCATAATGTTCAAGTTTTTGGAGAAGGATGTCGTGACTTATTGTCTCAAAGGCTTTAGAAAGGTCAAGAAAGATAGCTAAAGTGGTGTCCTTACTAGCTTTGTTATTTTCGACGGCGACATGTTTTAATAATTGCATAATTGGATGCAGTGTGTTGTGCTGCTTCCTAAAACCATATTGGTGGTGATAGAGGATATCAAATTTATTCAGAATTTCATCAATCTGTCAAACATAAGTTTTTCTAAAATCTTTGAAAAGACAGGCAAAATACTTATTGGTCTATAATTTGTGAAGTTGTTTTCATCGCCTGATTTAAAAATTGGGATTACTTTTGCAATTTTCATTCTGTCAGGAACTATTCCCTGGCTGAAGGAAATGTTCATAATATGAGCAAGAGGGTCGGCAACCGAATCTATCGAGTGTTTAAGGATACTCGATGAAATATTTTCACAGTCCTGACTTGCTTTAGGCTTCATTTTAGTTACGATATTTATAATTTCAAAAGACGACGTTGGTAGAACAAACATATTATCTGGGCGTGGAGATTTCATGAATTCGACGAAAGGTTTTCGGGGATTCGTTATTTGTTTTGATGTCTCCTGTCTCCTGTGGATCTAAGGATGAAATAAGAGGATGAGAGGAAGAAACAGTGGAAATGGTGGATCTAAGGATGAAATAAGAGGATGAGAGGAAGAAACAGTGCAAGGATGTGTTCAGGGCTGTAACTTATAATTTTTATGCAAAATTATTTCATGTTCCCTAATTTCAGGGCATGGGCCTGATGTTTTCATTCTTGCTATGAAATTTCCACTGTTTGTTCAGTGTTTCCTTTCTCCCTTTCCTTGATGCCCCCCTTGCTATTCTCCCATGCTTTTGGCATAATTTTTGTAATTTTTTTTTTTTTTTTTTTACTGAAATTTCTTGGGAGTTTTTGGCATAGTAACAGAATGTTTATTCTGTTTTTCCCCATGGTTACGTGCTCACCCTAGGGGTGGTTAGGCATTTTGGTCATGCATCTACCATCCGATGCACTGCAGCTTCTTCTGTGGAGGTTTCTGTTTTACATCGGATAGTGTTTAAAATTGGTTACTGATTTTGGGCCATATTTTCAGTGCCAGGAGACTTGTTTCCGGTTTTTATTCACTTTTGTTTACGTTGACAATGGTTACTTCTGACAGTGATTCTTTGTCTTCTATTTAGTTCTGTTCATAACCAGATACATTAATATTGTCCGTAAGAGTAACATTAATTTTTAGATATGTTTTAAAATTTTTGTCCACACTTAGGCTTTTTGGGGATCCATTTGGGCTCATCGTTCCCTTTGGGAACTTGGACTCATCTTGAAATTTTTTTAAAAAAATTTTTCTTTTGAATTATTTTTCGAAATTTTTGTAATAGATTATATTATTATTATGTATCTTTGTTTTTCAAGGGTTAGTGCGAGTACGATGACTGTTTAATATATTTTCAAAATGAAAGAATATTGTTCATATTGTAAATCGAGGAAGTCTTCCTCTGATTCTCATGTTCATTGTGTTTGCTGTAGTCAGTGTACTTGCACTAATTCTTGCTCAGTGTGTGCCAATTGGGATGACAAACATTGGAGACGTGTGTCACAGTATATTGTCAGTGGTGAGAGGTCCATGCCGGTCCTCTCACCACAGGGTCACTCTAGTTTTTCAGTCTCTTTTTCAGAGGAACAAGAACATGGTGATGTTTCTGTGATGTCTTCAAGAAGTGTGCTTCCGTTGTTGCAGTCAAATGAAGAGCTAGCGGCAAAAGTGCTCAGTGAAATTTGGCAAGTTAAGAGGTCCCTAGTAGGATCAACGGCCTTGTCGCCCGCTAGCTCGCCTGGTGAAGCAATCATTTGAGAAATGGTTGTGACGCCAGGTTCGTCCGTTGCGGTCCAGGAAAGGAGATCGGGTGTTGCGAGCACTATAAACTCGGATAGTGCAAAACCAGCGACAACGGATCAGAGGATGGAACGGAGGAAGCCAGGACGTTCCATTGTATAGACAGTCCAGTGCGGCTAGTCTAATGGCTTCCTCATCCTCACATCAGCACACACGACCGCACCAGGACGTTCGCATAAGAGAAGTATGCAGGAATTAATGTCCCAAGAGCTTCCAGCAGCTAAACTACGTAAGACCGCAGCTCCACAGGCCTCCGTGACGGACTTGCTATCACAGATAGCTCAACTCATCGCAGCATCCCAGAACCCTTCAGAAACTTTTTCAGAACAGGAACTGTCTGAGGAAGCTGGGTCGGTTCGCTCACCTGCAGAGTCAGAAAGGGATGATCGAGATTCACATGTCAAATTCAGATGGTGAAAGGGAATAAGCTGGAATTTTCCCTTTCTGAACAACATGAGGTGGCCGTAGATTTCATCCAGCAACACCTTCTAGAAGTTGTTCCTCTGGACCAGTGTGCTGCGATACCTGATAAGAGACTGATAGCGTCACTGGATACAGACTTTTTCGACCGGAATAAGGATATTATGCCTGAGTTTCTGACCCAGTCCAGAAATGTCACCCAGGCATTTGAACTTCTTAATGACGCTATATTCAAGCTAGCCTCTAAGACTGGCAAATCCAGTTTCTTATTGCCTCATGCTCTACAGCTGCCGTTCATCAACAATAGAAATAGATTTGAAATGGCAGGACAGGGCGTGCCGAGAGTTCCTCTGCATTTAGACGACCAGGCAGAAGATTCTCTCCAGTACGTTGGAGACCAGTTTAACAGAGCCAGTTTAGACGCCTTATCTTACGCAGATCACCTTACCAGAGCGCTATCACTATGTCTCGATGGAAAAGAATTCCAAGAGGTTCAAACTTCCATGAGAGTTCTTTCGAGGGCCATAGCATTCTCCACATATAACTCCGCCCTTTCAGTGGTGAATTTGGAATTAGTCAGACGTGATGCTGCCCTGGTTTCATCCACAAGAGTGGATACTAAGATGAAAAACTCTCTTCGAGTCGCTCCGGTCTCCAGGAGAGCTTCTCTTCGATGGTAAGCTTTCGCTAATCTATGATCAGATTACTAAGAAAGCTTCGGACTCTCTGCTTTTTCAGTCCACTTCGAAAAAAATGGACTCAGCAGAGAGGAGGAAGGCAGGGACTTCTGGGGCGAATACGTCCAAGGGAAGTTCCTATAGAGGACCTAAGAAAGCCTCTACGTCTTACTATAGAGACCATCAGAGTAGCGACTCAGGTAGTGGTCGTAATGCTGGCCGAGACAACCGGTCAGACGCCTCTAGGTCGACTGGTCAAGGTGCGGGTCGGGGAGGATGTAGTTTCTCCTCCCGCAAGCCTCACAGGTCCAGGAGGTGATGGTCTAAACCTCTATTGCACTCCAGTGGGCGGAAGGCTATCAAGATTCTTAACCAATTGGTTGTCAATTACGGACGACCCATGGGTGCAGGGGGTTATTTTGGAAGGTCTAAAGCTGTCCTTCAAGGAATAACCTCTGTTAACTCGAAGTCCACATTGGACTCAGCTTCCGTCAAACCTTCAGAAGAGAGATTCGCTTCTATCAGAAGTCCAATCTCTTCTGGAGAAGAACACAATAGAGGTCGTAGAAAATCAGGAATCTCCAGGTTTCTACAGTCACCTGTTCTTGGTTCCAAAACCAGACGGCTCGTTTCGTCCAGTTATAGATCTGAGCTGGACAAACAAGCTGATCGTGGCTCTGAAATTTTATATGGAGACCATCCGATCGGTCAGAGCGAGCATTCGAGTGAACGATTATGCTGCGAGCATAGATCTCAAGGATGCATATTTTCACGTCATGGTTCATCCGGCATTCAGAAAGTATCTTCGCTTCGCTGTCCTAGGGGGCGTTTTTCAGTTCCGAGCAATGTGCTTCGGTCTAAATCTAGCACCCTGGGCTTTCACTCGAATAATGAACTCGGTAATGACTTATTTCCGAGCTCATTCGTCTGTGGTAACGTCGGCCTACTTGGACGACATTCTTCAGAGGTACGGCAACAGGTTAACACTTCAGAACAATGTTCAGAGTCTGCTTCAACTGCTCCGACTCTCGGTTTCATTGTAAACGAAAAGAAGTCGGATCTAGTTCCGTCCAAGTCATTCACCCACTTGGGAATGAGCTTCGAGACACACAACGATCTGATTCATCTGCCATTACCCAGAGCAAAATTAGTCAGTTGTTACGCTCGCTTTTGTCTTCACTCAGATGTAGTAACAGCGAAAGAATTCATGCGACTGATAGGTTTGTGCGTATCCGCCGTGGATCTTATTCCGATGTGGCGACTACGCACTCGTCCACTCCAGATATTTTTTACTCAGAATTGGAGTGTGAAGATTCATTCGCTCGAAACGAACATCATCTTGTCGAAATAAGTGAACAAGAGATTCAGACTTTGGCAGATATTCAGTGGCCAACTCAGGAAGTGCCACTGCAACTGCCGGATCCGATTATGATGGATGCGAGTCAAACAAGTTGGGGCACAACTTTGAGCCCAACAGATTCGAGGTGCCAGGGTCTTTGGGATCCACAGTTCCTAAACAAGCACATAAACATCAAAGAGATGATGTTAATTTGGCTTGCGCTATGTCATTGGATGAACATTATTCAGAATTCACATGTTCAAATTCTGTCCGACAAATTGACAGTAGTAGAGTATATTCGGAACCAGGGAGGCACTCATTCCATTCCGTTGTTCAGCTTAACGGAAGGAATCCTTCTGTTTGTCCTAGGGCATCAGGTTCTTCTGTCGGTTCGTCATATTCCGGGTTGTCTGAACATTCTAGCGGACTCCCTTTCTCGGAGAGGTCGTATGTTGCCCTCAGAATGGACTCTCAACAAACGAGTATTCAATCAGATTTGCTACCAATGGGATCGTCCTATGATAGACTTGTTTGCGACGCATCTCAACAATCAGTTGCAGACGTATGTGTCGCCTTACCCAGTTCCTCGAGCGTTCGCAGTAGACGCTCTCTCAATCTCTTGGGACGGAATGATAGGATATGCTTATCCTCCAGCTCCATTGATTCAACAGATATTGCTAAAAATCAAGCAATCTCACTGTAAGATTCTGTTGGTAGCATCTCTGTCACCCCAGAGACCATGGATAAATCTACTCAGGTGTCACATTCCTCGGAAGCTTCCTCCATGGGAGGAACTTCTTTCGCAGGGGAAATTGCACACACTACATCACAACCCACAAGGTCTCAACCTTCATGTATTTCCATTGTGCGGTCCTTCTTGTACGGCAAGCATTTTACAGGACGAGCAGTGGACACAATTTCTAACTGTAGGAGGACCTCCTCTTCATTAAATTATGCTGCTAAGTGGAAGGTTTTCTCTCGTTGGTGTGGGGATCATGCTATTGATATTTATGATCCCTCCATTCCAGACATTGCTAATATTTTGGTCTACTTGTTTGATGAGATCAAACTGCAGCCAATAACTATTAAGGGTTATAGGTCTATGCTATAGGATACTTATGCTCATCATGATAGCTTACAAATTGGATCTAATGTCTCTTTAAGTTAGTTAAAAACTTTACGATAAATAGACCTAAAACCCTTAGGTTAATTCCTAAGTGGAATTTAGCTTGGGTTCTTCTGAAGCTAAAAGAAGCGCCATTTGAACCCTTTGACACAGTAGACTTCAAATACTTATCTTATAAGACAGCTTTTCTCTTAGCCTTCTCTTCTGCTAGAGGAGTTAGTGAGCTTCATGCACTATCTGTTGATGATTTTCACTATCATAGTGTTGGTAATACTATTACTTTGACTACTAATGTTGGATTTTTGGCTAAGAATAAGGCTCCTAATAAGTACCCTGAACCAATTGTTATTAAGGCTCTTCCGTCCTCCGACGGTCATAGGCCTTTGCTGTGTCCAGTTAGAGCTATGCGTATTTACAAACGTAGATCTGAATTTATCAGAAAGGGATGTAAACGTTTCTTTCTGTCTCTGCTGCCTAATAGAAGGGGTATTACAGTCCATTCTATTTCAAGGTGGATTCAATTAACTGTTCATACTGCTTATGAAAAATTATCTTCTACTCAGCAGTCTGTGCTTAAGATTTCGGCGCATGAAGTGAGGGTGCTATCTACATCCTGGGCTTATGCTAATAGTATTGCTATTACCAATTTGATGAAGGCTGCATACTGGTCTCAGCCTTCTACGTTAACAAATTTTTACGATAGAAATATTGAGTCTATTTCTGGCGACCTGCATTGTTTAGGTCCGTTACCTGTTGCTCAGAATGTCATCCACTAAACAGTTGCAACTATAGTTATGCAGGCTTTCTGTTCCAGCAGTGACTCTGTCCTGCTGCCCTCTTCGTTCTGGGGTGATTAACCCAGAGCCAAGGGGAAGGGGGGGGGGGGGGTTGGTGTTCCCTTATATCACCTGCTTTATAGTGAAAAGCAAGGGAATACCTCCTCTGGAGTCAATAATTCCGAGTCGGTGCTGGGATGGTTTTAAAGTGTAAAGCTAATGTCTATCTCATTTATGTAACATTTTTAGAGTGTAGCTCGGTGTGAAGCATTTGTATATGTCACGTGTCATACGAGCATTAATATACAATCCTCAGACACTTTTAAATGAGTATAAAGAGTCTCATTCTCTGGACTATCTTTATTTATTGGCTTTCTTCTGAAAAAAATAGTATAATGGGTTATACTGGATGTTAATAGAGATCATTGATGTTATTGTGCTCAATTACGGAATGGTATTGTGTCTTTCTTTTTTTGTATAAACAAGAAAGATACATGTAAATCCTGTTCTCCTTTTCTCCTTGAGGGGATAATTCTGTTTACATGTAATTGAGCTAGGCCCTCCAGCCTTTTTTCTATTCAGCTAAGTCTGGGTCATTGGTACAGTATAAAAATGTTAAAAAAATTTATAGTAAATTATATATTTTTTATACTTACCAATGACCCAGACGGGGATGGCCCTCCCATGAGTTGGGAACTCATTCCTCCCCGCTGAGTACATAACGCTTACCAGGCACTGGTTGTAAGAATGATTTTGGGCGGCAGTCTCGAGACCTCCTTGACACTGCGCATGCGCAGTGGGGTAAAAGTATGGAGGACCATATAGGACATGTAATTTTCAGTTTTAGATGCAAATTTTGGGGATTGGGGGGCAAAATTTGCGTTTGGCCCTTAATATTTTAGAGTTAGCACCAGCTAAGTCTGGGTCATTGGTAAGTGTAAAAAATATATAAATTACTATAAATTTTTCAACTTTATTGTGATCTCATTTTGTGCTGAGTACCTATAGTGAGATTCATCTTTTGCTGAGTACCTATAGTGAGATTCATCTTGTGCTGAGTACCTATAGTGAGAGTCATCTTGTGCTGAGTACATATAGTAAGAGTCATTTTACTGAGTTCTCAACTTGTGCTGTGTACCTATGGTGAGCTTCATCTTGTGTTGAGTACCTATAGTGAGAGTCATCTTGTGCTGAGTACATATAGAGAGAGTCATTGTGTTCTCATCTTGTGCCGTGCACCTATAGTGAGAGTCATCTTGTGCTGAGTACCTATAGTGAGAGTCATTTTACTGAGTTCTCATCTTGTGCTGTGTACCTATAGTGAGCTTCATCTTGTACTGAGTACCTACAATGAGCTTCATCTTGTGCTGAGTACCTATAGTGAGAGTCATCTTGTGCTGAGTACATATAGAGAGAGTCATTTTATTGCGTTCTCATCTTGTGCCGTGCACCTATAGTGAGAGTCATCTTGTGCTGAGTACCTATAGTGAGAATCATTTTATTGAGTTCTCATCTTGTGCCATGTACCTATAGGAGAGTCATTTTATTGAGTTCTCATCTTGTGGCTGTAAGCCTATAGAGAGAGTCCTCTAAAGTGGACAGTATTGGTAGAAAAAACTGTCTGAACATGATTTCATGCCTGTGTTTGGGTCAATCCTGGATAAATTTATCCAATTTGGAATTTAAAATCGATCCTAGGGGGGTTTGATCATCCCCTACTAGGCGGGTCCTCAGGTGGCGGATAGAGGACGGCCTGCTCAGTTGGGCAGGTTTGCTGGTTTTATAATTAGCAGGTTTTCTCAATTGAGCTGGTTCACTGCGGAATATACGAATACGCAGCCCCGGACCAAAATGGTTAACCCTGCTAATACCATCTTGCAGGCACCTTGTTCTCCCATGAGGTGCGGTCTGAAGGCCCCGAAGGAAGGAATCCTGACAGTTGAGAACAGACTGGGTCCCGGTTAGGACAAATCTCCAGGATGGAGATCAGGTCGTAAACACTGCTTTGGCTCTGATCTCCATCGTGGAGGTTACCTGTTCAATACACTGTTTTGGCCCCAACTTCGTGAGTAGAAGGATGGTCGGATGGTCCGTTCTGGCCAATCGGAAGCCCCCACCCCAAAAAGTACTGGGTGTCACGTTGGGGGGCATTTGGTGGTCATCTCTTTTAATCACATACCATAATTGCCATTGTGTACTGTTTTTAAACACCTTATATTTTAACAACCACTTAGTTTTGCTGCACTGTCTGTTTCTGTTATACGTGGCAACTTTTTATTACAGTGCTTATCTAGTGATTGATTGGATGGCTACCATCTGAAGACCTGGCACTTCCACACACGGGCCAGTCAGTCAGGAGTATGCCTCGGCATCAACACTGACTGAGTATACTGCCTCATACCAGGTATGTGGGAATACCGGCAACCCGGTGGGTTCACTGCATGGCAGTAACCCTACCCCTTGTTGTACTCCGTGGTGGGTGGGAGCCAGGGCAGTGAACAATTTACAACACTAACTATGGCTAATATACCTCACAAAATTAAGAAACGGGGTTACGTTTTTAGTGATGATGATTCTGATTCTGACTTGGGACACATCGTACCACAAATTAATACATGGCCAAAATTTATAATGATCTGCTCTGCTGAAGAAGGAAAGCTTGCAACTGATATCAATCCTTTCACTTTAGAAAAGTCAATAAAGGGAATAGCAGGCAATGTTATAAATGTGAAAAAGTTAAGATCTGGAATGTTGTTGGTGGAATGTAAAAATGAAGCTCAGGAAAAGAATTTGTTGAAAACTGAAAAACTTTTCAATATGCAGGTAAATGTCTTCCCTCACAAAAGCCTTAATACCAGCAAGGACGTTGTCAGAACGAGGGAATTGTCAGGCATTGATATCTTGGAAATTAAAAAGCCTTAATACCAGCAAGGGCGTTGTCAGAACGAGGGAATTGTCAGGCATTGATATCTTGGAAATTAAAAAGCCTTAATACCAGCAAGGGCGTTGTCAGAACGAGGGAATTGTCAGACATTGATATCTTGGAAATTAAAAAGCCTTAATACCAGCAAGGACGTTGTCAGAACGAGGGAATTGTCAGGCATTGATATCTTGGAAATTAAAAAGCCTTAATACCAGCAAGTGCGTTGTCAGAACGAGGGAATTGTCAGACATTGATATCTTAGAAATTAAAAAGGAGTTAGAACCACAGGGTGTAACAGATGTAAAGAGAATTGAAATTAAAAAAGATGGAAATCTCATTAAAACAAATACTTATATATTTACATTTGAATCTGCACAACCGCCAAAATCAACCAAGGTCGGATACATGAACATCAGAGTGGATTTGTTCGTACCAAATCCACTTCGTTGCTTCAATTGTCATAAATTTGGTCATGGTCAAAACAGTTGTAGAGGGAAGACAATTTGCTTTAAGTGTGGTCAGGAACATCAGGACCCTTGCACTAACACAATTAAATGTTGTAATTGTCAGGGCAATCATGAGCTGCATCTAAAGATTGCCCTGTTTGGAAAAGGGAGAAACAAATTCAAAAAATCAAATGTGAGAAGCAGGTCAGTTTCAAAGAGGCTAGAGACATCGTAGCTTCACTGCCTGGCATGAGTGCATCTTCACCATCATATGCAACCAAATTAACACAAAAGTTACCAACAGAATCAGTAGAATGTCAGACACTGTGGACTTGGCTTGACAATAACAATCCATCCTTATTGCAAGCCTTCACTATAGAACACTCTAATATCGTCGAACCAAAATCAACCCAAACCACATCATACACTATACCAATAACTGATAAAATAGCACAGCGCAAACAAACAAATGATCCACCAAAATCAGATTCAACTAAGAACAACAAAACTAAACCAGAACAGAGAAATATACCGAACAAATCAAAACCAGATCAGAACCATAGACCACAACAACAAAACCTAAGTCAGAATCAGAGACGAAGTCACGAAAAAGAAAGGAAGAAAAATGATAAAGAACAACAAAAAGTTAAAAGAAAAATGTTGTCACTAGCAACATGTTTGATGGGATTGAAGAAATGTCAGTCGATGAATGCATCGATGACACTTTCTCCAGTAAACTATGCCTGAACTCCTCTCAGGGTAGGTCTCCTTGAAAAACGTCACCTAGGAAAAACACGGGGGCAATTTTGCCCATACGTTCACCATCCAAGTCGCTATCCAAGCATGGATAATACACGTAAACACAGTATAATACAGTGGAATTGTCAAGATTTTAGAGCGAATTTTAATGAACTGAGCCTTCTAAGTCAAAAATATAAACCTGCTGCTTTTTGCTTGCAGAAAACACTTCTAAAGAAACCTGACACAAATATTCATCCCGTCCTTAAGGGTTACAATTTATATAACGCTTGGGCAGAGGAAAATGACCTTCATATCCGTGGAACGTCTGTCTTGGTCAGAAACGACATTATTCACAGTTCTGTACCATTACAATCAAATATACAGGCTGTAGCGATACGCCTGACCTTAGACAAGACAGTCACGTTATGTTCAATTTCTGTGTCACCAAGTAAACTACTTCAGCTGACGGATCTTGAACATCTGATTCATCAGCTCCCAACTCCGTACGTTTTGTTGGGTGATTTTAATGCACATAGCCCCCTTTGGGGTAATTCCTGCAGTCAAGAAGATGCAAAAGGTAAAACTGTAGAAGAGTTTATTACAAAATATGACTTGTGCTTGTTCAGTGATGGGTCAGATACCTACCTACACTCCGCATCTGGTTCTTACACTTCAGTTGATCTAACAATTGCATGCCCTTCAGTCTTCCTTGATTTTCATGGAAGGTTGAAGATGACTTGTGTGGGAGTGACCACTTTCCGATTGTGCTGGAGAGTGTAGTTCCGGCGGATGATGAGAGGGTGCCCCAGTGGAACTTTAAAAAGGCTGACTGGGACACTTTCTCATTGCTTTGTTCTGAGCGCCTCACACAGGAGAAATTTCAAGAGAGTACTGACCAGATTGAACATTTCAGCACAGAGTTGATTGACATTGCAAGCCAAGTCATTCCTAAAACCTCGGCAAATCCAAAATGTTTCACTAAACCATGGTTTGATACTGAGTGCAAACAGGCTATTGAAGATCACAAGAAATTTGAGAGGGAATTTAATATGTCACCAACCACACAAAATTTGGATAGATTACGTATAAATCGCGCAAAAACAAGGCGATTTTTAAAACAAAAAAAAGAAAAGTTCATGGGAAACTTACGTTTCGAAACTGAATCAAAACACCCACATCACTAAAATTTGGAAAATGATTAAAAAAATTAAAGGAAAAGAAACAAAATCAGCTGTACAACACCTACAAGATAACAACACACTCATTACGACAAAACAAGAAATTTCAAACAAGTTGGCCTCTACATTTTCCAAACATTCGTCGTCTGAAAATAGTAACCCAGAATTCCTCAAACTTAAAAAACAACAAGAAAAACAAAAGATTAAATTTACATCCAATAACTTAGAGGATTCCAATGAACCTTTCTCTATGGAAGAGTTAAGTAACTCTTTGCATAGAGCAAAGGATTCTGCCACTGGACCTGATGACATTCACTATCAGCTTTTAAAACATCTGCCTCAAACTTCACTTGCACTTTTGTTGTCTATTTTTAATGACATATGGGTGACTGGCCAGTTTCCACCTTCCTGGCGAAAAGCTACTATAATTCCTATTCCTAAGCCCGATAAAGATCACAGCAACCCTAGTAATTATTGGCCTATTGCCTTAACAAGTTGTCTGTGCAAAACCATGGAGAGGATGATCTATGATCGACTTGTCTGGTTTCTGGAATCGAACAATCTGCTTGCAGATGTTCAGTGTGGTTTCAGAAGCCAGAGAAGTACTGTGGATCATTTGGTTAGATTCGAAACGTTTATAAGAAATGCCTTTGCCAGAAAAGAACATGTGGTCGCCATCTTCTTTGACCTGGAAAAGGCATATGACACAACGTGGACGTATGGGATTTTAAAAGATCTTTTTAACATGGGGTTGGGGGCGTATGCCTCTTTTTATTGAAAACTTTTTGAGGGACCGCCAATTTCAGGTTCATGTTGGATCAACGTTATCTGATTCTCACGGGCAGGAATTGGGGGTTCCCCAAGGAAGTATTTTATCTGTTACCCTTTTCTCAGTGAAAATCAATAGTATTATTGATGCAATTGAGAATATGGTTGATTCGTCATTGTATGTAGATGACTTTTTAATCTGCTATAGCAGCAAAAAAATGAATGATATAGAGCGCAAACTTCAGCTGTGTTAGAATAGAATCCAGAAATGGGCTACAGAAAACGGCTTTAAATTTTCTAAGACAAAAACTAATTGTGTTCATTTCTGTAAGCTCCGGAAGCACCACCTTGATCCGGAACTGAAAATAGATGGGAGTCGTATTAATGTTGTTAAGGAAGTGAAATTCTTGGGTTTGTTGTTTGACAACAAACTGAATTTCACTTCTCATATAAAACAACTAAAGGTAAAATGTAAAAGGGCACTAAACCTTTTGAAGTTAGTTGGTAGCACTGATTGGGGTGCTGACCAAAAAACATTACTCCGTCTGTATAGATCACTTGTCAGATCAAAATTAGATTACAGCTGTGTGGTTTACGGTTCTGCAAGAAAGTCATATCTCAAACCTCTTGATGCCATTCATAATAGTGGCATAAGAATCAGCCTTGGTACTTTTAGAACATCACCGGTAGATTCGATGCTTGTTGAGGCAGAGGAGCCTTCTCTCTAGAAGCGCAGAATTAAACTTTCACTCCAATATGTTTCAAAACTTTTCTCATCCGTCCAACCCTGCATACAATTGTGTCTCAGAACCTCAAAATACTGAATTTTTTAACCGTCATCAGAAACATATCCCTCCATTGGGAATTAGAATTAAACCTCATATGGAGTCTGCCAAAATTGAACCAGTTGCAATAAAAGAGAACCGTGAATTACAAACTCCTCCTTGGCATCTTAAAAAGCCAACAGTTATTTTGGACCTAGCATCTACTAAAAAGTCTGAAACAAATTCTCTGCAGTTTAAGCAGAAATATGCTGAAATTAAGTCAATGTATAGTACATATACAAGGATCTATACAGACGGATCAAAAGATGGTGACAAAGTAGCATCAGCAGTTGTCACTGATGATCATGTCACTTCAATCAGAATACCGAAACAAAGTTCTATTTTCACAGCTGAAGTTAAAGCTTTACAACTTGCACTCCAACATATCGAGAATGTACAGGAAAAGAAGTCGATTATTTTTTCTGACTCTCTTTCCTCTTTGCTTGCTTTGCTCAACCCCAAGTTGAAGAACCCACTCATTTTGGAACTTCCTGAGAAGTTATCAACTCTCGTGTCTGACCAATGTGATATTGTGTTTTGCTGGTTATCCGGACATGTAGGCATCGCTGGTAACACCAGGGCAGACAGTGCAGCAAAACAGGCTTTATCCAAGCCTTTCACTGATTTTAAGATTCCGTTCAGTGACTTCAAACCACATATCAGTAGTTACGTCAAATCCATGTGGCAGGCGGAATGGGATGGAGCGACAAATAACAAGCTTCATAGCTTCCAACCAAATATTTCAGATCCCTACCCGTCTAGTAACCTTTGTAGAAAGGATCTTGCAGTTTTGATGCAATGTAATATTGGTCATACAAGACTAACACATTCCTTTTGTTGGAGAGTACTGTGCGACCAAAGTGTGTTCCCTGCCAGCAGGTGTTGTCAGTGGAACACATTCTATTACATTGTACTGATTTTAATCATGTCAGAGGGCAGTATTTTTATGTAGGATCTCTGAGAGATCTTTTTTATCGTACGAGCCCGAATATGATTCTCACATTTTTGAAATCAGTCAACCTATTTAATAAATTTTAAAATTGTTCTTATTATCTTAAACTAGAGTCTTTAAGACTTAAATTCACCAGGTTGATTTGTGAGCTATTCATATTTCTTGTTTATTCACGCATCACTGTTCATATTACATTGTCTTTATCATTTTTATTGTGGTTGTTTTTTACTCATCTTTGTATTTCATTATTTTCATATTTCCCTTTTATCGTTTTCTCGCCATGATATAGCCTTAGCTGCTGATGTGGCATTAAGCACCAATAAATAAATAAATAATAAATAATTTAAAATCGATAAGAAATAAGTCGTTAATATTATAAAATTACAATAATTCATATACCTTATCAGTAACTGACCTTTAAGATGATTGCAAAGCTGTTGCTACAGGCTAACTGTTTTGCTTTGATACAACTTTTATTTTCAAGTGGAATACAAAGGGTTTATTTTCATGATGCTTGATGTCGTGAAAATAATCTTGTGTATTCCACAAATGCGGGATATATCTCTCTGTTGATGGCTAATGAGTTTGGAATAATTATTGATGCTGCTGACATTTTTATGACCTGATATCTGCATAATTAAATTAGGTGGAATTCCGCAATCACCCAGTTTCTGAATTGGAGCTTTGGTTGGTAAGTCACTTATCATCTGATAGTTTTCTGACAGTTTTCTTATTTTTCATGATACTATAGATACTGTTGATGCCCATCCTTTGATTTTTAAACCATTTCTGCTCACATTCAATACATGTACTGTTTTCAATATCCTGTGTCTCAGAAACCACAGCAATATAACATGGTGAATCTTGCTTTCACATAGCTGCAGGGCATTTCTCACTGAATAATTTGTACATCAGTACAGGATTTCTTTCAGGGTTAGCTAATTCAAATGCTTTGGGTTTCAAACACCTTGTATTGAATGGGTCTTCACCGGTCTTAGTTTTAGTTTGTTGGTCCTGGTCAAGAACATTAAACTGTCTGCCCATCTCATCCTCACCAAGCTTTATATCCACCCCACCCCCCCCGCTTCAAGTCATGTTGCATTCCACAGTGAGTTGTGAGGGTCAGCTACAAGCTATTGACAATGGACTTTGGTGAATGAGATCCTAAAACCTTTCTGAAATATAATTTTTCAATTTCATTGTATGTTATTTCCTCAACTGCATTCAGTTCATTCCCTTTCCCCATTGATTTTAACTGTTTTTGTTTTGTTTTCATTGTTTCACTTGCCTTTGAAAACATTGGGTCATTTGCCAGGCATGTTTTATGTCCACTTTTCTATAAATAACAACTAATACTTGAATAAAATGCCCTCAAGGTTATAGGCTTATATTCACACTGCTTTTTCTTTCTAACTGATATCAAAAAACAACAGATATCATCACAAAGTACAGTTGGTGGTAATTCATTTACTTCTCCATTATAATCAAATTGAGAATTCAAAAATGTTTTAAATAATCTGATGTCACCATTGGTTTTCTATTTTGTATTTGCATTTTCAATATCATTGAGAAATGTAAGTTCATCATCACAAACAACTTCAAACCTTCCTTGAAACTGAGTGTGAGGGCTGGCTAGGTTCATCATTTTCCAATCCAATATCAAACTCACTAAGCTCAGTAGGCTCAAGATCAAACATTTCACAATGAAAAATATCCAATCCAATATCAAACTCACTAAGCTCTGTAGGCCCAAGATCAAACATTTCACAATGAAAAATATCCAATCCAATATCAAACTCACTAAGCTCTGTAGACTCAAGATCAAATATTTCACAATGAAAAATATCCAATCCAATATCAAATTAACTAAGCTCAGTAGGCTCAAGATCAAACATTTCACAATGTAAAATATCCAATCCAATATCAAACTCACTAAGCTCTGTAGACTCAAGATCAAATATTTCACAATGAAAAATATCCAATCCAATATCAAACTCACTAAGCTCAGTAGGCTCAAGATCAAACATTTCACAATGAAAAATATCCAATCCAATATCAAACTCACTAAGCTCTGTACACTCAAGATCAAACATTTCACAATGAAAAATATCCAATCCAATATCAAACTCACTAAGCTCAGTAGACTCAAGATCAAACATTTCACAATGAAAAATATCCAATCCAATATCAAACTCACTAAGCTCTGTAGACTCAAGATCAAACATTTCACAATGAAAAATATCCAATCCAATATCAAACTCACTAAGCTCTGTAGACTCAAGATCAAACATTTCACAATGAAAAATATCCAATCCAATATCAAACTCACTAAGCTCTGTAGACTCAAGATCAAACATTTCACAATGAAAAATATCCAATCCAATATCAAACTCACTAAGCTCAGTAGACTCAAGATCAAACATTTCACAATGAAAAATATCCAATCCAATATCAAACTCACTAAGCTCTGTAGACTCAAGATCAAACATTTCACAATGAAAAATATCCAATCCAATATCAAACTCACTAAGCTCAGTAGGCTCAAGATCAAACATTTCACAATGAAAAATATCCAATCCAATATCAAACTCACTAAGCTCTGTAGACTCAAGATCAAATATTTCACAATGAAAAATATCCAATCCAATATCAAACTCACTAAGCTCTGTAGACTCAAGATCAAATATTTCACAATGAAAAATATCCAATCCAATATCAAACTCACTAAGCTCTGTAGACTCAAGATCAAACATTTCACAATGAAAAATATTGTCAATATCTTTACAAGTTATACCATATTCTTCAAATGATGCCACTTTTAATGAGAGAAATGTATATAAATCAATGATTTGTTGTTGAGCTGTACTTTTAATGAGAGAAATGTATATAAATCAATGATTTGTTGTTGAGCTGTACTTTTAATGAGAGAAATGTATATAAATCAATGATTTGTTGTTGAGCTGTACTTTTAATGTGAGAAATGTATATAAATCAATGATTTGTTGTTAAGCTGTACTTTTAATGAGAGAAATGTATATAAATCAATGATTTGTTGTTGAGCTGTACTTTTGTAGCAAAAGCAGACTATAGTGCAGTATGATCAAATGGAAATAACTCTTCTGAAACATCCAGTTGAAAAATGTTCCAGTTTCTGGAATAACTTGCAAACAGTTAGATAACATTTTATTTATCTAACAGTTGGTAGAATGATACATTGTTTATTTTTGATGAAATCTTTGCTGGTAATATAATAAAAATGGATAACAAGCTCTTACTGGGACATTCATCTGTGATGTGCCTGATCTTGCACTTTGATAAGGTTGACTGATGTCCCTAAATTATTCAACTCTTCACAGTAGAAAACATTTACTGTGACGCTGTTGTGTTTATTTAGTATATGTAACTTTTTTCATATAATTATTATGCAAGGTATGAATAAGTACTTAAAATTTGGAACATTTCTTCTTTTTATTGCAGAATAAAATCTTTTGAATTTGCTGACGTTGGTTTCACATTTGATATTCCAAAGATTTTGTCTTTATCTGACTGTGCAATAAGGGTGCTGTTCACTAAATATGATCACTTTTCTCCTCATTGTAAATCCTTCTTCCCAAGACAGAGAAAGAGAGAAGGTAAGTGTTAATGATGACTTGTGAACAGAATAAATTAACCTGTACCATCACACAAAGTGTGCCACTCATTAGTAGAACATAATGAACACAGACTACAGAATAAATTAACCTGTACCATCACACAAATTGTGACACTCATTAGTAAAACATAATGAACACAGACTACAGAATAAATTAACCTGTACCATCACACAAATTGTGACACGCATTAGTAAAACATAAGGAACACAAACTACAGAATAAATTAACCTGTACCATCACACAAATTGTGACACGCATTAGTAGAACATAATGAACACAAACTACAGAATAAATTAACCTGTACCATCACACAAATTGTGACAAATTGTGACACGCATTAGTAAAACATAATGAACACAGACTGCAGAATAAATTAACCTGTACCGTCACACAAATTGTGACACACAGACTACACAATAAATTAACCTGTACCATCACACAAATTGTGGCACGCATTAGTAGAACAATAAATTAACCTGTACCATCACACAAATTGTGACACATAGTTATGACGTCATGCCTTTGCTTTTGGAGAAACAGAATAAATTAACCTGTACCATCACACAAATTGTGACACGCATTAGTAAAACATAATGAACACAGACTACAGAATAAACTAACCTGTACCATCACACAAATTGTGACACTCATTAGTAGAACATAATGAACACAAACTGCAGAATAAATTAACCTGTACCGTCACACAAATTGTGACACACAGACTACAGAATAAATTAACCTGTACCATCACACAAATTGTGGCACGCATTAGTAGAACATAATGAACACAAACTACAGAATAAATTAACCTGTACCATCACACAAATTGTGACACGCATTAGTAAAACATAATGAACACAGACTACAGAATAAATTAACCTGCACCATCACACAATTTGTGACACACATTAGTAAAACATAATGAACACAAACTACAGAATAAACCTGTACCATCACACAAATTGTGACATGCATTAGTAAAACATAATGAACACAGACTACAGAATAAATTAACCTCTACCATCACACAAATTGTGACACGCATTAGTAAAACATAATGAACACAGACTACAGAATAAATTAACCTGTACCATCACACAAATTGTGCCACTCATTAGTAGAACATAATGAACACAAACTACAGAATATATTAACCTGTACCATCACACAAATTGTGACACTCATTAGTAAAACATAATGAACACAGACTACAGAATAAATTAACCTGTACCATCACACAAATTGTGACATGCATTAGTAAAACATAATGAACACAGACTACAGAATAAATTAACCTGTACCATCACACAAATTGTGACACGCATTAGTAAAACATAATGAACACAGACTACAGAATAAATTAACCTGTACCATCACACAAATTGTGCCACTCATTAGTAGAACATAATGAACACAAACTACAGAATATATTAACCTGTACCATCACACAAATTGTGACACTCATTAGTAAAACATAATGAACATACACCACAGACTAAATTAACCTGTACCATCACACAAATTGTGACACACATTAGTAAAACATAATGAACACAGACTACAGAATAAATTAACCTGTACCATCACATAAATTGTGACACACAGACTACACAATAAATTAACCTGTACCATCACACAAATTGTGACATGCATTAGTAAAACATAATGAACACAGACTACAGATAAATTAACCTGTACCATCACACAAATTGTGACACGCATTAGTAGAACATAATGAACACAAACTACAGAATAAATTAACCTGTACCATCACACAAATTGTGACACGCATTAGTAAAACATAATGAACACAGACAACAGAATAAATTAACCTGTACCATCACACAAATTGTGACACTCATTAGTAAAACATAATGAACATACACCACAGACTAAATTAACCTGTACCATAACACAAATTGTGACACACATTAGTAAAACATAATGAACACAGACTACAGAATAAATTAACCTATACCATCACACAAAATGTGACATGCAGACTACACAATAAATTAACCTGTACCATCACACAAATTGTGACCCGCATTAGTAAAACATAATGAACACAGACTACAGAATAAATTAACCTGTACCATCACACAAATTGTGACACGCATTAGTAGAACATAATGAACACAAACTACAGAATAAATTAACCTGTACCATTACACAAATTGTGACACGCATTAGTAAAACATAATGAACACAGACTACAGAATAAATTAACCTGTACCATCACACAAATTGTGACACTCATTAGTAGAACATAATGAACACAAACTACAGAATAAATTAACCTGTACCATCACACAAATTGTGACACACAGACTACACAATAAATTAACCTGTACCATCACACAAATTGTGACACGCATTAGTAAAACATAGTGAACACAGACTACAGAATAAATTAACCTGTACCATCACACAAATTGTGACACACATTAGTAAAACATAATGAACACAGACTACAGAATAAATTAACCTGTACCATCACACAAATTGTGCCACTCATTAGTAGAACATAATGAACACAAACTACAGAATATATTAACCTGTACCATCACACAAATTGTGACACTCATTAGTAAAACATAATGAACATACACCACAGACTAAATTAACCTGTACCATAACACAAATTGTGACACACATTAGTAAAACATAATGAACACAGACTACAGAGTAAATTAACCTGTACCATCACACAAATTGTGACAAGCAGACTATACAATAAATTAACCTGTACCATCACACAAATTGTGACACGCATCAGTAAAACATAATGAACACAGACTACAGAATAAATTAACCTGTACCATCACACAAATTGTGACACACATTAGTAGAACATAATGAACACAAACTACAGAATAAATTAACCTGTACCATCACACAAATTGTGACACGCATTAGTAAAACATAATGAACACAGACTACAGAATAAATTAACCTGTACCATCACACAAATTGTGACAATCATTAGTAGAACATAATGAACACAAACTACAGAATAAATTAACCTGCACCATCACACAAATTGTGACACACAGACTACAGAATAAATTAACCTGTACCATCACACAAATTGTGACACACATTAGTAAAACATAATGAACACAGACTACAGAATAAATTAACCTGTACCATCACACAAATTGTGACACACATTAGTAAAACATAATGAACACAGACTACAGAATAAATTAACCTGTACCATCACACAAATTGTGACACACATTAGTAAAACATAATGAACACAGACTACAGAATAAATTAACCTGTACCATCACACAAATTGTGACACACATTAGTAAAACATAATGAACACAGACTACAGAATAAATTAACCTGTACCATCACACAAACTGTGACACACATTAGTAAAACATAATGAACACAGATTACAGAATAAATTAACCTCTACCATCACACAAATTGTGACACTCATTAGTAAAACATAATGAACACAAACTACAGAATATATTAACCTATACCATCACACAAATTGTGACATGCATTAGTAAAACATAATGAACACAGATTACAGAATAAATTAACCTCTACCATCACACAAATTGTGACACGCATTAGTAAAACATAATGAACACAGACTACAGAATAAATTAACCTGTACCATCACACAAATTGTGCCACTCATTAGTAGAACATAATGAACACAAACTACAGAATATATTAACCTATACCATCACACAAATTGTGACACTCATTAGTAAAACATAATGAACATACACCACAGACTAAATTAACCTGTACCATAACACAAATTTTGACACACATTAGTAAAACATAATGAACACAGACTACAGAATAAATTAACCTGTACCATCACACAAATTGTGACACGCAGACTACACAATAAATTAACCTGTACCATCACACAAATTGTGACACGCATTAGTAAAACATAGTGAACACAGACTACAGAATAAATTAACCTGTACCATCACACAAATTGTGACACGCATTAGTAGAACATAATGAACACAAACTACAGAATAAATTAACCTGTACCATCACACAAATTGTGACACGCATTAGTAAAACATAATGAACACAGACTACAGAATAAATTAACCTGTACCATCACACAAATTGTGACACTCATTAGTAGAACATAATGAACACAAACTACAGAATAAATTAACCTGTACCGTCACACAAATTGTGACACACAGACTACACAATAAATTAACCTATACCATCACACAAATTGTGACACGCATTAGTAAAACATAATGAACACAGACTACAGAATAAATTAACCTGTACCATCACACAAATTGTGGCACGCATTAGTAGAACATAACACAAACTACAGAATAAATTAACCTGTACCATCACACAAATTGTGACACGCATTAGTAAAACATAATGAACACAGACTACAGAATAAATTAACCTGCACCATCACACAAATTGTGACACGCATTAGTAAAACATAATGAACACAGACTACAGAATAAATTAACCTGTACCATCACACAAATTGTGACACACAGACTACACAATATATTAACCTGTACCATCACACAAATTGTGACACTCATTAGTAAAACATAATGAATACAAACAACAGAATAAATTAACCTGTACCATCACACAAATTGTGACACACATTAATAAAACATAATGTACACAGACTACAGAATAAATTAACCTGTACCATCACACAAATTGTGACACTCATTAGTGAAACATAATGAACACAGACTACAGAATAAACTAACCTGTACCATCACCCAAACTGTGACACTCATTAGTAAAACATAATGAACACAAACTACAGAATAAATTAACCTGTACCATCACTCAAATTGTGACACTCATTAGTAAAACATAATGAACACAGACTACAGAATAAACTAACCGGTTCCATCACACAAACTGTGACACTCATTAGTAAAACATAATGAGCACAGACTACAGAATAAATTAACCTGTACCATCACACAAGTTGTGACACTCATTAGTAAAACATAATGAAAACAGACTACAGAATAAATTGACCTGTACTATCACACAAATTGTGACACACATTAGTAAAACATAATGAACACAGACTACAGAATAAATTAACCTGTACCATCACACAAACTGTGACACTCATTAGTAAAACATAATGAACACAGACTACAGAATAAATTAACCTGTACCATCACACACACTGTGACACTCATTAGTAAAACATAATGAACATAGACTACAGAATAAATTAACCTGTACTATCACACAAATTGTGACACTCATTAGTAAGACATAATGAACACAGACTAAATTAACCTGTACCATCACACAAATTGTGACACTCATTAGTAAAACATAACAAACACAGACTACAGAATAAATTAACCTGTACCATCACACAAATTGTGACACACATTAGTAAAACATAATGAACACAGACTACAGAATAAATTAAACTGCACCATCACACACATTGTGACACTCATTAGTAAAACATAATGAACACACACCACAGAATAAATTAACCTGTACCATCACACAAATTGTGACACACATTAGTAAAACATAATGAACACAGACTACAGAATAAATTAACCTGTTCCATCACACAAATTGTGACACTCATTAGTAAAACATAATGAACACAGACTACAGAATAAATTAACCTGTACCATCACACAAATTGTGACACTCATTAGTAAAACATAATGAACACAGACTACAGAATAAATTAACCTGTACCATCACACAAATTGTGACACTCATTAGTAAAACATAATGAACACAAACTACAGAATATATTAAATCAAAAGGAAGTCCACCACACAATAACCAAAGACATTTTTTATTCTACATCATTTTTGAAAAACACATGGTGTTTGTTCAATGGCAGGACCTAACAAAAATGGGTATTCTCTGTCTTATTCACCCGACTTAGAAAACCTATCGGTATGCATTAATTTATGCTTACCTTCACACTGATGCCAAAATATCACTGTCTTAGTCACATGACTTAGAAAACCTATTGGTATGCATTAATTTATGCTTACCTTCACACTGATGCCAAAATATCACTGTCTTAGTCACATGACTTAGAAAACCTATTGGTATGCATTAATTTATGCTTACCTTCACACTGATGCCAAAATATCACTGTCTTAGTCACATGACTTAAAAAACCTATTGGTATGCATTAATTTATGCTTACCTTCACACTGATGTCAGTATACCAAAATTTCAAGTTGCAAACATTTCTCTCAGTGCAACTAGGAATTGAACTCAATGAGCTCTGCCAAACAAGACTGAATTGTTTAAAGCCCTTGTTGCATTATGGGAAGAATTTGCAAGTTCAAATTTTGATATTTCCATATCAGTTTGCAGTGGTTTAAACATGAATGAATATTTGTAATGCATGGAACAGTTAACAGATTTGAGTACAAATTGTTATTCTTCTGATGGATGCACAAATTGTTCGTAAGGATCCACAAAGCTCAAGAAATCAGGCCTTTAGATTAGGCTAGCTTGGTGACATCACAGATCTGTCATACCAGTTGCTGTACATCCCTATTGAATAAAATTTTTGTCATATTGACTGAAAATTCAATTTTAGAGGCTGGTCAGGACTTTGTTAGTGCCTCAGAATATTTGTTACTCATTAGGGACCCAAATCCAACTTTAACCCTCGTTAGGGACTCAATTCCAACTTTGACCCTCGTTAGAGACCCAAATCCAACTTTAACCCTCGTTGGGGATCTAATTCCAGCTTAGATCACTTTTACTGATACATATCAGGCACCTCAACTTGCAGTCTTGGGGTAAATGCAAAGGCAAACTTATATCATAAGCACCTTGGCAGTTGTTTTTAGGCTAGTCTTGGCTGTCTATGCAGTTTAGCTATAGACTGTATGTAAGGATACCTGTTTTGTGTCAGTAAAAGGTGACCATAGTCAGAATTGTATCTTTGATTGTGGAAACTAATTGTAGCAATACTAGTTGAATAGATAACTCTGGACTGCCTTTGATGAATAATACACAAACAATAATGTGTCTATTTACAAACAGTTACACCACCTCCAGAAGTGCCTGTTGAAGAAGAACAGAAGACAGTTGTTGATGAAGAGAAGAAAGAAGAGCAAGAAGAAGAGGAAGGAGAAAAGGAAGAGGTATGTGATGATTTCTCCTTAGTTTTATATTAATATTTTGAAAAAGTTTTTTGAAAACTAGCAGTTTATGTATCTAAAATATGTAATATTCAACACATGGTATCTTCAACCACTTATGATCCCCCATTGAAATACATTCTTCAAGTACATTGTTTTTTTCCTTTTGTTTTTGCTGACAATTTCTTTGTGTGTTATGTAGCACCCGATGTATAAAGGCCATTTACCAACCAGCCTGGTAGGTCCAGATCTCTTAGTCTCGTGGTAAATCGGTCGCTTTGTATGCTAGAGGTCGACGGTTCGAACCCTGGCTCCTGCACTTATCTCTCCTCCTGTTACATTTGCGGGCTCGTCCGATCCTCCGCAGTAGGTGGCACTGCGGGTGTTTCAGCCGCTCTGAGGAGGAACTTGGGTGAGATTCACATGTGGTGAATCTTAAAACAAGGGGAGAGTAGTGTAGCGGTTGAGGTATAAAGGCCATTTACCAACCAGCCTGGTTGGTCCGGATCTCTTAGTCTCGTTGTAAATCAGTCGCTTTGTGTGCTAGAGGTCGACGGTTCGAATCCCAGCTCCCGCACTTATCTCTCCTCCTGTTACAGTTACAACCCATACATACCAAAATAATCTGTTCAGGGATATTCTGGTCATAAGTTTAGAAGTTCCTTTGCATAGATTTTAAACTTTGAATGTGCGTATAACAAAATAGAAAGTCGTCATTTAATTTGATATGTTTTTATGAAGATGTCTTCTCTTCATGATGGGATGGCCATGATGTTGTCATTTTATTTTTTAATTTTTTAGCTCACCTGACTTAAAGTCAGGATGAGCTATAGTGATCACTCACTGTTCGTTGCCCGTCGTCTTGATGTCCGTTGTCCATGAACATGGTGTTTACACCTACCCCTCCTAAACCGTTGAACCAATTTTAGTTAAATTTGAAGTGATTGCTTGTTCTGACATCGTATTTTTACTCGAGTTTTGACGAAGTTTGATGAAGTGGTGGGCGGGTGGATGGTGGGGGGGGGGGGGGGGGGGGGAGGGGGCATAAACAATTGGTTTCCGGGCAATAACTTTAGTTCTATTTGATTCACCTTTACCAAAATTATACCAGAGGTTACCCTATAGGAAAGGAAGACACCTATCGATTTCAGAGTCTCGCACCCCAAGGACAAGGGTTGTTACTATAAATAGAATATTTTGTGACAAATTGGTTTCCGGGCAATAACTTTAGTTCTATTTGATGCACCTTTACCAAACTTATACCAGAGGTTACCCTATAGGAAGGGAAGACACCTAATGATTTTGGAGTCTGGGACTCCAAGGTCAAGGTCACTTACTATAAATAGAATATTTTATGACAAATTGGTTTCCGGGCAATAACTTTAGCTCTGTTTGACACACCTTTACCAAACTTATACCAGATATGAAAGCATTCCAACTGGGAAAGGAAGGCACCTATTGATTTTGGAGTCTGGGACTCTAAGGTCAAGGTCACTGTTACTATAAATAGAATATTTTGTGACAAATTGGTTTCCGGGCAATAACTAGTTCTATTTGATGCCCCTTTACCAAACTTATACCAGAGGTTACCCTATAGGAAGGAAAGACACCTATTGATTTTGGAGTCTGGGACTCCAAGGTCAAGGTCACTGTTGCTACAAATAGCTTATTTCTTCAGAATTTAATGTCAAAACTCGACTTCTGGATCTGTGATCCTCTTGCTGGATTTTTTTTTTTCAAATCAACTTGCCCAGCCCCGTAGGGTGGAAGTGGGGGATAATCTTTAAAAATCTTCTTCAGAACCACCAGTTAGAATCTTTTGATGTTTGGTATACATCATTGTTATGGTGGTCAGATTCAAGATTGTTCATTTCATGTCCCTCGGTTAAAAAATCTTCTTCAGATTCACAAATCAGAATGCTTTCATATTTGGTATGCAACATCTCTAGGGGGTCAGATTCAAGTTTGTTCAAATCAGGTCCCTGGGTTAATATTGGAGCTCTCTGTTGGAGCCCAAAGTTTGACTTTGTGCAGTATGAGGAAATTTCTTTAAAAATCTTCAGATCCACCAGTCAGAATCCTTGCATATTTGGTGTACAGCATCTCTAGGGGGTCAGATTCAAATTTGTCCAATTTGAGTCTCTGGGTTAATATTTGGGCTTCCTATGGGAACCGGATTTTAACTTAGTGCAACATGAGGGAATGAGCCTGAATTTGAACTTAGTGCAATATGAGGGAACACCAATATGAGGGAACACCAATATGAGGGAGTTTCTTTAAAAAATTTTGAGAATCTTTTGATATTTAGTATACAACATCTCTAAGGGGTCAGATTCATGTTTGTTAAAATTTGTCCCTGGCTTAATATTTAGGCTCCCTATTGTAGCCCGAATTTTAACTTAGTGCTATATGAGGAAATTTATTTAAAAATCTTCTTCGGATCCTCTGGTCAGAATGCCTGGGTTAATATTTGGGCTTCATATAGGAACCCAAACATTAACTTTGTGCGATATGAGGGAATTGCTTTAAAAATCTTCTTCATCAAATTCACCAGTTGGAATGCTTTCATATTTGGTATACAACATCTCTAGGGGGGGGGGGGGGGGGGGGGGGGGGGGGGGGCAGATTCAGGTTTGTCCAAATCGAGTGCCTGGGTTAATATTTGGGCTTCCTATAGGAGCGCAAACATTAACTTTGTGCAATATGAGTGAATTGCTTTAAAAATCTTCTCCTTCAAATCCACCCGTTGGAATGCTTTCATATTTGATACATGTGACGACCGAGTGGTCAATTGTCGGTTGTATGTTACCCGGGCTAGAATTACCAATGTTACACTAACACGGGACGTCAGGATGACACCAGCTGGCAGTATACCAGCAAAATTTTATAGATAGGACACCAACTAGTCTACAGTGACAGTGACTAGACTACCACACTTGACTTCACCATCTCCACTATACTCAAACAATAAATTGTGGCCTTGGATTCAAATATGACAGAAGCTGAGTAAAACACAATTATTTAATTCCCATTCACTCTTTTATCATACTTAAAAAAATACAATACATGTACTTTCAGTTTGAATTGACTTATAAGGGTAAATAAATTATCAATGTAGCAGGTAGAAAGCGTATTCACACTATTACCTATTACAAATAGAAGTCTATGGAAAAAGGGTGTGTATGGTATTAGTTCAACTTTTCAGGCTAATTTTCTAATAAATAATTCCAATCAAGTGTTATATGTTTTTCTTATAATTTACCCTACTTTACTACTACTAATAAAATAACAAGAACTACACGTGTATTCACACTTTATTCTTGTTAAAGGTTTAATGCCAATTTGTATAAATTACTCTACAAAGTATTGCCACGGTATTCACCAAGCAATAATATTTTAATTGATGAGCTTATGGTTATGTATTTAGTTTAACTTAACAAGAATCTGTGTATTCACACCTTATTCTAGTTAAAGGGTTAACACTATTTGGTTTAAATAATACTACACAGAGTTGCTACAGTATTCACCGAGCAATATCGATATTTAGACAGTGAGTTTGCAGTTATATATCTATCAGCTAACAAGAATCTGTGTATTCACACATTATTCTGGTTAAAGGGCTAACACTATTTAGTTTAAATTATACTACACAGAATTGCTGCGGTATTCACCAAGCAATCTTATTTTAAGTTTTCATCAGTCAAATATCTGCGTATTCACACAGAATTAATAGACTGCTGAATAAATTAACCCCTAATTTCCTACCTTAAATGCCTTCACGGGTCACTGAAATAATGCTGAGTATTCACCCAGGATTTCAGTTTCCGAAAACTTACAATAGAAAACTTTATGAAATTTTACAACAAATAAACTCCACGTATTCACGTAAATATTTATTTGTATAACCCTAAATTAATTGATACTGTTAATTAACAGTGCCATTAATTACCTCAGAATAGTTGAACTTGAATTTTTAAAGGCACGAGTAAATGAAACCCAACCCGAGTTCCAATGCTATTCCTATTCAGGAATAAACACTAGAGTTACTAACGTACGTCTTAAGCCTACGGATTCCAAAATGCGAATGATTAAAAGTAACGAAAATTTCCTGACACTAACAGAGAAATGCACGTACGAACGGGGCAACGCACGAGCAAACAGGGTTACGGCAAAATCTTAACGATTTACAACAATTTTTAACGATTTACAACGGGGACTGGCATTCAGTAACAAATTTTAACGGGGCGACAGCCAGCGCAATGCGCAAATGCATAGCAACTAAAGTCAATTCAAACTTCACAAAAATCACCATTTCAATTTAGAATTGTGTGGGAGTATAATTTTGGAGCTTTGTTTTATATATTTGTTCTGGAAACTTACTCAATAATTAAATAATTTCAGATTTTCTGAACTTGCAATTCCTCAATTTACCAGACATCAAATATTGACAAGAGACTGTGACCTGACGACCTTTGACATTGTGAACTGAGGGGATTCACAATATCAATGACGTCACGCAACAGTACACATGTACAAGAAAAACAGCATGGCGAGAAAACAATTCTGCAATTAATAAATCTAATTTTCGACGATCTTCCTGTACAATATCATCGTGACACTTCACGGAATGTATTTAAGGTAAACAGGGAATATGATACTTTTGAATGCATTACCGAAACACAGCCTAAAACATGATTTTTAAATTGCATTGAACGAAGTTGTTCAGCTTGACTGAATTTGAATCTGGGATTTCCTGTATCGTGTAATCACTGCACTTTAAGTTTACAGTAAATACGTTCCGTGAATTAACATCAATCACCATATACAATCTGAAAATATAAACTAAAACAATATTATGCTGAAAGAAAGGTTTGAGATTAGTACAGGTGAACTGAGCGAATTAAATCGACATTTCATTGACACTCAAACAGTAAGTAAAACTAGGGGGATCGTTTCCAGAATCTTAAGTGTACAACAAGTGTACAAAACTTGGCTTTAAAAGTTTAAAAGTTTGGGAGTTTTCACTTTAGGTTTTGGGTAACAATACAGTTACAGGCAGCTATTATCATCACTAATATGGCTGTCACTATCACCACTGGGAACCCAGTAGCAATAGTAACAATAATATTAACAATACAGTTACAGGCAGCTATTATCATCACTAATATGTCTGTCACTATCACCACTCGGAACCCAGTAGCAATAGTAACAATAATATTAACAATACAGTTACAGGCAGCTATTATCATCACTAATATGTCTGTCACTATCACCACTCGGAACCCAGTAGCAATAGTAACAATAATATTAGCAATACAGTTACAGGCAGCTATTATCATCACTAATATGTCTGTCACTATCACCACCGAGAACCCAGTAGCAATAGTAACAATAATATTAACAATACAGTTACAGACAGCTATTATCATCACTAATATGGCTGTCACTATCACCACCGAGAACCCAGTAGCAATAGTAACAATAATATTAACAATACAGTTACAGACAGCTATTATCATCACTAATATGGCTGTCACTATCACCACTGGGAACCCAGTAGCAATAGTAACAATAATATTAACAATACAGTTACAGGCAGCTATTACCATCACTAATATGGCTGTCACTATCACCACTGGGAACCCAGTAGCAATAGTAACAATAATATTAACAATACAGTTACAGGCAGCTATTACCATCACTAATATGGCTGTCACTATCACCACTGGGAACCCAGTAGCAATAGTAACAATAATATTAACAATACAGTTACAGGCAGCTATTATCATCACTAATATGGCTGTCACTATCACCACAGGGAGCCCCAGTAGCAATAGTAACAATAATATTAACAATACAGTTACAGACAGCTATTACCATCACTAATATGGCTGTCACTATCACCACTGGGAACCCAGTAGCAATAGTAACAATAATATTAACAATACAGTTACAGGCAGCTATTACCATCACTAATATGTCTGTCACTATCACCACCCGGAACCCAGTAGCAATAGTAACAATAATATTAACAATACAGTTACAGGCAGCTATTATCATCACTAATATGTCTGTCACTATCACCACCCGGAACCCAGTAGCAATAGTAACAATAATATTAGCAATAATAATAGGCTAAGCCTAAGGTTTCACATATACAACAACTCTAGGGGGTCAGATTCAAGTGTATTCAAATCTTGTCCCGGGTTAATATTTGAGCTCACTATTTGGAGTGGGGGGGGGGTGGGGGGTGGGGGGTGGGGGGGGGGTGCAGTGACTACAGTGACATAACAACCCTTGGAAGTTTGGCAGTGTGTGTCAACAGCTGATAGAATTGGAAGCAGTCAGGAAGACCTATGATAATAATGATCTGACACAGACACTAGAGTTATGAATAATTTCATGACTTCATTTCTCCCTATGGTAGCCCTTTGAGGAAATTTCTTTAAAAATCTTTTTCTTCAGATCCACCAGCCAAAATGCTTTCATATTTGATCATATTTGGTATATAACTTCTCTCTGTGTGTGTGTGTGTGGGACTGGGGTGGGGGGTGGGGGGTGGGGGGGGGGAGATACAAGTTTGTTCAAATCGTATGCCTGGGTTAATATTAACTTAGTTCAATATGAGGAAAGTTCTTTGAAAATCTTCTCCAGAACCATCTATTAGAATCTTTTGATATTTGGTATACAACATCTCTGGTTAAGGGTGTTCAGATTCAAGTTGTTCAGATCTGGTCGTTGGGTTAATATATAGGCTCATTATTAAGGGAGGGGGGGGGGGGTGCAGTGACATAACAACCCTTGGAAGTTTGGCAGTGCTTGTCTACAGCTGATAGAATTGGAAGCAGTCAGGAAGACCTATGATAATCATCTGACATGGACACTAGAGTTATGAATAATTTCATGACTTCATTCCTCTGTAGTGTTCATAAACCACGATTAACTGAATGTGACCCAAAATACTTCTTTGATCCACTTTGTCAGGTGAGCAATTGATGCCCTTGGGGCCTCTTGTTTAATTTGATATGTTTTATGAGGATCTCTTCTCTTCATGCATGATGGGCCAGCCATGATGTTGAAGGGAGAATAATGTAAGACCAACTGTTCTTTCAGAGTTTTTACTCACCTGCTCACTTTGTACAGTCATGGGCATCTTAGAAGAGAGATTCTAATCTGTCTCATGAGAATACAGTTATTATTGTCACATTTTAATAAAAATGTCCTCATCAATGAAACAGGGATCTATTCAGCAAGTGTCTGTACCAATGGAATGTGGTAGAATGAATATTGGTATATAAACAGGTGTCATTTTGACTAGGAAGGTCAATGTTCTATTGTCTAGTCCTTTTTCATTCAGTCTTGAGAAGTTTGCTCTTCTGTAGGCATACAGATATATGCTCCAGAAATATCTACTCTGGTATGTAGTAAACTGGATATATGAAAATCTGAAAACATGATGTTCTAGTATAAAATGGAGACATTATATATTTGTGTCTCCTTCGCAGGGAAGAACTTCCTCTGTTGCAGAATTATTTGTCACTAAATTAAAATTGAGATTACCGGTAGTTTTATCATGTCCTTATCATTGCTTTAAATTGTGCATCAGTTTGAATTGAAACAGTTTTGGATAGACAACTTTATTTACTTGATTGGTGTTCTTTAATATTAACCAGTGTGATACAGAGACAGGTCTTTTAACCTTTTCGCTGCTATAGGTCCGTACTGAGTACGGACATAAAATTTAATTCCCTGTGCTACACGTCCATACTGAGTACGGAGTTACCACACAGATAACATCAATACGCCGCACAGTGGTATTCTCAATATAACGCACTTGGTGACACATGTAAGAGGCCAACAGTGTGACGTCAGATATTTTTTCGAGAAATTTCCGTCATTTTTACGGAAATACCCGAGTGAACCGCATGTGAAATTTCCAATGAGAGTTACTTTTTCCTGATGTTCTTGCAGTACAAACATGTTGAAAAGATTGTACACAACCGAAGAAGTTGTTGCAGAATTGTATGCAGACAATGATAGTGATGCTCGTGATTTAGATAGTTCAAGTGACTTTAGCGACTCTGATGAATCTGAGTCGAGTTCTGATGCAACCGTTGCGGGCCTGGACTATGCTATTACCTATGTTTCGGGTTATACCACACCACAATTAAGTATTGGAACTAAACATTGGACTCCAAACATGTTCAAATATGTTCTAGCAGATGAAAATTACAAATTATTTTACGTTTCTGATTTTTTTCAGTTTTTATCATATTTTTCCATTTTCCCCCATATATGGCTCAGCACAGGAAATTAAAAACTTGCACAGCAGCGAAGGGGTTAAATCTTTGCATGCTGCTGGTGGATATTCCTGCCCAGCACAGTGTTTATCTGGTCACTGATATAAGTATAATTTGGGCATATTTAAACATATTTTCCCCTGTAAATTGAATGGATTTTTTCACCAATGATTTCTTGTTATATTTAGATTACTCTTTCATTAAATCTAGTTATGGCTGCTTTACAGCAGCCATGACTAGATTTGATGGAAAATATCTTGAAAATACTCAGCGGGTTAAGAGTTAAACATGCCATTCACCCAGTGCTTCAGGTTTCTGTAACATAAGAGGTAATGACTGTATACTTGTGACTACCAGTTTTTATATTCCACTAATCAGTGGTTAATCAGTAGTCGTTTCCCACAAACTTAATAATCTCTAACTATATTATGTACAAAGTTAAAACTGATGATGTATGAATGCATACAATTCTGTGTTGATGTAAAATTCACAATAATATCTTATTTATTGAATGAGAGATTGATCTGAATAATTAAAACTGAATGCTTATGTAAATGTTACAATTCTATAATGTTCACTATCAGATCTTTTATGAAATTTTGAATGCCTTCCTCCATTCATGGATCAGGAATAGCATTGAATTTGACAAAGGGCCATTCAAGGCTTTGAAATTCTTAAAAATGGCCAGGTGGCCTTCAAAAGCCTTGAATATTCACAAAATAAAAATGCTGACAATTTGCATTATTACAGCTATATAGCCATAGTTTGTGAAGGCATAGTCCTAACTAGGACCCACCAGGTGTTACCCTCCCCCTCCCAGTTCCCTTGAATTTAAGTGGGAGGAGGAAGTAAAGACCAGAGCATCCTAGTTAAGACTAGTGAAGGCAGGGGTCATGAAAATCCTTAGAATTTGGCTATTGTTGGACTTTGAAAAATGTTGAGAGACAGCCTTGAATATTATTGGTCTTTGCCTGCAGGAACCTTGCGGATAGATTACAACTTAAAATTGACTGTTTTCCTAAAAATTAAGATTATTTTCTCAATTTTGTGGAAATGAAAAGCTGGATGATATTCACCCAGCAGATTAACTTGTAAAGTTTTTTGGGTTGTAAAAATTTTGTTCACATGTTATTGCCTTGTTACAATTTATGCGCCTATAGGTGCTCTCCCAAAAATTGTAACAGGGCAAATCCACTCAGACTAAATAATATCACATCAAAAATTAATTGAAGTACATCCACTGAATATGAAGTATTTATGCTGTGGTACCCACACTTCAACATAAAGCCCCAAAATGAAGTCTTTATGCTGTGGTACCCACACTTCAGCATAAAGCCCCAAAATGAAGTCTTTATGCTGTGGTACCAACACTTCAGCATAAAGCCCCAAAATGAAGTCTTTATGCTGTGGTACCCACACTTCAGCATAAAGCCCAAAAATGAAGTCTTTATGCTGTGGTACCAACACTTCAGCATAAAGCCCAAAAATGAAGTCTTTATGCTGTGGTACCAACACTTCAGCATAAAGCCCAAAAATGAAGTCTTTATGCTGTGGTACCAACACTTCAGCATAAAGCCCAAAAATGAAGTCTTTATGCTGTGGTACCAACACTTCAGCATAAAGCCCAAAAATGAAGTCTTTATGCTGTGGTACCCACACTTCAGCATGAAGCCCAAAAATGAAGTCTTTATGCTGTGGTACCCACACTTCAGCATGAAGCCCAAAAATGAAGTCTTTATGCTGTGGTACCAACACTTCAACATAAAGCCCCAAAATGAAGTCTTTATGCTGTGGTACCCACACTTCAGCATAAAGCCCAAAAATGAAGTCTTTATGCTGTGGTACCCACACTTCAGCATAAAGCCCAAAAATGAAGTCTTTTTGCTGTGGTACCCACACTTTAGCATAAAGCCCAAAAATGAAGTCTTTATGCTGTGGTACCCACACTTCAGCATAAAGCCCAAAAATGAAGTCTTTATGTTGTGGTACCCATACTTAAGCATAAAGCCCCAAAATGAAGTCTTTATGCTGTGGTACCCACACTTCAGCATAAAGCCCAAAAATGAAGTCTTTATGCTGTGGTACCCACACTTCAGCATAAAGCCCAAAAATGAAGTCTTTATGCTGTGGTACCAACACTTCAGCATAAAGCCCAAAAATGAAGTCTTTATGCTGTGGTACCAACACTTCAGCATAAAGCCCAAAAATGAAGTCTTTATGCTGTGGTACCAACACTTCAGCATAAAGCCCAAAAATGAAGTCTTTATGCTGTGGTACCCACACTTCAGCATGAAGCCCAAAAATGAAGTCTTTATGCTGTGGTACCCACACTTCAGCATAAAGCCCAAAAATGAAGTCTTTATGCTGTGGTACCAACACTTCAACATAAAGCCCCAAAATGAAGTCTTTATGCTGTGGTACCCACACTTCAGCATAAAGCCCAAAAATGAAGTCTTTATGCTGTGGTACCCACACTTCAGCATAAAGCCCAAAAATGGGCTTTTGGCAGTCAACCAGATTAAAGAGGAAACACAAATGATCGTCAAACAAAAATTCCAGCCAAACATGTACGTTTCTGTTGAATTTGACCAGATCACACACTTTCAAAGTTTGATCAAATGGTCAAGACTTTAGTTTTTAAATTACATTGTTGTATAGTCACATGGAAAATAAAGGCCATTGGATATTACCTGTAACTATGTGTAACAATTCCAGAGTCTAATACTTTAACAGTTTATTCAATTTACACACCACTAATATGACTTTAATGAGAATGATGATTGACTAAAAATAAACACCATCAATTACCAAGATAAATCAACTAATTGTGACAGCCCCAGTAATGACCTCAAAATGGAGATCATATTCTGCCTTTGGACAAAATTACAGTGATTAAAAAGGTAAAGATGCAGATTTTTTTTTTTGGATTATCAGGTCTCAAAAGTAGTAATGAACTCATATTTATATGAGCTATGCAGCTTGGCTCTGAAGTTAAGTATTGATGATGCATATATACAGCTAAGACCTAAAAAAGTTAAAATCTGTTTCTCACTCCCTCCTGCATGGCCATTTTGGCTGTCACATGCTCTCTTTTTACAATCAATGCAAACTTGAAAAAATAAAAATTAAATGGTTTATGTGAGATAGTTTATCTGTGTTAGTAAAATTTATAATTTCTCCCTTGAGTACAATGATGCTTTGCAATGCTTTAGCATTGCAAAGCTTTCTTGCACTCCAAGGATATTAAATACACCACCACTCATGTTTTTCTGGAGATTATTCCTCGGTTCGAATTCCACCTGCGGCAACCGTGTTATGTCCTTGAGCAAGATACTTCACCCCATTGCCCAGGTGGGGGGCATGGTGGTGTTG
Source organism: Pictodentalium vernedei (assembly GCA_031216915.1). NCBI lineage: Eukaryota > Metazoa > Mollusca > Scaphopoda > Dentaliida > Dentaliidae > Pictodentalium > Pictodentalium vernedei. Next base: position 458,562,041 of record CM062289.1, on the reverse strand, counting down.
TGTACTAAGATGTACTGCACATTGATGGTGCACGTGTCTTCAGCCAATGCTAATACTACTTGTGTGGAGTTAGTATGTTGGGGAGCTGACAGTTGCTCGTGGTTGCTCTGTGCTTCTCTCCGTAAAACTGTCATGGTCATGATTAACCATTGTGCAGAAATATGTGACCTTAAACACCAATAAATAAATATTCTGTAGATTATGAGGCCAAAAACATGGAACAAACCAAGAATATGAACTTTTGATGGCAAAGAAATAATTACAAAAATAAAAAGTCATGTAAAAAAAATGGCAGCCCACATGCAATTTTACAAAAAATGGCCTGAGAAACAGATCAACTTTGCAGGGCCTAATATTAAGCTCCAAAAATTTTGTTCATCTTCAGTACTTAACACCTAAACACCTAGAAATGTGAGATGTGTTTAATCAGCCGTGATGTAATACAGCCAGTGGTCTAGCACGGATGGTCTGGATAATATCTGGATAATAGTGAGCAGGAAGAGTTGTAAAATTTAATTAGTTGTTTATAGTCAAGAGTCATCTACTTCAACAGGCAGATGACAATTGATGAGAAACACCTGTTAGATCATATTAGTCTTGACTAGTATGTGATGTTCAGTACATTCACTCATAAACAGTGGGAACATTTTCTACTCAGTTCAACAAGACATTAATTCCCTATTTGTAATCAATAGAGAGTAAGAGTTTTTGGGGTCTTTCAAATGTAAATTTTGTCACATCATCTGATGCTAGATTTCTGAACATTATTGTCTTGGTGAAGACTTCATCTGCTGATAGATTTCTGAACATTATTGTCTTGGTGTTCATCTGATGATAGATTTCTGAACATTATTGTCTTGTTGGAGACTCCACTTCATCTGATGATAGATTTCTGAACATTATTGTCTTGGTGGAGACTCCACTTCATCTGGTTTTCAGTGATTTTTCAAATACTACAGGTATCTTGCACTCCAAGTTCTGTTCTGCATTTTACAGCTTGATTTTCAAACTTGGATAATGTTTCAACACTTGAAATCTGCTGCTTAATTCATGATAAACAATTTGAAGTATTAATATGGGCCTATCACTTTATTTTGACTAACAGCTGAATATTTTTTCTTTTGCTTTTCAACTCATATGTGACATAGTATCAATTTTCTAACCTTCTGTTTCAATGACTTTTGTGACACAAAAGTTTGAAAAATGACAGGAAATGAAATTGCTTGAAAGAATCCTTCTCATTAACATACTTGTATTTAATAGGCTTGTGTACATTTTCCTGTTTGTTTGTACATTAGGGTTTAATGACACTTTCATCAGCCTGGGTCATATCATGTTGGACAAACTTATGGGAGAACGAAATTGGCATACTGGGATGGAAAGACTGAGCACTAGTGAGTAACTATCAGGCTCTCGAATTTACAATCCTGGAACAAGTTGGGTTAGCATTGGTTGAAGAAATGTGTACTGTAGACATACAGCATAATGACCATAGGTGTAGAGCTATTTACTATCCCGACACAAGCAAGGTTGAAGGAAAGTATACCGTAGACATACAATACATTGACCATCGATGTAGAGCTATTTACTATCCTGACACAAGCAAGGTTAGGATTGGTAGAAGGAAAGTGTACCGTAGACATACAATACATTGTCCATGTAGAGCTATTTACTATCCTAACACATGCAAGGTTAGCATTGGTAGAAGGAAAGTGTACCATAGACATACAATACATTGTCCATGTAGAGCTATTTACTATCCTGACACAAGCAAGGTTAACATTGGTTGAAGGAAAGTGTACCATAGACATACAATACATTGTCCATGTAGAGCTATTTACTATCCTGACACATGCAAGGTTAGCATTGGTAGAAGGAAAGTGTACCATAGACATACAATACATTGTCCATGTAGAGCTATTTACTATCCTGACACAATTGGTAGAAGGAAAGTGTACCGTAGACATACAATACATTGACCATAGATGTAGAGCTATTTACTATCCTGACACAAGCAAGGTTAGCATTGGTAGAAGGAAAGTGTACCATAGACATACAATACATTGACCATAGATGTAGAGCTATTTACTATCCTGACACAAGCAAGGTTAGCATTGGTAGAAGGGAAGTGTACCATAGACATACAATACATTGACCATAGATGTATAGCACATTGGTAGAAGGAAAGTGTACCGTAGACATACAATACATTGTCCATGTAGAGCTATTTACTATCCTGACACAAGCAAGGTTAGCATTGGTAGAAGGAAAGTGTACCGTAGATATACAATACATTGTCCATGTACAGCTATTTACTATCCTGACACAAGCAAGGTTAACATTGGTTGAAGGAAAGTGTACCATAGACATACAATACATTGACCATCGATGTACAGCTATTTACTATCCTGACACAAGCAAGGTTAGCATTGGTAGAAGGAAAGTGTACTGTAGACATACAATACATTGTCCATGTAGAGCGATTTACTATCCTAACACAAGCAAGATTAGCATTGGTAGAAGGAAAGTGTACCGTAAACATACAATACATTGACCATCGATGTAGAGCTATTTACTATCCTGACACAAGCAAGGTTAGCATTGGTAGAAGGAAAGTGTACCGTAGACATACAATACATTGTCCATGTAAAGCTATTTACTATCCCGACACAAGCAAGGTTAGCATTGGTAGAAGGAAAGTGTACCGTAGACATACAATACATTGACCATGTAGAGCTATTTACTATCCCGACACAAGCAAGATTAGCATTGGTAGAAGGAAAGTGTACCATAGACATACAATACATTGTCCATGTACAGCTATTTACTATCCCGACACAAGCAAGGTTAGCATTGGTAGAAGGAAAGTGTACCGTAGACATACAATACATTGACCATCGATGTAGAGCTATTTACTATCCTGACACAAGCAAGGTTAACATTGGTTGAAGGAAAGTGTACCATAGACATACAATACATTGACCATCGATGTACAACTATTTACTATCCTGACACAAGCAAGGTTAGCATTGGAAGAAGGAAAGTGTACCGTAGACATACAATACATTGTCCATGTAGAGCTATTTACTATCCTGACACAAGCAAGGTTAGCATTGGTAGAAGGAAAGTGTACCGTAGACATACAATACATTGTCCATGTAGAGCTATTTACTATCCCGACACAAGCAAGGTTAGCATTGGTAGAAGGAAAGTGTACCGTAGACATACAATACATTGACCATCGATGTAGAGCTATTTACTATCCTGACACAAGCAAGGTTAACATTGGTTGAAGGAAAGTGTACCATAGACATACAATACATTGACCATCGATGTACAACTATTTACTATCCTGACACAAGCAAGGTTAGCATTGGAAGAAGGAAAGTGTACCGTAGACATACAATACATTGTCCATGTAGAGCTATTTACTATCCCGACACAAGCAAGGTTAGCATTGGTAGAAGGAAAGTGTACCGTAGACATACAATACATTGTCCATGTAGAGCTATTTACTATCCCGACACAAGCAAGGTTAGCATTGGTAGAAGGAAAGTGTACCATAGACATACAATACATTGACCATGTAGAGCTATTTACTATCCCGACACAAGCAAGATTAGCATTGGTAGAAGGAAAGTGTACCATAGACATACAATACATTGTCCATGTACAGCTATTTACTATCCCGACACAAGCAAGGTTAGCATTGGTTGAAGGAAAGTGTACCATAGACATACAATACATTGTCCATGTACAGCTATTTACTATCCTGACACAAGCAAGGTTAGCATTGGTAGAAGGAAAGTGTACCGTAGACATACAATACATTGTCCATGTACAGCTATTTACTATCCCGACACAAGCAAGGTTAACATTGGTTGAAGGAAAGTGTACCATAGACATACAATACATTGACCATAGATGTATAGCACATTGGTAGAAGGAAAGTGTAATGTAGACATACAATACATTGTCCATGTAGAGCTATTTACTATCCTGACACAAGCAAGGTTAGCATTGGTAGAAGGAAAGTGTACCATAGACATACAATACATTGACCATAGATGTTGATCTATTTACTATCCTGACACAAGCAAGGTTAGCATTGGTAGAAGGAAAGTGTACCATAGACATACAATACATTGTCCATGTAGAGCTATTTACTATCCTGACACATGCAAGGATAGCATTGGTTGAAGGAAAGTGTACGATAGACATACAATACATTGTCCATGTAGAGCTATTTACTATCCTGACACAAGTAAGGTTAACATTGGTAGAAGGAAAGTGTACCATAGACATACAATACATTGTCCATCGATGTACAGCTATTTACTATCCTGACACAAGCAAGATTAGCATTGGTAGAAGGAAAGTGTACCATGGACATACAATACATTGTCCATGTAGAGCTATTTACTATCCTGACGCAAGCAAGGTTAACATTGGTAGAAGGAAAGTGTACCGTAGACATACAATACATTGTCCATGTAGAGCTATTTACTATCCTGACACAAGCCAAGCAAGGTTAGCATTGGTAGAAGGAAAGTGTACCATAGACAAACAATACATTGTCCATGTAGAGCTATTTACTATCCCGACACAAGCAAGGTTAGCATTGGTAGAAGGAAAGTGTACCATAGACGTACAATACATTGTCCATGTAGAGCTATTTAATATCCCGACACAAGCAAGGTTAGCATTGGTAGAAGGAAAGTGTACCGTAGACATACAATACATTGACCGTGTAGAGCTATTTACTATCCTGACACATGCAAGGTTAGCATTGGTAGAAGGAAAGTGTACCGTAGACATACAATACGTTGTCCATGTACAGCTATTTACTATCCCGACACAAGCAAGGTTAGCATTGGTTGAAGGAAAGTGTGCCGTAGACATACAATACATTGTCCATGTACAGCTATTTACTATCCTGACACAAGCAAGGTTAGCATTGGTAGAAGGAAAGTGTACCGTAGACATACAATACATTGTCCATGTACAGCTATTTACTATCCCGACACAGGCAAGGTTAACATTGGTTGAAGGAAAGTGTACCATAGACATACAATACATTGACCATAGATGTATAGCACATTGGTAGAAGGAAAGTGTACCGTAGACATACAATACATTGTCCATGTAGAGCTATTTAATATCCTAACACAAGCAAGGTTAGCATTGGTAGAAGGAAAGTGTACCATAGACATACAATACATTGACCATCGATGTACAGCTATTTACTATCCTGACACAAGCAAGGTTGGCATTGGTAGAAGGAAAGTGTACCGTAGATATACAATACATTGTCCATGTACAGCTATTTACTATCCTGACACAAGCAAGGTTAACATTGGTTGAAGGAAAGTGTACCATAGACATACAATACATTGACCATCGATGTACAGCTATTTACTATCCTGACACAAGCAAGGTTAGCATTGGTAGAAGGAAAGTGTACTGTAGACATACAATACATTGTCCATGTAGAGCGATTTACTATCCTAACACAAGCAAGATTAGCATTGGTAGAAGGAAAGTGTACCGTAAACATACAATACATTGACCATCGATGTAGAGCTATTTACTATCCTGACACAAGCAAGGTTAGCATTGGTAGAAGGAAAGTGTACCGTAGACATACAATACATTGTCCATGTAAAGCTATTTACTATCCCGACACAAGCAAGGTTAGCATTGGTAGAAGGAAAGTGTACCGTAGACATACAATACATTGACCATGTAGAGCTATTTACTATCCCGACACAAGCAAGATTAGCATTGGTAGAAGGAAAGTGTACCATAGACATACAATACATTGACCATCGATGTAGAGCTATTTACTATCCTGACACAAGCAAGGTTAACATTGGTTGAAGGAAAGTGTACCGTAGACATACAATACATTGTACATGTAGAGCTATTTACTATCCTGACACAAGCAAGGTTAGCATTGGTAGAAGGAAAGTGTACCGTAGACATACAATACATTGTCCATGTAGAGCTATTTACTATCCCGACACAAGCAAGATTAGCATTGGTAGAAGGAAAGTGTACCATAGACATACAATACATTGACCATGTAGAGCTATTTACTATCCCGACACAAGCAAGATTAGCATTGGTAGAAGGAAAGTGTACCATAGACATACAATACATTGTCCATGTACAGCTATTTACTATCCCGACACAAGCAAGGTTAACATTGGTTGAAGGAAAGTGTACCATAGACATACAATACATTGACCATAGATGTATAGCACATTGGTAGAAGGAAAGTGTAACGTAGACATACAATACATTGACCATAGATGTTGATCTATTTACTATCCTGACACAAGCAAGGTTAGCATCGGTAGAAGGAAAGTGTACCGTAGACATACAATACATTGTCCATGTAGAGCTATTTACTATCCTGACACATGCAAGGATAGCATTGGTTGAAGGAAAGTGTACCATAGACATACAATACATTGTCCATGTAGAGCTATTTACTATCCTGACACAAGCAAGGTTAACATTGGTAGAAGGAAAGTGTACCATAGACATACAATACATTGTCCATCGATGTACAGCTATTTACTATCCTGACACAAGCAAGATTAGCATTGGTAGAAGGAAAGTGTACCATAGACATAGAATACATTGTCCATGTAGAGCTATTTACTATCCTGACGCAAGCAAGGTTAACATTGGTAGAAGGAAAGTGTACCGTAGACATACAATACATTGTCCATGTAGAGCTATTTACTATCCTGACACAAGCCAAGCAAGGTTAGCATTGGTAGAAGGAAAGTGTACCATAGAAAAACAAGACATTGTCCATGTAGAGCTATTTACTATCCCGACACAAGCAAGGTTAGCATTGGTAGAAGGAAAGTGTACCATAGACATACAATACATTGTCCATGTAGAGCTATTTAATATCCCGACACAAGCAAGATTAGCATTGGTAGAAGAAAAGTGTACCGTAGACTTACAATACATTGACCATGTAGAGCTATTTACTATCCTGACACATGCAAGGTTAGCATTGGTAGAAGGAAAGTGTACCATAGACATACAATACATTGTCCATGTACAGCTATTTACTATCCCGACACAAGCAAGGTTAGCATTGGTTGAAGGAAAGTGTACCGTAGACATACAATACATTGTCCATGTACAGCTATTTACTATCCTGACACAAGCAAGGTTAGCATTGGTAGAAGGAAAGTGTACCGTAGACATACAATACATTGTCCATGTACAGCTATTTACTATCCCGACACAAGCAAGGTTAACATTGGTTGAAGGAAAGTGTACCATAGACATACAATACATTGACCATAGATGTATAGCACATTGGTAGAAGGAAAGTGTACCATAGACATACAATACATTGTCCATGTAGAGCTATTTACTATCCTGACACAAGCAAGGTTAGCATTGGTAGAAGGAAAGTGTACCGTAGACATACAAAACATTGTCCATGTAGAGCTATTTACTATTTTAACACAAGCAAGGTTAGCAGTGGTTGAAGGAAAGTGTACCGTAGACATACAATACATTGTCCATGTAGAGCTATTTACTATCCCGACAAGCAAGGTTAGCATTGGTAGAAGGAAAGTGTACCGTAGACATACAATACATTGTCCATGTAGAGCTATTTACTCTCCCGACACAAGCAAGGTTAGCATTGGTAAAAGGAAAGTGTACCGTAGACATACAATACATTGACCATGTAGAGCTATTTACTATCCTGACACAAGCAAGGTTAGCATTGGTAGAAGGAAAGTGTACCATAGACATACAATACATTGTCCATGTAAAGCTATTTACTATCCTGACACAAGCAAGGTTAACATTGGTAGAAGGAAAGTGTACCGTAGACATACAATACATTGACCATAAATGTAGAGCTATTTACTATCCTGACACAAGCAAGGTTAGCATTGGTAGAAGGAAAGTGTACCGTAGACATACAATACATTGTCCATGTAGAGCTATTTACTATCCCGACACATGCAAGGATAGCATTGGTTGAAGGAAAGTGTTCCGTGGACATACAGTACATTGTCCATGTACAGCTATTTACTATCCTGACACATGCAAGGATAGCATTGGTAGAAGGAAAGTGTACCGTAGACATACAATACATTGTCCATGTAGAGCTATTTACTATCCTAACACAAGCAAGGTTAGTATTGGTTGTAGGAAAGTGTACCGTAGACATACAATACATTGTCCATGTAGAGCTATTTACTATCCTGACACAAGCAAGGTTAGCATTGGATGAAGGAAAGTGTACCATAGACATACAAAACATTGACCATAGATGTAGATCTATTTACTATCCTGACACAAGCAAGGTTAACATTGGTAGAAGGAAAGTGTACCATAGACTTACAATACATTGTCCATGTAGAGCTATTTACTATCCTAACACAAGCAAGGTTAGCAGTGGTTGAAGGAAAGTGTACCGTCGACATACAATACATTGTCCATGTAGAGCTATTTACTATCCCGACAAGCAAGGTTAGCATTGGTAGAAGGAAAGTGTACCGTAGACATACAATACATTGTCCATGTAGAGCTATTTACTATCCCGACAAGCAAGGTTAGCATTGGTAGAAGGAAAGTGTACCGTAGACATACAATACATTGTCCATGTAGAGTTATTTACTATCCCGACACAAGCAAGGTTAGCATTGGTAGAAGGAAAGTGTACCGTAGACATACAATACATTGTCCATGTAGAGTTATTTACTATCCTAACACAAGCAAGGTTAGCAGTGGTTGAAGGAAAGTGTACCGTAGACATACAATACATTGTCCATGTAGAGCTATTTACTATCCCGACACAAGCAAGGTTAGCATTGGTAGAAGGAAAGTGTACCGTAGACATACAATACATTGTCCATGTAGAGCTATTTACTATCCCGACACAAGCAAGGTTAGCATTGGTAGAAGGAAAGTGTACCGTAGACATACAATACATTGTCCATATAGAGCTATTTACTATCCTAACACAAGCAAGGTTAGCAGTGGTTGAAGGAAAGTGTACCGTAGACATACAATACATTGTCCATGTAGAGCTATTTACTATCCCGACACAAGCAAGGTTAGCATTGGTAGAAGGAAAGTGTACCGTAGACATACAATACATTGTCCATGTAGAGCTATTTACTATCCCGACACAAGCAAGGTTAGCATTGGTAGAAGGAAAGTGTACCATAGACATACAATACATTGTCCATGTACAGCTATTTACTATCCCGACACAAGCAAGGTTAACATTGGTTGAAGGAAAGTGTACCATAGACATACAATACATTGACCATAGATGTATAGCACATTGGTAGAAGGAAAGTGTACCGTAGACATACAATACATTGTCCATGTAGAGCTATTTACTATCCCGACACAAGCAAGGTTAGCATTGGTAGAAGGAAAGTGTACCGTAGACATACAATACATTGTCCATGTAGAGCTATTTACTATCCTGACACAAGCAAGGTTAAGATTGGTAGAAGGAAAGTGTACCATAGACATACAATACATTGACCATAGATGTCGAGCTATTTACTATCCTGACACAAGCAAGGTTAGCATTGGTAGAAGGAAAGTGTACTTTAGACATACAATACATTGTCCATGTAGAGCTATTTACTATCCTGACACAAGCAAGGTTAACATTGGTAGAAGGAAAGTGTACCATAGACATACAATACATTGTCCGTGTAGAGCTATTTACTACCCTGACACAAGCAAGGTTAGCATTGGTAGAAGGAAAGTGTACCATAGACATACAATACATTGTCCATGTAGAGCTATTTACTATCCTGACACAAGCAAGGTTAAGATTGGTAGAAGGAAAGTGTACCATAGACATACAATACATTGACCATAGATGTAGAGCTATTTACTATCCTGACACAAGCAAGGTTAGCATTGGTAGAAGGAAAGTGTACCGTAGACATACAATACATTGTCCATGTACAGCTATTTACTATCCTGACACAAGCAAGGTTAGCATTGGTAGAAGGAAAGTGTACCGTAGACATACAATACATTGACTATAGATGTATAGCACATTGGTACTACACTTCCATTTAACCAATGCTTACCCTGCTCATTCCAGGATAGTAAATAGATGAGTCTGAGAGTTACTCACCATTGCTCACTGGTTCTCTGAGTATCAGGCTTCATCCACCCTTAGAATGGTTTCACAAGATATATTTCATTTTGCTGATGTGTCTTTAAACACCAATTAATAAATAAACAAAGAGTAAAAATGTACATATTTACTTTTTATATACAAATATGTAGATGGGAAGGAGTGATCCATCACTAATTTTAAGTAGTATATTACCTTCCATCTTTTTGCTAGGCTTCACTTGATTATTGAATGTAGCAAAGTGAATTATTTTAGTTATTTTCAACTGGCTCTCTGCTCTTAGGAGTTACTGAATACCAAGAAGTACTGAGCAATACTTAGCAGTATTAAGGTGTAAAACAAATAATATAACACATATTATATGATATAGAGAGTTGAAATGTCATATTAAATAAATAAAGTTATTTGAAGTTTTTGTCCATTTGCTAATTGACAGACATTTAACCTTTTACCCAACAAAGACGATATCAAAATTTATTATTTTAAATAACATTTTTTCAAATGTTTCCAAACATTTCAACAAAACCATATCATGTGACCCCTCGTGGGAACAAGGTCATTCCAACGAGGGGTCACCTGATATGGTTTTGTTGAAATTTTTTGAAACATAATATTTTTTCCAACTCCTGAATTTGCATATTACGCGGGTGGATGCGGCTGATTCGTTGGGTAAAGGGTTAAGCATTGCACATCACCAGAAAACCACTGCTTGGCATTTAGTGGGTGCTCAGGAGATCTTTTATATTGTCAGAAATATGTCAATGTGCACTTTCTCAACAAAACTGATCTACATTGTATGTGGCAACTTGTTTTTCCCCTACTTTTGAAGACTAACATCACACCATCAGCATCTGACAAGGCCTCTAGAGATAATGTAATGCAACTGAATGCAACTGGTTATTGCTAGTGCAGCATAAATATTCCACCGACAGGTTAATTAACCTAACAGTACTGTTGTGTATGTGGTCAACCTACTAAATACCAAGCAGTGGTTTTCTGGTGATACACATTATGACTTGATGTCTTTCAACTGTGAGATAGACATAAAAACTTCAAATAATGTTATTTAGTACTATATTCCACTCTCTATAATGCATAATATGTCTTAAATTATTTATTTTATACATCATTTCATTACTGCTCAGTATTGCATGGTCACAATGCTTGGTATTGTTTGTTATTTAGCAGAGCCATGAATGAAACTCTATCAGGTCACCATTAACTAGTAGAGTGCTGGAAGCCCATATTTGGGCTTTATTCTAAAGTGTCGGTACCACATCTTAAAGGCTTCATATTCTGTGGATGTTCTGCATATCACTTTTGAAGTAAAATTATTTAGTCTGTTAGGATTTGCCTTGTTACACTTTATGGGAGAGTGCCTTTTGGCACTCTCCCATAAATTGTAGCAAGGCAAAGATACGTGAACAAATTTTGATGACCAAAAATAATTCACCACTCTACCAGTTAAAAGGGGTTGATACCCTGATAAGGAACTTGTATTTCTCCAACAGGTTTCATATATCAGTGAGAAGGAAATATATTTATCTTGTGAAATTGTTTTGTTGTAAATTATTGGGCAATGCAAATTCACCTTTTCCAAGATATTTCCCAAAACAATTATTTTGGAACAAATTGTGAGTGCTAAAAAAGCATTCATCCAAAAGTATGAAACAAAAACCCTGGGATGTTTGGGGTGTATCATAATGTAAAATGTTAAACTCCCATTATTAGTGATGTACTGATAAATGAAATCAACAGAGTCAACTGATTTTGGTCCAACGGGTAACAGTCATATAAACTCAGCAGTTGAACATCAGTTTTTCAGATTTTTTGATGATTGCTAAAAAAAAGTGTGAACATTTCATCTGTACTGTATCAGTTTGTATTGTGATTTATACAATTTCCATGGCTGAAAGAAATCTTCAATTGTTACTTTAATATAAAGGAACAGTCTCGAGATCACTCGCTCCATTGAGGAGTAGACATCAGTGCAGTCCCCCAACTCTCTAGACTTATCCGCCCGACAACAATTATAAATGCTGTGTATCAGGTTTCAGAAGTCAACATCTGATGAAAACTATCTTGGAGACAATTGACAGCTGATACAATATTCGGGGATGGGCTGTGTCTGTGGCTCTTTACATTGTCATCATTGACATTGATGTGTCTGTGGCTCTAACACTGTATAATTATTCTCTTTATATTGTCACCGTTGACATAGCTGGCTTTGAACAAAAAATGTGCAGCTGACATCTCAGTCAGAAAATGGAACAAGTCTGTGACTGTGTGTGTTTTGCTTCCATCGATACATTTGACATTGGTTTGTTTGAATCAAGGAAAACATGACAAACCAGTACTGGTGGGGTATTTTAGTACATTCAACTCAGTTTCAGTTGAAATACACAGTTAATTGGAATGGGATCATAATCAGCTGATTGTGATCTCAAACAACAGTCAGTTGTTAGTTCATGGCCATTTCTCATTGGTACATCACTAAATGCTAAACCATGATATCCCTAGCTTGTTTGTAGACTAGATGTGGTTATGTGTTAAAATTTATTACTAATTTATATTATTATAATCTGCATATTTCAGGAAATACAGGTAAACCCTGTAGAGACTTTGAAGTCTGTTAGTGTTGTTGAACTCTGTATTATTCACATATAGGTAAACCCTGTAGAGACTTTAAAGTCTGTTAGTGTTGTTGAACTCTGTATTATTCATATGTAGGTAAACACTGTAGAAACTTTAAAGTCTGTTAGTGTTGTTGAACTCTGTATTATTCATATATAGGTAAACACTGTAGAGACTTTAAATTCTGTTAGTGCTGTTGAACTCTGTATTATTCATGTACAGGTAAACACTGTAGAGACTTTAAAGCCTGTTAGTGTTGTTGAACTCTGTATTATTCATATATAGGTAAACACTGTAGAGACTTTAAAGCATGTTAGTGTTGTTGAACTCTGTATTATTCATATATAGGTAAACACTGTAGAGACTTTAAAGTCTGTTAGTGTTGTTGAACTCTGTATTATTCACATATAGGTAAACCCTGTAGAGACTTTAAAGTCTGTTAGTGTTGTTGAACTCTGTATTATTCATATGTAGGTAAACACTGTAGAAACTTTAAAGTCTGTTAGTGTTGTTGAACTCTGTATTATTCATATATAGGTAAACACTGTAGAGACTTTAAATTCTGTTAGTGCTGTTGAACTCTGTATTATTCATGTACAGGTAAACACTGTAGAGACTTTAAAGCCTGTTAGTGTTGTTGAACTCTGTATTATTCATATATAGGTAAACACTGTAGAGACTTTAAAGCCTGTTAGTGTTGTTGAACTCTGTATTATTCATATATAGGTAAACACTGTAGAGACTTTAAAGTCTGTTAGTGTTGTTGAACTCTGTATTATTCACATATAGGTAAACCCTGTAGAGACTTTAAAGTCTGTTAGTGTTGTTGAACTCTGTATTATTCATATGTAGGTAAACACTGTAGAAACTTTAAAGTCTGTTAGTGTTGTTGAACTCTGTATTATTCATATATAGGTAAACACTGTAGAGACTTTAAATTCTGTTAGTGCTGTTGAACTCTGTATTATTCATGTACAGGTAAACACTGTAGAGACTTTAAAGCCTGTTAGTGTTGTTGAACTCTGTATTATTCATATGTAGGTAAACACTGTAGAAACTTTAAAGTCTGTTAGTGTTGTTGAACTCTGTATTATTCATATATAGGTAAACACTGTAGAGACTTTAAATTCTGTTAGTGCTGTTGAACTCTGTATTATTCATGTACAGGTAAACACTGTAGAGACTTTAAATTCTGTTAGTGCTGTTGAACTCTGTATTATTCATGTACAGGTAAACACTGTAGAGACTTTAAAGTCTGTTAGTGTTGTTGAACTCTGTATTATTCATATGTAGGTAAACACTGTAGAAACTTTAAAGTCTGTTAGTGTTGTTGAACTCTGTATTATTCATATATAGGTAAACACTGTAGAGACTTTAAATTCTGTTAGTGCTGTTGAACTCTGTATTATTCATATGTAGGTAAACACTGTAGAGACTTTAAAGTCTGTTAGTGTTGTTGAACTCTGTATTATTCATATATAGGTAAACACTGTAGAGACTTTAAAGTCTGTTAGTGTTGTTGAACTCTGTATTATTCATATATAGGTAAACACTGTAGAGACTTTAAAGTCTGTTAGTGTTGTTGAACTCTGTATTATTCATATATAGAACTCTCTAATTCTGCTTTTTGTAGTTTTGAGTAAACAATATCTTTTAGTGATATGCATGATCCATTTTACAAGCTATCTAACACTCTTTTCTTTTTACAAGAAGTTATATCAGACACCCTATTCACACAAGAGGAGTTTGAGGATAGAAATGAGTCATGACCAAATACGTGGAGAAACATACTTTCAACTTTTATTAGATAATTTAAAAAAAGAATGTTGACATGGAGCTTTTACTACATAGAATATTGTATAGCCCTGTGGTATTTAAAGTTCTGAATAATTGCTTAATATATCCTGTTTTGTCATTTCATTGTCCCTGTGTGAACCCTAGGAAGGGAAGCAGTTCTTGTTTAGCCAATACCTGAGATATTAGTAAAATTCATCCATCCTTATTAGCAAAGTCATTACGGTTTAAATATTTTCAAGTTTGCTCAAAAACACGCTTGAGACCTATTATTGGAGCTGGTTCTAGTTGAGGGTTCACAAAGATATGTTTTTGAAGAAAAAATAAAAATTTCAGTTTTTCAAGAAAAGAATTTGCAGGTGTCATCTCCTAGTCTTTTTAGATACAGGTTAACTCCTCACGTCCTGCTGGCAGATATATTCCTACCCAGGTCAGAATTCCTTTTTAGATACAGGTTAACTCCTTACGTCCTGCTGGCAGATATTTTCGTACACAGGACAGAATTCCTTTTTAGATACAGGTTAACTCCTTACGTCCTGCTGGCAGATATTCCTACCCAGGACAGAATTCCTTTTTAGATACAGGTTAACTCTTTACGTCCTGCTGGCAGATATTTTCGTACACAGGACAGAATTCTTTTTTAGATACAGGTTAACTCCTTACGTCCTGCTGGCAGATATTTTCCTACACAGGACAGAATTCCATTTTAGATACAGGTTAACTCCTTACATCCTGCTGGCAGATATTCCTACCCAGGACAGAATTCCTTTTTAGATACAGGTTAACTCCTTACGTCCTGCTGGCAGATATTTTCGTACACAGGACATAATTCCTTTTTAGATACAAGTTAACTCCTTACGTCCTGCTGGCAGATATTTTCCTACACAGGATAGAATTCCTTTTTAGATACTGGTTAACTCCTTACGGCCTGCTAGGCAGATATTTTCCAACACAGGACAGAAAACCTTTTTAGATAGAGGTTAACTCCTTACATCCTGCTGGCAGATATTTTCGAACACAGGGCAGAATTCCTTTTTAGATACATGTTAACTCCTTACGTCCTGCTGGCAGATATTTTCCAACACAGGACAGAATTCCTTTTTAGATACAGGTTAACTCCTTACTTCTTGCTGGCAGATATTTTCCTACACAGGACAGAATTCCTTTTTAGATACAGGTTAACTCCTTACTTCCTGCTGGCAGTTATATTTTTATACTGTACCAATGACCCAGACATAGCTGGTGCTAACTCTTAAAAATATGGGACCAAACACAAATTTTGCCCCCCAATCCCCAAAATTTGCATCTAAAACCCAAGAAAACATGTCCTGAATGGCCCTCCATACTTCACCCCTACTGCACATGCGCAGTGTCAAGGACGTCCCGAAATTGGCGCCATTAATCATTCTTTGTTTGGCCCTTCATCAGCTAACATCTGACTGATCTTTGTGCTTGTAAATCTCAGTTTAAATGATGCCAGACACATAAATATTAGAGAAATGGTGATTCTAAGGAGGATATAGAAGGAGGAGAGGAAAAATGAGTGACAGAAAATTATCAGGGCTGTAACTTAAAATTTTTTAATGAAATTATGTTAAGTTACCTATTTTCGAGGCAGCAGCCTGTTGTGGTCATTCTTGTTATCAAGTTACACTTCTTGTTCAGTGTTTTCCTCTCTCCCTTTCCTTTAAGTCCCCTCTTGCTATTCTCCCATGCTTTTGGCATATTTTCTGTAATATTATTACTAAAATTTCTTGGGAGTTTTAGCTAGATAACAGAATGAATTCTGTTCTTTTCCCCATGTTTACGTCTTCACCTATGGGTGGTTAGGCATAGTGTTCTGCATCTACCATCTGATGTTCTGCAGTTTCTTCCCTGGAAGTCTCTATTTTGCATCAGATAGTGTATTATTGGTAACTGATTTCGGGCCAGGGTGCCTGGAGTCTTCTTCTGGTGTTTTTACACTTATTGTTTACATTTACAACAGCCCTCTGTGTGAGGGGGATTTCTTGAAAATAATATCTTGATGTTCATTTAATCATAACTAGATACATTATTATTGTTCGTAAGTGTTGCATAAATTGTTTAAAATATTTTTAGAATTTTTGTCCACACTTAGGCTTGGGATCCATTGGGGCTCAACATTACTTTTCAGAAACTTGGGCTGTTCTGAAAAAATATTTTTTCAAAATTTTTTGATTTCAATTATTTTTTCTATGTTAATGGATCATGTTATTATGTATTTTGATTGTCAGGGGTTGGTGCGAGTACTAGGACTTTGTTTTCTTTTCACAATGAAAGGATATTGTTCAATTGTAATAAGAGGAAATCTTCCTCTGACTTTCATAATCATTGTATATGTAGTCAGTGTACTCGCACTAACTCCTGTTCTGTATGCGTTAATTTCGATGACAACATGGGAAGCGTGTGTCACGGTATGTTAGAGGGGAATGGGCCATTCCGGTCCTTTCCCCGCAGGGTCACTCTACTTTATCAATCTCTATTTCAGACGATCAAGAACAGGGTGATGTATCCGTGATGTCTTCCAAAAGTGTGCCTCCGTCGTCACAATTAATGAAGAGCTAGCGGAAAAGTGCTCATGTAATTACGTCAATTGCCTAAGAGGACCCTAGTAGGTTCGAATGCCTTTGGCGTCTGCTAGCTCGCCCGGTGTAGCATCCATTCATCGAATGGTTCAGCAGCCGGGTTCGTCCGTTGCAGTCTAGAAGGAGTTTTGGGTGATGTGAGCACTATAAATCAACCAAATGCACACCCAGTGACGGCGGATTAGAGGAGAGAACGGAGGAAGCCTTTTAGTCCGGTTCCTAGCTCGTCCAGGTCCATCCGGACTACGAGCGAGAGAGGCTCCTCTCTCGTACAACATCTGGCCCCAGATGTTGTGGTACAAAATGTTTCGAATTCGGAGCACACGTCCGCCGCTCGGGACGCTCCGATATATAGTCAGTCTGGAGAGACTGTCAATAAGGCTTCCTCATCCTCATGGTAGCGCACACGACCGCTCTTGGCTACGTGACCTCGGATATCCAGTCAGCTTCGCCAATCAGAGAATCATCGGTGACCAGGTCACACCATCCGGTAGCCAGGGACACGAGGCCTGCAGACTCCGGACGTTCGCATAAGAAAGTGTGCGGGAGTCAACGTACACGGAGCTTCCAACGGCAAAGCATCGTAAGACCGCTACTGCACAGGCCTCGGTGACGGACGTGCTATCCCAAATAGCACAGCTTATCGCAGCATCCCAGCAACGACAGAATCTCTGTCGCATTATGTATTATTTCGAGCTTTCCCTTTCGGAACAACATGAGCTGCTGTGTATGTCATCTGACTTTATCTTCTAGAGGTTCTTTCGTCGGACCAGAATGCTGTGATGCCGGATAAGAAACTGATAGCGTCGGTGGACACCGAAATTTTTGGTTCGGTTCAGGGACATCGTCCCTCAGTTCTGACACAGTCCAATAATGTCGCACAACTTTCGAATTATTGAACGACGCTATATATATTATTATATGCTTGCTATTAACAAGCATGTCTGGTTTCTTGTACGCAAAGTTACTGAGATGTCTTTCAAAAGTGTGCCTCTGTCGTCATAGTTAATGAAGAGCTCGCGGCAATAAGTGCTCATGGAATACGTCAATCGCCTAAGAGGTCCCTAGTAGGATCGATGGAGTTGACATTCGCTAGCTCACCCGGTGTAGCATCCATTCATCGAATGGTTCGGCAGTCGGGTTTGTCCGTTGCGGCCTAGGAAGGAGATTTGGGTGATGCGAGCACTATAATAGACTTTAGTACACACCCAGTGACGACGGATTAGAGGACAGATTGGAGGAAGCCTGTTAGTCCGGTTCCTAGCTCGTCCAGGTCCGTCCGGGCTGCGAGCGAGAGAGGTCCCTCTCTGGTACAACAACATATGGGACCGGATGTTGTGGTACAGATATTTCGGAGCATATGTCCGTCGCTTGGGACACTCTGTTATATTGACAGCCCGAGAGATTGTCGATAATGCTTCCTCATCCTCACAGCAGCGCACACGACCGCACATTGGCTACGTGACCTCGAGTATCCGGCCAGCTTCGTCATTCAGTGATTCCACGGCGAACAGGTCACGCCATCCGGTAGCCAAGGGACACGAGGCCTATACACTCTGTTCGCTCGCATAATAGAAGTATGCACGGGGTAATGAGCATGGAGCTTCCAGCGGCAATGCATCGTAAGACCGCTTCTCCACAGGCCTCAGTGACGGACGTGCTATCCAAAATAGCACAGTTTTTCGCAGCATCCCAGCAAACGACAAGTTCTCGGTCGGATCAGGAATGATCCGACGGCGCTGGGTCGGTGCGCTCCGCTCTTGCATCAGGTTCGGACGATCGAACACTTTATAGGATCCAACAGGATGGCGAAAGGGATTCGGACGATTTCGAGCTTTCCCTTTCGGAACAACAGAAGCTGCCATACATTTCTTCCGGCATTATCTTCCAGAGGTTGTTCCGTCGGACTACATTGCTGCGATGCTGGATAAGAGACTAATAGCGTCATTGGACACAGAGTTTTGGATCGGTTCAGGGACATTGTCCCTGACTTACCGACACAGTCCAATAATGTCTTTAGAACATTCGAATTATTTAACGACGCTATATATAAGCTTGCTACCAAGCATGATAGTCTAGTTTCTTGTCCGCAATGCTCTATTCTGCCTTTTTTCAATTCTAGGAAATAATTTATATTGGCAGAACAGGGCATACCGAGAGTTCATATGCGTCTAGACGGTGGTGCTGAAGACTGGGAATTATCTTTTTCGCCGTCTATGTCAATTCCAACCACGATGTTGGAAACGACAATGATGTCTAATAGACTTAACTTAGACGCTTTATCATACGTAGACCACCTTACTGAGGCGTTATCTTTATGTCTTCAAGAGAAAGAATCCCAGGATATGATCCTCAATGTGATTTCTTTCAAGGGCAGTAGTTTTTCCACGTATAACTCCGCCCTTCAGTGGCAACCTGGAGTTGGTTAGACGTGACACAGCCCTGGCTACATCCACGCGCGTGGATAGTAAGGTGAAGAACTCTCTCAGAGTCGTTTCGGTCTCGGAGAAGCTTCTCTTCGACGGCAACTTTTCAGCAATCTATGAATTGCTCGATATACACGTTCTCTTGTCTATCAAGTATAGCAAGAGATTCAGACTGGGACAAACATTCGGTGGTAGACTCCGAGAGTGCCACTGCAGTTGCCGGATCCGAGTTTTATGATTATGACGGATGCCAGTCAAACAGGTTGAGGTACAATATTGATCCCAACGGATTCGAAGTGCCAGGGTCTTTGGGTTCCGCAGTTTCTAGGCAAGCACTTAACTTCCAGGAAATGATGTTATTTAGGCTTGCACTATCTCATTGGATGAACATTATTCAGAAACGCATGTCCAAATCCTGTCCGTTAATACGACAGTAGTTGCGTATCTCCGGAACCAGGGAGGCACTCATTCGATTCCGTTATTCAATTTAACGGAAAGAATCCTTCTGTTTGTTATAGTACACCTAGTTCTGCTTCGGTCTGTCATATTCTGGGTCGTCTGATTGTATTAGCAGACTCCCTTTCACGTAAGGGTCACTTGTTGCCGTCAGAATGGACTCTCAACAAACAAGTATTCAATCAGATTTGCTATCAATGGGAGTGCCCAATGATAATTTATTTGCGACACAACTCACTATTCAGTTGCAGACGTATGTGTTTCCATGTCCGGATCCCTGAGCTTATGTTGTTAACGCTCTATTGATCTAATAGGACGGAATGATAGGATACGCGTATCCTCCAGCGCTGTTGATTCAGCAAGTGTTGCTAAGATAAACATCCTCAATACAATTCTGTTGATAGCATCTCTGTCTTCACAGAGACCGTGGGTAAATTTACTCAGGTGTCTACTGTGGGACCTACCGCGAAAACTTCCTCCATGAGAGGATCTTCTTTCGCTGGGGAAATCGTGTCAACTTCATCACAACCCGCAAGGTCTCAACCTTCACATATTCCGTTGTGTGGTCCTTCTTGCACGGCAAGCATTGTACAGGACGAGCTATGGATGCGATTTCTTACTGTAGGAGAACCTCTTCTTCGCTATACTATGCGGCTAAAGTGGAGGCTGTTCCGTTGTTGGTGTAGGGATCATTATGTTGATATTTTTGATCCCTCCATACTAGACATTGCAACTTTCTAGTATACTTGTTTGACAAGATCAACTGCAGCCTGTTACTATTAAGATTATAGGTCTATGTTATCTCATACCTATGCACTCTATGATAGTTTACAATTGAGTCTTATGTCTCTTTATCTAAGTCAGTTAGAAACTTTTCGATAAATAGACCTAGAATCTTTAGATTGAATTCCTATACGGAATTTAGCTTCGGTTCTTATTTAGCTAAGTAATCATTTGAGCTTTTGGAAACAGTAGTTTTCAAATTCTGACCTTTTAAGACAGTAATTCTCTTAGTCTTCTCTTCTACTGAAGAGTCAGTGAGCTTCGTGCACTATCGGTGGACGATTCTCACTTTCTTAGTATCGGAAGCACTATTTTCTTTACTACTAATGTTGGATTTTTGGTTAAGAATCAGGCTCCTAATAAATATCTGGAACCTATTGTTATTAAGGTCCTTCCGTCTTCGTACGGGCATCGGCCTTTACTCTGTCCGGTTAGAGTTTACGTATTTATAAACAGATATCAGTTTATTAGTAAGGACGTAAGCTTTTTCTGTCTTTGATGCCTAATAGAAGGACATTACGCTCCATTCTATTGATAATGGATTCAATTAACTATCGGTACTGCTTATGGTATATCATTAACTCAGCAGTTTGTGCTTGAGATTTCGGCTCATGAAGTAAGAGCTTTTTCTACATCTTGGGCTTACATTAATAGTGTCGCTATTATAGATTTTATGAAGGCTGCACATTGGGCTCAGCCATCCACATTCATGAATTTTTATCTCAGAAATTTTGAGTCCATTTCTGGAGGCCTCCATTGTTAGGTCTGTTATCTACTGCTCAGAATGTCATTCACTTAACAGTTGCTACTATAGCTAGGTAGGCTTCTGTTCTGGCAGTGACTCCGTCCTGCTGCCCTCTTTGCTCTGGGCTATTTGACCCAGGGCAAGGAGAAGGGGGGGGGGGAGGGTGTTCCCTTGGGTCACCTGTTTTATTATGAAAACAAGGGGATATCTCCTCCGGAGTTAGTAATTCTGAGCTGTTACTGGGATGGTTTTTAAGTGATAAGTTTATGTTTTAAAAATTCATTCAGGTCATAGTTTTTAAAGTATAGCTTTTGAATATATCACGTGTCAAACGGGCGTTATTATACAATCCTCAGACACTTTTAAGGAGTATAAAGAGTCTCTATTCTCTTGACTAACTTTATTTATTGGCTTACTTTAAAAATTATTAGTATAAGGATTATACTGGATATTAATAGAGTACATGGATGTTATGATGCTCTATTATGGAAGGTGTTGTGTCTTTCTTATTTATCATAAATAAGAAAGATACATGTAAGGCCTAATACTCCTTTTCCCCTCGAGGGGATGACTCTATTTTATATAATTGAGCTTATTGGATTTTCCTCTATGTCCTAGGCCCTCCAGCCTTTTTACTATTCAGCTATATCTGGGTCATTGGTACAGTTTAAAAATGTTAAAAATAGTGATAGTAATTTATATATTTTTTATACTTACCAATGACCTAGACGGGGATGGCCCTCGCAGGAGTTGGAAACTCATGAGTACATAGCGCTTACCAGGCACTGGTTATAAGAATGATTAATGGCGACAATTTCAGGACGTCCTTGACACTGCGCATGCGCAGTAGAGGTGAAGTATGGAGGGCCATTCAGGACATGTTTTCTTTGGTTTTAGATGCAAATTTTGGGGATTGGGGGGCAAAATTTGTGTTTGGCCCTATATTTTTAAGAGTTAGCACCAGCTATGTCTGGGTCATTGGTAAGTATAAAAAATATATAAATTACTATAAATGTTTTAACTTTCCTACACAGGACAGAATTCCTTTTTAGATACAGGTTAACTCCTTCCGTCCTGCTGGCAGATATTTTCCATATTTTCCTACACAGGACAGAATTCCTTTTTAGATACAGGTTAACTCCTTCCGTCCTGCTGACAGATATTTTCCAACACAGGACAGAATTCCTTTTTTGATACAGGTTAACTCCTTACGTCCTGCTGGCAGATATTTTCCAACACAGGACAGAATTCCTTTTGTTATTGTAATAAGTATAATTCGGGCACATCTTATCAAATTTCCACTCTGCAAACTGTTTAGATTTTTAACCCAGGATTTCTTGAATTAAATTGAGATGAATTTTATCATTAATTGTAGTCATGGCTGCTTCAGAGCAGCTCTGAGTGGATTTGATGAAAAATATCTTGAAAATACTCAGCATGTTAAGAGTTAATGGAAAATAAATAATTTATAAGATTCTCTCATTGAGCTCTGTCAAACAAGATTGAATTGGTTATATTTGCAGTTGCATTATGGGAAAAAACTGCTGCTTGAAATTTCACTATTTTGACACCATCTGCACAAATGAACTCTTTACAAGTGGATATTGAGCTTGATGTGTCACCTTTCTCACCTTCATTTGTTAGAGCTCTTTGGGTTGTGTTTCCAAAGCTTGATGTGTCACCTCTCTCACCTTCATTTGTTAGAGCTCTTTGGGTTGTGTTTCCAAAGCTTGATGTGTCACCTTTCTCACCTTCATTTGTTAGAGCTCTTTGGGTTGTGTTTCCATAGCTTGATGTGTCACCTATCTCACCTTTATTTGTAAGAGCTCTTTGGGTTGTGTTTCCAAAGCTTGATGTGTCACCTTTCTCACCTTCATTTGTTAGAGCTCTTTGGGTTGTGTTTATTGAGCTTGATGTGTCACCTATCTCACCTTCATTTGTTAGAGCTCTTTGGGTTGTGTTTCCAAAGCTTGATGTGTCACCTTTCTCACCTTCATTTGTTAGAGCTCTTTGGGTTGTGTTTCCAAAGCTTGATGTGTCACCTTTCTCACCTTCATTTGTTAGAGCTCTTTGGGTTGTGTTTCCAAAGCTTGATGTGTCACCTTTCTCACCTTCATTTGTTAGAGCTCTTTGGGTTGTGTTTATTGAGCTTGATGTGTCACCTATCTCACCTTCATTTGTTAGAGCTCTTTGGGTTGTGTTTCCAAAGCTTGATGTGTCACCTATCTCACCTTCATTTGTTAGAGCTCTTTGGGTTGTGTTTCCAAAGCTTGATGTGTCACCTATCTCACCTTCATTTGTTAGAGCTCTTTGGGTTGTGTTTCCAAAGCTTGATGTGTCACCTTTCTCACCTTCATTTGTTAGAGCTCTTTGGGTTGTGTTTCCAAAGCTTGATGTGTCACCTTTCTCACCTTCATTTGTTAGAGCTCTTTGGGTTGTGTTTATTGAGCTTGATGTGTCACCTATCTCACCTTCATTTGTTAGAGCTCTTTGGGTTGTGTTTCCAAAGCTTGATGTGTCACCTATCTCACCTTCATTTGTTAGAGCTCTTTGGGTTGTGTTTCCAAAGCTTGATGTGTCACCTATCTCACCTTCATTTGTTAGAGCTCTTTGGGTTGTGTTTCCAAAGCTTGATGTGTCACCTTTCTCACCTTCATTTGTTAGAGCTCTTTGGGTTGTGTTTCCAAAGCTTGATGTGTCACCTTTCTCACCTTCATTTGTTAGAGCTCTTTGGGTTGTGTTTCCAAAGCTTGATGTGTCACCTTTCTCACCTTCATTTGTTAGAGCTCTTTGGGTTGTGTTTATTGAGCTTGATGTGTCACCTATCTCACCTTCATTTGTTAAAGCTCTTTGGGTTGTGTTTATTGAGCTTGATGTGTCACCTATCTCACCTTCATTTGTTAGAGCTCTTTGGGTTGTGTTTATTGAGCTTGATGTGTCACCTATCTCACCTTCATTTGTTAGAGCTCTTTGGGTTGTGTTTCCAAAGCTTGATGTGTCACCTATCTCACCTTCATTTGTTAGAGCTCTTTGGGTTGTGTTTCCAAAGCTTGATGTGTCACCTATCTCACCTTCATTTGTTAGAGCTCTTTGGGTTGTGTTTCCAAAGCTTGATATGTCACCTTTCTCACCTTCATTTGTTAGAGCTCTTTGGGTTGTGTTTCCAAAGCTTGATGTGTCACCTTTCTCACCTTCATTTGTTAGAGCTCTTTGGGTTGTGTTTATTGAGCTTGATGTGTCACCTATCTCACCTTCATTTGTTAGAGCTCTTTGGGTTGTGTTTCCAAAGCTTGATGTGTCACCTTTCTCACCTTCATTTGTTAGAGCTCTTTGGGTTGTGTTTATTGAGCTTGATGTGTCACCTATCTCACCTTCATTTGTTAGAGCTCTTTGGGTTGTGTTTCCAAAGCTTGATGTGTCACCTATCTCACCTTCATTTGTTAGAGCTCTTTGGGTTGTGTTTCCAAAGCTTGATGTGTCACCTATCTCACCTTCATTTGTTAGAGCTCTTTGGGTTGTGTTTCCAAAGCTTGATGTGTCACCTTTCTCACCTTCATTTGTTAGAGCTCTTTGGGTTGTGTTTCCAAAGCTTGATGTGTCACCTTTCTCACCTTCATTTGTTAGAGCTCTTTGGGTTGTGTTTCCAAAGCTTGATGTGTCACCTTTCTCACCTTCATTTGTTAGAGCTCTTTGGGTTGTGTTTCCAAAGCTTGATGTGTCACCTTTCTCACCTTCATTTGTTAGAGCTCTTTGGGTTGTGTTTCCAAAGCTTGATGTGTCACCTTTCTCACCTTCATTTGTTAGAGCTCTTTGGGTTGTGTTTCCAAAGCTTGATGTGTCACCTTTCTCACCTTCATTTGTTAGAGCTCTTTGGGTTGTGTTTCCAAAATTCTTGAGAACAGATGATAAGTTAGAAACCTGGACTGTATAGAGTGAATTGAGTTACAATTCATTAACTAGTTTAGATTTTGTTTTTCACTTCAGTATACATTATTTGTAGTATACTGATATTTCTGTTCCTGTCTCACCATCATGATATCTGCTCATCACCATCAACTCCATTTATAGCTTTTGCAGTGATTGTACAAAATTCTATTTCTAAAGTCTACATGTAACATTGCAACATATATATTATTATCAGTGCATCAGTTGACAGTTGCTTGTCATTGCTTGGTGGTTCTCTCCGGGTACTCCGGCTTCCTCCACCTGTAAAACTGTCATGGTCACGATTAGACATTGTGCATAAGTATGTGACCTTAAACCTCAATAAATAAATAAATCAATCAATGCATTAGAACTCTATTGAAACTTGTGCACATCTTTATTGCATATTTAAGAGTTAATGTTTTAATAAATTCCACAAATTCCACACCTCTGCTCATCTTTGGAGTCTTCCCCCAACCATGATAGATCTCAATTTTATAGAACTTTAATTGCCACTAGGAATTTACAGTTTAGATCCTCATAATATTTGCAACCTGTTGCCACTATTGGCCCATATAAATTAGATACAAATTCCACGAATACATACCATCGAATTGACATGGATTATATCATTCTGCAATATGAGGGTTTATGGTTCAATTTACTCTTTTGTAAAGTTTCTGTCACCCTTATCTTGGCTTTTTGGCAAGGTTCGATTCTACAATATCAGGGTTTAACTAACAGTTTAGTCAAATTTCGACTACTTGTTTCTTACTAGGTAAATATAAGGCAATTGTATCTTACTAGGTAAATATACAGCAATCATATCTTACTAGGTAAATATAAGGTAATCGTATCTTACTAGGTAAATATAAGGTAATCGTACCTTACTAGGTAAATATAAGGAAATTGTATCTTACTTGGTAAATATAAGATAATCATATCTTACTAGGTAAATATAAGGTATTTGTATCTTACTTGGTAAATATAAGGTAATCGTATCTTACTAGGTAAATATAAGGTAATCATATCTTACTAGGTAAACATAAGGTAATCATATCTTACGAGGGTAAATATAAGGTAATCATATCTTACTAGGTAAATATAAGGTAATTGTATCTTACTAGGTAAATATAAGGTAATCGTATCTTACTAGGTAAATATAAGGTAATCATATCTAACTAGGTAAATATAAGGTAATCATATCTTACTGGGTAAACGACAATCACATCTTACTAGGTTAATATAAGGTTACCATATCTTACTAGGTAAATATAAGGTAATCATATCTAACTAGGTAAATATAAGGTAATCATATCTTACTGGGGAAATATAAGGTAATCATATCTTACTGGGTAAACAACAATCATATCTTACTAGGTTAATATAAGGTTACCATATCTTACTAGGTAAATATAAGGTAATCATATCTAACTAGGTAAATATAAGGTAATCGTATCTTAATAGGTAAATATAAGGTAATCGTGCCTTACTAGGTAAATATAAGGTAATTGTATCTTACTTGGTAAATATAAGATAATCATATCTTACTAGGTAAATATACGGTATTCATATCTTACTTGGTAAATATAAGGTAATCGTATCTTACTAGGTAAATATAAGGTAATCATATCTTACTAGGTAAACATAAGGTAATCATATCTTACGAGGGTAAATATAAGGTAATCATATCTTACTAGGTAAATATAAGGTAATTGTATCTTACTAGGTAAATATAAGGTAATCGTATCTTACTAAGTAAATATAAGGTAATCATATCTAACTAGGTAAATATAAGGTAATCATATCTTACTAGGTAAACATAAGGTAATCATATCTTACGAGGGTAAATATAAGGTAATCATATCTTACTACGTAAATATAAGGTAATCATATCTTACTAGGTAAATATAAGGTAATAGTATCTTACTAGGTAAATATAAGGTAATCGTATCTTACTAGGTAAATATAAGGTAATCATATCTAACTAGGTAAATATAAGGTAATCATATCTTACTGGGGAAATATAAGGTAATCATATCTAAGTAGGTAAATATATGGCAATCATATCTTACTAGGTAAATATAAGGTAATTGTATCTTACTAGGTAAATATAAGGTAATCATATCGTACTAGGTAAATATAAGGTAATCGTATCTTATTTGGTAAATATAAGGTAATCATGTCTTACTAGGTAAATATAAGGTAATCATGTCTTACTAGGTAAATATAAGGTAATCATATCTTACAAGGTAAATATAAGGTAATCATATCTTACTACGTAAATATAAGGTAATCATATCTTACTAGGTAAAAATATAAGGTAATCATATCTTACTAGGTAAATATAAGGTAATCGTATCTTATTTGGTAAATATAAGGTAATCATATCTAAGTAGGTAAATATACGGCAATCATATCTTACTTGGTAAATATAAGATAATCATATCTTACTAGGTAAATATATGGCAATCATATCTTACTAGGTAAATATAAGGTAATCATATCTAACTAGGTAAATATACGGCAATGATATCTTACAAGGTAAATATAAGATAATCGTATCTTACTAGGTAAAAATACAGCAATCATATCTTACTAGGTAAATATAAGGT
Organism: Pictodentalium vernedei; assembly: GCA_031216915.1. Taxonomy (NCBI): domain Eukaryota; kingdom Metazoa; phylum Mollusca; class Scaphopoda; order Dentaliida; family Dentaliidae; genus Pictodentalium; species Pictodentalium vernedei. The sequence goes on along the minus strand of CM062289.1, from coordinate 458,533,896 downwards.
AATCATATCTTACTAGGTAAATATAAGGTAATCATATCTTACTAGGTAAATATAAGGTAATCATATCTTACTAGGTAAATATAAGGTAATCATATCTAACTAGGTAAATATACGACAATCATATCTTATTAGCTAAATATAAGGTAATCGTATCTTACTAGGTAAATATAAGGCAATCATATCTAAGTAGGTAAATATACGGCAATCATATCTTACTTGGTAAATATAAGATAATCATATCTTACTAGGTAAATATATGGCAATCATATCTAACTAGGTAAATATACGGCAATCATATCTTACTAGGTAAATATAAGGTAATCATATCTTACATGGTAAATATAAGATAATCGTATCTTACTATGTAAATATAAGGTAATCATATCTTACAAGGTAAATATAAGGTAATCATATCTAACTAGGTAAATATACGACAATCATATCTTATTAGCTAAATATAAGGTAATCGTATCTTACTAGGTAAATATAAGGCAATCATATCTAAGTAGGTAAATATACGGCAATCATATCTTACTTGGTAAATATAAGGTAATCATATCTTACATGGTAAATATAAGATAATCGTATCTTACTATGTAAATATAAGGTAATCATATCTTACTAGGTAAATATACGACAATCATATCTTATTAGCTAAATATAAGGTAATCGTATCTTACTAGGTAAATATAAGGTAATCGCATCTTACTAGGTAAATATAAGGTAATCATATCTTACTAGGTAAATATAAGGTAATCATATCTAACTAGGTAAATATACGGCAATCATATCTTACAAGGTAAATATAAGATAATCATATCTTACTAGGTAAATATACAGCAATCATATCTTACTAGGTAAATATAAGGTAATCATATCTAACTAGGTAAATATACGGCAAGCATATCTTACTAGGTAAATATAAGGTAATCATATCTTACTAGGTAAATATAAGGTAATCATATCTAACTAGGTAAATATACGGCAATCATATCTTATTAGCTAAATATAAGGTAATCGTATCTTACTAGGTAAATATAAGGCAATCATATCTAAGTAGGTAAATATACGGCAATCATATCTTACTTGGTAAATATAAGGTAATCATATCTTACATGGTAAATATAAGATAATCGTATCTTACTATGTAAATATAAGGTAATCATATCTTACTAGGTAAATATACGACAATCATATCTTATTAGCTAAATATAAGGTAATCGTATCTTACTAGGTAAATATAAGGTAATCGCATCTTACTAGGTAAATATAAGGTAATCATATCTTACTAGGTAAATATAAGGTAATCATATCTAACTAGGTAAATATACGGCAATCATATCTTACAAGGTAAATATAAGATAATCATATCTTACTAGGTAAATATACAGCAATCATATCTTACTAGGTAAATATAAGGTAATCATATCTAACTAGGTAAATATACGGCAATCATATCTTACTAGGTAAATATAAGGTAATCATATCTTACTAGGTAAATATAAGATAATCGTATCTTACTATGTAAATATAAGGTAATCATATCTTACTAGGTAAATATAAGGTAATCATATCTAACTAGGTAAATATATGACAATCATATCTTATTAGCTAAATATAAGGTAATTGTATCTTACTAGGTAAATATAAGGTAATCGCATCTTACTGGGTAAATATAAGGTAATCATATCCTACTAGGTAAATATAAGGTAATCGCATCTTACTGGGTAAATATAAGGTAATCATATCCTACTAGGTAAATATAAGGTAATCGCATCTTACTGGGTAAATATAAGGTAATCATATCTTACTAGGTAAATATAACGTAATCATATCTTACTAGGTGAATATAAGGTAATCATATCTTACTAGGTAAATATAAGGTAATTGTGTCTTACTAGGTAAATATAAGGTAATCATATCTTACTAGGTAAATATAAGGTAATTGTGTCTTACTAGGTAAATATAAGGTAATCATATCTTACTAGGTAAATATAAGGTAATCATATCTTACTAGGTAAATATATGGTAATGATATCTTACTAGGTAAATAGGTAATCATATCTTACTAGGTAAATATAAGGTAATCGTATCTTACTAGGTAAATATAAGGTAATCATATCTTATTTGGTAAATATAAGGTAATGATATCTTACTAGGTAAATATAAGGTAATCGTATCTTATTTGGTAAATATAAGGTAATCATATCTTACTAGGTAAATATAAGGTAATCGTGCCTTACTAGGTAAATATAAGGTAATTGTATCTTACTAGGTAAATATAAGGTTATAAGGTAATCATATCTTACTAGGTAAATATAAGGTAATCGTATCTTATTTAGTAAATATAAGGTAATCATATCTTACTAGGTAAATATAAGGTAATCATATCTTACTAGGTAAATATAAGGTAATCATATCTTACTAGGTAAATATAAGGTAATAGCATCTTACTAGGTAAATATAAGGTAATCGTATCTTACTAGGTAAATATAAGGTAATCATATCTAACTAGGTAAATATAAGGTAATCATATCTTACGAGGGTAAATATAAGGTAATCATATCTTACTAGGTAAATATAAGGTAATTGTATCTTACTAGGTAAATATAAGGTAATCGTATCTTACTAGGTAAATATAAGGTAATCATATCTAACTAGGTAAATATAAGGTAATCATATCTTACTGGGTAAACGACAATCACATCTTACTAGGTTAATATAAGGTTACCATATCTTACTAGGTAAATATAAGGTAATCATATCTAACTAGGTAAATATAAGGTAATCATATCTTACTGGGGAAATATAAGGTAATCATATCTTACTGGGTAAACAACAATCATATCTTACTAGGTTAATATAAGGTTACCATATCTTACTAGGTAAATATAAGGTAATCATATCTAACTAGGTAAATATAAGGTAATCGTATCTTAATAGGTAAATATAAGGTAATCGTGCCTTACTAGGTAAATATAAGGTAATTGTATCTTACTTGGTAAATATAAGATAATCATATCTTACTAGGTAAATATACGGTATTCATATCTTACTTGGTAAATATAAGGTAATCGTATCTTACTAGGTAAATATAAGGTAATCATATCTTACTAGGTAAACATAAGGTAATCATATCTTACGAGGGTAAATATAAGGTAATCATATCTTACTAGGTAAATATAAGGTAATTGTATCTTACTAGGTAAATATAAGGTAATCGTATCTTACTAAGTAAATATAAGGTAATCATATCTAACTAGGTAAATATAAGGTAATCATATCTTACTAGGTAAACATAAGGTAATCATATCTTACGAGGGTAAATATAAGGTAATCATATCTTACTACGTAAATATAAGGTAATCATATCTTACTAGGTAAATATAAGGTAATAGTATCTTACTAGGTAAATATAAGGTAATCGTATCTTACTAGGTAAATATAAGGTAATCATATCTAACTAGGTAAATATAAGGTAATCATATCTTACTGGGGAAATATAAGGTAATCATATCTAAGTAGGTAAATATATGGCAATCATATCTTACTAGGTAAATATAAGGTAATTGTATCTTACTAGGTAAATATAAGGTAATCATATCGTACTAGGTAAATATAAGGTAATCGTATCTTATTTGGTAAATATAAGGTAATCATGTCTTACTAGGTAAATATAAGGTAATCATGTCTTACTAGGTAAATATAAGGTAATCATATCTTACAAGGTAAATATAAGGTAATCATATCTTACTACGTAAATATAAGGTAATCATATCTTACTAGGTAAAAATATAAGGTAATCATATCTTACTAGGTAAATATAAGGTAATCGTATCTTATTTGGTAAATATAAGGTAATCATATCTAAGTAGGTAAATATACGGCAATCATATCTTACTTGGTAAATATAAGATAATCATATCTTACTAGGTAAATATATGGCAATCATATCTTACTAGGTAAATATAAGGTAATCATATCTAACTAGGTAAATATACGGCAATGATATCTTACAAGGTAAATATAAGATAATCGTATCTTACTAGGTAAAAATACAGCAATCATATCTTACTAGGTAAATATAAGGTAATCATATCTTACTAGGTAAATATAAGGTAATCATATCTTACTAGGTAAATATAAGGTAATCATATCTAACTAGGTAAATATACGACAATCATATCTTATTAGCTAAATATAAGGTAATCGTATCTTACTAGGTAAATATAAGGCAATCATATCTAAGTAGGTAAATATACGGCAATCATATCTTACTTGGTAAATATAAGATAATCATATCTTACTAGGTAAATATATGGCAATCATATCTAACTAGGTAAATATACGGCAATCATATCTTACTAGGTAAATATAAGGTAATCATATCTTACATGGTAAATATAAGATAATCGTATCTTACTATGTAAATATAAGGTAATCATATCTTACAAGGTAAATATAAGGTAATCATATCTAACTAGGTAAATATACGACAATCATATCTTATTAGCTAAATATAAGGTAATCGTATCTTACTAGGTAAATATAAGGCAATCATATCTAAGTAGGTAAATATACGGCAATCATATCTTACTTGGTAAATATAAGGTAATCATATCTTACATGGTAAATATAAGATAATCGTATCTTACTATGTAAATATAAGGTAATCATATCTTACTAGGTAAATATACGACAATCATATCTTATTAGCTAAATATAAGGTAATCGTATCTTACTAGGTAAATATAAGGTAATCGCATCTTACTAGGTAAATATAAGGTAATCATATCTTACTAGGTAAATATAAGGTAATCATATCTAACTAGGTAAATATACGGCAATCATATCTTACAAGGTAAATATAAGATAATCATATCTTACTAGGTAAATATACAGCAATCATATCTTACTAGGTAAATATAAGGTAATCATATCTAACTAGGTAAATATACGGCAATCATATCTTACTAGGTAAATATAAGGTAATCATATCTTACTAGGTAAATATAAGGTAATCATATCTAACTAGGTAAATATACGGCAATCATATCTTATTAGCTAAATATAAGGTAATCGTATCTTACTAGGTAAATATAAGGCAATCATATCTAAGTAGGTAAATATACGGCAATCATATCTTACTTGGTAAATATAAGGTAATCATATCTTACATGGTAAATATAAGATAATCGTATCTTACTATGTAAATATAAGGTAATCATATCTTACTAGGTAAATATACGACAATCATATCTTATTAGCTAAATATAAGGTAATCGTATCTTACTAGGTAAATATAAGGTAATCGCATCTTACTAGGTAAATATAAGGTAATCATATCTTACTAGGTAAATATAAGGTAATCATATCTAACTAGGTAAATATACGGCAATCATATCTTACAAGGTAAATATAAGATAATCATATCTTACTAGGTAAATATACAGCAATCATATCTTACTAGGTAAATATAAGGTAATCATATCTAACTAGGTAAATATACGGCAATCATATCTTACTAGGTAAATATAAGGTAATCATATCTTACTAGGTAAATATAAGATAATCGTATCTTACTATGTAAATATAAGGTAATCATATCTTACTAGGTAAATATAAGGTAATCATATCTAACTAGGTAAATATATGACAATCATATCTTATTAGCTAAATATAAGGTAATTGTATCTTACTAGGTAAATATAAGGTAATCGCATCTTACTGGGTAAATATAAGGTAATCATATCCTACTAGGTAAATATAAGGTAATCGCATCTTACTGGGTAAATATAAGGTAATCATATCCTACTAGGTAAATATAAGGTAATCGCATCTTACTGGGTAAATATAAGGTAATCATATCTTACTAGGTAAATATAACGTAATCATATCTTACTAGGTGAATATAAGGTAATCATATCTTACTAGGTAAATATAAGGTAATTGTGTCTTACTAGGTAAATATAAGGTAATCATATCTTACTAGGTAAATATAAGGTAATTGTGTCTTACTAGGTAAATATAAGGTAATCATATCTTACTAGGTAAATATAAGGTAATCATATCTTACTAGGTAAATATATGGTAATGATATCTTACTAGGTAAATAGGTAATCATATCTTACTAGGTAAATATAAGGTAATCGTATCTTACTAGGTAAATATAAGGTAATCATATCTTATTTGGTAAATATAAGGTAATGATATCTTACTAGGTAAATATAAGGTAATCGTATCTTATTTGGTAAATATAAGGTAATCATATCTTACTAGGTAAATATAAGGTAATCGTGCCTTACTAGGTAAATATAAGGTAATTGTATCTTACTAGGTAAATATAAGGTTATAAGGTAATCATATCTTACTAGGTAAATATAAGGTAATCGTATCTTATTTAGTAAATATAAGGTAATCATATCTTACTAGGTAAATATAAGGTAATCATATCTTACTAGGTAAATATAAGGTAATCATATCTTACTAGGTAAATATAAGGTAATAGCATCTTACTAGGTAAATATAAGGTAATCGTATCTTACTAGGTAAATATAAGGTAATCATATCTAACTAGGTAAATATAAGGTAATCATATCTTACTGGGGAAATATAAGGTAATCATATCTAAGTAGGTAAATATATGGCAATCATATCTTACTAGGTAAATATAAGGTAATTGTATCTTACTAGGTAAATATAAGGTAATCATATCGTACTAGGTAAATATAAGGTAATCGTATCTTATTTGGTAAATATAAGGTAATCATGTCTTACTAGGTAAATATAAGGTAATCATGTCTTACTAGGTAAATATAAGGTAATCATATCTTACAAGGTAAATATAAGGTAATCATATCTTAATACGTAAATATAAGGTAATCATATCTTACTAGGTAAAAATATAAGGTAATCATATCTTACTAGGTAAATATAAGGTAATCGTATCTTATTTGGTAAATATAAGGTAATCATATCTAAGTAGGTAAATATACGGCAATCATATCTTACTTGGTAAATATAAGATAATCATATCTTACTAGGTAAATATATGGCAATCATATCTTACTAGGTAAATATAAGGTAATCATATCTAACTAGGTAAATATACGGCAATGATATCTTACAAGGTAAATATAAGATAATCGTATCTTACTAGGTAAAAATACAGCAATCATATCTTACTAGGTAAATATAAGGTAATCATATCTTACTAGGTAAATATAAGGTAATCATATCTTACTAGGTAAATATAAGGTAATCATATCTTACTAGGTAAATATAAGGTAATCATATCTAACTAGGTAAATATACGACAATCATATCTTATTAGCTAAATATAAGGTAATCATATCTTACTAGGTAAATATAAGGCAATCATATCTAAGTAGGTAAATATACGGCAATCATATCTTACTTGGTAAATATAAGATAATCATATCTTACTAGGTAAATATATGGCAATCATATCTAACTAGGTAAATATATGGCAATCATATCTTACTAGGTAAATATAAGGTAATCATATCTTACATGGTAAATATAAGATAATCGTATCTTACTATGTAAATATAAGGTAATCATATCTTACTAGGTAAATATACGACAATCATATCTTATTAGCTAAATATAAGGTAATCGTATCTTACTAGGTAAATATAAGGTAATCGCATCTTACTAGGTAAATATAAGGTAATCATATCTTACTAGGTAAATATAAGGTAATCATATCTAACTAGGTAAATATACGGCAATCATATCTTACAAGGTAAATATAAGATAATCATATCTTACTAGGTAAATATACAGCAATCATATCTTACTAGGTAAATATAAGGTAATCATATCTAACTAGGTAAATATACGGCAATCATATCTTACTAGGTAAATATAAGGTAATCATATCTTACTAGGTAAATATAAAATAATCGTATCTTACTATGTAAATATAAGGTAATCATATCTTACTAGGTAAAAATATAAGGTAATCATATCTTACTAGGTAAATATAAGGTAATCATATCTTACTAGGTAAATATAAGGTAATCATATCTAACTAGGTAAATATATGACAATCATATCTTATTAGCTAAATATAAGGTAATTGTATCTTACTAGGTAAATATAAGGTAATCGCATCTTACTGGGTAAATATAAGGTAATCATATCCTACTAGGTAAATATAAGGTAATCGCATCTTACTGGGTAAATATAAGGTAATCATATCCTACTAGGTAAATATAAGGTAATCGCATCTTACTGGGTAAATATAAGGTAATCATATCTTACTAGGTAAATATAACGTAATCATATCTTACTAGGTGAATATAAGGTAATCATATCTTACTAGGTAAATATAAGGTAATTGTGTCTTACTAGGTAAATATAAGGTAATCATATCTTACTAGGTAAATATAAGGTAATTGTGTCTTACTAGGTAAATATAAGGTAATCATATCTTACTAGGTAAATATAAGGTAATCATATCTTACTAGGTAAATATATGGTAATGATATCTTACTAGGTAAATAGGTAATCATATCTTACTAGGTAAATATAAGGTAATTGTATCTTACTAGGTAAATATAAGGTAATCATATCGTACTAGGTAAATATAAGGTAATCGTATCTTATTTGGTAAATATAAGGTAATCATGTCTTACTAGGTAAATATAAGGTAATCATGTCTTACTAGGTAAATATAAGGTAATCATATCTTACAAGGTAAATATAAGGTAATCATATCTTTCTACGTAAATATAAGGTAATCATATCTTACTAGGTAAAAATATAAGGTAATCATATCTTACTAGGTAAATATAAGGTAATCGTATCTTATTTGGTAAATATAAGGTAATCATATCTAAGTAGGTAAATATACGGCAATCATATCTTACTTGGTAAATATAAGATAATCATATCTTACTAGGTAAATATATGGCAATCATATCTTACTAGGTAAATATAAGGTAATCATATCTAACTAGGTAAATATACGGCAATGATATCTTACAAGGTAAATATAAGATAATCGTATCTTACTAGGTAAAAATACAGCAATCATATCTTACTAGGTAAATATAAGGTAATCATATCTTACTAGGTAAATATAAGGTAATCATATCTTACTAGGTAAATATAAGGTAATCATATCTAACTAGGTAAATATACGACAATCATATCTTATTAGCTAAATATAAGGTAATCGTATCTTACTAGGTAAATATAAGGCAATCATATCTAAGTAGGTAAATATACGGCAATCATATCTTACTTGGTAAATATAAGATAATCATATCTTACTAGGTAAATATATGGCAATCATATCTAACTAGGTAAATATACGGCAATCATATCTTACTAGGTAAATATAAGGTAATCATATCTTACATGGTAAATATAAGATAATCGTATCTTACTATGTAAATATAAGGTAATCATATCTTACTAGGTAAATATACGACAATCATATCTTATTAGCTAAATATAAGGTAATCGTATCTTACTAGGTAAATATAAGGTAATCGCATCTTACTAGGTAAATATAAGGTAATCATATCTTACTAGGTAAATATAAGGTAATCATATCTAACTAGGTAAATATACGGCAATCATATCTTACAAGGTAAATATAAGATAATCATATCTTACTAGGTAAATATACAGCAATCATATCTTACTAGGTAAATATAAGGTAATCATATCTAACTAGGTAAATATACGGCAATCATATCTTACTAGGTAAATATAAGGTAATCATATCTTACTAGGTAAATATAAGATAATCGTATCTTACTATGTAAATATAAGGTAATCATATCTTACTAGGTAGATATAAGGTAATCATATCTAACTAGGTAAATATATGACAATCATATCTTATTAGCTAAATATAAGGTAATTGTATCTTACTAGGTAAATATAAGGTAATCGCATCTTACTGGGTAAATATAAGGTAATCATATCCTACTAGGTAAATATAAGGTAATCGCATCTTACTGGGTAAATATAAGGTAATCATATCCTACTAGGTAAATATAAGGTAATCGCATCTTACTGGGTAAATATAAGGTAATCATATCTTACTAGGTAAATATAACGTAATCATATCTTACTAGGTGAATATAAGGTAATCATATCTTACTAGGTAAATATAAGGTAATTGTGTCTTACTAGGTAAATATAAGGTAATCATATCTTACTAGGTAAATATAAGGTAATTGTGTCTTACTAGGTAAATATAAGGTAATCATATCTTACTAGGTAAATATAAGGTAATCATATCTTACTAGGTAAATATATGGTAATCATATCTTACTAGGTAAATAGGTAATCATATCTTACTAGGTAAATATAAGGTAATCGTATCTTACTAGGTAAATATAAGGTAATCATATCTTATTTGGTAAATATAAGGTAATGATATCTTACTAGGTAAATATAAGGTAATCGTATCTTATTTGGTAAATATAAGGTAATCATATCTTACTAGGTAAATATAAGGTAATCGTGCCTTACTAGGTAAATATAAGGTAATTGTATCTTACTAGGTAAATATAAGGTTATAAGGTAATCATATCTTACTAGGTAAATATAAGGTAATCGTATCTTATTTAGTAAATATAAGGTAATCATATCTTACTAGGTAAATATAAGGTAATCATATCTTACTAGGTAAATATAAGGTAATCATATCTTACTAGGTAAATATAAGGTAATCGTAACTTACTAGGTAAATATAAGGTAATCGTATCTTACTAGGTAAATATAAGGTATTCACATCTTACTAGGTAAATATAAGGTAATCATATCTTACTAGGTAAATATAAGGTAATCATACCCTACTAGGTAAATATAAGGTAATCATATCTTAGTAGGTAAATATAAGGTAATAATATCTTACTGGGTAAATGTAAGGTAATCATATCTTACTAGGTAAATGTAATGTAATCTCGTCTTACTAGGTAAATATAAGGTAATCGTGTCTTACTAGGTAAATATAAGGTAATCATATCTTACTAGGTAAATATAAGGTAATCATATCTTACTAGGTAAATATAAGGTAATCATATCTTACTAGGTAAATATAAGGTAATCATATCTTACTAGGTAAATATAAGATAATCATATCTTACTAGGTAAATATTAGATAATCGTATCTTACTAGGTAAATATAAGGTAATCATATCTTACTAGGTAAATATAAGGTAATCGTATCTTACTAGGTAAATATAAGGTAATCGTATCTTACTAGGTAAATATAAGGTAATCGTATCTTACTAGGTGAATATAAGGTAATCATGTCTTACTAGGTAAATATAAGGTAATCATACCCTACTAGGTAAATATAAGGTAATCATATCTTAGTAGGTAAATATAAGGTAATAATATCTTACTAGGTAAATATAAGGTAATCATATCTTATTTGGTAAATATAAGGTAATCGTATCTTACTAGGTAAATATGAGGTAAACATAACTTACTAGGTAAATATAAGGTAATCGTATCTTATTTGGTAAATATAAGGTAATCATTATCTTACTAGGTAAATATAAGGTAATCATATCTTACTAGGTAAATATGAGGTAATCATATCTTACTAGGTAAATATAAGGTAATCATATCTAACTTGGTAAATATAAGGTAATAGTATCTTATTTGGTAAATATAAGGTAATCGTATCTTACTAGGTAAATATAAGGTAATCGTATCTTATTTGATAAATATAAGGTAATCATATCTTACTAGGTAAATATAAGGTAATCATATCTTACTAGGTAAGTATAAAGTAATTATTATCTTACTAGGTAAATATAAGGTAATCATATCTTACTAGGTAAATATAAGGTAATCGTATCTTACTAGGTAAATATAAAGTAATCGTATCTTACTTGGTAAATATAAGGTAATCTATCTTACTAGGTAAATATAAAGTAATCATATCTTACTAGGTAAATATAAGGTAATCATATCTTACTAGGTAAATATAAGGTAATCATATCTTACTAGGTAAGTATAATGTAATTATTATCTTACTAGGTAAATATAAGGTAATCGTATCTTACTAGGTAAATATAAGGTAATCATATCTTATTTGGTAAATATAAGGTAATCATATCTAACTAGGTAAATATAAGGTAATCATATCTAACTAGGTAAATATAAGGTAATCATATCTAACTAGGTAAATATAAGGTAATCATATCTAACTAGGTAAATATAAGGTAATCATATCTTACTAGGTAAATATAAGGTAATCGTATCTTATTTGGTAAATATAAGGTAATCCTATCTTACTTGGTAAATATAAGGTAATCCTATCTTACTAGGTAAATATAAGGTAATCATATCTTACTAGGTAAATATAAGGTAATCGTATCTTACTTGGTAAATATAAGGTAATCTATCTTACTAGGTAAATATAAAGTAATATCTTACTAGGTAAATATAAGGTAATCATATCTTACTAGGTAAATATAAGGTAATCATATCTTATTTGGTAAATATAACTAGGTAAATAAAGGTAATTGTATTTTACTAGGAAAATATACGGTAATCGTATCTTACTAGGTAAATATAAGTTAATCATATCTTACTAGGTAAATATAAGGTAATCGTATCTTATTTGGTAAATATGTGGTAATCGTATCTTTTTTGGTAAATATAAGGTAATCATATCTTACTAGGTAAATATAAGGTAATTGTATCTTACTTGGTAAATATAAGGTAATCCTATCTTACTAGTTAAATATAAGGTAATCATATCTTACTAGGTAAATATAAGATAATTGTATCTTACTAGGTAAATATCAGGTAATCATATCTTACTAGGTAAATATAAGGTAATCGTATCTTACTAGGTAAATATATGGTAATAGTATCTTATTTGGTAAATATAAGGCAATTATATCTTACTAGGTAAATATAAGGTAATCGTATCTTACTAGGTAAATATAAGGTAATTGTATCTTACTTGGTAAATATAAGGTAATCTATCTTACTAGGTAAATATAAAGTAATCATATCTTACTCGGTAAATATAAGGTAATCATATCTTACTAGGTAAATATAAGGTAATCCTATCTTACTAGGTAAATATAAGGTAATTGTATCTTACTTGGTAAATATAAGGTAATAGTATCTGCCTAGGTAATTATAAGGTAATTGTATCTTACTAGGTAAATATAAGGTAATCATATATTACTAGGTAAAAATAAGGTAATAGTATCTGCCTAGGTAATTATAAGGTAATTGTATCTTACTAGGTAAATGTAAGGTAATCATATTTTACTAGGTAAATATAAGGTAATCGTATCTTACTGGGTAAATATAAGGTAATTGTATTTTACTAGGTAAATATAAAGTAATCGTATCTTACTTGGTATATATAAGGTAATCATATCTTGCTAGGTAAATGAAGGTAATTGTATTTTACTAGGAAAATATACAGTAATCATATCTTACCTGGTAAATATAAGGTAATCATATCTTACTAGGTAAATATAAGGTAAGCATATCTTATTAGTCATATCTTGCTAGGTAAATATAAGGTAATCATATCTCTTACTATGTAAATATAAGTTATTAATGACTTGCTTCTGTATCTTCCTTGGTTGTTTGAACTAGCATACATTTTTGTTAAAGTTACTCAACACCTGACATCGCAGTATGCAGAGTGAGGGGAATTCTATCTATCTCTTTTGGTAGTTGAACCTCTACCAATATAATTTACAGTAGAACTTGAAGTTCAGGACCCAGCATCTTAGTTTCTACTGGACTAGAATGTTGGGCTAGGTACAGAAACGTACTCATTGCTTGGTGTTAGATATCCATCCATTGGTTGTCTGTGCCTGAGTACCAACCTGTCCTGTGCATACTATCATTCATTTATCCCAAAAGATTTCTTGAACATAGAAATGGTTTTACCAAACTTAATTTACGTAACTTTTGCTTGATTCAGATAGCTTTCTTGCAATTTCAGATGTCTGTAAATTATGCTAGAGAATGGATTAACTAGAGGTGGTGTACACACTATTTCAGTTTGATTAACTAGTGCTGTTATAAACACTCTCAGTTTGATTAACTAGAGCTGGTGTACACACGCTCCGTTTGACTAACTAGTGCTGGTGTACACACTCAGTTCGATTAACTAGAGCTGGTGTACACACTCAGTTTGATCAACTATACGTCATGTACACACTCCCAGTTTGATTAACTAGAACTGGTGTACACCTTCTCAGTTTGATTAACTAGAACTTGTGTACACATGCTCAGTTTGATTAACTAGAACTGGTGTACACTCTCAGTTTGATTAACTAGAACTGGTGTACACACTCAGTTTGATTAATTAGAGCTGGTGTACACACTCAGTTTAATTAACTAGAGCTGGTGTACACCTTCTCAGTTTGATTAACTAGAACTTGTGTACACATGCTCAGTTTGATTAACTAGAACTGGTGTACACTCTCAGTTTGATTAACTAGAACTGGTGTACACACTCAGTTTGATTAATTAGAGCTGGTGTACACACTCAGTTTAATTAACTAGAGCTGGTGTACACATGCTCAGTTTGATTAACTAGAAGTGGTGTACACTCTCAGTTTGATTAACTAGAACTGGTGTACACTCTCAGTTTGATTAATTAGAGCTGGTGTACACACTCAGTTTAATTAACTAGAGCTGGTGCGCACATGCTCAGTATGATTAACTAGAACTGGCATACACACACTCAGTTTGATTAACTAGAACTGGTGTACACACTCAGTTTGATTAACTAGAGCTGGTGTGCACATGCTCAGTCTGATTAACTAGAGTTGGTGTACACACTCAGTTTAACTAGAGCTGGTGTACACACTCAGTTTGATTAACTAGAGCTAGTGCACACATGCTCAATATGATTAACTAGAGCTGGTGTACACACACTCGGTTTGATAAACTAGAACTGGTGTACACACTCAGTTTGATTAATGAGAGCTTGTGTGGACATGCCCAGTATGATTAACTAGAGCTGGTGTACACACTCAGTTTGATTAACTAGAGTTGGTGTACACTCTCAGTTTGATTAAGTAGAACTGGTGTAGACATTCAGTTTGATTGACTAGAGCTGGTGCACACACACTCAGTTTGATTAACTAGAGCTGGTGTACACACTCTCAGTTTGATTAACTAGAACTGGTGTACACACTCTCAGTTTGATTAACTAGAACTGGTGTACACACTCTGGGTTTGATTAACTAGAGTTGGTGTACACACACTCAGTTTGATTAACTAGAGCTGGTGTACCCACACTCAGTGTGATTAACTAGAACTGGTGTACACACTCAGTTTGATTAACTAGAGCTGGTGTACACACTCTGTATGATTAACTAGAGTTGGTGTACACACACTCAGTATGATTAACTAGAGCTGGTGTACCCACACTCAGTGTGATTAACTAGAACTGGTGTACACACTCAGTTTGATTAACTAGAGCTGGTGTACACACTCTGTATGATTAACTAGAGTTGGTGTACACACACTCAGTTTGATTAACTAGGGCTGGTGTACCCACACTCAGTATGATTAACTAGAGCTGGTGTTCACATGCTCAGTATGATTAACTAGAACTGGTGTATACACGCTCAGTTTGATTAACTAGAACTGGTGTACACACTCTGGGTTTGATTAACTAGAGCTGCTGTACACACACTCAGTGTGATCAACTAGAGCTGGTGTACACACACTCAGTTTGATTAACTAGAGTTGGTGTACACACACTCAGTATGATTAACTAGAACTAGTGTACACACGCTCAGTATGATTAACTAGAGCTGGTGTTCACACTCTGGGTTTGATTTACTAGAGCTGCTGTACACATAATCAGTATGCTTAACGAGAGCTGGTGTACACACACTCAGTTTGATTAACTGGAACTGGTGTACACACTCAGTTTGATTACTAGAACTGGTGGACACACTCTCAGTTTGATTAACTGGAACTGGTGTACACTCTCAGTTTGATTAACTAGAGCTGGTGTACACACTCAGTTTGATTAACTAGAGCTGGTGTACACACTCAGTTTGATTAACTAGAGCTGGTGTACATACTCAGTTTGATTAACTAGCACTGGTGTACACATGCTCAGTATGATTAACTTGAACTGGTGTACACTCTCAGTTTGATTAACTAGAACCGGTGTACACACTCAGTTTGATTAACTAGAGCTGGTGTACACACTCAGTTTGATTAACTAGAGCTGGTGTACACACTCAGTTTGTTTAGCTAGAGCTGGTGTACACACTCAGTTTGATTAACTAGAACTGGTGTACTCTCTCAGTTTGATTAACTAGAGCTGGTGTGCACATGCTCAGTATGATTAACTAGAGCTGGTGTACACACTCAGTTTGATTAACTAGAGCCGGTGTACACACTCAGTTTGATTAACTAGAGCTGGTGTACACATGCTCAGTATGATTAACTAGAGCTGGTGTACACACTCAGTTTGATTAACTAGAGCTGGTGTACATACTCAGTTTGATTAACTAGCACTGGTATACACATGCTCAGTATGATTAACTAGAGCTGGTGTACACACTCAGTTTGATTAACTAGAGCTGGTGTACACACTCAGTTTGATTAACTAGAGCTGGTGTACATACTCAGTTTGATTAACTGGAGCTGGTGTACACACACTCAGTATGATTAACTGGTGCTGGTGTACACCTGCTCAGTATGATTAACTAGAACTGGTGTACACTCAGTTTGATTAACTAGAACTGGTGTACACTCTCAGTTTGGTTCACTAAAGCTGGTGTACACACTCAGTTTGATTAACTAGAGCTGGTGTACACACTCAGTTTGATTAACTAAAGCTGGTGTACACACTCAGTTTGATTAACTAGAGCTGGTGTACACACTCAGTTTGATTAACTAGAACTGGTGTACACTCTGTTTGATTAACTAGAACTGGTGTACACTCTCAGTATGATTAACTAGTGCTGGTGTACACATGCTCAGTATGATTAACTAGAACTGGTGTACACTCAGTGTGATTAACTAGAACTGGTGTACACTCTCAGTTTGATTAACTAAAGCTGGTGTACACACTCAGTTTGATTAACTAGAGCTGGTGTACACACTCAGTTTGATTAACTAGAGCTGGTGTACACACACTCAGTATGATTAACTAGTGCTGGTGTACACATGCTCAGTATGATTAACTAGAACTGGTGTACACTCAGTTTGATTAACTAGAACTGGTGTACACTCAGTTTGATTAACTAGAACTGGTGTACACTCAGTATGATTAACTAGAACTGGTGTACACTCAGTATGATTAACTAGAACTGGTGTACACTCAGTTTGATTAACTAGAACTGGTGTACACTCTCAGTTTGATTAACTAGAGCTGGCGTACACATGCTCAGAATGATTAACTAGAACTGGTGTGTGCACACTCAGTATGATTAACTAGAGCTGGTGTATGCATGCTCAGTATGATTAACTAAAACTGGTGTATATACGCTCAGTATGATTAACTAGTGTTAACTGGTGTACACACTCTGTTTAACTAGAGCTGGTGTTCACACTCAGTTTGATTAACTAGAGCTGGTGTTCACACTCAGCTTGATGTACTAGTTCTGGTATACACACTCAGTTTGATTAACTAGAGCTGGTGTACACATGCTCAATATGATTAACTAGAACTGGTGTATGCATGCTCAGTATGATTAACTAGAGCTGGTGTATGCACGCTCAGTATGATTAACTAGAGCTGGTGTATATACATTCAGTATGATTAACTAGTGTTAACTGGTGTACACACTGTGTTAACTAGAGCTGGTGTTCTCACTCAGTTTGATGTACTAGTTCTGGTATACACACTCAGTTTGATTAACTAGTGCTGATGTACACACTCAGTTTTTGAAGTTTAGTAATGAATTGTTTTTCTTTCTTTTCATAAAATTCTATTATCATTGCATTGTCTTTACATTTCTATATTGATATTGTAAAATATATTTTACAGGCTTGCTGTGTTCAAAATTTGGCATAACACATTTATCGTTCACGTCTTCTGAGCTTGTCAAATGTCAACAGCACAGCACTATATGTCATATAAATAGCTTATGTTGAAGCTTAACCCCCACAGTGTGGAACTGTGCGTGTTTACTGCCATAGTGGTAGATAGGTTCTGTTAAGTTTACTGGTGTAACAGAACCTAATAACCAGTGCCTGAGGTGGGATCAAGTTCTCTCAACTGGGAAACATAATGATAAATGATTGGCCAGACTTGGGAGCGAGGTGGCTCAGTAGTTACGGCATTGAACTTCAAACCGAAAGGTTCATGGTTTGAGCCACACCAGGGGTAACTGTGTTGTGTCCTTTGGCAAGACACTTCATCCTGATTGCCCATGTGAGGACATGGTGGCACTGTGTACTAAGGCATACTACATTCGATGATGCACTTGTCTTCAACCAATGCTAACCCTGCTTGTTTGGAGTTAATACATTGGGGAGTTTGATAGTTGCTTGCCACTGCTCAGTGGTTCTCTCTGGGTACTCTGGCTTCCTCCATCCATAAAATTGTCCAACATGGTGACCCTGGCTGTTGAAAGTGTCGTTAAACACCATTAAATAAATAAATGACCAAACTTGACTTTTTAATTGTACTATACATGCAGTATAGCCAAAGATTCTGTAAGTGGCCTCATACATTTAACACCAGAAACAAAGAAACAAACAGTTTTCAGTCAAAGGTTATAGTGTTGACATTGGTGTCAAGAGATTTCAAGGTAATTATATACTGATCACTGAGCACTTGCACCAGAGTACTTACTTAATTTCCTATCACCACATTTCTCCTCAAGAACTTTCTTGGCCTGTAACCATTTTTCTGAAGAGCCCAAGCATGGTTTTGAGAGTAGTCATCCTGTTGTGTGGTTCCCGGTCGACCGTCTTTGTTTCTGTCACCTTTCTCTCTTCTTTGGGGGTGTTCTTCTGTTTTCTGATTTCACCTTCTTTGCTCCTCACACCGCTATCATGCCCAGGACAATTCCTTGTGGGCAATGTCTGCTGCCAAAGCATGTGGACGATTTACATTCATCTTGTTCCTCCTGTAATGGGTGTTCAGCCGAGTGGCCATGTGGTGTCTGTGGATCATGGTCATCCACTTTCTGGGCGTCAGTTAACCGTGTCGTTCGTTCTCGTGGCTGTGCCTCCCGCTCCCACGGGAAAGGAGAACGTGGTCGTTCGGGGGCTCCCGAGCCGACCTTGTCTGGTGAGAGTTATTCCTCCTCCGTGGGGGATGTGCAGTCTTTTCCTGTGGTGGATACTGCGGGAGCCGTTGAGTGTTCTGGTGAAGAGGTGCCTGGTTCCGGGACTACGGTCCCCCTCCAGTCGACATCTGAGGCTGTCACTAGGGTTGTGACTACTCCTTCGGAGCCGAGCAGGTGTGCTCTCTCCACTTTTCCACTGGCCTCAACGACTCCCGACGTATCTACTACTACTGCTGGTCCGTTTGCTTCGTCGTCAGTTTCAGCCGGCCTCGGCTTTTCGCTGCAGGGGACTGCAGGAATGTCTGGTACTGTAGACGTGGGATATGGCCTCAGCCTTCCCTGACTTCAACTCGGCGAAGTTGGAAGGGGCTGCCGGCCGAACCCATCTCTGTGGTCTCTACGCCGTCGAGCTCCACAGTTGTGTCTTTGGTTTCGGATGTTCTTAGTGGAGACACTATGAACTCCGTGGCGTTTCCATCCACTCATTCTGGCCAGTTTTGGGGGACCAACGCCTTTTGTGCAGCCTGGAACTTCTGCCCCACAGAGGTCCGCGGTGACTCTCATGAGTTCTCGCTATATTGATCCTCGGGGTGCCTCGTACCCCTATACATGTCTGCCTTCAGATGTTTCGGCTGCTGCCCATCGTCCCGCATCGGGTGTTTTGGAGGATCGTGACCCTTCGCTGGTTAAGAGGGTCAGAGGTGAAGCCACTTTGCCGGTTCGCTCCCCTGTCGAACCGGCCAGTACGGGTAGTGAGCTTAGGGAGGCTCTCTCCTTACTCACTCAGGTTCTATCTAAGAGCCTTCCTGTTGCTTCCAGTGAGGCAACGAGTGGTTTCCAGGCGCCTCCTATGGCGCCGCCTCCCGGGATTGGAAACAGGCCGGTTACTGATTCCCCTGGTGTCCCGACACCATGGGAGGCGTCGGCTGGTTTGCCCACGATGGGCTATGTGTCTTCCGACTCTGGGGAGGAGTCCGACATGCTTGATGTCAAGGGCCAGCAGTCTTCGGACTTGGGGGCAGCTCTTGACTTTGTGTTTGGGTTTCTGTCTGATCTCAAACCTACTAACCAGCCGACAGTGTCAGCCAGGCCGCGATCATCGCTCGCACGCCTACAGCCTATGAAGCAACCTGCTTCTGGGCGCCTTCGACCGTGCCAGTCGGTACAGGTGGTTGAAGCTTTTTCAGCATTGGACTCCAAGCTGAATTCCAAGGCTCTGAAGACTTCGATCTTCACCAGGGTTGACACATTTTTGCCTCCTGTGCGTTATCGTTCCTACGATTCCGCCAATCCGTCGGTCTGCCAGACTTTGACGGTTCTGGATCAGGACTCCACTTCCCTTGGGCTTTCCAAGCCCAAGTCTGCCATCATTCCAATGACGATTCTGGAGTCCACATTGGGCTTATCTAGAGAGATGCTTGGCATGCTTTCTCTCTCAGATCACGTCGCCTCAGCTTTGGCTGCTTATCTGCCTCCAGATAAGTTTGACAAGGTACAGGCTCCTTTGCGTGTGCTGTCCAAGGCGCTTATGCATCTTACTCACACGCATGCCTGTAACATGGCTAATTTGGAATTAATTCGAAGGGACGCTGTGCTGGACACAGGACGATTCCTTCCCGAGGAGCAGCGTGCTGCTCTTCGATCTGCTTCTTTGGCAGGTCCGCAACTTTTCCATGGTTCCGGGTCGACGGTCCGGGATGACGTCCTACGTCATTCCAAAGAGCAACTGCTGTTTCGTCAGCTTGATCAGCCTTCTAAGGGAGGCAAGGGCCGTTCCAAGCCTGACAAGTACACTTCTGCTTCCTCTGTGAAGCAAAAGGCTGGTCCTTCTGCCGCCTCTACTTCTTACTCAAGGGGTAAGGGTAAAGGTCGGCAGAATCGAGGGAAGTCTCAGGATTCTTCATTTAGTAGAGGAGGTGGTTTCTCCTCTCGCGGGCCTCGTCGGGGCTCGAAATGAAGGTCCTCACCTCGACTCGTCCCAGGTTGGAGGAAGGATAGCAGAGTTCGCAGACCATTGGGCCACCATCACATCCGATCCGTGGGTGTTAGATGTTGTTCGGTCCGGGCTGCGAATATCCTTCTGACGGCACCCCACTCTGTCAAGGGTGCCTCTTCCAACCACAGTTCCTTCAGACGTTTTACGTCGGGAACTTTTGTCCACGGAGATTGGGAATCTCCTGGCAAAGGGGGCGATCGAGGTCGTCAAGAACATTCAGTCAGTGGGTTTCTATTCCCTCCTGTTCTTGGTGCCTAAGAAGGACGGCCGACTCCGACCGGTTATCGATCTGAGTATCCTGAACCAGTCTATCATTGCTCCCAAGTTCAGTATGGAGACTTTCAGGTCGGTCCGCCAATCAATTCACCAGGGAGATTCCGCTGCCAGCATCGACCTGCGAGACGCTTACTTCCACGTTCCGATGCATCGGGCGTCACGGAAGTATCTCAGGTTCGCTTTTCTGGGGCGAGTTTACCAGTTCAAGGCCATGCCTTTCGGCCTCAACATGGCTCCTTGGCCCTTCACCAGACTGATGTCGCATGTGATAGCGTTCCTTCGCACACAGTCCAGGGTGACTACTTCGGCATATCTGGACGATATCCTCCAGAGGCATTCCAATGCTGCCTTACTGGAGTTGGATGTCGCCACTCTGTTGAGCTTGCTCACGTCGCTAGGATTCAGAGTCAACGAGGAGAAGTCGGACCTGGTCCCTTCTCAGTCGTTTTGTCATCTGGGGATGGCTTTCCAAACCCAATTCAATTTGGTAGCGGTTCCCCAGGCCAAGGCTGTGATTCTCTCCGCTTTTGCTCTGACTCTGTCCCAGTCCACGTCCGCAACCGCTCGGAGTTTTCTCCGGCTGATCGGTCTCTGCGGTTCGGTGACGGATCTCATTCCTCTAGGTCAGCTGCGTGTCAGACCCCTCCAACGACTAGACCTCTCCAACACTTTCTGCTCAGTCGTTGGAGGCCGAATGTAGATTCTCAGGATCAGGTGCTTCCATTTCCAGAATCTCTGTATCCTCACCTTCTTCCCTGGACAGATGTTCAGTGGATTACGCAGGGTGTTCCATTGGACTTACCCACGTCCGATCGCGTTCTGACAGCAGATGCCAGCGATCTCGGATGGGGTGCGACGTTGGATCCTCTCGGTCTTTCCCTGCACGGGATGTGGGACCAGGAACAAGCAGCTCTACACATCAACCAGAAGGAGCTTCTTGCTCTTCTTCTGAGTTTCAGGCAGTGGATCCCTCACCTGTCGAATCGCCAGGTCCTTCAGCTGTCCGACAATTCGACAGTGGTTGCTTACATTCGGAACCAGGGTGGCACGCACTCGGTTCCGATGTACGAATTAGCTTGGGATCTTCTACTGCTCGCTCAGGATGTTCACGCCGGAGTGATTGTTCGTCACATTCCCGGTCGTCTGAACATCCTAGCCGACTCCCTGTCCCGACAGGGCAGGGTTATTTCCACCAAGTGGATGCTCCACAGGGCAGTGTTCCAGTCGCTTTGCGATCTCTGAGGACATCCCCACATCGACCTCTTTGTGACTTGTTGGAACCATCAGGTGGACACTTTCGTGTCCCCGTGTCCAGATCCTCTGGCTTTTGCCGTGGATGCTGTCACTCGATTGGAACGGTCTAGTCGGCTATGCCTTCCCACCGGTTCTGATTCTACCTCAGGTTCTAGCCAAAATTCGAACCTGCAGTTGTCGAATCATTCTAATCGCTCCCCTGTCGCCTCAGCGGGTGTGGATCAATCAGCTCCACCCACTGATGGCGGCAGTTCCGGCACGTCTCCCACTACGTCGCGACCTTCTTTGTCAAGGTCGCCCGAGGAGGTTTCACGTCGACGCAACTTCATTGTGCCTTCACGCATATCTTTTGTCAGGTCCTGTCTCCTCCATAGAGGTTTTTCGAAACGAGCAGTGGAGTGCATTTCTTCTTCAAGGAGGCACTCCACTGGTTTAGTTTATGCAGCTAAATGGAAGGTCTTCTGTCGATGGTGTGTTGATCACTCTGCTGATTATGCCAATCCTTCGATTTCACAGATTGCGGAGTTTCTGGTATATCTGTTTGATTCTCGGGGTCTCCAGCCTGTTACCATCAAGGGTTACAGGTCCATGCTTTCGGAGACTTTTTCTTATGTGGGGAAGCGTCGTGTCGGCACTAATCCTTACCTCTCCAAGCTTGTTCGGCACTTTTCTTTGAAAAGGCCTCAGACTTTGCAGCTTACTCTACGATGGAATCTTTCGTGGGTGCTGTTTTGCTTGGGGGGGGGGGGGGGGGGGGGGGCGCCGTTCGAACCTTTATCCCAGGTGGATATGCATTTTCTCACATATAAGATGGCTTTTCTGATGGCATTTGCTTCGGCCAGACGGATTAGTGAGCTTCACACCCTCTCGGTTGACCCGGCTTTTTTTAGGAGCTCTCCCAACAGTGTTACTTTTACCACTGATTGCTCTTTTTTGGCCAAGTATCAGTTACCAGATACTACTCCGCCTCCTATCTGTATCAGGGCTCTTCCTTCTGTTGAGGGTAATCGTCCTTTGCTCTGTCCGGTACGTGCTATTCGCATTTATCTCGATCGGACACGTTTCATACAGAAAGGCAGGAAATGTTTTTTTCTGTCTCTTATTCCGGGTCGACAGAAGATCTCTCCTCAATCCATTTCTCGATGGATTTGTCTTGCTATTCGTACGGCTTACAGTCGTTTAGCAGTTGGCGATTGTATTACCAATCGTATTTCTGCCCGTGAGGTGCGGGCACTATCCACCTCTTGGGCTTATTCTAACTCCGTCAAGTTGTCAGATGTTATGCAGGCAGCCTACTGGAGAAATGCCTCTACTTTCTCCACCTTTTATCTGCGCCAGTTGCAGGAGCAGTCGGAGGACCTTTTTGCCCTGGGTCCTCTTTCTTCTGCTCAGGCTGTTGTCTGCCATAGCCATTAGGCTTCTTGAAGGTCAGTTTCCGCCTTGTGCTGTTACTGCCCTTTTTCTGTCTGTGTGTCACATAGGCCCATATGTCTCCTTTCATTGTCCTTTACCAATGATTGCAACGTTATGGTTGATACGCCTTGGGTCCTCTTCCTTCTGCTTCACGGTTCCAGTGCACTGGGGTTATGTGTGGGTTGGTTATGCGATTCCCTCCAGCCTATTGTCTATTCAGCCTGTAGTAAACAATTGTGAGTAGGTTGATAAGAAATCTAAATTTTATAGTAAATTTCCTTTCTTATTATACCTACCACAATTGTTTACATGGAGGCCCTCCCGTCTTCTTTACGGGTAAAGAATCTTTCCTCCCCACTGATCACATAACTCTAACGTTGACGGATTCAAAAAGAATGAGTCTTTAGAGACGGTATATGCACACTGGCAACGGAAGTCGTGGAGTTGTACTTGGGAGAGAGCGTCCCGTACTGGGTCTGCGCCAGTTGCACTCGACCCAGTTTGGGCTTATTTTTTCTTGGTGCTTTTGCACCACTTTTCTTTCCCAAATTGCTTGGGAAAGACAAAAATAGAGAGTATTTTATCCGAGTTAGGGACTTCCACTGTAGTGCAAGCCTGTAGTAAAGAATTGTGGTAGGTATAATAAGAAAGGAAATTTACTATAAAATTTAGATTTCTTCTATAGCAACCTAAATGTGTCAGTTTCAGTCACCTGTAAATAGTTCTGTTTAGACAATTTTTCAATGAAAATGTTTTCAATCAAATCACATCACTTCTAGTAAATTTTTCACTTTTCATGCCATCTTTCTTTGCATTACTACCAAGTTTGGAATTTCATTTATGAAGAAGAAATGACAAAAAATAAGCAAATTGGAATTTCACAAAAAAATTCATATAAAGCATCTTACATTTCCTGTTGAAAGCAGAGCAGTGCTTGTTTACTATTGTAGACAACTTCTGTATTACTGTTCTGTGGGTCCAGGTAACAAGGTCTCGGCCTTGTCTCTAAGCCATATATCCTTGGCACCCATTGATATATGCCCAGAGACAATTAAGCTCTGAGCAATCTCGGGACACCCATGGTGGTAATAACCTATATGTATACCCTAGTTTTTTTTCTTATATCGAAACATCCACAGTACTGGTAGCTTACTGAAGTAGGAGGATTCCAGTTCTCATCCAAGCCTGTGTGAAGGATGAGAAGAATTCTAGGAAACATAAAGCAAAGTAAGGATGATATATTTGTCTCTTTTTACAGTAAAAAACATAATGCTTAGCAGCGTAAGTATTCATGGATCACCAAATATCATTCACCTGGTCATATAAAGGGCAAGGTAAAGCCACTTTCCTTGTCTCTTCAAAGTAAAAATTATTCTTAGAAAGAGGGACAACTCCTCAGTTGCAAGGGGTGGGAGTAATCTCTCATCCTTACTTTGCTTCATGGTTCCTAAAATTCCCCTCATCCTTCATTCAGACTTGGATGAGAAGTAGGAGGGTGAGAATTCTGATAGTAAGAAAAGGGGTTATAGCTGATGACCAGAAGACTGTTGCTGTTGATATAACATGTTTGCAATCCATCTTGAAGGGGTTGATGAAGAAATGTGTTTAAATAATCGGTATAAAACAAAAAAACTTTCTCTATAGACGTTGACTTTCAGTTCTAACTAGATATTCATGGAGAGTAGGGACAACACACAATTTCCTGTTTTTGAGTGGAAAATTTTTAAAAACTTTACACCCATGATCCGGACTAGATGTTTTAAGAAGGTTTGGATGTAGAAAATTCTGTAGAATCATGTCTCACCTTCATTTGGGTATATCCCTGATGTATAACGATTCATTGGTGATTATTTATATCAGTCTGCTCAATGTTTCCTACCTTTTCCTGTTTTCCATTATTTTGAACATTTTGGCATTCAAAATAATTCTTTCAAAAATTTCTTTATGTTTTTGTTTATGTTAGGAAGGCTACCCAAGGACATCAGTTTTCCTGTACCCTTATCTTAGGTCCTGTCCCAACTGATTTGGATATTTGCCGTTTTTTTAATTTTTGCTCCGGATCATTTCTGTTCTATTCATTGGTGAAGTTACCTAATTATTAAACTCGCATTTTCAAAAAAAATTATTTTTGAAAATGTGTTCTGAAAATTTTGTTGTACCATGTGTCAGTTTTATTAGACATTGGCCTTTAATAAGTTATTTCAATGATATTATTTCATGAAATATCTTATTCTAGGTTTGTTTCAGATAACCAAGAGAAATCCTCTGGTTTAACAAAGCTTTTACCAGTATCTTTGTTTACATTTCATATGAACATCCAGTAGTCACTTGCAGTAGTTTACCGGTTAAATTATGTATGTATTTAAACATTTTATAAAGGTTATGGGTATTGAATTGTGAATATTCTAGGCATTATAAATATATTTGGGTATTAAATTGTGACTATTCTAGGAATTATAAATATATTTTGGGTATGAAATTGAGACTTTTTGGGTATTTGGGTATTAAATTTTGACTATTCTAGGCTTTATAATATATTTTGGGTATTTGATTATTAAATTGTGATTATTCTAGGCATTATGAATATATTTTGGGTGTTTGGGTAAACTGTGACTATGCTAGGCATTATAAATATATTCCGGGTATTTGTGCATTAAATTTTGACTATTCTGGGCATTATAATATATTTTGGGTATTTGAATATTAAATTGCAGCTATTATAGGCATTATAAATATATTTTGGGTATTTGGGTATTAAATTGCAACTATTATAGGCATTATAAATATATTTTGGGTTTTGTGCATTAAATTGTGATTATTCTAAGATAATATTATAAAATGTATTTTTTTTTGTATTTGGGTAATAAATTGTGACTATTCTAGGCATTATAATATATTTTGGGTATATAGCTATTGAACCGTGACTATTCTAGGCTAATATTGTAATATATTTTGGGTTTTTGGGTAATAAATTGTGACTATTCTAGGCATTATAAATATATTTTGGGTTTTGGGGTAATAAATTGTGACTATTCTAGGCATTATAGTATATTTTGGGTATTTGGGGAATTGTGACTATTCTAGGCATTATAGTATATTTTGGGTATTTGGGGAATTGTGACTATTCTAGGCATTATAATATATTTTGGGTATTTGTGGAATTGTGACTATTCTAGGCATTATAATATATTTTGGGTATTTGGGTAATAAAATGTGACTATTCTAGGCATTATAGTATATTTTGGGTATTTGGGGAATTGTGACTATTCTAGGCATTATAGTATATTTTGGGTATTTGGGGAATTGTGACTATTCTAGGCATTATAATATATTTTGGGTATTTGGCCAATAAATTGTGTCTATTCTAGGCATTATAAATATATTTTGGTTATTTGGGTAATAAATTGTGACTAATCTAGGCATTATAATATATATTGGGTATTTGGCCAATAAATTGTGACTTATTCTAGGCATTATAAATATATTTTGGGTATTTGGGTAATAAATTGTGACTATTCTATCATTATAATATATTTTGGGTATTTGGCCAATAAATTGTGACTATTCTAGGTATTATAATATATTTTGGTTATTTGGGTAATAAATTGTGTCTATTCTAGGCATTATAATATATTTTGGGTATTTGTGGAATTGTGACTATTCTAGGCATTATAATATATTTTGGGTATTTGGGTAATAAAATGTGACTATTCTAGGCATTATAGTATATTTTGGGTATTTGGGGAATTGTGACTATTCTAGGCATTATAGTATATTTTGGGTATTTGGGGAATTGTGACTATTCTAGGCATTATAATATATTTTGGGTATTTGGCCAATAAATTGTGTCTATTCTAGGCATTATAAATATATTTTGGATATTTGGGTAATAAATTGTGACTATTCTTGGCATTATAATATATTTTGGGTATTTGGCCAATAAATTGTGACTATTCTAGGTATTATAATATATTTTGGTTATTTGGGTAATAAATTGTGACTATTCTAGGCATTATAAATATATTTTGGGTATTTGGGTAATAAATTGTGACTATTCTAGGTATTATAATATATTTTGGGTATTTGGGTATTAAATTATGACTATTCTAGGCATTATAAATATATTTTGGATATTTGGATATTAAATTATGACTATTCTGGGCATTATAAATATATTTTAGATTCTTGTTATGCTTTAAAATTATATAATTATTTATATTTATAATATTTTGTCTGCAATCAGCAGTTTAGGCTATAGCCTAAATTTTGTTGGGACTTGGTGTCACTTCATTGAATTTCGATTTCAATCTGTTTTTCGGACATCTTTTCGTACATTATCATTACGAGAACAGAAATAAAAGTTCTTTTTTTAAATCTTATGTTTGTACTGTGTATCAGATATGGTTTTTGTACTCTGTATCAGATATGGTTTTTGTTCTCTGTATCAGATAGGGTTTTTGTACTCTGTATCAGATATGGTTTTTGTTCTCTGTATCAGATAGGGGTTTTGTACTCTGTATCAGATAGGGTTTTTGTACTCTGTATCAGATATGGTTTTTGTACTCTGTATCAGATATGGTTTTTGTACTCTGTATCAGATATGGTTTTTGTTCTCTGTATCAGATAGGGTTTTTGTACTCTGTATCAGATATGGTTTTTGTTCTCTGTATCAGATAGGGGTTTTGTACTCTGTATCAGATAGGGTTTTTGTACTCTGTATCAGATAGGGTTTTTGTTTTCTGTATCAGATAGGGGTTTTGTTCTCTGTATCAGATAGGGGTTTTGTACTCTGTATCAGATAGGGTTTTTGTACTCGGTATCAGATAGGGTTTTTGTACTCTGTATCAGATAGGGTTTTTGTTCTCAGTATCAGATAGGGTTTTTGTTCTCTGTATCAGATAGGTTTTTGTACTCTGTATCAGATAGGGTTTTTGTACTCTGTATCAGATAGGGGTTTTGTTCTCTGAATCAGATAGGGGTTTTGTACTCTGTATCAGATATGGGTTTTGTTCTCTGTATCAGATATGGGTTTTGTTCTCTGTATCAGATAGGGGTTTTGTTCTCTGTATCAGATAGGGGTTTTGTTCTCTGTATCAGATAGGGTTTTTGTTCTCAGTATCAGATAGGTTTTTGTACTCTGTATCAGATATGGGTTTTGTTCTCTGTATCAGATAGGGTTTTTGTTCTCTGTATCAGATAGGGTTTTTGTACTCTGTATCAGATAGGGTTTTTGTACTCTGTATCAGATATGTTTTTTGTACTCTGTATCAGATAGGGTTTTTGTACTCTGTATCAGATAGGGTTTTTGTACTCTGTATCAGATAGGGTTTTTCTTCTCAGTATCAGATAGGGTTTTTGTACTCTGTATCAGATATGGTTTTTGTACTCTATATCAGATATGGTTTCTGTACTCTGTAGCAGATAAGGTTTTTGTTCTCTGTATCA
Source organism: Pictodentalium vernedei (assembly GCA_031216915.1). Lineage (NCBI taxonomy): Eukaryota > Metazoa > Mollusca > Scaphopoda > Dentaliida > Dentaliidae > Pictodentalium > Pictodentalium vernedei. The sequence continues at coordinate 458,504,259 of CM062289.1, read as the reverse complement.
GATAGGGGTTTTGTACTCTGTATCAGATAGGGTTTTTGTATTCTGTATCAGATAGGGTTTTTGTACTCTGTATCAGATAGGGTTTCTGTACTCTGTACCAGGTAGGGTTTTTGTACTCTGTATCAGATATGGTTTTTGTTCTCTGTATCAGATAGGTTTTTGTCCTCTGTATGAGATATGGTTTTTGGTCTCTGTATCAGATAGGGTTTTTGTTCTCTGTATCAGATAGGTTTTTTTTTTTACTCCGTATCAAATATGGTTTTTGTACTCTGTATCAGATAGGGTTTTTGTTCTCTGTATCAGATAGGTTTTTGTACTCTGTATCAGATAGGTTTTTGTACTCTGTATCAGACAGGGTTTTGTTCTCTGTATCATATAGGGTTTTTGTTCTCTGTGTCAGATAGGAGTTTTGTTCTCTGTGTCAGATAGGGTTTTTGTACTCTGTATCAGATAGGGTTTCTGTACTCTGTACCAGGTAGGGTTTTTGTACTCTGTATCAGATATGGTTTTTGTTCTCTGTATCAGATAGGTTTTTGTCCTCTGTATGAGATATGGTTTTTGGTCTCTGTATCAGATAAGGTTTTTGTTCTCTGTATCAGATAGGTTTTTTTCTTACTCCGTATCAGATTCTAGGCATTATAAATATATTTTGGATATTTGGATATTAAATTATGACTATTCTGGGCATTATAAATATATTTTAGATTCTTGTTATGCTTTAAAATTATATAATTATTTATATTTATAATATTTTGTCTGCAATCAGCAGTTTAGGCTATAGCCTAAATTTTGTTGGGACTTGGTGTCACTTCATTGAATTTCGATTTCAATCTGTTTTTCGGACATCTTTTCGTACATTATCATTACGAGAACAGAAATAAAAGTTCTTTTTTTAAATCTTATGTTTGTACTGTGTATCAGATATGGTTTTTGTACTCTGTATCAGATATGGTTTTTGTACTCTGTATCAGATATGGTTTTTGTTCTCTGTATCAGATAGGGGTTTTGTACTCTGTATCAGATAGGGTTTTTGTACTCTGTATCAGATATGGTTTTTGTACTTTGTATCAGATATGGTTTTTGTTCTCTGTATCAGATAGGGTTTTTGTACTCTGTATCAGATATGGTTTTTGTTCTCTGTATCAGATAGGGGTTTTGTACTCTGTATCAGATAGGGTTTTTGTACTCTGTATCAGATATGGTTTTTGTTCTCTGTATCAGATAGGGGTTTTGTACTCTGTATCAGATAGGGTTTTTGTACTCTGTATCAGATAGGGTTTTTGTTTTCTGTATCAGATAGGGGTTTTGTTCTCTGTATCAGATAGGGGTTTTGTACTCTGTATCAGATAGGGTTTTTGTACTCGGTATCAGATAGGGTTTTTGTACTCTGTATCAGATAGGGTTTTTGTTCTCAGTATCAGATAGGGTTTTTGTTCTCTGTATCAGATAGGTTTTTGTACTCTGTATCAGATAGGGTTTTTGTACTCTGTATCAGATAGGGGTTTTGTTCTCTGAATCAGATAGGGGTTTTGTACTCTGTATCAGATATGGGTTTTGTTCTCTGTATCAGATATGGGTTTTGTTCTCTGTATCAGATAGGGGTTTTGTTCTCTGTATCAGATAGGGGTTTTGTTCTCTGTATCAGATAGGGTTTTTGTTCTCAGTATCAGATAGGTTTTTGTACTCTGTATCAGATATGGGTTTTGTTCTCTGTATCAGATAGGGTTTTTGTTCTCTGTATCAGATAGGGTTTTTGTACTCTGTATCAGATAGGGTTTTTGTACTCTGTATCAGATATGTTTTTTGTACTCTGTATCAGATAGGGTTTTTGTACTCTGTATCAGATAGGGTTTTTGTACTCTGTATCAGATAGGGTTTTTCTTCTCAGTATCAGATAGGGTTTTTGTACTCTGTATCAGATATGGTTTTTGTACTCTATATCAGATATGGTTTCTGTACTCTGTAGCAGATAAGGTTTTTGTTCTCTGTATCAGATAGGGGTTTTGTACTCTGTATCAGATAGGGTTTTTGTATTCTGTATCAGATAGGGTTTTTGTACTCTGTATCAGATAGGGTTTCTGTACTCTGTACCAGGTAGGGTTTTTGTACTCTGTATCAGATATGGTTTTTGTTCTCTGTATCAGATAGGTTTTTGTCCTCTGTATGAGATATGGTTTTTGGTCTCTGTATCAGATAGGGTTTTTGTTCTCTGTATCAGATAGGTTTTTTTTTTTACTCCGTATCAAATATGGTTTTTGTACTCTGTATCAGATAGGGTTTTTGTTCTCTGTATCAGATAGGTTTTTGTACTCTGTATCAGATAGGTTTTTGTACTCTGTATCAGACAGGGTTTTGTTCTCTGTATCATATAGGGTTTTTGTTCTCTGTGTCAGATAGGAGTTTTGTTCTCTGTGTCAGATAGGGTTTTTGTACTCTGTATCAGATAGGGTTTCTGTACTCTGTACCAGGTAGGGTTTTTGTACTCTGTATCAGATATGGTTTTTGTTCTCTGTATCAGATAGGTTTTTGTCCTCTGTATGAGATATGGTTTTTGGTCTCTGTATCAGATAGGGTTTTTGTTCTCTGTATCAGATAGGTTTTTTTCTTACTCCGTATCAGATATGGTTTTTGTACTCTGTATCATATATGGTTTTTGTACTCTGTATCAGATAGGGTTTTTGTATTCTGTATCAGATAGGTTTTTGTACTCTGTATCAGATAGGTTTTTGTACTCTGTATCAAACAGGGTTTTGTTCTCTGTATCATATAGGGCTTTTGTTCTCTGTGTCAGATAGGGGTTTTGTTCTCTGTGTCAGATAGGGTTTTTGTACTCTGTATCAGATAGGGATTTTGTTCTCTGTATCAGATAGGTTTTTGTACACTGTATCAGATAGGGTTTTTGTACTCTGTATCAGATATGGTTTTTGTACTCTGTATCAGATATGGTTTTTGTTCTCTGTATCAGATAGGTTTTTGTACTCTGTATCAGATATGGTTTTTGTACTCTGTATCAGATATGGTTTTTGTACTCTATATCAGATATGGTTTTTGTACTCTGTATCAGATATGGTTTTTGTACTCTGTATCAGATATGGTTTTTGTTCTCTGTATCAGATAGGGGTTTTGTTCTCTGTATCAGATAGATTTTTGTACTCTGTATCAGATATGGTTTTTGTACTCTGTATCAGATATGGTTTTTGTACTCTATATCAGATATGGTTTTTGTACTCTGTATCAGATATGGTTTTTGTACTCTGTATCAGATATAGTTTTTGTACTCTGTATCAGATATGGTTTTTGTACTTTATATCAGATATGGTTTCTGTACTCTGTATCAGATATGGTTTTTGTTCTCTGTATCAGATAGGGGTTTTGTACTCTGTATCAGATTTTTTGTACTCTGTATCAGATAGGGTTTTTGTATTCTGTATCAGATAGGGTTTTTGTACTCTATATCAGATAGGGTTTCTGTACTCTGTACCAGGTAGGGTTTTTGTACTCTGTATCAGATATGGTTTTTTTTGTTCTCTGTATCAGATAGGTTTTTGTCCTCTGTATGAGATATGGTTTTTGTTCTCTGTATCAGATAGGGGTTTTGTACTCTGTATCAGATAGGTTTTTTTACTCCGTATCAGATATGGTTTTTGTACTCTGTATCAGATAGGGTTTTTGTTCTCTGTATCAGATAGGGTTTTTGTTCTCTGTATCAGATAGGTTTTTGTACTCTGTATCAGATAGGGTTTTTGTACTCTGTATCAGATATGGTTTTTGTACTCTGTATCAGATAGGGTTTCTGTACTCTCTACCAGGTAGGGTTTTTGTACTCTGTATCAGATATGTTTTTTTTGTTCTCTGTATCAGATAGGTTTTTGTCCTCTGTATGAGATATGGTTTTTGTTCTCTGTATCAGATAGGTTTTTTGTTCTCTGTATCAGATAGGTTTTTTTTTTACTCCGTATCAGATATGGTTTTTGTACTCTGTATCAGATAGGGTTTTTGTACTCTGTATCAGATATGGTTTTTGTACTCTGTATCAGATAGGGTTTCTGTACTCTCTACCAGGTAGGGTTTTTGTACTCTGTATCAGATATGTTTTTTTTGTTCTCTGTATCAGATAGGTTTTTGTCCTCTGTATGAGATATGGTTTTTGTTCTCTGTATCAGATAGGGTTTTTGTTCTCTGTATCAGATAGGTTTTTTTTTTACTCCGTATCAGATATGGTTTTTGTACTCTGTATCAGATAGGTTTTTGTACTCTGTATCAGATAGGGATTTTGTTCTCTGTATCAGATAGGTGTTTGTACTCTGTATCAGATAGGGTTTTTGTACTCTGTATCAGATATGGTTTTTGTACTCTGTATCAGATATGGTTTTTGTTCTCTGTATCAGATAGGGGTTTTGTTCTCTGTATCAGATAGGTTTTTGTACTCTGTATTAGATATGGTTTTTGTACTCTGTATCAGATATGGTTTTTGTACTCTATATCAGATATGGTTTTTGTACTTTGTATCAGATATGGTTTTTGTACTCTGTATCAGATATGGTTTTTGTACTCTGTATCAGATATGGTTTTTGTACTCTATATCAGATATGGTTTCTGTACTCTGTATCAGATATGGTTTTTGTTCTCTGTATCAGATAGGTGTTTTGTACTCTGTATCAGATTTTTTGTACTCTGTATCAGATAGGGTTTTTGTATTCTGTATCAGATAGGGTTTTTGTACTCTGTATCAGATATGGTTTTTGTTCTCTGTATCAGATAGGTTTTTGTCCTCTGTATGAGATATGGTTTTTGTTCTCTGTATCAGATAGGGTTTTTGTTCTCTGTATCAGATAGGTTTTTTTTTTACTCCGTATCAGATATGGTTTTTGTACTCTGTATCAGATAGAGTTTTTGTTCTCTGTATCAGATAGGGGTTTTGTTCTCTGTATCAGATAGGTTTTTGTACTCTGTATCAGATAGGGTTTTGTTCTCTGTATCATATAGGGTTTTTGTTCTCTGTGTCAGATAGGAGTTTTGTTCTCTGTGTCAGATAGGGTTTTTGTACTCTGCATCAGATAGGGATTTTGTTCTCTGTATCAGATAGGTTTTGTACTCTGTATCAGATAGGGTTTTTGTACTCTGTATCAGATAGGGTTTTTGTACTCTGTATCAGATAGGGATTTTGTTCTCTGTATCAAATAGGTTTTTGTACTCTGTATCAGATAGGGGTTTGTACTCTGTATCATATAGGGTTTTTGTACTCTGTATCAGATAGGGTTTTGTACTCTGTATCAGATAGGGTTTTTGTACTCTGTATCAGATAGGGTTTTGTACTCTGTATCAGATAGGGTTTTTGTACTCTGTTTCAGATAGGGTTTTTGTACTGTGTATCAGATAGGATTTTTTCCTCTGTATCAGATAGGGTTTTTGTACTCTGTTTCAGATAGGGTTTTTGTACTCTGTGTCAGATAGGGTTTTTGTACTCTGTATCAGATAGGGTTTTTTACTCTGTATCAGATAGGGTTTTTGTTCTTTATCAGATAGGGTTTTTTTTACTCTGTATCAGATAGGGGTTTCTTACTCGGTGTCAGATAGGGTTTTTTTACACAAATTTTAATTCTTGCCTCCTAATTTCGTTCAAATGAAAAATTGCTCTTAAGCTGCTTTATAAATAAGTTAAACTTTGGTAATCCTATCAATGACGTGCTGTGCCAAACAAGAGAAACAATGGTAATATCAATTATGTGTCATGCCAAACAAGTGAAACAGTGGTAATCCTATCCATTACTTGTCATGTCAAACAAGTTGAACAATGTTAATCCTATCCATTACTTGTCATGTCAAATAAGTTGAACAATGTTAATCCTATCCATTACTTGTCATGTCAAACAAGTTACACAATGGTAATCCTATCCATTACTTGTCATGCCAAATAAGTTAAACAATGGTAATCCTATCCATTACTTGTCATGTCAAACAAGTTGAACAATGTTAATCCTATCCATTACTTGTCATGTCAAATAAGTTAAACAATGGTAATCCTATCCATTACTTGTCATGCCAAACAAGTTACACAATGGTAATCCTATCCATTACTTGTCATGCCAAATAAGTTAAACAATGGTAATCCTATCCATTACTTGTCATGTCAAACAAGTTGAACAATGTTAATCCTATCCATTACTTGTCATGCCAAACAAGTTACACAATGGTAATCCTATCCATTACTTGTCATGCCAAATAAGTTAAACAATGGTAATCCTATCCATTACTTGTCTTGCCAAACAAGTTAAACAATGGTAATCCTATCCATTACTTGTCATGCCAAACAAGTTACACAATGGTAATCCTATCCATTACTTGTCTTGCCAAACAAGTTAAACAATGGTAATCCTATCCATTACTTGTCATGCCAAATAAGTTGAACAATGGTAATCCTATCCATTACTTGTCATGCCAAATAAGTTAAACAATGGTAATCCTATCCATTACTTGTCTTGCCAAACAAGTTAAACAATGGTAATCCTATCCATTACTTGTCATGCCAAACAAGTTACACAATGGTAATCCTATCCATTACTTGTCATGCCAAATAAGTTAAACAATGGTAATCCTATCCATTACTTGTCTTGCCAAACAAGTTAAACAATGGTAATCCTATCCATTACTTGTCATGCCAAACAAGTTACACAATGGTAATCCTATCCATTACTTGTCTTGCCAAACAAGTTAAACAATGGTAATCCTATCCATTACTTGTCATGCCAAATAAGTTGAACAATGGTAATCCTATCCATTACTTGTCATGCCAAACAAGTTACACAATGGTAATCCTATCCATTACTTGTCATGCCAAATAAGTTAAACAATGGTAATCCTATCCATTACTTGTCATGCCAAATAAGTTGAACAATGGTAATCCTATCCATTACTTGTCATGCCAAACAAGTTACACAATGGTAATCCTATCCATTACTTGTCATGCCAAATAAGTTAAACAATGGTAATCCTATAAATTACTTGTCATGCCAAATAAGTTAAACAATGGTAATCCTATACATTACTTGTCATGCCAAATAAGTTAAACAATGGTAATCCTATAATTACACGTCATGCCAAACAAGTTAAACAATGTTAATCCTGTACATTACTTTTCATGCCAAATAAGTGAAACAATGTTAATCCTATACATTACTTGTCATGCCAAATAAGTTAAACAATGGTAATCCTATAATTACATGTCATGCCAAACAAGTGAAACAGTGGTTATCCTATCCATTACTTGTCATGCCAAACAAGTGAAACAGTGGTAATCCTATCCATTACTTGTCATGCCAAACAGGTTAAACAATGTTAATCCTATACATTACTTGTCATGCCAAATAAGTTAAACAATGGTAATCCTATAATTACACGTCATGCCAAACAAGTTAAACAATGGTAATCCTATACATTACTAAACAATGGTAATCCTATACATCACTAAACAATGGTAATCCTATACATTACTAAACAATTGTAATCCTATACATTACTTAACAATGGTAATCCTATATATTACTAAACAATGGTAATCATATACATTACTAAACAATGGTAATCATATACATTACTAAACAATGGTAATCATATACATCACTAAACAATGATAATCCTATACATTACTAAACAATGGTAATCCTATACATTACTAAACAGTTGTAATCCTATACATTATGAAACAATGGTAATCCTATACATTACTAAACAATGGTAATCCTATACATTACTAAACAATGGTAATCCTATACATTACTAAACAATGGTAATCCTATACATTACTAAATAATGGTAATCCTATACATTACTAAACAATGGTAATCCTATACATTACTAAACAATGGTAATCCTATACATTACTTAACAATGGTAATCCTATACATTACTTAACAATGGTAATCCTGTACATTACTAAACAATGGTAATCCTATACATTACTTAACAATGGTAATCCTATACATTACTAAACAATGGTAATCCTATACATTACTAAACAATGGTAATCCTATACATTACTTAACAATGGTAATCCTATACATTACTAAACAATGGTAATCCTATACATTACTAAACAATTGTAATCCTATACATTACTAAACAATGGCAATCCTATACATTACTAAACAATGGTAATCCTATACATTACTAAACAATGGTAATCCTATACATTACTAAACAATGGTAATCCTATACATTACTAAACAATGGCAATCCTATACATTACTTAACAATGGTAATCCTGTACATTACTAAACAATGGTAATCCTATACATTACTTAACAATGGTAATCCTATACATTACTAAACAATGGTAATCCTATACATTACTAAACAATGGTAATCCTATACATTACTTAACAATGGTAATCCTATACATTACTAAACAATGGTAATCCTATACATTACTAAACAATTGTAATCCTATACATTACTAAACAATGGTAATCCTATACATTACTAAACAATTGTAATCCTATACATTACTAAACAATGGCAATCCTATACATTACTAAACAATGGTAATCCTATACATTATGAAACAATGGTAATCCTGTACATTACTAAACAATGGTAATCCTATACATTACTAAACAATGGCAATCCTATACATTACTAAACAATGGTAATCCTATACATTATGAAACAATGGTAATCCTATACATTACTAAACAGTGGCAATCCTATACATTACTAAACAATGGTAATCCTATACATTATGAAACAATGGTAATCCTGTACATTACTAAACAATGGTAATCCTGTACATTACTAAACAATGGTAATCATATACATTACTAAACAATTGTAATCCTATACATTACTAAACAATGGTAATCCTATACATTACTAAACAATGATAATCCTATACATTACTAAACAATGGTAATCCTATACATTACTTAACAGTTGTAATCATATACATTACTAAACAATGGTAATCCTATACATTACTAAACAATGGTAATCCTATACATTACTAGACAATGGTAATCCTATACATTACTAAACAATGGTAATCCTATACATTACTAAACAATGGTAATCCTATACATTACTTAACAGTTGTAATCCTATACATTACTAGACAATGGTAATCCTATACATTACTAAACAATGGTAATCCTATACATTACTAGACAATGGTAATCCTATACATTACTAAACAATGGTAATCCTATACATTACTAAACAATGGTAATCCTATACATTACTAAACAATTGTAATCCTATACATTACTAAACAATGGTAATCCTATACATTACTAAACAATGATAATCCTATACATTACTAAACAATGGTAATCCTATACATTACTAAACAATGGTAATCCTATACATTACTAAACAATTGTAATCCTATACATTACTAAACAATGGTAATCCTATACATTACTAAACAATGATAATCCTATACATTACTAAACAATGGTAATCCTATACATTACTAAACAATGGTAATCCTATACATTACTAAACAATGGTAATCCTATACATTACTAAACAATGGTAATCCTATACATTACTAAACAATTGTAATCCTATACATTACTAAACAATGGTAATCCTATACATTACTAAACAATGATAATCCTATACATTACTAAACAATGGTAATCCTATACATTATGAAACAATGGTAATCCTATACATTACTTAACAATGGTAATCCTATACATTACTAAACAATGGTAATCCTATACATTACTAAACAATGGTAATCCTATACATTACTAAACAATTGTAATCCTATACATTACTAAACAATGGTAATCCTATATATTACTAAACAATGGTAATCCTATATATTACTAAACAATGGTAATCCTATACATTACTAAACAAAGGTAATACTATACATTACTAAACAATGGTAATCCTATACATTACTAAACAATGATAATCCTATACATTACTAAACAATGGTAATCCTATATATTACTTAACAATGGTAATCCTATACATTACTAAACAATGGTAATCCTATACATTACTAAACAATGGTAATCCTATACATTACTAAACAATGGTAATCCTATATATTACTTAACAATTGTAATCCTATACATTACTAAACAATGGTAATCCTATACATTACTAAACAATGGTAATCCTATACATTACTAAACAATGATAATCCTATACATTACTAAACAATGGTAATCCTATACATTACTAAACAATGGTAATCCTATACATTACTAAACAATGGTAATCCTATACATTACTAAACAATGGTAATCCTATACATTACTAAACAATTGTAATCCTATACATTACTAAACAATGGTAATCCTATACATTACTAAACAATGATAATCCTATACATTACTAAACAATGATAATCCTATACATTACTAAACAATGGTAATCCTATACATTACTAAACAATGATAATCCTATACATTACTAAACAATGGTAATCCTATACATTACTAAACAATGGTAATCCTATACATTACTAAACAATGATAATCCTATACATTACTAAACAATGGTAATCCTATACATTACTAAACAATGATAATCCTATACATTACTAAACAATGGTAATCCTATACATTACTAAACAATGGTAATCCTATACATTACTAAACAATGGTAATCCTATACATTACTAAACAATGGTAATCCTATACATTACTAAACAATTGTAATCCTATACATTACTAAACAATGGTAATCCTATACATTACTAAACAATGATAATCCTATACATTACTAAACAATGGTAATCCTATACATTATGAAACAATGGTAATCCTATACATTACTTAACAATGGTAATCCTATACATTACTAAACAATGGTAATCCTATACATTACTAAACAATGGTAATCCTATACATTACTAAACAATTGTAATCCTATACATTACTAAACAATGGTAATCCTATATATTACTAAACAATGGTAATCCTATATATTACTAAACAATGGTAATCCTATACATTACTAAACAAAGGTAATACTATACATTACTTAACAATTGTAATCCTATACATTACTAAACAATGGTAATCCTATACATTACTAAACAATGGTAATCCTATACATTACTAAACAATGATAATCCTATACATTACTAAACAATGGTAATCCTATACATTACTAAACAATGGTAATCCTATACATTACTAAACAGTTGTAATCCTATACATTACTAAACAATGATAATCCTATACATTACTAAACAATGGTAATCCTATACATTACTAAACAATGGTAATCCTATACATTACTTAACAATGATAATCCTATACATTACTAAACAATGGTAATCCTATACATTACTAAACAATGGTAATCCTATACATTACTAAACAGTTGTAATCCTATACATTACTAAACAATGATAATCCTATACATTACTAAACAATGGTAATCCTATACATTACTAAACAATGGTAATCCTATACATTACTTAACAATGATAATCCTATACATTACTAAACAATGGTAATCCTATACATTACTTAACAATGATAATCCTATACATTACTTAACAATGGTAATCCTATACATTACTTAACAATTGTAATCCTATACATTACTAAACAAAGGTAATCCTATATATTACTAAACAATGGTAATCCTATACATTACTAAACAGTTGTAATCCTATACATTATGAAACAATGGTAATCCTATACATTACTAAACAATGGTAATCCTATACATTACTAAACAATGGTAATCCTGTACATTACTAAACAATTGTAATCCTATACATTATGAAACAATGGTAATCCTATACATTACTAAACAATGGTAATCCTATACATTACTTAACAATGGTAATCCTATACATTACTAAACAATGGTAATCCTATACATTACTAAACAATGATAATCCTATACATTACTAAACAATGGCAATCCTATACATTACTTAACAATGGTAATCCTATACATTACTTAACAATGGTAATCCTATACATTACTAAACAATGGTAATCCTATACATTACTTAACAATGGTAATCCTATACATTACTTAACAATGATAATCCTATACATTACTTAACAATGATAATCCTATATATTACTTAACAATGATAATCCTATACATTACTAAACAATGGCAATCCTATACATTACTAAACAATGGTAATCCTATACATTACTAAACAATGGTAATCCTATACATTACTAAACAATGGTAATCCTGTACATTACTTAACAATGATAATCCTATACATTACTAAACAATGATAATCCTATACATTACTTAACAATGATAATCCTATATATTACTTAACAATGATAATCCTATACATTACTAAACAATGGCAATCCTATACATTACTAAACAATGGTAATCCTATACATTACTTAACAATTGTAATCCTATACATTACTAAACAAAGGTAATCCTATATATTACTAAACAATGGTAATCCTATACATTACTAAACAGTTGTAATCCTATACATTATGAAACAATGGTAATCCTATACATTACTAAACAATGGTAATCCTATACATTACTAAACAATGGTAATCCTATACATTACTAAACAATGGTAATCCTATACATTACTAAACAATGGTAATCCTGTACATTACTTAACAATGGTAATCCTATACATTACTAAACAATGGTAATCCTATACATTACTTAACAATGATAATCCTATATATTACTTAACAATGATAATCCTATACATTACTAAACAATGGTAATCCTATACATTACTAAACAATGGTAATCCTGTACATTACTTAACAATGATAATCCTATACATTACTAAACAATGGTAATCCTATACATTACTAAACAATGGTAATCCTATACATTACTTAACAATTGTAATCCTATACATTACTAAACAAAGGTAATCCTATATATTACTAAACAATGGTAATCCTATACATTACTAAACAGTTGTAATCCTATACATTATGAAACAATGGTAATCCTATACATTACTAAACAATGGTAATCCTATACATTACTAAACAATGGTAATCCTATACATTACTAAACAATGGTAATCCTATACATTACTAAACAATGGTAATCCTATACATTACTTAACAATGGTAATCCTATACATTACTAAACAATGGTAATCCTATACATTACTAAACAATGATAATCCTATACATTACTAAACAATGGTAATCCTATACATTACTAAACAATGGTAATCCTATACATTACTAAACAATGGTAATCCTATACATTACTTAACAATTGTAATCCTATACATTACTAAACAAAGGTAATCCTATATATTACTAAACAATGGTAATCCTATACATTACTAAACAGTTGTAATCCTATACATTATGAAACAATGGTAATCCTATACATTACTAAACAATGGTAATCCTATACATTACTAAACAATGGTAATCCTATACATTACTAAACAATGGTAATCCTATACATTACTAAACAATGGTAATCCTATACATTACTAAACAATGGTAATCCTATACATTACTAAACAATGGTAATCCTATACATTACTAAACAATGGTAATCCTATACATTACTAAACAATTGTAATCCTATACATTATGAAACAATGGTAATCCTATACATTACTTAACAATGGTAATCCTATACATTACTAAACAATGGTAATCCTATACATTACTAAACAATGGTAATCCTATACATTACTAAACAATGGTAATCCTATACATTACTTAACAATTGTAATCCTATACATTACTAAACAATGGTAATCCTATACATTACTAAACAATTGTAATCCTATACATTACTAAACAATGGTAATCCTATACATTACTAAACAGTTGTAATCATATACATTACTAAACAATGGTAATCCTGTACATTACTAAACAATGGTAATCCTGTACATTACTAAACAATGGTAATCCTATACATTACTAAACAATTGTAATCCTATACATTATGAAACAATGGTAATCCTATACATTACTAAACAGTTGTAATCATATACATTACTTAACAATGGTAATCCTATACATTACTTAACAATGGTAATCCTATACATTACTAAACAAAGGTAATACTATACATTACTTAACAATGGTAATCCTATACATTACTAAACAATGGTAATCCTATACATTACTTAACAATTGTAATCCTATACATTACTAAACAATGGTAATCCTATACATTACTAAACAATTGTAATCCTATACATTACTAAACAATGATAATCCTATACATTACTAAACAGTTGTAATCATATACATTACTAAACAATGGTAATCCTGTACATTACTAAACAATGGTAATCCTGTACATTACTAAACAATGGTAATCCTATACATTACTAAACAATTGTAATCCTATACATTATGAAACAATGGTAATCCTATACATTACTAAACAGTTGTAATCATATACATTACTTAACAATGGTAATCCTATACATTACTTAACAATTGTAATCCTATACATTACTAAACAATGGTAATCCTATACATTACTAAACAATGGTAATCCTATACATTACTAAACAATGGTAATCCTATACATTACTAAACAATGGTAATCCTATACATTACTAAACAATGGTAATCCTATACATTACTAAACAATGGTAATCCTATACATTACTAAACAATGGTAATCCTATACATTACTAAACAATGGTAATCCTATACATTACTAAACAATGGTAATCCTATACATTACTAGACAATGGTAATCCTATACATTACTAAACAATGGTAATCCTATACATTACTAAACAATGGTAATCCTATACATTACTAAACAATGGTAATCCTATACATTACTAGACAATGGTAATCCTATACATTACTAAACAATGATAATCCTATACATTACTAAACAAAGGTAATACTATACATTACTAAACAATGGTAATCCTATACATTACTAAACAATGGTAATCCTATACATTACTTAACAATGGTAATCCTATACATTACTAAACAATGGTAATCCTATACATTACTTAACAATGGTAATCCTATACATTACTAAACAATGGTAATCCTATACATTACTAAACAATGGTAATCCTATATATTACTAAACAATGGTAATCCTATATATTACTAAATAATGGTAATCCTATACATTACTAAACAATGGTAATCCTATACATTACTAAACAAAGGTAATACTATACATTACTAAACAATGGTAATCCTATATATTACTAAACAATGGTAATCCTATATATTACTAAAGAATGGTAATCCTATACATTACTAAACAATGGTAATCCTATACATTACTAAACAAAGGTAATACTATACATTACTAAACAATGGTAATCCTATACATTACTAAACAATGATAATCCTATACATTACTAAACAATGATAATCCTATACATTACTAAACAATGATAATCCTATACATTACTAAACAATGGTAATCCTATACATTACTTAACAATTGTAATCCTATACATTACTAAACAAAGGTAATCCTATATATTACTAAACAATGGTAATCCTATACATTACTAAACAGTTGTAATCCTATACATTATGAAACAATGGTAATCCTATACATTACTAAACAATGGTAATCCTATACATTACTAAACAGTTGTAATCCTATACATTATGAAACAATGGTAATCCTATACATTACTAAACAATGGTAATCCTATACATTACTAAACAATGGTAATCCTATACATTACTAAACAATGATAATCCTATACATTACTAAACAATGGTAATCCTATACATTACTAAACAATGGTAATCCTATACATTACTAAACAATGATAATCCTATACATTACTAAACAATGGTAATCCTATACATTACTTAACAATGGTAATCCTATACATTACTAAACAATGGTAATCCTATACATTACTTAACAATGGTAATCCTATACATTACTAAACAATGGTAATCCTATACATTACTAAACAGTTGTAATCCTATACATTATGAAACAATGGTAATCCTATACATTACTAAACAATGGTAATCCTATACATTACTAAACAATGATAATCCTATACATTACTAAACAATGGTAATCCTATACATTACTTAACAATGGTAATCCTATACATTACTAAACAATGGTAATCCTATACATTACTAAACAATGGTAATCCTATACATTACTTAACAATGGTAATCCTATACATTACTAAACAATGGTAATCCTATACATTACTTAACAATGGTAATCCTATACATTACTAAACAGTTGTAATCCTATACATTATGAAACAATGGTAATCCTATATATTACTAAATAATGGTAATCCTATACATTACTAAACAATTGTAATCCTATACATTACTAAACAATGGTAATCCTATACATTACTAAACAATTGTAATCCTATACATTATGAAACAATGGTAATCCTATACATTACTTAACAATGGTAATCCTATACATTACTAAACAATGGTAATCCTATACATTACTAAACAATGGTAATCCTATACATTACTAAACAATTGTAATCCTATACATTATGAAACAATGGTAATCCTATACATTACTTAACAATGGTAATCCTATACATTACTAAACAATGGTAATCCTATACATTATTAAACAATGGTAATCCTATACATTACTAAACAATGGTAATCCTATACATTACTAAACAATTGTAATCCTATACATTATGAAACAATGGTAATCCTATACATTACTAAACAATGGTAATCCTATACATTACTAAACAATGGTAATCCTATACATTACTAAACAATGGTAATCCTATACATTACTAAACAATGGTAATCCTATACATTACTAAACAATTGTAATCCTATACATTATGAAACAATGGTAATCCTATACATTACTTAACAATGGTAATCCTATACATTACTAAACAATGATAATCCTATACATTACTAAACAATGGTAATCCTATACATTACTTAACAATGGTAATCCTATACATTACTAAACAATGGTAATCCTATACATTACTAAACAATTGTAATCCTATACATTATGAAACAATGGTAATCCTATACATTACTAAACAATGGTAATCCTATATATTACTAAACAATGGTAATCCTATATATTACTAAATAATGGTAATCCTATACATTACTAAACAATTGTAATCCTATACATTATGAAACAATGGTAATCCTATACATTACTTAACAATGGTAATCCTATACATTACTAAACAATGGTAATCCTATACATTACTAAACAATGGTAATCCTATACATTACTAAACAATTGTAATCCTATACATTATGAAACAATGGTAATCCTATACATTACTTAACAATGGTAATCCTATACATTACTAAACAATGGTAATCCTATACATTACTAAACAATGGTAATCCTATACATTACTAAACAATTGTAATCCTATACATTATGAAACAATGGTAATCCTATACATTACTAAACAATGGTAATCCTATACATTACTAAACAATGGTAATCCTATACATTACTAAACAATGGTAATCCTATACATTACTAAACAATGGTAATCCTATACATTACTAAACAATGGTAATCCTATACATTACTAAACAATGGTAATCCTATACATTACTAAACAATTGTAATCCTATACATTATGAAACAATGGTAATCCTATACATTACTTAACAATGGTAATCCTATACATTACTAAACAATGATAATCCTATACATTACTAAACAATGGTAATCCTATACATTACTTAACAATGGTAATCCTATACATTACTAAACAATGGTAATCCTATACATTACTTAACAATGGTAATCCTATACATTACTAAACAATGGTAATCCTATACATTACTAAACAATGGTAATCCTATACATTACTAAACAATGGTAATCCTATACATTACTAAACAATGGTAATCCTATACATTACTAAACAATGGTAATCCTATACATTACTAAACAATGGTAATCCTATACATTACTAAACAATGGTAATCCTATACATTACTAAACAATGGTAATCCTATATATTACTAAACAATGGTAATCCTATACATTACTAAACAATGGTGATCCTATACATTACTAAACAATTGTAATCCTATACATTATGAAACAATGGTAATCCTATACATTACTAAACAATTGTAATCCTATACATTATGAAACAATGGTAATCCTATACATTACTTAACAATGGTAATCCTATACATTACTAAACAATGATAATCCTATACATTATGAAACAATGGTAATCCTATACATTACTTAACAATGGTAATCCTATACATTACTAAACAATGGTAATCCTATACATTACTAAACAATGGTAATCCTATACATTACTAAACAATTGTAATCCTATACATTATGAAACAATGGTAATCCTATACATTACTAAACAATGGTAATCCTATATATTACTAAACAATGGTAATCCTATATATTACTAAATAATGGTAATCCTATACATTACTTAACAATGGTAATCCTATACATTACTAAACAAAGGTAATACTATACATTACTAAACAATGGTAATCCTATACATTACTAAACAATGGTAATCCTATACATTACTAAACAATGGTAATCCTATACATTACTAAACAATGGTAATCCTATACATTACTAAACAATGGTAATCCTATACATTACTAAACAATGGTAATCCTATACATTACTTAACAATGGTAATCCTATACATTACTAAACAATGGTAATCCTATACATTACTAAACAATGGTAATCCTATACATTACTAAACAATGGTAATCCTATATATTACTAAATAATGGTAATCCTATACATTACTAAACAATGGTAATCCTATACATTACTAAACAATGGTAATCCTATACATTACTAAACAATGGTAATCCTATACATTACTAAACAATGATAATCCTATACATTACTAAACAATGGTAATCCTATACATTACTAAACAATGGTAATCCTATACATTACTAAACAATGGTAATCCTATACATTACTTAACAATGGTAATCCTATACATTACTAAACAATGGTAATCCTATACATTACTAAACAATGGTAATCCTATACATTACTAAACAATGGTAATCCTATATATTACTAAATAATGGTAATCCTATACATTACTAAACAATGGTAATCCTATACATTACTAAACAATGATAATCCTATACATTACTAAACAAAGGTAATACTATACATTACTAAACAATGGTAATCCTATACATTACTTAACAATGGTAATCCTATACATTACTTAACAATTGTAATCCTGTACATTACTAAACAATGGTAATCCTATACATTACTAAACAATGGTAATCCTATACATTACTTAACAATGGTAATCCTATACATTACTAAACAATGGTAATCCTATACATTACTAAACAATGGTAATCCTATACATTACTAAACAATGGTAATCCTATATATTACTAAATAATGGTAATCCTATACATTACTAAACAATGGTAATCCTATACATTACTAAACAATGGTAATCCTATATATTACTAAATAATGGTAATCCTATACATTACTAAACAATGGTAATCCTATACATTACTTAACAATGGTAATCCTATACATTACTAAACAATGGTAATCCTATACATTACTAAACAATGATAATCCTATACATTACTAAACAAAGGTAATACTATACATTACTAAACAAAGGTAATCCTATACATTACTAAACAATGGTAATCCTATACATTACTTAACAATTGTAATCCTGTACATTACTAAACAATGGTAATCCTATACATTACTAAACAATGGTAATCCTATACATTACTTAACAATGGTAATCCTATACATTACTAAACAATGGTAATCCTATACATTACTAAACAATGGTAATCCTATACATTACTAAACAATGGTAATCCTATATATTACTAAATAATGGTAATCCTATACATTACTAAACAATGGTAATCCTATACATTACTAAACAATGGTAATACTATACATTACTAAACAATGATAATCCTATACATTACTAAACAAAGGTAATACTATACATTACTAAACAATGGTAATCCTATACATTACTTAACAATGGTAATCCTATACATTACTTAACAA
The DNA here is from genome assembly GCA_031216915.1 of Pictodentalium vernedei. Classification (NCBI taxonomy): domain Eukaryota; kingdom Metazoa; phylum Mollusca; class Scaphopoda; order Dentaliida; family Dentaliidae; genus Pictodentalium; species Pictodentalium vernedei. The sequence continues at coordinate 458,484,255 of CM062289.1, read as the reverse complement.
TTGTAATCCTGTACATTACTAAACAATGGTAATCCTATACATTACTTAACAATGGTAATCCTATACATTACTTAACAATTGTAATCCTGTACATTACTAAACAATGGTAATCCTATACATTACTAAACAATGGTAATCCTATACATTACTTAACAATGGTAATCCTATACATTACTAAACAATGGTAATCCTATACATTACTAAACAATGGTAATCCTATACATTACTAAACAATGGTAATCCTATATATTACTAAATAATGGTAATCCTATACATTACTAAACAATGGTAATCCTATACATTACTAAACAATGGTAATCCTATACATTACTAAACAATGATAATCCTATACATTACTAAACAAAGGTAATACTATACATTACTAAACAATGGTAATCCTATACATTACTTAACAATGGTAATCCTATACATTACTTAACAATTGTAATCCTGTACATTACTAAACAATGGTAATCCTATACATTACTAAACAATGGTAATCCTATACATTACTTAACAATGGTAATCCTATACATTACTAAACAATGGTAATCCTATACATTACTAAACAATGGTAATCCTATACATTACTAAACAATGGTAATCCTATATATTACTAAATAATGGTAATCCTATACATTACTAAACAATGGTAATCCTATACATTACTAAACAAAGGTAATACTATACATTACTAAACAAAGGTAATCCTATACATTACTAAACAATGGTAATCCTATACATTACTAAACAATGATAATCCTATACATTACTAAACAAAGGTAATACTATACATTACTAAACAATGGTAATCCTATACATTACTTAACAATGGTAATCCTATACATTACTTAACAATTGTAATCCTGTACATTACTAAACAATGGTAATCCTATACATTACTAAACAATGGTAATCCTATACATTACTTAACAATGGTAATCCTATACATTACTAAACAATGGTAATCCTATACATTACTAAACAATGGTAATCCTATACATTACTAAACAATGGTAATCCTATATATTACTAAATAATGGTAATCCTATACATTACTAAACAATGGTAATCCTATACATTACTAAACAATGGTAATCCTATATATTACTAAATAATGGTAATCCTATACATTACTAAACAATGGTAATCCTATACATTACTTAACAATGGTAATCCTATACATTACTAAACAATGATAATCCTATACATTACTAAACAATGGTAATCCTATATATTACTAAATAATGGTAATCCTATACATTACTAAACAATGGTAATCCTATACATTACTAAACAATGGTAATCCTATACATTACTAAACAATGGTAATCCTATACATTACTAAACAATGGTAATCCTATACATTACTTAACAATGGTAATCCTATACATTACTAAACAATGATAATCCTATACATTACTAAACAATGGTAATCCTATACATTACTAAACAATGATAATCCTATACATTACTAAACAATGGTAATCCTATACATTACTAAACAATGGTAATCCTATACATTACTAAACAATGGTAATCCTATACATTACTAAACAATGGTAATCCTATACATTACTAAACAATGGTAATCCTATACATTACTAAACAATGGTAATCCTATACATTACTAAACAATGGTAATCCTATACATTACTAAACAATGGTAATCCTATACATTACTAAACAATGGTAATCCTATACATTACTAAACAATGGTAATCCTATACATTACTAAACAATGGTAATCCTATACATTACTAAACAATGGTAATCCTATACATTACTAAACAATGGTAATCATATACATTACTAAACAATTGTAATCCTATACATTACTAAACAATGGTAATCATATACATTACTAAACAATGGTAATCCTATACATTACTAAACAATGGTAATCCTATACATTACTAAACAATGGTAATCCTATACATTACTAAACAATGGTAATCCTATACATTACTAAACAATGGTAATCATATACATTACTAAACAATGGTAATCCTATACATTACTAAACAATGGTAATCCTATACATTACTAAACAATGGTAATCCTATACATTACTAAACAATGGTAATCATATACATTACTAAACAATGGTAATCCTATACATTACTAAACAATGGTAATCCTATACATTACTAAACAATGGTAATCCTATACATTACTAAACAATGGTAATCCTATACATTACTAAACAATGGTAATCCTATACATTACTAAACAATTGTAATCCTATACATTACTAAACAATTGTAATCCTATACATTACTAAACAATGGTAATCCTATACATTACTAAACAATGGTAATCCTATACATTACTAAACAATGGTAATCCTATACATTACTAAACAATGGTAATCCTATACATTACTTAACAATGGTAATCCTATACATTACTAAACAATGGTAATACTATACATTACTAAACAATGATAATCCTATACATTACTAAACAATGGTAATCCTGTACATTACTAAACAATGATAATCCTATACATCACTAAACAATTGTAATCCTATACATTACTAAACAGTTGTAATCCTATACATTACTAAACAATGGTAATCCTATACATTACTAAACAATGGTAATACTATACATTACTAAACAATGGTAATCATATACATTACTAAACAATGGTAATCCTATACATTACTAAACAATGGTAATCCTATACATTACTAAACAATGGTAATCCTATACATTACTAAACAATGGTAATCCTATACATTACTAAACAATGGTAATCCTATACATTACTAAACAATGGTAATCCTATACATTACTAAACAATGGTAATCCTATACATTACTTAACAATGGTAATCCTATACATTACTAAACAATGGTAATCCTATACATTACTAAACAATGGTAATCATATACATTACTAAACAAAGGTAATACTATACATTACTAAACAGTTGTAATCATATACATTACTAAACAGTTGTAATCATATACATTACTAAACAATGGTAATCCTATACATTACTAAACAATGGTAATCCTATATATTACTTAACAATGGTAATCCTATACATTATTTAACAATGGTAATCCTATACATTACTAAACAATGGTAATCCTATACATTACTAAACAATGGTAATCCTATACATTACTTAACAATGGTAATCCTATACATTACTAAACAATGGTAATCCTATACATCACTAAACAATGGTAATCCTATACATTACTAAACAATGATAATCCTATACATTACTAAACAATGGCAATCCTATACATTACTAAACAATGGTAATCATATGCATTACTTAACAATGGTAATCCTATACATTACTAAACAATTGTAATCCTATACATTACTAAACAATGGTAATCCTATACATTACTAAACAATGGTAATCCTATACATTACTAAACAATGATAATCCTATACATTACTAAACAATGGTAATCATATGCATTACTTAACAATGGTAATCCTATACATTACTAAACAATGGTAATCCTATACATCACTAAACAATGGTAATCCTATACATTACTAAACAATGGTAATCCTATACATTACTAAACAATGATAATCCTATACATTACTAAACAATGATAATCCTATACATTACTAAACAGTTGTAATCCTATACATTACTAAACAATGGTAATCCTATATATTACTTAACAATGGTAATCCTATACATTACTAAACAATGGTAATCCTATACATTACTAAACAGTTGTAATCATATACATTACTAAACAATGGTAATCCTATACATTACTAAACAATGGTAATCCTATACATTACTAAACAATGGTAATCATATACATTACTAAACAATGGTAATCATATACATCACTAAACAATGATAATCCTATACATTACTAAACAATGATAATCCTATTCATTACTAAACAGTTGTAATCCTATACATTACTAAACAATGGTAATCCTATATATTACTTAACAATGGTAATCCTATACATTACTAAACAATGGTAATCCTATACATTACTAAACAGTTGTAATCATATACATTACTAAACAATGGTAATCCTATACATTACTAAACAATGATAATCCTATACATCACTAAACAATGGTAATCCTATACATTACTAAACAATGATAATCCTATACATTACTAAACAATGGCAATCCTATACATTACTAAACAATGGTAATCATATACATTACTTAACAATGGTAATCCTATACATTACTAAACAGTTGTAATCCTATACATTACTAAACAATGGTAATCCTATATATTACTTAACAATGGTAATCCTATACATTACTAAACAATGGTAATCCTATACATTACTTAACAATGGTAATCCTATACATTACTAAACAATGGTAATCCTATACATTACTAAACAGTTGTAATCCTGTACATTACTAAACAATGGTAATCCTATACATTACTAAACAATGGTAATCCTATACATTACTAAACAATGGTAATCCTATACATTACTAAACAATGGTAATCATATACATTACTAAACAATGGTAATCCTGTACATTACTAAACAATGGTAATCCTGTACATTACTAAACAATGGTAATCCTATACATTACTTAACAATGGTAATCCTATACATTACTAAACAGTTGTAATCCTATACATTACTAAACAATGGTAATCCTATACATTACTAAACAATGGTAATCCTATAATTACTAAACAATGGTAATCCTATACATTACTTAACAATGGTAATCCTATACATTACTAAACAGTTGTAATCCTATACATTACTAAACAATGGTAATCCTATACATTACTAAACAATGGTAATCCTATACATTACTAAACAGTTGTAATCCTATACATTACTAAACAATGGTAATACTATACATTACTAAACAATGATAATCCTATACATTACTAAACAATGGTAATCCTATACATTACTAAACAATGGTAATCCTATACATTACTAAACAATGGTAATCCAACACATTACTTGTCATGCAAAATAAGTTAAACAATGGTAATCCTATACATTACTAAACAATGGTAATACTATACATTACTAAACAATTGTAATCATATACATTACTAAACAATGGTAATACTATACATTACTAAACAATGGTAATCCTATACATTACTAAACAATGGTAATCCTATACATTACTAAACAATGGTAATCCTATACATTACTAAACAATGGTAATACTATACATTACTAAACAATGGTAATCCTATACATTACTAAACAATGGTAATACTATACATTACTAAACAATGGTAATCCTATATATTACTAAACAATGGTAATCCTATACATTACTAAACAATGGTAATCCTATACATTACTAAACAATGGTAATCCTATACATTACTAAACAAAGGTAATCCTATACATTACTAAACAATGGTAATCCTATACATTACTAAACAATGATAATCCTATACATTACTAAACAATGGTAATCCTATACATTACTAAACAATGGTAATCCTATACATTACTAAACAATGGTAATACTATACATTACTAAACAATGATAATCCTATACATTACTAAACAATGGTAATCCTATACATTACTAAACAATGGTAATCCTATACATTACTAAACAATGGTAATCCTACACATTACTTGTCATGCAAAATAAGTTAAACAATGGTAATCCTATACATTACTAAACAATGGTAATACTATACATTACTAAACAATGGTAATCCTACACATTACTTGTCATGCAAAATAAGTTAAACAATGGTAATCCTATACATTACTAAACAATGGTAATCCTATACATTACTAAACAATGGTAATACTATACATTACTAAACAATGGTAATCCTATAAATTACTAAACAATGGTAATCCTATACATTACTTAACAATGGTAATCCTATACATTACTAAACAATGGTAATCATATGCTTTACTTGTCATGCTAAATAAGTTAAACAATGGTAATCCTATACATTACTAAACAATGGTAATCCTATACATTACTAAACAATGATAATCCTATACATTACTAAACAATGGTAATCCTATACATTACTAAACAATGGTAATCCTATACATTACTAAACAATGGTAATCCTGTACATTACTAAACAATGGTAATCCTATACATTACTAAACAATGGTAATCATATACATTACTAAACAATGATAATCCTATACATTACTAAACAATGGTAATCCTATACATTACTAAACAATGATAATCCTATACATTACTAAACAATGGTAATCCTATACATTACTAAACAATGGTAATCCTATACATTACTAAACAATGGTAATCATATACATTACTAAACAATGGTAATCCTATACATTACTAAACAATGGTAATCCTATACATTACTAAACAATGGTAATCCTATACATTACTAAACAATTGTAATCATATACATTACTAAACAATGGTAATCCTATACATTACTAAACAATGGTAATACTATACATTACTAAACAATTGTAATCATATACATTACTAAACAATGGTAATACTATACATTACTAAACAATGATAATCCTATACATTACTTAACAATTGTAATCATATACATTACTAAACAATGGTAATCCTATACATTACTAAACAATGGTAATCATATACATTACTAAACAATGGTAATACTATACATTACTAAACAATGGTAATCCTATACATTACTAAACAATGGTAATCCTATACATTACTAAACAATGGTAATCCTATACATTACTAAACAATGGTAATCCTATATATTACTAAACAATGGTAATACTATACATTACTTAACAATGGTAATCCTATACATTACTAAACAATTGTAATCATATACATTACTAAACAATGGTAATCCTATACATTACTAAACAATGGTAATCATATACATTACTAAACAATGGTAATCCTATACATTACTAAACAATGGTAATCCTATACATTACTAAACAATGGTAATCCTATACATTACTAAACAATGGTAATCCTATACATTACTAAACAATGGTAATCCTATACATTACTAAACAATGGTAATCCTATACATTACTAAACAATGGTAATACTATACATTACTAAACAATGGTAATCCTATACATTACTAAACAATGGTAATCCTATACATTACTAAACAATGGTAATCCTATACATTACTAAACAATGGTAATCCTATACATTACTAAACAATGGTAATCATATACATTACTAAACAATGGTAATACTATACATTACTAAACAATGGTAATCCTATACATTACTAAACAATGGTAATCCTATACATTACTAAACAATGGTAATCCTATACATTACTAAACAATGGTAATCCTATACATTACTAAACAATGGTAATCCTATACATTACTAAACAATGGTAATACTATACATTACTAAACAATGGTAATACTATACATTACTAAACAATGGTAATCCTATACATTACTAAACAATGGTAATCCTATACATTACTAAACAATGGTAATCCTATACATTACTAAACAATGGTAATACTATACATTACTAAACAATTGTAATCATATACATTACTAAACAATGGTAATCCTATACATTACTTAACAATGGTAATCCTATACATTACTAAACAATGATAATCCTATACATTAGTAAACAATGGTAATACTATACATTACTAAACAATTGTAATCATATACATTACTAAACAATGATAATCCTATACATTACTAAACAATGGTAATCCTATACATTACTAAACAATGGTAATCCTATACATTACTAAACAATGGTAATCCTATACATTACTAAACAATGGTAATACTATACATTACTAAACAATGATAATCCTATACATTACTAAACAATGGTAATCCTATACATTACAAAACAATGGTAATACTATACATTACTTGTCATGCAAAATAAGTTAAACAATGGTAATCCTATACATTACTAAACAATGGTAATACTATACATTACTAAACAATGGTAATCCTATACATTACTAAACAATGGTAATCCTATACATTACTAAACAATGGTAATCCTATACATTACTAAACAATGATAATCCTATACATTACTAAACAATGGTAATCCTATACATTACTAAACAATGGTAATACTATACATTACTAAACAATGATAATCCTATACATTACTAAACAATGGTAATCCTATACATTACTAAACAGTGGTAATCCTATACATTACTAAACAATGGTAATACTATACATTACTAAACAATGATAATCCTATACATTACTAAACAATGGTAATCCTATACATTACTAAACAATGGTAATACTATACATTACTAAACAATGATAATCCTATACATTACTAAACAATGGTAATCCTATACATTACTAAACAATGGTAATCCTATACATTACTAAACAATGGTAATCCTATACATTACAAAACAATGGTAATACTATACATTACTTGTCATGCAAAATAAGTTAAACAATGGTAATCCTATACATTACTAAACAATGGTAATACTATACATTACTAAACAATGATAATCCTATACATTACTAAACAATGGTAATCCTATACATTACTAAACAATGGTAATCCTATACATTACTAAACAATGGTAATCCTATACATTACTAAACAATGGTAATCCTATACATTACTAAACAATGGTAATACTATACATTACTAAACAATGATAATCCTATACATTACTAAACAATGGTAATCCTATACATTACTAAACAATGGTAATCCTATACATTACTAAACAATGATAATCCTATACATTATTAAACAATGATAATCCTATACATTACTAAACAATGGTAATCCTATACATTACTAAACAATGGTAATCCTATATATTACTAAACAATGATAATCCTATACATTACTAAACAATGGTAATCCTATACATTACTAAACAATGGTAATCCTATATATTACTAAACAATGGCAATCCTATACATTACTAAACAATGGTAATCCTATACATTACTAAACAATGATAATCCTATACATTACTAAACAATGGTAATCCTATACATTACTAAACAATGATAATCCTATACATTACTAAACAATGATAATCCTATACATTACTAAACAATGATAATCCTATACATTACTAAACAATGATAATCCTATACATTACTAAACAATGATAATCCTATACATTACTAAACAATGGTAATCATATACATTACTAAACAATGGTAATCCTATACATTACGAAACAATGGCAATCCTATACATGACTAAACAATGGTAATCATATACATTACGAAACAATGGTAATCCTATGCATTACTTGTCGTGCTAAATAATTTAAACAATGGTAATCCTATACATTACTAAACAATGGTAATCCTATACATTACTAAACAATGGTAATCCTATACATTACGAAACAATGGTAATCCTATACATTATGAAACAATGGTAATCCTATACATTACGAAACAATGGCAATCCTATACATTATGAAACAATGGTAATCCTATACATTACAAAACAATGGTAATCCTATACATTACTAAACAATGGTAATCCTATGCATTACTTGTCGTGCTAAATAATTTAAACAATGGTAATCCTATACATTACTAAACAATGATAATCCTATACATTACTAAACAATGGCAATCCTATACATTACTAAACAATGATAATCCTATACATTACTTAACAATGGTAATCCTATACATTACTAAACAATGGTAATCCTATACATTACTAAACAATGGTAATACTATACATTACTAAACAATGGTAATACTATACATTACTAAACAATGGTAATCCTATACATTACTAAACAATGGTAATCCTATACATTACTTAACAATGGTAATCCTATGCATTACTTGTGCTAAATAAGTTAAACAATGGTAATCCTATGCATTACTTGTGCCAAACATGTTAAACAATGGTAATCCTATAAACTACTTGTGCCAAACAAATTAAACAATGGTAATCCTATAAATTACTTATGCCAAACAAGTTAAACAATGGTAATCCTATAAATTACTTGTCGTGCTAAGCAAGTTAAACAATGGTAACGCTATAAATTACTTGTCATACCAAACAAGTTAAACAATGGTAATCCTATAAATTACTTGTGCCAAACAAATTAAACAATGGTAATCCTATAAATTACTTATGCCAAACAAGTTAAACAATGGTAATCCTATAAATTACTTGTCATGCTAAGCAAGTTAAACAATGGTAATCCTATAAATTACTTGTCGTACCAAACAAGTTAAACAATGGTAATCCTATAAATTACTTGTTATGCTAAACAAGTTAAACAATGGTAATCCTATAAATGACTTGTGCTAAGCAAGTTAAACAATGGTAATCCTATAAATTACTTGTGCCAAACAAGTTGAAGAATGGTAATCCTATAAATTACTTGTGCTTGACAAGTTAAACAATGGTAATCTTATAAATTACTTGTGCCAAACAAGTTAAACAATGGTAATCCTATAAATTACTTGTCGTGCTAAGCAAGTTAAACAATGGTAATGCTATAAATTACTTGTGCCAAACAAATTAAACAATGGTAATCCTATAAATTACTTATGCCAAACAAGTTAAACAATGGTAATCCTATAAATTACTTGTCGTACCAATCAAGTTAAACAATGGTAATCCTATAAATTACTTGTGCCAAACAAATTAAACAATGGTAATCCTATAAATTACTTATGCCAAACAAGTTAAACAATGGTAATCCTATAAATTACTTGTCGTACCAAACAAGTTAAACAATGGTAATCCTATAAATTACTTGTTATGCTAAACAAGTTAAACAATGGTAATCCTATAAATGACTTGTGCTAAGCAAGTTAAACAATGGTAATCCTATAAATTACTTGTGCCAAACAAGTTAAACAATGGTAGTCCTATAAATTACTTGTGCCAAACAAGTTAAACAATGGTAATCCTATAAATTACTTGTGCCAAACAAGTTAAACAATGGTAGTCCTATAAATTACTTGTCGTACCAAACAAGTTAAACAATGGTAATCCTATAAATTACTTGTTATGCTAAACAAGTTAAACAATGGTAATCCTATAAATGACTTGTGCTAAGCAAGTTAAACAATGGTAATCCTATAAATTACTTGTGCCAAACAAGTTAAACAATGGTAGTCCTATAAACTACTTGTGCCAAACAAGTTAAACAATGGTAATCCTATAAATTACTTGTGCCAAACAAGTTAAACAATGGTAGTCCTATAAATTACTTGTCGTACCAAACAAGTTAAACAATGGTAATCCTATAAATTACTTGTTATGCTAAACAAGTTAAACAATGGTAATCCTATAAATTACTTGTGCCAAACAATTTAAACAATGGTAATCCTATAAATTACTTGTCGTACCAAACAAGTTAAACAATGGTAATCCTATAAATTACTTGTTATGCTAAACAAGTTAAACAATGGTAATCCTATAAATGACTTGTGCTAAGCAAGTTACACAATGGTAATCCTATAAATTACTTGTGCCAAACAAGTTAAAGAATGGTGATCCTATAAATTACTTGTGCTTGACAAGTTAAACAATGGTAATCTTATAAATTACTTGTGCCAAACAAGTTAAACAATGGTAATCCTATAAATTACTTGTCGTGCTAAGCAAGTTAAACAATGGTAATGCTATAAATTATTTGTCATACCAAACAAGTTAAACAATGGTAATCCTATAAATTACTTGTGCCAAACAAATTAAACAATGGTAATCCTATAAATTACTTATGCCAAACAAGTTAAACAATGGTAATCCTATAAATTACTTGTCGTGCTAAGCAAGTTAAACAATGGTAATCCTATAAATTACTTGTCGTACCAAACAAGTTAAACAATGGTAATCCTATAAATTACTTGTGCTTGACAAGTTAAACAATGGTAATCCTATAAATGACTTGTGCTATGCAAGTTAAACAATGGTAATCCTATAAATTACTTGTGCCAAACAAGTTAAAGAATGGTAATCCTATAAATTACTTGTGCTTGACAAGTTAAACAATGGTAATCTTATAAATTACTTGTGCCAAACAAGTTAAACAATGGTAATCCTATAAATTACTTGTCGTGCTAAGCAAGTTAAACAATGATAATGCTATAAATTACTTGTCATACCAAGCAAGTTAAACAATGGTAATCCTATAAATTACTTGTCATGCTGAACAATTTAAACAATGGTAATCCAATAAATTACTTGTGGTGCTAAACAAGTTAAACCATGGTAATACTATTTATTTATTTATTTATTTTATTGGTGTTTAAGGTCACATACTTATGCACAATGGCTAATCGTGACCGTGACAGTTTTATGGGTGGAGGAAGCCGGAGTACCCGGAGAGAACCACCGAGCAACGACGAGCAGCTGTCAGCTCTCCAACATCGTAACTCTGAACTCTGCACCGCAGCACAGGCAGGGTTAGATTGGTTGAAGACATGCGCACCATCGACGTGCAGTACGCCTCAGTACACAGCGTCATCGTGCCCCCATGTAGGCAATCGGGGTGAAGAGTCTTGCCCAAGGGCACAACGCGGTTGCCGCAGGTGGGATTCGAACCGAGGACCTCTCGGCTTGCAGCCTGCACCTCTACCAACTGAGCCACCGCGCCCCCGGTAATACTATAAATTACTTGTAGTTCTGAACAAGTTAAACAATGATAATCCCATAAATTACTTGTGCTGAACAATTTAAACAGCGGTAATCCGATAAATTAATTGTGCTAACCAAGTTAAAGAATGACAATCCTCTAAATTACTTGTCATGCTGAACAATTTAAACAACTTTAATCCAATAAATTACTTGTGGTGCTAAACAAGTTGAACAATGGTAATCCCATAAATTACTTGTTGTGCTCTGGGTATAATCTACTGAATACTCGCATTGTTTGTGTAAATTGGAACTCCAGTCCATGGGAAAAAAATCGGCCACCTGTTAGCAGTTCTGAACCCACCATGGCTAGGTTTTCAGTTAGTTTTTATCTAAACACAAGTCTTCCTCTTCCATTATAGAGAATCTGGCAGAAGAATCTTCAGTACAGAAGTCTAAGACACCAGTGGGCCTTCATCTGAAAGCACTTCAACAGGAAAGGGAGTGGCTGAGGGCTAGCTGACATCAAAAGCTATTACAAAAATTACTGCTGCTGCTGATTTATATACGGCAGTCCAGTCACGGTGATGCCAGATCATTTGGGCAATTGTAAATTCTCCTTGACACGAGAACATGTTGAGCAAGAGGCACATAGCCCAACAGCTGTTCACTGAAGAGCCTGCAACAGCCTTCATGTGAATCACCAATTCATTCAGCAATAGCTCCTTAATTAAAAAAGAAGATTGTTTGCATAGACAACCGTTGGAGATTCAATCAATTTTTCGTTTCCATTTGCTCCTTCACTAGATCCATTCTCCAAGCCCTCACACTGACTCAAGTCACAGATGTTCTCAGTTGTCACTGCCATAGAAGAAACATTCTCTTCAGCATTAGTCTGATTTTTAACTTCTTAATACCTTTTCAGCTTGTGAGAGGTACCACATCATTGTTGGAAGCATTGAAGCCATACTCTCTCCATCATGGCCATCATGGCCATATGCCTATGTCATAGAGGTCAGATCAGGTAAGATTCTGAATCTGGAAAGCTTCTTCTGGTAAGCATTGTAGTCAAGAGAAGTCACCAGAATCTGGGAAGCTTCTTCTTCTGGTAAGCATTGTAGTTGAGAAAGAAATCGCCTGAATCTGGGAAGCTTCTTCTTCTGGTAAGCATTGTAGCCAAGGGAGAAGTCAACTGAATCTGGGGAGCTTCTTATTCTGGTAAGCATTGTAGTCGAGAGAGAAGTCACCTGATCAGTTGAACCTAGGAAGCTTCTTCTGGTAAGCATTGTAGTCGAGAGAGAAGTCACCTGAGTCTGGGAAGCTTCTTCTTCTGGTAAGCATTGTAGTCAAGAGAGAAGTCATCTGATCAGTTGAATCTAGAAAGCTTCTTCCTCTGGTAAGCATTGTAGTCAAGAGAGAAGTCACCTGGATCTGGGAAGCTTCTTCTTCTGGTAAGCATTGTAGTCGAGAGAGAAGTCACCTGATCAGTTGAATCGGGGAAGCTTCTTCTGGTAAGCATTGCAGTCGAGAGAGAAGTTGCCTGATCAGTTGCACACTTCTTTCACATACTCATAGAAGTCACGTTCACGCCCTAACTCAAAAGAGAATTCAGAGGACCACAACTATTATCTTATCCACAGTCAGATGAGTCGACAGATCACTAAGTGCACTGTTATTATCACCACAACATTTGGAGATTATGCATTTCGTCTAAAGCACTATTGTTCAGGCATAGTGTTGTAGGAGCTTCAGAGTTCATATCTAACTCCATATTGTCATGAGGGAGAAGATGCTTATTCTCTCAACATGATGAATTAATGTGAAACTTACATATGTTACTGTTAGGGTGAAGACATCTGGTGGGTCATACACTTCTTACTCACATTCAAAAGGCAGAGAAACTTACATAGTTACTGTTAGGGTGAAGATGTCTGGTGGGTCATACACTTCTTCCTCACATTCAAAAGGCAGAGAAACTTACATAGTTACTGTTAGGGTGAAGATGTCTGGTGGGCCATACACTTCTTCCTCACATTCAAAAGGCAGAGAAACTTACATAGTTACTGTTAGGGTGAAGACGTCTGATGGGTCATACACTTCCTCCTCACAATCAAAAGGCAGAGAAACTTACATAGTTACTGATAGGTGTCTGGTGGGTCATATACTTCTTCTTCATAATCAAAAGGCAGAGAAACTTACATAGTTACTGTTAGGTTGAAGATGTCTGGTGGGTCATACACTTCTCCCTCACATTCAAAAGGCAGAGTAACTTACATATGTTACTGTTAGGGTGAAGACATCTGGTGGGCCATACACTTCTTACTCACAATCAAAAGGCAGAGAAACGTACATACTTACTGTTAGGGTGAAGACGTTTGTGGGTCATACACTTCTTCCTCACATTCAAAAGGCAGAGAAACTTACATAGTTACTGATAGGGTGAAGACGTCTGGTGGGCCATATACTTCTTCCTCACAATCAAAAGGCAGAGAAACTTACATACTTACTGTTAGGGTGAAGACGTTTGTGGGTCATACACTTCTTCCTCACATTCAAAAGGCAGAGAAACTTACATAGTTACTGATAGGGTGAAGACATCTGGTGGGCCATATACTTCTTCCTCACAATCAAAAGGCAGAGAAACTTACATACTTACTGTTAGGGTGAAGACGTTTGTGGGTCATACACTTCCTCCTCACAATCAAAAGGCAGAGAAACTTACATAGTTACTGTTAGGGCGAAGACATCTGGTGGGCCATATACTTCTTATTCACATTCAAAAGGCAGAGAAACTTACATATGTTACTGTTAGGGTGAAGATGTCTGGTGAGTCATACACTTCTTCCTCACATTCAAAAGGCAGAGAAACTTACATAGTTATTGTTAGGGTGAAGACGTCTGGTGGGCCATATACTTCTTACTCACATTCAAAAGGCAGAGAAATTTACATACTTACTGTTAGGGTGAAGATGTCTAGTGGGTACACTTCTTGCTCACATTCAGAAGGCAGAGAAACTTACATATGTTACTGTTAGGATGAAGACGTCTGGTGGGTCATACACGTCTTCCTCACAATCAAAAGGCAGAGAAACTTACATAGTTACTGTTAGGGTGAAGACATCTGGTGGGCCATATACTTCTTACTCACATTCAAAAGGCAGAGAAACTTACATAGTTACTGTTAGGGTGAAGGTGTCTGGTGGGTCATACACTTCTTCCTCACAATCAAAAGGCAGAGAAACTTACATAGTTACTGTTAGGGTGAAGATGTCTGGTGGGTCATACACTTCTTCCTCACAATCAAAAGGCAGAGAAACTTACATAGTTACTGTTAGGGTGAAGATGTCTAGTGGGTACACTTCTTACTCACATTCAGAAGGCAGAGAAACTTACATATGTTACTGTTAGGATGAAGACGTCTGGTGGGTCATACACTTCTTCCTCACAATCAAAAGGCAGAGAAACTTACATAGTTACTGTTAGGGTGGAGACATCTGGTGGGCCATATACTTCTTACTCACATTCAAAAGGCAGAGAAACTTACATATGTTACTGTTAGTCATACACTTCTTCCTCACAATCAAAAGGCAGAGAAACTTACATAGTTACTGTTAGGGTGGAGACATCTGGTGGGCCATTTACTTCTTACTCACATTCAAAAGTCATAGAAACTTAGACGTTTCTGATGGAATTCCAATTTTGGGAAAGTCTTACACAAGCTCTGCAATGGCAACTTAAAACTTGTTACTTCAACCATGGAGTCACCTAGTCGGCCAAGTACCTATTCCTTCATCTCAGATGGCTCATGTGTACTCTCGGAAAGTCATGATCTATGCTATCATTTAGATGACTACAACAGTACTTCTTTTATCAGTGCATCATACTGAAACTATGACAGCATTCAGTCAGCATTCTGATCCGAGTATTTTAGGTATTTATGAAAGTACAGACACTGCTCTTCTAATACATTCTTCAATATTCATGTTTGAAGCAATCATAAAAAGAACTAGAGTTGTCCGATGAAAGATTCTTCTTCCACTATAGCTTAAACTAATATTCTTTGACAAAAAGATTCAGCACCTCTGTCAATAACTTTAGGATCGTAACAGTATAGTACCATCTTAATGTTGGTTCTTTCTTGCAACATGAATTCTTCTCTAAACATGATGAAATAAAGAGAATAAGTATCTTTCGATATTTATCACTGAAGTGTGATGGCTATGATGGTGTGAGAACCCTACATGCTAATTATATGTATGCCAACTGTTTCTACCTGAATATCAAGGCAGCTTGACAGTTCCAGATTATTTTGTTGTGAGCCAACTTCCTCAAGTCGGGTTACAACTTCTGGACTAACGCATATAGAGAGTGGCATCTTTTCTATATAACCATGGAATGGTTCTCAGAAAAGTACAGTGTATAACACCTTACTTCATTCACTGGGGTTGTCACTACTACCAATAGAACCTACATTCTTCTTCATCATATAACACCTTACTTCATTCACTGGGGTTGTCACTACTACCAATAGAAACCTACATTCTTCTTCATCAGCTCTACTTGGAAGCCAAGGTTGTCAAGAATCAAGCAATTTGACTGACTTTAGTTTACTTACATCTTTGTATAATATTTTTATTACAGAAAGGTTTGTTCAGTAAATTACACAAGGAATTGACGTGTATCTCCTCTTGGTAGGAACCATTTAATGGGTGTATCGATGTCACCACGCCGACTCTACTTCACAATTGTGGTACTACCGCCATACAGGACAGTATATGCTCTGGAACACTTTATGAAAAGTCTTGCAAGCATTACAGCTGCTTGTTGAGCGAATTCTACATAAGAGATATGTTAACAGAATAGGTCACACACACACCTCGGTTTTATATTTTTATACTCACATTTATACATGGATTCCCATTGTAGTGACATCAAGGAAGACTTCCTTTCATCTCTGTCTTAATAAAAGGAGTCATCAGATAGCTGTCATGGAGGTTTCGGTACTGATGGCAACTTTACTTTCTGTTAATCGGAATTGTTGCCTTACACACAACAACTCAGTTTCCTGCAATATCTTATCCAATAGCCCTTAGTTATAACACTGGTGTTTAAATTTCCAGATTTGAACACTAGTGTGATAACTAATGGCTATTGCACTTCTAGTGACTAAATTTTCAGTTGAATTGGTCAGTTTTAGTATAATGGTCTGACAACAACATATCAGAGAACTGCTGACAATGCCTAGTGTCCTTCACACTGCTTACAATTCCTAGTGTCCTTCACACTGCTTACAATGCCTAGTGTCCTTCTGACTGCTGACAATGCCTAGTGTCCTTCTGACTGCTTACAATGCCTAGTGTCCTTCTGACTGCTGACAATGCCTAGTGTCCTTCAGACTGCTGACAATGCCTAGTGTCCTTCGGACTGCTAACAATGTCTAGTGTCCTTCTGACTGCTGACAATGCCTAGTGTCCTTCTGACTGCTGACAATGCCTAGTGTCCTTCACACTGCTTACAATTCCTAGTGTCCTTCACACTGCTTACAATGCCTAGTGTCCTTCTGACTGCTGACAATGCCTAGTGTCCTTCTGACTGCTTACAATGCCTAGTGTCCTTCTGACTGCTGACAATGCCTAGTGTCCTTCAGACTGCTGACAATGCCTAGTGTCCTTCAGACTGCTGGCAATGCCTAGTGTCCTTCAGACTGCTGACAATTCCTAGTGTCCCTTGGACTGCTGACAATGCCTAGTGTCCTTCTGACTGCTGACAATGCCTAGTGTCCTTCAGACTGCTGACAATGCCTAGTGTCCTTCAGACTGCTAACAATGCCTAGTGTCCTTCACACTGCTTACAATTCCTAGTGTCCTTCACACTGCTTACAATGCCTAGTGTCCTTCTGACTGCTGACAATGCCTAGTGTCCTTCTGACTACTTACAATACCTAGTGTCCTTCTGACTGCTGACAATGCCTAGTGTCCTTCAGACTGCTGACAATGCCTAGTGTCCTTCGGACTGCTAACAATGTCTAGTGTCCTTCTGACTGCTGACAATGCCTAGTGTCCTTCTGACTGCTGACAATGCCTAGTGTCCTTCACACTGCTTACAATTCCTAGTGTCCTTCACACTGCTTACAATGCCTAGTGTCCTTCTGACTGCTGACAATGCCTAGTGTCCTTCTGACTGCTTACAATGCCTAGTGTCCTTCTGACTGCTGACAATGGCTAGTGTCCTTCAGACTGCTGACAATGCCTAGTGTCCTTCAGACTGCTGGCAATGCCTAGTGTCCTTCAGACTGCTGACAATTCCTAGTGTCCCTTGGACTGCTGACAATGCCTAGTGTCCTTCTGACTGCTGACAATGCCTAGTGTCCTTCAGACTGCTGACAATGCCTAGTGTCCTTCGGACTGCTTACAATGTCTTGTGTCCTTTGGACTGCTAACAATGGCTAGTGTCCTTCGGACTGCTAACAGTGCCTAGTGTCCTTCAGACTGCTGACAATGCCTAGCGTCCTTCTGACTGCTGACAATGCCTAGTGTCCTTCAGACTGCTGACAATGCCTAGCGTCCTTCAGACTGCTGACAATGCCTAGTGTCATTTGGACTGCTTACAATGCCTAGTGTCCTTCAGACTGCTGACCATGCCTAGTGTCATTTGGACTGCTTACAATGCCTAGTGCCCTTTGGACTGCTAACAGTGCCCAGTTTCCTTCGGACTGCTGACAATGCCTAGTGTCCTTCGAACTGCTTACAATGCCTAGTGTCCTTCAGACTGCTGACAATACCTAGTGTCCTTCAGACTGCTGACAATACCTAGTGTCTTTCAGACTGCTGACAGTGCCTAGTGTCCTTCAGACTGCTGACAATACCTAGTGTCCATCAGACTGCTGACAATACCTAGTGTCCATCAGACTGCTGACAATGCCTAGTGTCTTTCAGTCTGCTGACAATACCTAGTGTCCATCAGACTGCTGACAATACCTAGTGTCCATCAGACTGCTGACAATACCTAGTGTCCATCAGACTGCTGACAATACCTAGTGTCCTTCAGACTGCTGACAATACCTAGTGTCCACCAGACTGCTGACAATACCTAGTGTCCATCAGACTGCTGACAATGCCTAGTGTCCTTCAGACTGCTGACAATGCCTAGTGTCCATCAGACTGCTGACAATACCTAGTGTCCTTCAGACTGCTGACAATACCTAGTGTCCATCAGACAGCTGACAATACCTAGTGTCCTTCAGACTGCTGACAACACCTAGTGTCCATCAGACTGCTGACAATACCTTGTGTCCATCAGACTGCTGACAATACCTAGTGTCCATCAGACCAGTGACAATGCCTAGTGTCCATCAGACTGCTGACAATACCTAGTGCCCATCAGACTGCTGACAATACCTAGTGTCCTTCAAACTGCTGATAATACCTAGTGTCCATAAGACTGCTGACAATACCTAGTGTCCGTCAGACTGCTGACAATACCTAGTGTCCATCAGACTGCTGACAATGACAATACCTAGTGTCCATCAGACTGCTGGCAATACCTAGTGTCCTTCAGACTGCTGACAATACCTAGTGTCCATCAGACTGCTGACAATACCTAGTGTCCATCAGACTGCTGATGATTCCTAATGTCCATCAGACTGCTGACAATACCTAGTGTCCATCAGACTGCTGACAATATCTAGTGTCCTTCAGACTGCTGACAATACCTAGTGTCCTTCAGTCTGCTGACAATACCTAGTGTCCATCAGACTGCTGACAATATCTACTGTCCATCAGACTGCTGACAATGCCTAGTGTCCTTCAGACTGCTGACAATTCCTAGTGTCCTTCGGACTGCCGACAATGCCTAGTGTCCTTTGGACTGCTTACAATGCCTAGTGTCCTTCAGATTGCTGGCAATTCCTAGTGTCCTTCTGACTGCTGACAATGCCTAGTGTCCTTCAGACTGCCGATAATGTCTAGTGTCCTTCTGACTGCTGACACTGCCTACATAGTGTCCTTTTGACTGCCAACAATGCCTTGTGTCCTTCAGACTGCTGACATTGCCTAGTGTCCTTCAGACTACTGACAATGTCTAGTGTCCTTTGGACTGCTGACAATGCCTAGTGTCCTTTGGACTGCTGACAGTTCCTAGTGTCCTTCAGACTGCTTACAATGCCTAGTGTCCTTCAGACTGCTTACAATTCCTATTGTCCTTTGGACTGCTAACAATGCCTATTGTCCTTTGGACTGCTGACAGTGCCTAGTGTCCTTTGGACTGCTGACAATACCTAGTGTCCTTCAGACTGCTAACAGTGCCTAGTGTCCTTTGGACTGCTGACAGTGCCTAGTGTCCTTCAGACTGCTAACAGTGCTTAGTGTCCTTTGGACTGCTGACAGTGCCTAGTGTCCTTCAGACTGCCGACAATGCCTAGTGTCCTTCTGACTGCTGACAATTCCTAGTGTCCTTCAGACTGCTAACAGTGCCTAGTGTCCTTCAGACTGCTGACAATTCCTAGTGTCCTTCAGACTGCTAACAGTGCGTCGTGTCCTTCGGACTGCTTACAGTGCCTAGTGTCCTTCAGACTGTGTACAATACCTAGTGCCCTTCTGACTGCTAACAGTGCCTAGTGTCCTTCGGACAATTCCTAGTGTCCTTCAGACTGCTAACAGTGCTTAGTGTCCTTTGGACTGCTGACAGTGCCTAGTGTCCTTCAGACTGCCGACAATGCCTAGTGTCCTTCTGACTGCTGACAATGCCTAGTGTCCTTCTGACTGCTGACAATGCCTAGTGTCCTTCGGACTGCTAACAATGCCTAGTGTCCTTCCGACTGCTGACAATGCCTAGTGTCCTTCGGACTGCCAACAATGCCAAGTATCCTTCGGATTGCCGACAATGCCTAGTTCCTTTGGACTGCTGACAATGCCTAGTGTCCTTCATCTCTTATGGGTTAACTTTAGCTTCTTTAATATTAAAGGTAATGAAGCTGGAAATTACAGATCCAGTGGAAAACCATTAACTGTATTCGGATGTTGCTATGCTTATAGCATAACATAGTCACATGGTCGATCTTAGTATTATTGTCGCTCTGAGTAGACTTTGCAATTATAAGAGTGACATTATGCTGATAACAGTCACTGTTAAAATTTGAAGTGATTGTTTGTTCTTACATCGCATTTTGACTTTTTTTGCTTTCTCACAAATTCAGTGTATGTCCTGAAATTGTCATGAATTGAGCACAACTAGTCTAGGGCAGTGGTAGGTATAATAAACATAGAAATTACCTGAAATTTCCAATTCTCTTGGAATTTGCCCACAAGAAAATATGTTTCTTAATTTCAAGTTTGTACCGCCCATATTATTAAGGTATGAAATAGCTGTTGTGTTGTCTGGGAGATTTCATAAGTGACAAATTTGAACACAAACTCTGAAGACCTCTAAAAATTGCCTTCAGTTCGAATAAAATAATGTATGATGATTGTTTCCCCAAAATACCATCTACCATTGGTACAATCAGTTCAAAATTTTGAAACCCACCTGGGTAGTGAGGCATTGGTTTCCAAACATGAAAAGTATTTTCTGAATATGAATCATAATCCTATTAAACTTTTTGATGCTTGCAATCTACCAGGCTTTTTTTTCTTGCTTTCCCTCATCTGAAATGACCATATATTTTTGAAAATCATTTATCGTTACGCCTGAGGGCATTAATCTTGTCACTTTCAAAACATTGATAAAATAGCCGACTCAAATTGATAGCCCCAAAAGAGTAAATACTGAGGCTAGCCAGTTCACAAATCAAAATAAATTTTCTCTGTTATCAATTTTGGTATTTCTTAAGAATTTTCTCTATTTTTTCATCAGATAAGAAAGACAGGGATTGTTTGGAATCTCTAATAAATCGTGAATTTTCAACTTCAACCTACTTCAGCTTCTAAATTTGGTTTATTTGCCAACATGGACTGAGTCACATTCTGTGAAGGAGATGATCCTTTAGTTATTGTTTTATGAGAATCTGGAAATAAAGGGTAAGCCTTTATTCATCCATATCACCCAGTTTTAACACTGATTTTTCATTTTCTGGCTTTTGTGGTGTTTCTATGTACTTTTGACCTTGTCGAGACAAGACATGAATCCATGATTTCTGTAAAAGGATATCAGTATTTTCTCTTCCTGTATAATCATTAATAGCATTTCATGTTTTGGCTTTTTAGATTGAGATTTAGAAACTTCAGCTTCAACTTCAGTCTTCATCCTGACTGCTTTCTGTTTGATGAAATTTGTGGACGATATCTTACAGTCATTGATAACATTATCTCCATTTGTTTCTACTTTTGATTTCTAAACAGGTTTATCTAGACAGTGCACAGTACTCAAAGTTGAATTTTTTTTTGGAATGGTAACTTTTGGAGATGTAGATTTCTTTATTTCTGATGCAATAGATTTGGGATTAAAAAAAAAAAAACTCACAGGTTCAGTTTTATTGGACATTGTCCTTGTCAGAAATAAATGTGAGATAACACAGTTTTATTGGACATTGTCCTTGTCAGAGATAAACGTAAGATTACACAGTTTTATTGGACATTGTCCTTGTCTAGAGATAAACGTTAGATTACACAGTTTTATTGGACATTGTCCTTGTCTAGATATAAACGTTAGATTACCCAGTTTTATTGGACATTGTCCTTGTCTAGAGATAAACGTTAGATTACACAGTTTTATTGGACATTGTCCTTGTCTAGATATAAACGTTAGATTACCCAGTTTTATTGGACATTGTCCTTGTCTAGATATAAATGATAGATTACACAGTTTTATTGGACATTGTCCTTGTCTAGATATAAATGATAGATTACACACTTTTATTGGACATTGTCCTTGTCTAGAGATAAACGTTAGATTACACAGTTTTATTGGACATTGTCCTTGTCTAGATATAA
Organism: Pictodentalium vernedei; assembly: GCA_031216915.1. Lineage (NCBI taxonomy): Eukaryota > Metazoa > Mollusca > Scaphopoda > Dentaliida > Dentaliidae > Pictodentalium > Pictodentalium vernedei. The sequence continues at coordinate 458,460,796 of CM062289.1, read as the reverse complement.
ATGATAGATTACACAGTTTTATTGGACATTGTCCTTGTCTAGATATAAATGATAGATTACACAGTTTTATTGGACATTGTCCTTGTCTAGAGATAAACGTTAGATTACACAGTTTTATTGGACATTGTCCTTGTCTAGATATAAATGATAGATTACACAGTTTTATTGGACATTGTCCTTGTCTAGAGATAAACGTTAGATTACACAGTTTTATTGGACATTGTCCTTGTCTAGAGATAAACGTTAGATTACACAGTTTTATTGGACATTGTCCTTGTCTAGAGATAAACGATAGATTACACAGTTTTATTGGACATTGTCCTTGTCTAGATATAAATGATAGATAACAGTTTTATTGGACATTGTCCTTGTCTAGAGATAAATGATAGATAACAGTTTTATTGGACATTGTCCCTGTCAGAGATAAATGATAGATAACAGTTTTATTGGACATTGTCCTTGTCTAGAGATAAATGATAGATAACAGTTTTATTGGACATTGTCCTTGTCAGAGATAAATGATAGATAACACAGTTTTATTGGACATTGTCCTTGTCAGAGATAAATGTGAGATAACACAGTTTTATTGGACATTGTCCTTGTCAGAGATAAACGTTAGATTACACAGTTTTATTGGACATTGTCCTTGTCTAGAGATAAACGTTAGATTACACAGTTTTATTGGACATTGTCCTTGTCTAGATATAAACGTTAGATTACCCAGTTTTATTGGACATTGTCCTTGTCTAGAGATAAACGTTAGATTACACAGTTTTATTGGACATTGTCCTTGTCTAGATATAAACGTTAGATTACCCAGTTTTATTGGACATTGTCCTTGTCTAGATATAAATGATAGATTACACAGTTTTATTGGACATTGTCCTTGTCTAGAGATAAACAATAGATTACACAGTTTTATTGGACATTGTCCTTGTCTAGAGATAAATGATAGATTACACAGTTTTATTGGACATTGTCCTTGTCTAGAGATAAATGATAGATAACAGTTTTATTGGACATTGTCCTTGTCTAGAGATAAACGTTAGATTACACAGTTTTATTGGACATTGTCCTTGTCTAGATATAAATGATAGATAACAGTTTTATTGGACATTGTCCTTGTCTAGAGATAAACGTTAGAGTACACAGTTTTGTTGGACATTGACCTTGTCTAGAGATAAATGATAGATAACAGTTTTATTGGACATTGTCCTAGTCTAGAGATAAACGTTAGATTACACAGTTTTATTGGACATTGTCCTTGTCTAGAGATAAACGATAGATAACAGTTTTATTGGACATTGTCCTTGTCTAGAGATAAACGACAGATAACAGTTTTATTGGACATTGTCCTTGTCTAGAGATAAACGATAGATAACAGTTTTATTGGACATTGTCCTTGTCTAGAGATAAATGATAGATAACAGTTTTATTGGACATTGTCCTTGTCTAGAGATAAACGTTAGATTACACAGTTTTATTGGAGATTGTCCTTGTCTGGAGATAAATGATAGATAACAGTTTTATTGGACATTGTCCTTGTCTAGAGGTAAATGACAGATTACACAGTTTTATTGGACATTGTCCTTGTCTAGAGATAAATGATAGATAACATAATTTTATTGGACATTGTCCTTGTCTAGAGATAAACATTAGATTACACAGTTTTATTGGACATTGTCCTTGTCTAGAGATAAACGATAGATAACACAGTTTTATTGGACATTGTCCTTGTCTAGAAATAAACGATAGATAACAGTTTTTTTGGACATTGTCCTTGTCTAGAGATAAACGACAGATAACAGTTTTATTGGACATTGTCCTTGTCTAGAGATAAACGACAGATAACAATTTTATTGGACATTGTCCTTGTCTAGAGATAAACGTTAGAGTACACAGTTTTATTGGACATTGTCCTTGTCTAGAGATAAATGATAGATAACAGTTTTATTGGACATTGTCCTTGTCTAGAGATAAATTATAGATTACACAGTTTTATTGGACATTGTCCTTGTCTGGAGATAAACGTTAGATTACACAGTTTTATTGGACATTGTCCTTGTCTAGAGATAAATGATAGATAAGTTTTATTGGACATTGTCCTTGTCTAGAGATAAACGTTAGAGTACACAGTTTTATTGGACATTGTCCTTGTCTAGAGATAAATGATAGATAACAGTTTTATTGGACATTGTCCTTGTGTAGAGATAAACGTTAGATAACAGTTTTATTGGACATTGTCCTTGTGTAGAGATAAACGTTAGATAACAGTTTTATTGGACATTGTCCTTGTCTAGAGATAAATGATGGATATCAGTTTTATTGGACATTGTCCTTGTCTAGAGATAAACGTTAGATTACACAGTTTTATTGGACATTGTCCTTGTCTAGAGATAAATGACAGATAACAGTTTTATTGGACATTGTCCTTGTCTAGAGGTAAACGATAGATAACACAGTTTTTTTTAACATTGTCCTTGTCTAGAGATAAACGTTAGATTACACAGTTTTATTGGACATTGTCCTTGTCTAGAGATAAACTATAGATTACACAGTTTTATTGGACATTGTCCTTGTCTAGAGATAAACTTTAGATTACTCAGTTTTATTGGACATTGTCCTTGTCTAGAGATAAAAGGACAGATAACAGTTTTATTGGACATTGTCCTTGTCTAGAGATAAACATTAGATAACAGTTTTATTGGACATTGTCCTTGTCTAGAGATAAACGACAGATAACAGTTTTATTGGACATTGTCCTTGTCTAGAGATAAATGATAGATTACACAGTTTTATTGGACATTGTCCTTGTCTAGAGATAAATGATAGATAACAGTTTTATTGGACATTGTCCTTGTCTAGAGATAAACGTTAGATTACACAGTTTTATTGGACATTGTCCTTGTCTAGAGATAAACTATAGATTACACAGTTTTATTGGACATTGTCCTTGTCTAGAGATAAACTTTAGATTACTCAGTTTTATTGGACATTGTCCTTGTCTAGAGATAAAAGGACAGATAACAGTTTTATTGGTCATTGTCCTTGTCTAGAGATAAATGATAGATAACAGTTTTATTGGACATTGCCCTTGTCTAGAGATAAATGATAGATTACACAGTTTTATTGGACATTGTCCTTGTCTAGAGATAAATGATAGATTACACAGTTTTATTGGACATTGTCCTTGTCTAGAGATAAATGATAGATAACAGTTTTATTGGACATTGTCCTTGTCTAGAGATAAATGATAGATAACAGGTTTATTGGACATTGTCCTTGTCTAGAGATAAACGTTAGATTACACAGTTTTATTGGACATTGTCCTTGTCTAGAGATAAAAGGACAGATAACAGTTTTATTGGACATTGTCCTTGTCTAAAGATAAATGATAGATAACAGGTTTCTTGGACATTGTCCTTGTCTAGAGATAAATGATAGATTACCCAGTTTTATTGGACATTGTCCTTGTCTAGATATAAATGATAGATAACAGTTTTATTGGACATTGTCCTTGTCTAGAGGTAAATGATAGATAACAGTTTTATTGGACATTGTCCTTATCTAGAGATAAATGATAGATAACACAGTTTTATCGGACATTGCCCTTGTCTAGAGATAAATGATAGATAACAGTTTTATTGGACATTGTCCTTGTCTAGAGGTAAATGATAGATAACAGTTTTATTGGACATTGTCCTTCTCTAGATATAAATGATAGATAACAGTTTTATTGGACATTGTCCTTGTCTAGAGGTAAATGATAGATAACAGTTTTATTGGACATTGTCCTTGTCTAGAGATAAATGATAGATAACAGTTTTATTGGACATTGTCCTTCTCTAGATATAAATGATAGATAACAGTTTTATTGGACATTGTCCTTGTCTAGAGGTAAATGATAGATAACAGTTTTATTGGACATTGTCCTTGTCTAGAGATAAATGATAGATAACACAGTTTTATCGGACATTGCCCTTGTCTAGAGATAAATGATAGATAACAGTTTTATTGGACATTGTCCTTGTCTAGAGATAAACGTTAGAGTACACAGTTTTATTGGACATTGTCCTTGTTTAGAGATAAATGATAGATAACACAGTTTTATTGGACATTGTCCTTGTCTAGAGATAAACGTTAGAGTACATAGTTTTATTGTACATTGTCCTTGTCTAGAGATAAATGATAGATAACAGTTTTATTGGACATTGTCGTTGTCTAGAGATAAATGATAGATAACAGTTTTATTGGACATTGTCCTTGTCTAGAGATAAATGACAGATTACACAGTTTTATTGGACATTGTCCATGTGTAGAGGTAAAGGACAGATTACACAGTTTTATTGGACATTGTCCTTGTCTAGAGATAAATGATAGATTACACAGTTTTATTGGACATTGTCCTTGTCTAGAGATAAATGATAGATAACAGTTTTATTGGACATTGTACTTGTCTTGTCTAGAGATAAATGATAGATAACTGTTTTATTGGACATTGTCCTTGTCTAGAGATAAACGATAGATTACACAGTTTTACTGAACATTGTCTACTGTGCTAAGTGTGTGGGTGATCAAATAATACTGTCTTCCAGTACTAAGTGTGTGGGTAGTCACAGAATACTGTCTTCCAGTACTAAGTGTGTGGGTGATCAGAAAATACTGTCTTCCAGTACTAAGTGTGTGGGTAGTCACAGAATACTGTCTTCCAGTACTAAGTGTGTGGGTGATCAGAAAATACTGTCTTCCAGTACTAAGTGTGTGGGTAGTCACAGAATACTGTCTTCCAGTACTAAGTGTGTGGGTGGTCAAATAATACTGTCTTCCAGTACTAAGTGTGTGGGTAGTCACAGAATACTGTCTTCCAGGACTAAGTGTGTGGGTGATCAAAAAATACTGTCTTCCAGTACTAAGTGTGTGGGTGATCAGAAAATACTGTCTTCCAGTACTAAGTGTGTGGGTGATCAAAAAATACTGTCTTCCAGTACTAAGTGTGTGGGTGATCAAAAAATACTGTCTTTCAGTACTAAGTGTGTGGGTGATCAAAAAATACTGTCTTCCAGGACTAAGTGTGTGGGTAGTCACAGAATACTGTCTTCCAGTACTAAGTGTGTGGGTGATCAAAAAATACTGTCTTCCAGTACTAAGTGTGTGGGTGATCAAAAAATACTGTCTTCCAGGACTAAGTGTGTGGGTAGTCACAGAATACTGTCTTCCAGTACTAAGTGTGTGGGTGATCAAAAAATACTGTCTTCCAGGACTAAGTGTGTGGGTGATAAAAAATACTGTCTTCCAGTACTAAGTGTGTGGGTGATCAGAAAATACTGTCTTCCAGTACTAAGTGTGTGGGTAGTCACAGAATACTGTCTTCCAGTACTAAGTGTGTGGGTGATCAAAAAATATTGTCTTTCAGGACTAAGTGTGTGGGTAGTCACAGAATACTGTCTTCCAGTACTAAGTGTGTGGGTGGTCAAAAAATACTGTCTTCCAGTACTAAGTATGTGGGTGATCAAAAAATACTGTCTTCCAGTACTAAGTGTGTGGGTGATCAAAAAATACTGTCTTCCAGTACTAAGTATGTGGGTGATCAAAAAATACTGTCTTCCAGTACTAAGTGTGTGGGTGATCAAAAAATACTGTCTTCCAGTACTAAGTATGTGGGTGATCAAAAAATACTGTCTTCCAGGACTAAGTGTGTGGGTGATCAAAAAATACTGTCTTCCAGTACTAAGTGTGTGGGTGATCAAAAAATATTGTCTTTCAGGACTAAGTGTGTGGGTAGTCACAGAATACTGTCTTCCAGTACTAAGTGTGTGGGTGATCAAAAAATATTGTCTTTCAGTACTAAGTGTGTGGGTAGTCACAGAATACTGTCTTCCAGTACTAAGTATGTGGGTGATCAAAAAATACTGTCTTCCAGTACTAAGTGTGTGGGTGATCAAAAAATACTGTCTTCCAGTACTAAGTATGTGGGTGATCAAAAAATACTGTCTTCCAGTACTAAGTGTGTGGGTGGTCAAAAAATACTGTCTTTCAGTACTAAGTGTGTGGGTAGTCACAGAATACTGTCTTCCAGTACTAAGTATGTGGGTGATCAAAAAATACTGTCTTTCAGTACTAAGTGTGTGGGTAGTCACAGAATACTGTCTTTCAGTACTAAGTGTGTGGGTGATCAAAAAATATTGTCTTTCAGTACTAAGTGTGTGGGTAGTCACAGAATACTGTCTTCCAGTACTAAGTGTGTGGGTGATCAGAAAATACTGTCTTCCAGGACTAAGTGTGTGGGTGATAAAAAATACTGTCTTCCAGTACTAAGTGTGTGGGTGGTCAAATAATACTGTCTTCCAGTACTAAGTGTGTGGGTGGTCAAATAATACTGTCTTCCAGTACTAAGTGTGTGGGTGATAAAAAAATACTGTCTTTCAGTACTAAGTGTGTGGGTGATCAAAAAATACTGTCTTCCAGTACTAAGTGTGTGGGTGGTCAAATAATACTGTCTTCCAGTACTAAGTGTGTGGGTGGTCAAATAATACTGTCCTCCAGTACTAAGTGTGTGGGTAGTCAAATAATACTGTCTTCCAGTACTAAGTGTGTGGGTGATCAGAAAATACTGTCTTCCAGTACTAAGTGTGTGGGTGATCAAAAAATACTGTCTTTCAGTACTAAGTGTGTGGGTGATCAAAAAATACTGTCCTCCAGTACTAAGTGTGTGGGTGATCAGAAAATACTGTCTTCCAGTACTAAGTGTGTGGGTGATCAGAAAATACTGTCTTCCAGTACTAAGTGTGTGGGTGATCAGAAAATACTGTCTTTCAGTACTAAGTGTGTGGGTGATCAAAAAATACTGTCCTCCAGTACTAAGTGTGTGGGTAGTCAAATAATGCTGTCGATCAGGACTAAGTGTGTGGGTGATCAAAAAATACTGTCCTCCAGGACTAAGTGTGTGGGTGATCAAAAAATACTGTCTTTCAGTACTAAGTGTGTGGGTGATCAAAAAATACTGTCTTCCAGTACTAAGTGTGTGGGTGGTCAAATAATACTGTCTTCCAGTACTAAGTGTGTGGGTAGTCACAGAATACTGTCTTCCAGTACTAAGTGTGTGGGTGATCAGAAAATACTGTCTTCCAGGACTAAGTGTGTGGGTGATAAAAAATACTGTCTTCCAGTACTAAGTGTGTGGGTGGTCAAATAATACTGTCTTCCAGTACTAAGTGTGTGGGTGGTCAAATAATACTGTCGTTCAGGACTAAGTGTGTGGGTGATCAAAAAATACTGTCTTCCAGTACTAAGTGTGTGGGTGGTCAAATAATACTGTCTTCCAGAACTAAGTGTGTGGGTAGTCACAGAATACTGTCTTCCAGTACTAAGTGTGTGGGTGATCAGAAAATACTGTCTTTCAGTACTAAGTGTGTGGGTGATCAAAAAATACTGTCTTTCAGTACTAAGTGTGTGGGTGATCAGAAAATACTGTCTTCCAGTACTAAGTGTGTGGGTGGTCAAATAATACTGTCCTCCAGTACTAAGTGTGTGGGTAGTCAGATAATACTGTCTTCCAGTACTAAGTGTGTGGGTGATCAGAAAATACTGTCTTCCAGTACTAAGTGTGTGGGTGGTCAAATAATACTGTCTTCCAGTACTAAGTGTGTGGGTGATCAAAAAATACTGTCTTTCAGTACTAAGTGTGTGGGTGATCAAAAAATACTGTCCTCCAGTACTAAGTGTGTGGGTGATCAGAAAATACTGTCTTCCAGTACTAAGTGTGTGGGTGGTCAAATAATACTGTCTTCCAGTACTAAGTGTGTGGGTAGTCAAATAATACTGTCTTCCAGTACTAAGTGTGTGGGTGATCAAGAAATACTGTCTTCCAGTACTAAGTGTGTGGGTGATCAGAAAATACTGTCTTCCAGTACTAAGTGTGTGGGTGATCAGAAAATACTGTCTTTCAGTACTAAGTGTGTGGGTGATCAAAAAATACTGTCCTCCAGTACTAAGTGTGTGGGTAGTCAAATAATACTGTCGATCAGGACTAAGTGTGTGGGTGATCAAAAAATACTGTCCTCCAGGACTAAGTGTGTGGGTGATCAAAAAATTCTGTCTTTCAGTACTGAGTGTGTGGGTGATCAAAAAATACTGTCCTCCAGTACTAAGTGTGTGGATAGTCAAATAATACTGTCGATCAGGACTAAGTGTGTGGGTGATCAAAAAATACTGTCCTCCAGTACTAAGTGTGTGGGTGGTCAAAAAATACTGTCCTCCAGGACTAAGTGTGTGGGTGATCAAAAAATACTGCCTTCCAGTACTAAGTGTGTGGGTAGTCAAATAATACTGTCGATCAGGACTAAGTGTGTGGGTGATCAAAAAATACTGTCCTCCAGGACTAAGTGTGTGGGTGATCAAAAAATACTGTCTTCCAGTACTAAGTGTGTGGGTAGTCAAATAAAACTGTCGATCAGGACTAAGTGTGTGGGTGATCAAAAAATACTGTCTTCCAGTACTAAGTGTGTGGGTGATCAAAAAATACTGTCTTCCAGTACTAAGTGTGTGGGTGATCAAAAAATACTGTCTTTCAGGACTAAGTGTGTGGGTGATCAGAAAATACTGTCTTCCAGGACTAAGTGTGTGGGTGATCAGAAAATACTGTCTTCCAGTACTAAGTGTGTGGGTGATCAGAAAATACTGTCTTCCAGGACTAAGTGTGTGGGTGATCAGAAAATACTGTCTTCCAGTACTAAGTGTGTGGGTGATCAGAAAATACTGTCTTCCAGGACTAAGTGTGTGGGTGATCAGAAAATACTGTCTTCCAGTACTAAGTGTGTGGGTGATCAAAAAATACTGTCTTTCAGTACTAAGTGTGTGGGTAGTCAAAGAATACTGTCGTTCAGGACTAAGTGTGTGGGTGATCAAAAAATACTGTTCTCCAGTACTAAGTGTGTGGGTAGTCACAGAATACTGTCGATCAGGACTAAGTGTGTGGGTGATCAGAAAATACTGTCTTCCAGTACTAAGTGTGTGGGTAGACAAATAATACTGTCTTCCAGTACTAAGTGTGTGGGTGGACAAAAAATACTGTCTTCCAGTACTAAGTGTGTGGGTGTGATCAAAAAATACTGTCCTCCAGTACTAAGTGTGTGGGTAGTCACAGAATACTGTCGATCAGGACTAAGTGTGTGGGTGGTCAAATAATATTGACTTCCAGTACTAAGTGTGTGGGTGATCAAAAAATACTGTCTTTCAGTACTAAGTGTGTGGGTGATCAAAAAATACTGTCTTCCAGTACTAAGTGTGTGGGTGATAAAAAAATACTGTCTTCCAGTACTAAGTTTGTGGGTGATCAAAAAATACTGTCTTTCAGTACTAAGTGTGTGGGTAGTCACAGAATACTGTCTTCCAGTACTAAGTATGTGGGTGATCAAAAATACTGTCTTCCAGTACTAAGTGTGTGGGTGATCAAAAAATACTGTCTTCCAGTACTAAGTGTGTGGGTGATCAAAAAATACTGTCTTTCAGTACTAAGTGTGTGGGTGATCAAAAAATACTGTCTTTCAGGACTAAGTGTGTGGGTAGTCAAAGAATACTGTCGATCAGGACCAAGTGTGTGGGTGATCAAAAAATACTGTCCTTCAGTACTAAGTGTGTGGGTGATCAAAAAATACTGTCCTCCAGTACTAAGTGTGTGGGTGATCAGAAAATACTGTCTTCCAGTACTAAGTGTGTGGGTGGTCAAATAATACTGTCTTCCAGTACTAAGTGTGTGGGTAGTCAAATAATACTGTCTTCCAGTACTAAGTGTGTGGGTGATCAAGAAATACTGTCTTCAAGTACTAAGTGTGTGGGTGATCAGAAAATACTGTCTTCCAGTACTAAGTGTGTGGGTGATCAGAAAATACTGTCTTTCAGTACTAAGTGTGTGGGTGATCAAAAAATACTGTCCTCCAGTACTAAGTGTGTGGGTAGTCAAATAATACTGTCGATCAGGACTAAGTGTGTGGGTGATCAAAAAATACTGTCCTCCAGGACTAAGTGTGTGGGTGATCAAAAAATTCTGTCTTTCAGTACTAAGTGTGTGGGTGATCAAAAAATACTGTCCTCCAGTACTAAGTGTGTGGATAGTCAAATAATACTGTTGATCAGGACTAAGTGTGTGGGTGATCAAAAAATACTGTCTTTCAGTACTAAGTGTGTGGGTGATCAAAAAATACTGTCTTCCAGGACTAAGTGTGTAGGTAGTCAAAGAATACTGTCGATCAGGACCAAGTGTGTGGGTGATCAAAAAATACTGTCTTTCAGTACTAAGTGTGTGGGTGATCAAAAAATACTGTCCTCCAGTACTAAGTGTGTGGGTGATCAGAAAATACTGTCTTCCAGTACTAAGTGTGTGGGTGGTCAAATAATACTGTCTTCCAGTACTAAGTGTGTGGGTAGTCATATAATACTGTCTTCCAGTACTAAGTGTGTGGGTGATCAAGAAATACTGTCTTCCAGTACTGAGTGTGTGGGTGATCAGAAAATACTGTCTTCCAGTACTAAGTGTGTGGGTGATCAGAAAATACTGTCTTTCAGTACTAAGTGTGTGGGTGATCAAAAAATACTGTCCTCCAGTACTAAGTGTGTGGGTAGTCAAATAATACTGTCGATCAGGACTAAGTGTGTGGGTGATCAAAAAATACTGTCCTCCAGGACTAAGTGTGTGGGTGATCAAAAAATACTGTCTTCCAGTACTAAGTGTGTGGGTAGTCAAATAATACTGTCGATCAGGACTAAGTGTGTGGGTGATCAAAAAATACTGTCTTCCAGTACTAAGTGTGTGGGTGATCAAAAAATACTGTCTTCCAGTACTAAGTGTGTGGGTGATCAGAAAATACTGTCTTTCAGGACTAAGTGTGTGGGTGATCAGAAAATACTGTCTTCCAGGACTAAGTGTGTGGGTGATCAGAAAATACTGTCTTTCAGGACTAAGTGTGTGGGTGATCAGAAAATACTGTCTTCCAGGACTAAGTGTGTGGGTGATCAGAAAATACTGTCTTCCAGTACTAAGTGTGTGGGTGATCAGAAAATACTGTCTTCCAGGACTAAGTGTGTGGGTGATCAGAAAATACTGTCTTCCAGTACTAAGTGTGTGGGTGATCAGAAAATACTGTCTTCCAGGACTAAGTGTGTGGGTGATCAGAAAATACTGTCTTCCAGTACTAAGTGTGTGGGTGATCAAAAAATACTGTCTTTCAGTACTAAGTGTGTGGGTAGTCAAAGAATACTGTCGTTCAGGACTAAGTGTGTGGGTGATCAAAAAATACAGTTCTCCAGTACTAAGTGTGTGGGTAGTCACAGAATACTGTCAATCAGGACTAAGTGTGTGGGTGATCAGAAAATACTGTCTTCCAGTACTAAGTGTGTGGGTAGTCAAATAATACTGTCTTCCAGTACTAAGTGTGTGGGTGGACAAAAAATACTGTCTTCCAGTACTAAGTGTGTGGGTGTGATCAAAAAATACTGTCCTCCAGTACTAAGTGTGTGGGTAGTCACAGAATACTGTCGATCAGGACTAAGTGTGTGGGTGGTCAAATAATATTGACTTCCAGTACTAAGTGTGTGGGTGATCAAAAAATACTGTCTTTCAGTACTAAGTGTGTGGGTGATCAAAAAATACTGTCTTCCAGTACTAAGTGTGTGGGTGATCAAAAAATACTGTCTTCCAGTACTAAGTGTGTGGGTGATCAAAAAATACTGTCTTTCAGTACTAAGTGTGTGGGTAGTCACAGAATACTGTCTTCCAGTACTAAGTATGTGGGTGATCAAAAAATACTGTCTTCCAGTACTAAGTGTGTGGGTGATCAAAAAATACTGTCTTCCAGTACTAAGTGTGTGGGTGATCAAAAAATACTGTCTTTCAGTACTAAGTGTGTGGGTGATCAAAAAATACTGTCTTTCAGGACTAAGTGTGTGGGTAGTCAAAGAATACTGTCGATCAGGACCAAGTGTGTGGGTGATCAAAAAATACTGTCTTTCAGTACTAAGTGTGTGGGTGATCAAAAAATACTGTCTTTCAGTACTAAGTGTGTGGGTAGTCACAGAATACTGTCTTCCAGTACTAAGTGTGTGGGTGATCAGAAAATACTGTCTTCCAGGACTAAGTGTGTGGGTGATCAAAAAATACTGTCTTTCAGTACTAAGTGTGTGGGTGATCAAAAAATACTGTCTTTCAGGACTAAGTGTGTGGGTGATCAGAAAATACTGTCTTCCAGGACTAAGTGTGTGGGTGATCAAAAAATACTGTCTTCCAGTACTAAGTGTGTGGGTGATAAAAAATACTGTCTTTCAATACTAAGTGTGTGGGTAGTAAAAGAATACTGTCGTTCGGGACTAAGTGTGTGGGTGATCAAAAAATACTGTTCTCCAGTACTAAGTGTGTGGGTAGTCACAGAATACTGTCGATCAGGACTAAGTGTGCGGGTGATCAAATAATACTGTCTTTCAGTACTAAGTGTGTGGGTAGTCACAGAATACTGTCTTCCAGTACTAAGTGTGTGGGTGATCAGAAAATACTGTCTTCCAGTACTAAGTGTGTGGGTGATCAAAAAATACTGTCTTTCAGTACTAAGTGTGTGGGTAGTCACAGAATACTGTCTTCCAGTACTAAGTGTGTGGGTGATCAGAAAATACTGTCTTTCAGTACTAAGTGTGTGGGTGATCAAAAAATACTGTCTTTCAGTACTAAGTGTGTGGGTGATCAGAAAATACTGTCTTCCAGTACTAAGTGTGTGGGTGATCAAAAAATACTGTCTTTCAGTACTAAGTGTGTGGGTAGTCACAGAATACTGTCTTCCAGTACTAAGTGTGTGGGTGATCAGAAAATACTGTCTTCCAGTACTAAGTGTGTGGGTGATCAAAAAATACTGTCTTTCAGGACTAAGTGTGTGGGTGATCAAAAAATACTGTCTTCCAGTACTAAGTGTGTGGGTGATCAGAAAATACTGTCTTTCAGGACTAAGTGTGTGGGTGATCAAAAAATACTGTCTTCCAGTACTAAGTGTGTGGGTGATCAAAAAATACTGTCTTTCAGGACTAAGTGTGTGGGTGATCAAAAAATACTGTCTTCCAGTACTAAGTGTGTGGGTGATCAAAAAATACTGTCTTCCAGGACTAAGTGTGTGGGTGATAAAAAATACTGTCTTCCAGTACTAAGTGTGTGGGTGATCAGAAAATACTGTCTTCCAGGACTAAGTGTGTGGGTGATCAAAAAATACTGTCTTTCAGGACTAAGTGTGTGGGTAGTCACAGAATACTGTCGATCAGGACTAAGTGTGTGGGTGATCAAAAAATACTGTCTTCCAGTACTAAGTGTGTGGGTGGTCAAATAATACTGTCTTCCAGTACTAAGTGTGTGGGTGATCAAAAAATACTGTCTTCCAGTACTAAGTGTGTGGGTGATCAAAAAATACTGTCTTCCAGTACTAAGTGTGTGGGTGATAAAAAATACTGTCTTCCAGTACTAAGTGTGTGGGTGGTCAAATAATACTGTCTTCCAGTACTAAGTGTGTGGGTGATCAAAAAATACTGTCTTCCAGTACTAAGTGTGTGGGTGATCAAAAAATACTGTCTTCCAGTACTAAGTGTGTGGGTGATAAAAAATACTGTCTTCCAGTACTAAGTGTGTGGGTGATCAGAAAATACTGTCTTCCAGGACTAAGTGTGTGGGTAGTCACAGAATACTGTCAATCAGGACTAAGTGTGTGGGTGATCATAAAATACTGTCTTCCAGTACTAAGTGTGTGGGTGATCAAAAAATACTGTCTTCCAGTACTAAGTGTGTGGGTGATCAAATAATACTGTCTTTCAGTACTAAGTGTGTGGGTAGTCACAGAATACTGTCTTCCAGTACTAAGTGTGTGGGTGATCAGAAAATACTGTCTTCCAGTACTAAGTGTGTGGGTGATCAAAAAATACTGTCTTTCAGTACTAAGTGTGTGGGTAGTCACAGAATACTGTCTTCCAGTACTAAGTGTGTGGGTGATCAGAAAATACTGTCTTTCAGTACTAAGTGTGTGGGTGGTCAAAATACTGTCTTCCAATGCCCCCCCAAAAAATACTGTCTTCCACTACTAAGTGTGTGGGTGATCAAAAAATATTGTCTTTCAGTACTAAGTGTGTGGGTGATCAAAAAATACTGTCTTCCAGTACTAAGTGTGTGGGTGGTCAAAATACTGTCTTCCAATGCCTCCCCCCCCCCAAAATACTGTCTTCCACTACTAAGTGTGTGGGTGATCAAAAAATATTGTCTTTCAGTACTAAGTATGTGGGTGATCAAACAATACTGTCTTCCAGTACTAAGTGTGTGGGTGATCAGAAAATACTGTCTTCCAGCACTGAGTGTGTGGGTGATCAGAAAATACTGTCTTCCAGCACTGAGTGTGAGGGTGGTCAAAAATACCATATTCCAGTACTATATGTGTGGGTGGTCAAAAGATTTTGTTCGATATATAAGATTGCAAAAAAATAAGATGGATGAATATGTGTTGAAGTATTATGATGACTTGTGATGGTCTTTCTCACAATATAGGATGTGATGGCTGCTTTGCGGGAGTTGGATAAAGATGAAAGCGAAGAGCAGCCTCAAGAAGAAGAGGAAGAGAAAAAGGAGGAAGTTGAAGAAGAGGAGGATTTTGAGGATCCTCTTGCACCAGGTTTGCTGTTCTCATGTAATAGAATAAAGACTTTTCTACATATTGTCAACTTAATAAAAGAGTAGTGTTTTAACCTTTCCAGTATTGAAGTTTTCTGGCTGACACATGGATTGGTTCATTTTTTGAATTTTCAAATGAATACTCTCTGTTGAATAATATCTATCCTCTTAAAGTAAATGAAGTAAAGATCAATTTTCTTCCAAATTGATACTTGTAATACAAGTAAAAAGATCTTTGTCCTGATTCATGGCTGCTTCCTAACTGGTAGAGTGCTAAATTATTTTTGATCCTTAAAATTTCATTGTGCATCTTTGACTTGTTACAGTTTATGGAAGAGTGTGAGTAGGTGGTGGAGGGGTTAGTCCTGCAGGCACTCTCCCATAAATTATAACAAGGCAAATCCTAACAGATAAAATAATATCACCTCAAAGATAATATGAAGCACATCCACAGAATATGAAGCCTTTAAATTATGCTACCGTCACTTCGGAGTAAAGCCCGAATATGGGCTGCAGCACTCGACCACTTAACCTAAATCTATTGTCAAAACTCTATCATGCAATTCAAATTGAACAAGTCAAAAATTGAAGAAGGCTGATATCAGCAGAAAATCTTGTGAGAAATGTAAATTATTTTATTACACATTCATTCAACTTTAAACCCTTGTATTTAACAGAATAGCCACTACATGTATGACATAAATGATTCTGTATTCAGTGGGTGATGTACAAGCCAGAACTTTTTTCCCAGCACCGTTCATACTAGTTCCTTTCCCATCGAGTCATTAGTTACACGTCGAAAAGTTTACAAATTTCATTATACAATTATCGACAGTCTGTCGCATAGTGTGAAAATGAAAAGGTCCAAAGCAAAATAAAGTCGGTTCACAAAAAATTAGTTAACCAAAAATGAGAAAATATTTTTAAAAAAAAAACTTATCATTTCCAACCAGAACATTAACCCAGTTCCATGGTCGCCTTGTTTTGTGGATTTGTTATATCTAAGTTGGTCAATTTTATTTTGGTAAATCTTCTTATATCTTGACATGCTTCGAACTTCTTTTAAAAATGTTTCTCCCAGCTGTTTTGCAAATCTGCACAAATTTGTACTTATATTTTTACTAACAGTAATAGCCACCAAATGGTTAGGCTTGAATGGGCACCAGCCAAAGAGAAACAGCGATACAAATTTCAACAAACACTGGTTCCGAAAAGGTTGTTTTGAATTTTTATCGATCCATGTGATCAGTACAGTTCAGTCAAAACAAACAGACTCTTCACCTTTGGGTTTAAACATCAGAATTAAAATTTGTTTATTTAAATGAATTTTAATGCATGGGTTGTGTAATAAACACTGTGGGTGTTTTACATAACTCATTGGAATGACTCTCGCGAAATATGACTACACAATTTAAACGAGTTATGTAAAACACCCACTGATTCAAACACACATCACATTCTGTCTATTTATTGTATGGTTAGGTATGTATACTACATTGTATCAGTTGTAATTTATGCCCCATCTTTTTATAATTTTACAGAAGCACCAGAGTGGGAAGATTTTGAAGGATATGATGATGATTTGGATCTGAGGTCTAACCATGTACTTGGTGGAGTATTTCATTTAGACCTTGTGAAGCTACCACCACAACCTAAAGTAGTCAAATCATGGAACATTACAAGATGTACGTTTTTTTTCATTTTCTTTTAGTTTTTCACATCAGAACTATATCACCTTAATTTTACCCGGTGTTTTTTTTCTGCCACAATATATCATCCAGGTCACCATTGAAGAGTTCTTTCATCTAGTGCCTGTGTTATGTCTTCTGCTATTATAAGAACTTGGACACTTTATTAGAGCTTTGAGACATGGGACCCATATATCGAAAGACATTTACTTTGACTTAAGTCCTAAACTGAACTCAAATCTGAATTTTTCTCAAGGTAGACATTGCAGTTTGAAAAAAGTTAAAAATCAAACTCAGACTGTAATGTTTAGCCATGAAACACAATACTGGTAGTAGTATTAGTCATGAAACACGATACTGGTATTAGTATTAGTCATGAAACACAATACTGGCAGTAATATTAGTGAGGAAACACAATACTGGCAGTAGTATTAGTCATGAAACACAATACTGGTATTAGTATTAGTCACGAAAGACAATACTGGCAGTAGTATTAGTCATGAAACACAATACTGGCAGTAGTATTAGTCATGAAACACAATACTGGTAGTAGTATTAGTCATGAAACACAATACTGGTATTAGTATTAGTCATGAAACACAATACTGGCAGTAATATTACTGAGGAAACACAATACTGGCAGTAGTATTAGTCATGAAACACAATACTGGTATTAGTATTAGTCACGAAACACAATACTGGCAGTAGTATTAGTCATGAAACACAATACTGGCAGTAGTATTAGTCATGAAACACAATACTGGTATTAGTATTAGTCATGAAACACAATACTGGCAGTAATATTAGTGAGAAAACACAATACTGGCAGTAGTATTAGTCATGAAACACAATACTGGCAGTAGTATTAGTCATGAAACACAATACTAGTAGTAGTATTAGTCATGAAACACAATACTAGTAGTAGTATTATTCATGAAACATGATACTGGTATTAGTATTAGTCATGAAACACAATACTGGCAGTAATATTAGTGAGAAAACACAATACTGGCAGTAGTAGTAGTCATGAAACAATACTGGTATTAGTATTAGTTATGAAACACAATACTGGCAGTAGTATTAGTCATGAAACACAATACTGGCAGTAGTATTAGTCATGAAACACAATACTGGCAGTAGTATTAGTCATGAAACACAATACTGGCAGTAGTATTAGTCATGAAACACAATACTGGCAGTAGAATTAGTCATGAAACACAATACTGCCAGTAATATTAGTTATGAAACACAATACTGGCAGTAGTATTAGTGAGGAAACACAATACAGGCAGTAATATTACTGATGAAACACAATACTAGTAGTAGTATTAGTCATGAAACACAATACTGTAATAGTATTAGTCATGAAACACAATACTGGCAGTAGTATTAGTTATGAAACAATACTGGCAGTAGTATTAGTCATGAAACTTAATACTGGTATTAGTATTAGTCATGAAACACAATACTGGTAGTAGTATTAGTCATGAAACACAATACAGGCAGTAATATTACTGATGAAACACAATACTAGTAGTAGTATTAGTCATGAAACACAATACTGTAATAGTATTATGGCAGTAGTATTAGTTATGAAACAATACTGGCAGTAGTATTAGTCATGAAACTTAATACTGGTATTAGTATTAGTCATGAAACACAATACTGGTAGTAGTATTAGTCATGAAACACAATACAGGCAGTAATATTACTGATGAAACACAATACTAGTAGTAGTATTAGTCATGAAACACAATACTGGCAGTAATATTAGTGATGAAACACAATACTGGCAGTAGTATTAGTCATGAAACACAATACTGGCAGTAGTATTAGTCATGAAACACAATACTGGCAGGAGTATTAGTCATGAAACACAATACTGGCAGTAGTATTAGTCATGAAACTTAATACTGGTATTAGTATTAGTCATGAAACACAATACTGGCAGTAGTATTAGTGATGAAACACAATACTGGCAGTAATATTAGTCATGAAACACAATACTGGCAGTAGTATTAGTCATGAAACACAATACTGGCACTAAAATTAGTCATGAAACACAATACTGGCAGGAGTATTAGTCATGAAACACAATACTGGCAGTAGTATTAGTCATGAAACACAATACTGGCAGTAATATTAGTCATGAAACACAATACTGGCAGTAGTATTAGTCATGAAACACAATACTGGCAGTAATATTAGTCATGAAGCACAATACTGGCACTAAAATTAGTCATGAAACACAATACTGGCAGTAATATTAGTTATGAAACACAATACTGGCAGTAGTATTAGTGAGGAAACACAATACAGGCAGTAATATTACTGATGAAACACAATACTAGTAGAAGTATTAGTCATAAAACACAATACTGTAATAGTATTAGTCATGAAACACAATACTGGCAGTAGTATTAGTTATGAAACACAATACTGGCAGTAGTATTAGTCATGAAACTTAATACTGGTATTAGTATTAGTCATGAAACACAATACTGGTAGTAGTATTAGTCATGAAACACAATACAGGCAGTAATATTACTGATGAAACACAATACTAGTAGTAGTATTAGTCATGAAACACAATACTGGCAGTAATATTAGTGATGAAACACAATACTGGCAGTAGTATTAGTCATGAAACACAATACTGGCAGTAGTATTAGTCATGAAACACAATACTGGCAGGAGTATTAGTCATGAAACACAATACTGGCAGTAGTATTAGTCATGAAACTTAATACTGGTATTAGTATTAGTCATGAAACACAATACTGGCAGTAGTATTAGTGATGAAACACAATACTGGCAGTAATATTAGTCATGAAACACAATACTGGCAGTAGTATTAGTCATGAAACACAATACTGGCACTAAAATTAGTCATGAAACACAATACTGGCAGGAGTATTAGTCATGAAACACAATACTGGCAGTAGTATTAGTCATGAAACACAATACTGGCAGTAATATTAGTCATGAAACACAATACTGGCACTAAAATTAGTCATGAAACACAATACTGGCAGTAATATTAGTTATGAAACACAATACTGGCAGTAGTATTAGTCATGAAACACAATACTGGCAGTAATATTAGTCATGAAACACAATACTGGCACTAAAATTAGTTATGAAACACAATACTGGCAGTAGTATTAGTCATGAAACACAATACTGGTAGTAATATTAGTCATGAAACACAATACTGGCAGTAATATTAGTTATGAAACACAATACTGTAATAGTATTAGTCATGAAACACAATACTGGCAGTAATATTAGTGATGAAACACAATACTGGCAGTAGTATTAGTCATGAAACACAATACTGGCAGTAGTATTAGTCATGAAACACAATACTGGCAGGAGTATTAGTCATGAAACTTAATACTGGTATTAGTATTAGTCATGAAACTTAATACTGGTATTAGTATTAGTCATGAAACACAATACTGGCAGTAGTATTAGTGATGTAACACAATACTGGCAGTAATATTAGTCATGAAACACAATACTGGCAGTAGTATTAGTCATGAAACACAATACTGGCAGGAGTATTAGTCATGAAACACAATACTGGCAGTAATATTAGTTATGAAACACAATACTGGCAGTAGTATTAGTCATGAAACACAATACTGGCAGTAATATTAGTCATGAAACACAATACTGGCACTAAAATTAGTTATGAAACACAATACTGGCAGGAGTATTAGTCATGAAACACAATACTGGTAGTAATATTAGTCATGAAACACAATACTGGCAGTAATATTAGTTATGAAACACAATACTGTAATAGTATTAGTCATGAAACACAATACTGGCAGTAATATTAGTTATGAAACACAATACTGGCAGTAGTATTAGTCATGAAACACAATACTGGTAGTAATATTAGTCAAGAAACACAATACTGGCAGTAGTATTAGTCATGAAACACAATACTGGTATTAGTATTAGTCACGAAACACAATACTGGCAGTAATATTAGTTATGAAACACAATACTGGCAGTAATATTAGTCATGAAACACAATACTGGTATTAGTATTAGTCACGAAACACAATACTGGCAGTAATATTAGTTATGAAACACAATACTGGCAGTAGTATTAGTCATGAAACACAATACTGGTATTAGTATTAGTCACGAAACACAATACTGGCAGTAATATTAGTTATGAAACACAATACTGGCGGTAATATTAGTCATGAAACACAATACTGGTATTAGTATTATTCACGAAACACAATACTGGCAGTAATATTAGTTATGAAATACAATACTGGCAGTAGTGTTAGTCATGAAACACAATACTGGTATTAGTATTAGTCATTAAACACAATACTGGCAGTAGTATTTGTCATGAAACACAATACTGGCAGTAGTATTAGTCATGAAACACAATACTGGTATTAGTATTAGTCACGAAACATAATACTGGCAGTAATATTAGTTATGAAACACAATACTGGCAGTAGTATTAGTCATGAAACACAATACTGGTATTAGTATTAGTCACGAAACACAATACTGGCAGTAATATTAGTTATGAAACACAATACTGGCAGTAATATTAGTCATGAAACACAATACTGGTATTAGTATTAGTCACGAAACACAATACTGGCAGTAATATTAGTTATGAAACACAATACTGGCAGTAGTGTTAGTCATGAAACACAATACTGGTATTAGTATTAGTCACGAAACACAATACTGGCAGTAGTATTAGTTATGAAACACAATACTGGCAGTAATATTAGTCATGAAACACAATGCTGGTATTAGTATTAGTCACGAAACACAATACTGGCAGTAATATTAGTTATGAAACACAATACTGGCAGTAGTGTTAGTCATGAAACACAATACTGGTATTAGTATTAGTCATTAAACACAATACTGGCAGTAGTATTAGTCATGAAACACAATACTGGCAGTAGTATTAGTCATGAAAGTGCCATATTTCATTAGTATAAATTGAAAATTGTGGCTATATTTTGTCTGGAGAAGAAAAAAAAAAACGGGTTGATAGCTTTTAAATCATTCCAATTTTATTGGATGACTGAATCAACTTGAATTCTCGCAAAGTGTTCATTTGATTTCATCATAGATTTAAAAGTGCCCTTACAGGACTAAAAATTCTACTTGTTTTTTTGCTATTTTATAATAAGGTAACACTGACTTAGAAGTGGTGTCCAGTGAAGTCCTGACTACCTGAACAGGCAGCCAAGACTTCGCTTGAAGAAACTACCAAGGTACTGTAACTTCAATCAACAAAAGCACCAAAGGCCTGTATGTAGGCATGAGAGACCTCCTGCCTTGAGAGACGGCTGTGACCTTGTACAATTTGGTTGTTTAGTTCTGTAATGGACCTGTCATAATACACCACCTGTTTTGAGAGACCCCTTTTGCCCATACATGTAAATGTAATGGACCTGTCATGAGAGACCACCTGTTTTGAGAGACCCCTTTTGCCTATACATGTAAATGTATTGGACCTGTCATGAGAGACCACCTGTTTTGAGAGACCACTTTTGCCTGAACATGTAAGACAAAAACTCACCAAAATTGGAACTAGGCCTTTAAGAGTGAAATGAGAGTAAAAATATAAATATGTGATTTGTTTTTTACTACAGAATATGGACTGGTTGCACTCATGATGATGTAAAAGTCCTCTCAAATTCTATTCAAGTAGGAAATTTGTGAGAATCAAAACCAATTCTCACAAACTGGGATGAATGTTAAGGTCTGATCTGCCTTCCAGTTTGGAGAAATTAGTTACTTCGATAGATCTTAAAATTTTCAGTTGAGCCCCTGAATGTTTTTTGTCAGTCAGTGCTCACTCATAATAGTCAACATTCAAATGATATATTAAATATTTGTAAATAAATGTTGTCATTCTTTTTTCAAGTATTAACTCTAATTCTGTTGTAGTGGTCAATCCACCAGAACTACAGATGATGAAATATATAGCTGACAATGCAAACGCAACACCAACTTCACAACGAGAGGGACAAGAAAAAGAAAAGAGAGATGAGAGACCTCCTATTACTGTCACCATGAAGTGAGTAAATACAGAAAGTCAAGTTATTATAGACCACAGGTGTATCATCTTATACAGTGACATCCTGATCTAGTTTCGTATCATTAACTCCCCATGTGTAACCTTTCAATTGAACTTTTAGGGGGTAGGAGATCATGCAGAGTAAACTAATAATCAGGCATGTCGCCTTGAGACATGCAATTTCTCTCGCCCTTTATGACCCACTTCATTTGAAAGTAAGAAGAGCAGTAAATTGCTTTGTAGAAAATATCTGACAAACTGTGTGATTCTAAAATCCAGGTATACAGAATAAATCTGTTGGAAACATACCAAGACACTTTTAACCCTTAACTGGAAGAGTGCTAGAAGCCCATATTTGGGCTTTATTCTGAAGTGCACATAAAGGCTTCAAATTCAGTGGTTGTACTTCATATTGTCTTTGAGGTGATATTATTTAGTCTGTTAAGATTTGCCTTGTTACAATTTATAGGAGAGTGCCCACAGGCACGGCTCACATGGCCCACAGGCACTCTCCTATAAATTGTAACAAGGCAAAGAAATGTGAAAAAACTTTTGTGGCCAAAAATAATTTAGCTCTCTACCAGTTACGGATGTGGGCATGTTTTTCTGCACTTTCTATTACACTATATCTTGTGACTTAACAATGACTCCTAGAGAGTGTCAAGACATGAGTAGAAAACATTGCCAAAGTAATGATATGGTATGATGATGACCATTCTTTCCACAAACAATCACTTTTGGCCATCTTAAAGATAGCGTGAAAGTAATAACAGTTTCTATTGACACCACTGCAAAAACAAATGGTGTACTTAATTAAGTTTCAGGTGTGTATAAACAGACATTATGGAATGGTACACAACGGGGAGGTGTCATTGCCAGATTGGCTGTCTACCTGACACCCTACGAAGTCATAATAATGAAACATTCTAGAAGACTATGACAGTTAATCAGGATATGTGTTAATGAGTATTATGTTTATAAGGAATTTTGCGATATGGACAAGTAATTTTGTACTCTCATATTGAAAAATATAAATAAGTATTAAGTTTCTTATCAACCTACCTTACAATTGTTTACTACAGTCTTGCACTACAGTGGAAGACCCAAACTCGGTAAATATACTCTCTATATTGATCTTTCCCAAGAAAAAATAAGCCAAAACTGGGTCGAGCACCATTGGCGCACACCCAGTAGAGGGTGCTCTTCTCTTAGTACAAATCCACGACTTATGGAACCAGTGCACAGGCAGTAATTAATGAATCATTTTTTTCTCGTCCGACCATGTTGCAGGCCGTCCATTTTGCATTGAGAAACAGAGATAATTCATCTCGTTGATAATGGTTACCTGTGACTGAAATTATGGATCTGAGGATCATATACTGACAGGACTGTGTTTTATATATTCTCGTTATTATTTTCGACCACATTTTCATTGTATTTTATATATTTTCTGAGTTCGCGCGTGACTCGTACCGTGCGGTTCAGAACATAAAATTTTTCGGTTGATAAATTTTATTATTCTTATTGGAGTTAGGTGTCAATGGGGGGGGGGGGGGGGGGGGGGGGGGGGGGGGGCTGTATGGACAGTATTTTTCCTCCTGTTGAGGGCAGAATTTCTGTTTTTTGGGTCCCAATCGGCCGTTTGGGTTCAGTTGTGTTCCTGCCAGTCCTTTTTCTGCCACCTTTCTCTCGTAGTTGGGGGTGTTCGTCTACTTTCTACATCTGTTGAGTTCACCTTTTTCTTCTACTGCTCTCACCTCTGTTATGTCCGGTTCTGTTCCTTTAGGGCAATGCCTTTGGCCCAAGCTTGTGGTGCATTCTCGTGGCTGTTCCTCCTGCACCAGTGGGGGGGGGGGGGGGGAATGCTGTCGTTTGGGGCCTCCCGACACGATCACGTCTGGTGAGTTATACCCCCTCCATGGGGGATCCTGCAGGAGCTGTTGAGTCTGGTGAAGAGATGCCTTGTTCCTCTCCAGTCAACACAGGAGCTGTTGAGTTGTCTGGTGAAGAGATGCCTTGTTCCTCTCCAGTCAACACAGGAGCTGTTGAGTTGTCTGGTGAAGAGATGCCTTGTTCCTCTCCAGTCAACACAGGAGCTGTTGAGTTGTCTGGTGAAGAGATGCCTTGTTCCTCTCCAGTCAACACAGGAGCTGTTGAGTTGTCTGGTGAAGAGATGCCTTGTTCCTCTCCAGTCAACATCTGAGGCTGTTAGTTTGAACATATTTTATTTGCAAAAATAGCTGTTACTAGGGTTGTGACTCCTCCATTGGAGGCCGAGCTCGGTTGCTTTCTCCCCTTTTCCACCAGTTTCAACAGCTCCCGTCATATCTGCTGCTACTGCTGTTCCGTCTGCAACATTATCGGTCACCATTTCAGCCGGCCTCGGCTTATCCCTGAAGGGGTCTGCAGTAATGTCTGGTAGTGTGGATGTGGGGTATCGGCCTCAGTCTTCCCTGACTTCAACTTGGCGAAGTTGGAAGGGTCTGCCGACCGAACCCTCTGCTGTCGCCTCTCAGCCGTCGAGCACAGCAGTTTTTTCATTGGATTCAGATGTTCATGGTGGGGCCACTATGAACTCTGTGGCATTTCCGTCTACGCACTCTGGTCACATGGCCAGTTTTGCGGGACCAATGCCTTTTGTGCAGCCTGGACCTTCTGTCCCTCCGAGGTCCGCCGCAACTCTCCTGAGTTCCTGCTCTGTAGATCCTCGGGGCTGTGTGTCTTCCGACTCAGAGGATGAGTCTGACATACCTGACATCGAGAGCCAAGAGTCTTCTGACTTGGGGGCAGCTCTTGACTTTGTGTTTGGTTCCTTCCAGATCTCAAACCGTCAAACCAGCCGACAGTATCAGCCCGGCCATGATCATCGGTCGCGCGCCTACAGCCTGTGGAACAGCCTGCTTCTGGGCGCCTTCAACCATGCCAGTCAGTACAGGTGGTTGAAGTGTTTACAGCTTTGGACTCTAAGCTGAGTTCCAAGGCTATGAAGACTTCGTTCTTCACCAGGGTTGACACTTTTTTGCCTCCAGTTCGTTATCGTTCCTACGATTCCGCCAATCTGTCAGTCTGCCAGACTTTGACAGTCTTGGATCAGGACTCCAACTCCCTCCGGCTTTCCAAGCCCAAGTCGGCCATCATCCCTATGGCGACTGGAATCTGTATTGGGCTTATCGAGAGAGATGCTGGGCATGCTTTCTCTTTCAGATCACGTCGTCTCTGCTTTAGCTGCTTATCTGCCTCCAGATAAGTTTGACGATGTACAGATTCCTTTGCGTGTGCTGTCAAAGGCCTGTAACATGGCTAACTTGGAATTAGTTCGCAGGGATGCTATGCTGGACACAAGCCGTTCCCTTCTTGAGGGGCATTGCGCTGCTCTTCGATCTGCTTCTTTGGTGGGTCTGCAGTTGTTCCATGGTTCCGTGATGACGGTCCGAGATGACGTCCTACGTCATTTCAAGATAAGTTGCTGCTTCGTCAGCTTGATCAGCCTTCTGGTGGAGGCAGGGGCTGTCCAAAATCTAACAAGCACCCTTCTGCTTCTGCTGCAAAGCAAAGGGCTGATCCTCCTGCTGCTCCTTCTACTTCTTACTCACGGGGTACGGGTAAGGATCTGCAGGCTAGAGGGAAGACTCAGGATTCTTCATATAGTAGAGGAGGTGGTTTCTTTTCTCGAGAGTCTCGCCGGGGCTCGAAATGAAGGTCCTCACCTCGATTCGTCCCAGGTTGGAGGAAGGATATCAAAATTTGCAGACCATTGGGCCACCATCACATCTGATCCTTCGGAGTTAGGTGTTGTTCGGTACTGGCTGCGAATATCCTTCTGAAAGCACCCCACTCTGTTGAGAGTGCCTCTTCCAACTCCAGTTCCTTAAGACGTATCACGTTGGGAACTTTTGACCATGGAGATAGACAATCTCCTGGCAAAGGGGGCAATTGAGGTCATTAAGAACATTCAGTCAGTGGGATTTTATTCCCGCGTGTTCTTGGTGCCGAAGAAGGACAGCCGACTCCGAACGGTTATCAATTTGAGTATCCTGAACCAGTTTATCATTGCTTCCAAGTTCAGCATGGAGACTTTCAGGTCGGTTCACCGTTCCATTCACCAGGGAAATTTCGCTTCCAGCATCGACCTGCGAGAGGCTTACTTTCTCGTTTTGATTCATCGCACATCGCGAAAGGATCTCAGATTCGCTTTTCTGGCGCGAGTTTACCAGTTCAAGGCCATGCCTTTCGGCCTCAACCTGGCTCCTTGGGCCTTCACCTGACTGATGTCGCATGTGATAGCCTTCCATCGCACACAGTCCAGGGTGACTACTTCGTCATATCTAGACGATATCCTCCAGAGGCATTCCAATGCTGCCTTTTTGGAGTCAGATGTCGACACACTGTTGAGCCTGCTCACGTCGCTAGGGTCCAGAGTCAACGAGGAGAAGTCGGACCTGGTCCCTTCTCAGTCATTTTGTCATCTGGGGATGGACTTCCGTACTCCGTTCAATACGGTGGCTGTTCCCCGGGCAAGGGCTGTGATTCTCTCAGCTTTTGCCCTGACTCTGTCCCAGTCCACGTCCACGACAGCTCGGAGTATTCTCCTACTGCTCGGTCTCTGTGGTTTGGTGACGGATCTCATTCCTCTAGGTCGGCTGCATGTCAGACCTCTCCAACACTTTCTGCTCAGTCGTTGGAGGCCGAATGTCGATCCTCTGGACCTGGTGCTTCAGTTACCAGAGTCTCTTCATCGTCACTTTCTCCTCTGGACGGATGTTCAGTGGATTACGCAGGGGGTTCTATTGGACTTGTCCACATCTGATCGTGTTCTGACAGCAGATGCCAGCGATCTCGGATGGGGTGCAACATTGGGTCCTCTAGGTCTTTCCCTTCAAGGGGCATGGGACCAGGATCAAGCAGCTCTTCACATCAACCAGAAGGAGCTTCTTGCTCTTCTTCTGAGTTTCCGGCAGTGGATCCCTCACCTTTTGAATCCTTAGGTCCTTCTGTTGTCCGACAATTCAACAGTAGTTGCTTACGGTAATCGGAAAAAAAGTAACAGGAAAAAAAGTAACAGGAAAAAAAGTAACAGATTTGGGTAGGAAAAAAGAAACAGGAAAAAAAGTAACACTTTCTTATTTTTATAAGGTAAAAAAGTAACAGGAAAAAAAGTAACAGATTTAGGTAGGAAAAAAAAAACCAGGAAAAAGAGTCACACTTTCTTATTTTTATTTCATAAAAGTGATAGATTACTTAATTATGATTTAGTTATATTATTGAAACTAGTTAGATTATTACATATCAGTATAAGTACTACATAGTACATAGTTATAAAATAATTTAACAAACTTAATTATGATTTAGTTAGATTATTACATATCACACCTTGAAACTAGTTGGATTATTACATATCAGTATAAGTACTACATAGTACATAGTTATAAAATAATTTAACAAACTTAATTATGATTTAGTTAGATTATTACATATCACACCTTGTGTAATCTAATATTCTGGCCAATGCCAGTAAGAAAAGCTGAACTAGTAAGTGAACCTTGGGAATATAAACCACACAGATTTTTCAGTTTTCTATTCAGGGATTCAGCTGACTTCTGTTTGCGGATAACAGGCAGCAAACCAACTGACACCTGTTGAATAATTGTATTGGTCAGAGCTTGCTCTTTTTGAAACCATTGGATAGTTTTCCAGACTGATGGGTGCTGGTGGCCAACAAGATTGTAGAACTTGTTGTTCCAGCCTTCACATGCATTATTTGTACGAGATTCGCCATCCAGCATAGCACTATTAACATTCCATGTAGCTGGAGGATAGGCTGGAGGAGTTAATCTAAGTCGTAATGGTGCAAACACATCTGAAGGTGCGGCGCGAGGTTGCCTGTATCTACCAGTGACATAATTTTCATCAAAATACCTCAACAGTTCCTCGGCTTCTTCTGGA
The DNA here is from genome assembly GCA_031216915.1 of Pictodentalium vernedei. Taxonomy (NCBI): domain Eukaryota; kingdom Metazoa; phylum Mollusca; class Scaphopoda; order Dentaliida; family Dentaliidae; genus Pictodentalium; species Pictodentalium vernedei. Next base: position 458,432,406 of record CM062289.1, on the reverse strand, counting down.
ACAATGTCTTTGAGGTGATTCATACCATCACGCACATCTGAAACTGGCAAGAATGCAAGTGCATCCAGTTTCCCACAAAACAGTCTGAAGTCTGCATCATCCCGATACAACTGCACTAAACCTAAACTCTGCACTCTGCGCCAAGTGCTTTGTGTCAGATGGCAGAAACAACCTCTACTCTGTACATGTCTACCAAACACAGCATTCACAGCTCGTAACACACCATCTTCAAAATCAGTCACAACAGTATTTACGTTCAAGTCAATATTTAGCTCAGTTAGTTTATCTACAATAGCTTGAAACAGAGTCTCATAGGAAGTACATGTCTTCCTCTGTAATATAGCGTATACACAAGATAAAAAACTGTCATGAAACTTAACCCTAACAACATAAATTTGCTGAACTAGTGGAGGAGCCATTGCAAAATTACCGTCCATAAATAAAGTACTTGCACTGCCAAGATAATTGAGTCCACTATTTGTTGCAAATGCAACCACACGCTCACTTGCATCAGGTCCATTATCAAAGAAAAGGAATTGTTCAGAGTCTGATATTTTCTGAAACTCTTCTGGAATGGTCAGCTCAGACAGACTTTTGGGGACAGGAGGACTTCTTCTGTGGTATCTCAGACTCCGTTTGGCATTATCTAAGTCTGGCAGCATCAACTTGACTTCACTTTCAGCATTTGAAACAGCTGTTGCGAGGATCTGTGATGGCTTATCTAAGGAAGAAGCTGCTTGTTTTCGCATTTCATTTCTCAATTTGGTATATGCGATACTGACATTTTCTGGAGGATGGTTGTGTTGTCTAACTATTTCTGGGTTGTTGAAATCTGTAGTAGTACAGAGACTTGCACGGCAGTCTGATTTAGCACGTTTAGTGCATTTCCACCAGACCTTGTTCTTCCTTCTTACAGATACAGTGTACATGAAACCTTCATGACAAAGTTTTTTGCCCCTCTTATTACTCTCAATGACTTCCATGATGACTCAAGAACATTTAATGACTAATTCAAACTGCTGTCCAATATATAGTTTGCTGTGTGTTTATTTTTTCAAGAACATTGTTGTACATCAAAGAAGAGAATTCATGAAAGTAGCCACACTTGCTTGTGTTTATTTTTTCAAGAACATTGTTGTACATCAAAGAAGAGAATACTTGAAAGTAACCACACTTGCTGTGTGTTTATTACAATGTGTGTTCATTTGTTTCAAGAACATTGTTGTACATCAAAGAAAGCATGATGGATATCCTTGTAACAACATTGTCATAGCACACATGATCTCCAATTGCAAAATAATTAAAAAAATAAAAAATAAAATTATTATTATAATTATTATAATGAAAAATGAAATAATGAAAAAACACTGTTACTTTTTTTCCTGTTGTATTTTTATAATTGTTACTTTTTTTCCTGTTTCTTTTTTTCCGTTTCTTTTTTTCCTGTTACTTTTTTTCCTGTTACTTTTTTGCCTACATTCGTTGCTTACATTCGGAACCAGGGTGACACACACTCAGTTCCCATGTACAAATTGGTTCGGGATCTTCGACTGCTCGCTCAGGATGTCAATGCCGGGGTTGTGGTTCATCACATTCCCGGTCGTCTGAATGTCCTAGCCGACTCCCTATCCCGACAGGACAGGGTCATTTCCAACGAGTGGATGCTCCACAGGGTGGTGTTCCAGTCGCTTTGCGATCTCTGGGGTCATCCCACATCGATCTCTTTGCAACTCGTTGGAACCATCAGGTGGACACTTTCGTGTCCCCGTGTCCAGATCCTTTGGCTTTCGCCATGGATGCTCTGTCACTCAATTGGAATGGTCTTGTCAGCTACGCCTTCCCGCCGGTTCCGATTCTGCCTCAGGTTCTAGCCAAGTTACGAACATGCAGTTGTTGAATCATTCTGATTGCTCCCCTGTCGCCCCAGCAGGTGTGGATCAATCAGTTCCGCTCTCTGTTGGCAGCAGTTCTGGCATGTCTCCCTCTACATCACGACCTTCTTTGCCAAGGTCACCCGAGGAGGTTTCACGTCGACCCGACTTCATTGTGCCTTCACGCATTTTTTTTGTCAGGTCCTGTCTCCTCTGTGGAGGTTTTTTCGGGACGAGCAGTGGAGTGCATTTCTTCTTTGAGGAGGCACTCCACTGGTTTAGCTTATGCGGCAAAGTGGAAGGTCTTCTGTCGATGGTGTGCCGATCACTCTGTTGATTATGCCAATCCTTCGATTTCACAGATTGCGAAGTTTCTGGTATATCTGTTTGATTCTCGGGGTCTCCAGCTTGTTACCATCAAAGGGTACAGGTCCATGCTTTCGGAGACCTTTTCGTATGTGGGAAAGCATCGAATCGGCACAAATTCATACCTCTCCAAGCTTATTTGGCGCTTTTCTTTGAAAAGGCCTAGGATTTTGCAGTTTACTTCAAAATGGAATCTTTCTTGGGTGCTGCTTTGGTTGGGGGGGGGGGGGGGGCATTCGAACCTTTATCCCATGTGGATATTCATTTTCTCACATACAAGATGGCTTTTCTGATGGCTTCTGCCTCAGCCAGACAGGTTAGCGAGCTTTGCACCTTCTCGGTTGATCCAGCCTTTTTCAGGAGCTCTGCCAACAGACTTTTACCACTGATTGCGCCTTTCTGGCCAAGAATCAGATACCAGAAACAACTCCACCTCCTATCTGTATCAGGGCTCTTCCTTCGGCTGAGGGTAATCACTCTTTGCTCTGTCCGGTTCGTGCACTTTGCATTTATCTCAACCGGACGCAGTTCATTAGGAAAGGCAGGAATCGATTCTTTCTGTCTCTTATTCCTGGTTGACAGAAGATTTCTCCTCAATCCATTTCTTGATGGATTTGTCTTGCTATTCATGCGGCTTATGCTCGTCTAGTGACTGATGATGTATTACCAATCGTATTTCTGCCCATGAGGTGCGTGCTTTGTCTACCTCCTGGGCTTATGCTAACTTTGTCAAGTTGTCAGATGTTATGCAGGCAGCCTACTGGGGAAATGCTTCTACTTTCTTCACCAATGTGCCAAGAGATAGATAAGCTCATGGCGTGGCTACCTTACATTTATATCCTTTTACATGATCTCGATCCAATCACGTCTCCATAAATCAGTTGCTGGGTCTTTCAAACCTTACCCAGAATGTTGGCTATGTAGCTGTTGTCTTTTGTTGCTGTACTAACCCAGAATGTCGGCTATATAGCTGTTGTCTTGTATTGTTGCTGTACTAAGCCAGAATGTCGGTTATGTTGCTGTTGTCTTGTATTGTTGTTGTACTAACCCAGAATGTTGGCTATGTAGCTGTTGTCTTGTATTGTTGCTGTACTAACCCAGAATGTCGGCTATGTAGCTGTTGTCTTGTATTGTTCCTGTACTAACCCAGAATGTCGGCTATGCAGCTGTTGTCGTGTATTGTTGCTGTACTAACCCAGAATGTCTGCTATGTAGCTGTTGTCTTGTATTGTTGCTGTACTAACTCAGAATGTCGGCTATGTTGCTGTTGTCATGTATTGTTGTTGTACTAACCCAGAATGTCGGCTATGTAGCTGTTGTCATGTATTGTTGCTGTACTAACCCAGAATGTCGGCTATGTAGCTGATGTCTTGTATTGTTGCTGTACTAACCCAGAATGTCGGCTATGTAGCTGTTGAATTGTATTGTTGCTGTACTAACCCAGAATGTCAGCTATGTAGCTGTTGTCTTGTATTGTTGCTGTACTAACCCAGAATGTCAGCTATGTAGCTGTTGTCTTGTATTGTTGCTGTACTAACCCAGAATGTCAGCTATGTAGCTGTTGTCTTGTATTGTTGCTGTACTAACCCAGAATGTCGGCTATGTAGCTGTTGTCATGTATTGTTGCTGTACTAACCCAGAATGTCGGCTATGTTGCTGTTGTCTTGTATTGTTGCTGTACTAACCCAGAATGTCGGCTATGTTGCTGTTGTCATGTATTGTTGCTGTACTAACCCAGAATGTCAGCTATGTAGCTGTTGTCTTGTATTGTTGCTGTACTAACCCAGAATGTTGGCTATGTAGCTGATGTCTTGTATTGTTGCTGTACTAACCCAGAATGTCGGCTATGTAGCTGTTGTCTTGTATTGTTGCTGTACTAACCCAGAATGTCGGCTATGTTGCTGATGTCTTGTATTGTTGCTGTATATATTTTACTCATATCTTTTCTTTTTTTCATACATGTTTGTTTTGCTTCTTCCTGTTTCTCGTCTTTCACTCTGACTCCGAGTCTTTGACCGTTGTCAAACATCTTACACTTCGCAGTTTCTCCCGTGGTGACCTTTGTTCTGGTACATGCGACAGTCACTGCATACTTGCACAGAAACGTTACCTCATTTTGAAAATCTTATTTTTATTGCCTTACCATGGATGACATAAACATATATAGAATGCGGGTAGGTCTGTTCTTTGTGCGTGCGTGTGGGAGAGTACACAGGAAGAATCAACTGGAAGGTTACGGTACTGTGTCTTATTAATAAACCTTGTATTGCTATACAAGATGAAGGTTCCGCTCCAAAGTTTCCAGGCATTTCCAAAAATGCCATACACTCTCTTTAAATGCAAATATTCTGTAACTTAGTTATCTAACCCATAACATGTATTACATTTCCCAAATCCACAAAAAACATATAACACTATCTGACTAAGTAGAAATAAACAATCTGAATGTGGGTGGAATAATTTATTGTCAAAGGCAAGACTTCAACCTGAAAAATTGCATGAAAAAATGCCGAAACCAGTCATTTTCAGCCACCCAGCAGCAGCCTCGAAAGCAGAATTTTCCCACCAATGCCACCTACCTACCCTAGGGGCAGAGCATCACCTGTTTCTAAAATGCAAAAAATATTTATATGTTTCCGTTTCATTTTTTAGTTACCTGTCTGGTAACAAACCCGTGTAAAAATTACATTTTAAAAAATAGCCAATTTCTCGAAGCCACTGTTTCCCATAATTCATCTGGTAATTTACCCCTATGTATCAGACTCCAACTTTGGGACCAAAACTTCAAATTCTTTTGTCCAACAAAAAGCCTAATGTAATCATACATCTGATATTAAAAATATATCTCTATTTTACATGTCCTTAGTTTCAACATATGCCCTATGTTTAGAATTTCACCCCTGTGCAATAGTGCGAAACTGTAGAGCGGAACCTAAAGGAGTCACTCCAATGTTGGCTTTGATGCACTTAGTGGGAACCTGAGAGGACCCAAGGAAATCTGTATTTATCAGAGAGGGCCTTTCTTACACAAAGCCAGATATAGTCCAACTCTTAACAGTGACATCCTCAGTTTATAAAAAACTCTTCACGTTGTTAATCCTAGTAACCGTTTCTGCCATTCTCCCTTTCTGTTGATATACCTTTCGGGTGATGTTGAATTAAATAGTATTCTAAATAGTACAACTCCATCAAGCTGCGATTCATCATTAAACGGGTTTAAAATCTGCCAAATTAACATTCAAAGTTTAAAACCAAAAATCGATATTCTCCAATGTGAAATGATGAACCACGACATTTGTGCATTTATTGAAACATGGCTAAGCTTTGCTGATAGCAACTTTGATATCAGTCTTGATGGTTTTGATGAGGTACAGTAGAATCCTCTTAATTGAATATCCATTTTGCCAGTGAAAATTATTCAATTAACAGGAGAATACAATTAACAGGGATTTTGTCAGTTTCCTGTGTTCTGGAGGTAAACTGAGCATTTATTCTATTATATCTTGTTTGACAGAGCTCTGTCAAACAAGATATAATAGAATAAATGCCTGTATTGGATGAAGTGAGGCCAAAAAGGTTGATAAATAAGGGGAATTTGGTGCGTGTCACGGTAATATTTTTATACTGTACCAATGACCCAGACTTAGCTGGTGCTAACTCTAACAAAACCAGGGCCAAACACAAATTTTGCCCCCCAATCCCCAAAATTTGCATCCAAAACAAAAAGAAATCATGTCCTAAAGGACCTCCATACTACGCCTCTACTGCGCATGCGCAGTGACGCAGTCGTCCCGAAATTGGCGCCAATTATCATTCTCTGTTTGGCCCTTCATCAGTCAACATCTCACTGATCTTTGTGCTTGTAAATCTCAGTTTAAAGGATGCCAGACACGTAATTTTTGGAGAAAATGTGATTCTAAGGAGGATAGAAGGAGGAGAGGAAAAAGAAGTGGCAAAAAATAATCAGGGCTGTACTTAAAATTTTTTGATGAAATTATGTTAAGTTGCCTATTTTCGAGGCATGGGCCTCTTGTTGTCATTCTTGCTAATTGTTGCACTGCTTATTCAGTGTTTCCTCTCCCCTAGCCTTCTAAAGTCCCCCCTTGCAATTCTCCCATGCTTTTGGCATATTTTTGAGAAATTTCATTTCTAAAATTTCCTGGGAGAGTTGCTTGGTTACAGAATGTTTTCTGTTATTTTCCCCATAGTTACGTTTTCACCCATGGGTGTATAACGTTTGTGTTCTGCATCTTCCATCTGATGTTCTACAGATTCTCCCCTGGGAGTCTCTGTTTTGCATCAGATAGAGTGTAATTGATGACTGATTCCGGGCCAGTTTTTTCAGTGCCTGGAGTCATGTTTTCTAGTGTGTTTACACTGTTTGTTTTCATTGGCAACAGCCTTTTTTGAGGGGGGCTGTTTGCCTTTGTGGTAGTTTATCTCATTATAAGATACATTTATATTATCCGAAAGTGTCTCATTAATTATTTTATATAAATTTAAAATTTTTGACCACACTTTGCCATCGATCCATCGGGGCTCAACGTTACTTTTCAGCAACTTGGGCTTCTCTGAAAAAATATTTTTTCAAAATTATTTTGTTTTGCAATTGTTTTTTCATTTATTAATGGATCATGTTATTATGTATCTTTGTGTCAGGGGTTTTTGCGAGTAACTAGGACTTATTGTTGTTCTTTCACAATGAAGGGACGTTGTTCAAATTGTAATAGGAAGAAATCTTCCTCTGACTTTCATGATCATTGTATTAATTGTAGTCAGTGTTCTCGCATTAATCCCTGTCCTATATGTGAACATTGGGATGAGAAACATTGGAAACGTGTGTCACGATATGTTGTTTCTGGAGAAAGAGCTATGCCGGCTCTTTCTCCGCAAGGTCACTCTACTCTCTCAGTTTCTATTTCAGAGGAACCAGAACAGGGTGATGTTTCCATGTTATCTTCTTCAAGTGTGCGTCCGTCGTCACAAATGAATTCAGAGCTAGTGGCAAAAGTGCTCATGGAGATTAGACAAATGTCGTCCGCTAGCTCGCCCGGTGTAGCGTCCATTCACCGAATGGTTCGGCAGCCGGGTTCGTCCGATGCGGTCCAAGAGGAAATTTTGGGTGATGCGAGCACTATAAACATAATAGATGCACACCCAGTGACGGCGGATAGTAAGCGAGAACGGAGGAAGTTTTTTAGTCCGGTTCCTAGCTCGTCCAGGTCCAGCCGGGCCGCGAGCGAGAGAGGTCCCTCTCTCGTACAACAACATCTGGGACCAGATGTTGTGGTACAAAATGTGTCTTTAGCGGAGCACACGTCCGTCGCTCGGGACGCTCCGTTGTATAAGCAGTCCGCAGAGACTGTTAAGGCTTCCTCTTCTCGTCAGCGCACACGACCGCACCTTGGCTGCGTGACCGCCGATATATTACCAGCTTCGCCGATGAAGGATTCTTCGGCGACCAGGTCACACCATCCGGCAGCCAGGGATTCGAGACCAATGGACTCTGGACGTTCGCATAGGAAAAGTATGCGGGAGCCATCTGATGCGGAGCTGCCCTCGGCGAAGCAGCGAAAGACTACGCCTCCGCAGGTCTCAACGCCGGACATTCTTGTGCAGATAGCACAGCTTATCGCCGCATCCCAGCAGCCGACAGAAACGGTGTCGGATCGAGAATTATCCGACGGCGCTGGGTCGGTACGCTCCGCCGAAGCATCGGGGGCGGACGACCGGGAACATCGTGAGGTCCGACCGGATGGTGAAAGGGATACGGATGACTTGGAGCTATCCCTTTCGGAACAACATAAAGCTGCCGTGGACTTCATCCGGCACTTTCTCCCTCAAGTTGTTCCGTCGGGCCAGACTGCTGCGCTTCCGGACAAGAGAATTATAGCGTCATTGGACTCTGAATTTTTTGAGCGGTTCAGGGACATCGCTCCCGAGTTTCCGTCGCAGTCCAATAATGTTGCTAGAACATTTGAATTATTGAACGACGCTATATTTAAACTTGCTTCCAGGACGGGGAAAGCAGGTTTCTTGTCCGCTAATACTCTCAACCTGCCTTTCATTAATACAAGGAATAAATTCGATACGGCAGGACAGGGTATACCGAGAGTTCCTCTGCGTATGGACGACGAGGCGGAAGACTTAGAGCTATCATTACCGTCGTCAGCTTCTATTCCAACCGTGGGTTGGAAACAGCTATTGCGTCTAACAGAGCCAATTTAGATGCCTTATCTTACGCAGATCACCTTACTAAGGCGTTATCACTGCGCCTTCAAGGGGAAGAGTTTCAGGATATACAATCCTCTTTAAGACTTCTTTCAAGGGCAGTAGCTTATTCCACGTGTAACTCCGCCCTTTCAGTGGCAAATCTGGAGTTGGTTAGACGTGACGCAGCCCTAGCTACATCCACACTAGTGGATTCTAAGGTGAAGAACTCTCTTAGAGTCGCTTCGGTCTCAGGAGAACTTCTCTTTGACGGCAAGCTTTCCGCTATTTATGATAAAATTAAAAAGAAAGCTAATGATTCTCTGTTGTTCAGATCAGCTCCTAAGAAGTCGGATACAGCAGACACGAATAAGACAGGCACTTCTGGGTCTAATGCGCCCAAGAGAGGTTCCTATAGAGGTTCCGGTGCGTCCTCTTGGTCTTATTCGAGAGACCGTCAGGATAGCGACTCTCGTTCGGGACGTCCTTCTGGCCGGGACAATCGGTCGGACGCCCCGAGGTCGACGAGGCGAGGTGCGGGTCGTGGAAGACGTGGTTTCTCCTACCGCAGGCCTCGCAGGTCCAGGAGGTGATGGCTTAAACCTCTATCGCGTTCCGGTTGGCGGAAGGTTGTCGAGTTTTTCACAAGAGTGGGCGTCGATTACGGACGACCCTTGGGTGAGAGGAGTGACTTCGGAAGGTCTAAAGATATCCTTCAAACGAAAGCCTCCATTAACTCGAATTCCAAAGTGGACTCATCTTCCGTCAAATCCACAGAAAAGAGACACTCTGTTATCAGAGGTGCAGTCTCTTTTAATGAAGAACGCGGTAGAGGTCGTAGAAAACCAGGAATCTCTGGGATTCTACAGCCATCTGTTTCTGGTTCCGAAACCAGACGGCTCGTTCCGTCCAGTCATAGATTTGAGCTGGATAAACAAGCTGATCGTCGCTCCGAAGTTTTATATGGAGACGATTCGATCGGTCAGAGCGAGTATTCGGGTGAACGATTATGCAACGAGCATAGATCTCAAAGATGCGTACTTTCACGTCATGGTACATCCGACATTCCGAAAGTATCTACGCTTTGCAGTCCTGGGAGTGGTGTATCAATTCCGGGCGATGTGCTTCGGATTGAATCTAGCACCCTGGGCTTTCACTCGGGTAATGAACTCGGTAATGATCTACTTCCGAGCTCATTCGTCTGCGGTAACGTCGGCCTACCTGGACGATATTCTTCAGAGGTACGGCAACGAGTTAACGCTTCAGAACGATGTTCAGAATCTTCTTCTATTGCTCCGACGTCTCGGTTTTATAGTAAACGAGGAGAAGTCGGATCTGGTGCCGTCCAAGTCATTCACTCATCTGGGAATGAGCTTCGAGATGCAAAACAATCTCGTTCGTCTGCCGTTAACCAGAGCGAAATTAGTCAGTTGTTACGCTCGCTATTGTCTGCACGCAGACAAAGTCACGGCGAGAGAATTTATGAGACTGATAGGTCTGTGCGGAGCCGCCGCGGATCTCATTCCGATTGGGCGGCTACGCACACGTCCTCTTCAAATTTTCCTGACTCAGAATTGGAGTGTGAAAATTCATTCGCTCGATGTAGACGTTCTCTTGTCAGATCAAGTGAAACAAGAGATTCAGACTTGGGCAAACATTCAGTGGTTAACTCAAGGAGTTCCGCTGCAGTTGCCGGATCCGAGTTTTACCGTTATGACGGATGCCAGTCAAACAGGTTGGGGTGCATCATTAATCCCAACGGATTCGAGATGCCAGGGTCTTTGGGATCCGCAATTCCTGTGCAAGCACATAAACATCAAGGAAATGATGTCAATTTGGCTTGCGTTACGTCACTGGATGGACATTATTCACGATGCTCATGTCCAAATCCTATCCGACAATACGACAGTAGTGGCGTATATACGGAATCAGGGAGGCACTCATTCAGTTCCGTTGTTCAATCTAACGGAAAGAATCCTTGTGTTTGCGTTAGAACATCACGTTCTTCTTTCGGTCCGTCACATACCGGGTCGTCTGAATGTGCTAGCAGACTCCCTTTCACGAAAGGGTCGCTTGTTGCCGTCGGAGTGGACTCTCAACAAACAAGTATTCAATCAGATTTGCTACCAATGGGAACGGCCAATGATAGACTTATTTGCGACACATCTCAACAATCAGTTGCAGACGTATGTGTCTCCGTGTCCGGATCCAAGAGCATTTGCAGTAGACGCTCTGTCGATCCCTTGGGACGGAATGATAGGATATGCGTATCCTCCAGCGCCGTTAATTCAACAAGTATTGCTAAAGATAAAACAATCTCAATGCAAGATTCTGTTGGTAGCATCTCTGTCGCCACAGAGACCGTGGATAAATCTACTCAGGTGTCTGTTGTGGGACCTACCGCGGAAGCTTCCTCCACGAGAGGATCTTCTTTCGCAGGGGAAATCGCGCCAACTCCATCACAACCCGCAAGGTCTCAACCTTCACGTTTTTCCGTTGTGCGGTCCTTCTTGCATGGCAAGCACTTTACAGGACGAGCAGTGGACGCGATTTCGAACTGTAGGAGGACCTCCTCTTCGCTAAACTATGCGGCTAAGTGGAAGGTTTTTCGTCGTTGGTGTAGGGATCATTCTGTAGATATATTTGATCCCTCTATACCAGACATTGCAAACTTTCTAGTATACTTGTTTGACGAAATCAAACTGCAGCCTGTTACTATAAAGGGTTATAGATCTATGTTATCTGATACCTATGCACATCATGATAGTTTACAAATTGGATCTAATGTCTCTTTATCGAAGTTGGTTAGAAACTTTTCGATAAATAGACCCAGAACTCTTAGATTAATTCCTAAGTGGAATTTAGCTTGGGTTCTCCTTAAATTGAAGGAAAAGCCATTTGAACCTCTTGGAACAGTAGATTTCAAATTCTTATCTTATAAGACAGCTTTTCTCTTAGCTTTCTCTTCTGCCAGAAGAGTCAGTGAGCTTCATGCACTATCGGTGGATGATTCTCATTATCGTAGTGTTGGGAACACTATCACCTTCACTACTAATGTGGGTTTTTTAGCTAAGAATCAGGCTCCTAATAAATATCCGGAACCTATTGTTATTAAGGCTCTTCCGTCTTCAGACGGGCGTAGGCCTTTACTCTGTCCTGTTAGAGCACTACGTATCTATAAACAGAGATCTCAGTTTATCAGAAAGGGACGGAAACGTTTCTTTCTGTCTTTGATGCCTAATAGAAAGGACATTTCAGTCCATTCTATTGCTAGATGGATTCAGTTAACTATCCGTACTGCTTATGAAGATTTATCTTCTTCTCAGCAGTCTGTGCTTAAGATTTCTGCTCATGAAGTAAGAGCTCTTTCTACTTCCTGGGCTTATGCTAATAGTGTTGCTATTACAGATTTAATGAAGGCTGCTTATTGGTCTCAGCCATCCACATTTACGAATTTTTATCTCAGAAATATTGAGTCCATTTCTGGAGACCTGCATTGTTTAGGTCCGTTATCTGTTGCTCAGAATGTCGTCCACTAAACAGTTGCAACTATAGTTATGCAGGCTTTCTGTTCCGGCAGTGACTCCGTCCGGCTTCCCTCTTCGCTCTGGGCTATTTGACCCAGGGCAAGGGGAAGGGGGGGGGGGGGGCGGGTGTTCCCTTAGGTCACCTGCTTTATAGTGAAAAGCAAGGGAATGCCTCCTCCAAGTCAGTATTTCTGAGTCGCTTCCGGGATGGTTTTAAAGTGTAATATTAATGTTTAAATTCATTCATGTCTTATTTTTAAAGTGTAGCTCGGTGTGAAGCATTTGTATATGTCAAGTGTCAAACGGGCTTTAATATACAATACTCGGACACTTTTAAATGATTATAAAGAGTCTCAATTCTCTGGACTACTTTATTTATTGGCTTGCTTTAAAAATAATTAGTATAAGGGTTATACTGGATGTTAATAGAGAACATGAATGTTATTGTGCTCAATTATTAAGGGTAGTGTATCTTTCTAATTTAATATTAAATAAGAAAGATACATGTAAAGCCTAATACTCCTTTTCTCCTTAAGGGGTTACCTCTTTACTATATAGTTGAGCTTATTGGATTTTCCTCTATGTCCTAGGCCCTCCAGCCTGTTTACTATTCAGCTAAGTCTGGGTCATTGGTACAGTATAAAAATGTTAAAAAATTTATAGTAATTTATATATTTTTTATACTTACCAATGACCCAGACGGGGATGGCCCTCCCTGGAGTTGGGAACTCTTGCCTCCCCGCTGAGTACATAGCGCTGACCAGGCACTGCCAGTAAGAATGATAATTGGCGCCAATTTCGGGACGACTGCGTCACTGCGCATGCGCAGTAGAGGCGTAGTATGGAGGTCCTTTAGGACATGATTTCTTTTTGTTTTGGATGCAAATTTTGGGGATTGGGGGGCAAAATTTGTGTTTGGCCCTGGTTTTGTTAGAGTTAGCACCAGCTAAGTCTGGGTCATTGGTAAGTATAAAAAATATATAAATTACTATAAATTTTTTAACTTTTTCGACATATTACAAAAATTTATATACAATTAACAGGAGTTTAACCTACAACCCATATGCAATTAACAGATCAAATTTGTACTGAAGGTATGGTAAATGGTTTTGTGTTTGAAAATGATATTCAATTAACGGGGATATACAATTAAGAGATATCCAATTAAGTGGGCTTCACTGTACTACGTAAAGATTGAGAAACTAGGGGAGGGGGTATAGCTCTCTACTTACTAGACCAGATCGGATACTCCCTCTTGAATACCTGTGGGTTGAAGTATTCGCTGGCACTAAGTCGTTTCTGCTGGGGGTTTTCTGCCAACCTTCAAATAGTGATGCTGTAATCTGGGATGTTATATTTGCATCTATTGAGAGGGCCAAGGATTCTGGTGTTCTGTAATTACCAGTGATCTCAATGACAACTTACTCTCCCCCCAAAAGGTAAGTTCAAAGAGCTTGCCGAATACTTTAACCTGAGACAGTTGGTGTCCGAACCCACCTTCTTCACAGAAGCATCAGAAACTTTACTTGACGTAATCACTGTTAGTGATTAGAGTGATTTCCTGTGAAGTTGTCGATCCCTTCCTTCCTGATCTAATAAGGTATGATTGTCCAGTGTCAGTTGAAGTCGATTTCACTAAAAAAAAACATGGAAGTTTCAAATGCCAAATTTGGTTATACAATGAAGGTGACTTTGATGAGCTTAACAACGCACTTACCTGCTATCACTGGGATACCTTTTTTTCTAATCCTCACCTAGATAATCTGGTCGAAAACTTCAATTCCAAAAAAAAGTGTTAGAGTCAGAATCGATCTATATCCTAAATAAATTAATTATTGTTAGGAGAAAAGGACCTAAATGGATGAACAATGAAATTAGACTTTTAATACGTTGCAGGAAACGTCTTTACCAATAATCACCCCAAGGCCTGGGAAAGGTGTCGTGTAATAAGAAATGAAGTTGTTTCTGTAATAAGAAAATCCAAAATAAATTACTATAACAAGATCCAAGCTACCCTGGACAGTACTGTAACCAATTCTTCTAACTGGTGGAAGACACTCAAACTGCTCCTGGGAAATAACCAGATTGAAATTCCAAATTTACTACATTGCAACAAGATATTATCATTGAATGCAGACAAAGCCGAAGCGTTTAATGACTTCTTTTGTGGAATTTCATCTGTTAATGATACTCGCGCATGTCTTCCTTGTGCGTTATTCCCTGAATGCTCGATGTTTAGCAATATACAATTAAGTCCAAGGGATGTGCACGACTCTTTGATGTCTCTCAACATCTCAAAGGCATCGGAGCCTGATTGAATAAGCTCACAGCTACTGAAATATTGCCCTGCCTTGATCGAACCCTTCACCAAGTTATTTATTATTTTGTTTGGACAGTTGTACTTTCCTGCTCACTGGAAAAAAGCAAATGTTACCCCTGTCCTGAAAAAAGATCCACCTAACATATTGTCAAATTACCACCCAATATCCCTGATCAATTGCTTAGGAAAAGTTTTTGAAAGATGTATCTTCAAAAAAGTTTGGTATTTCACAGACAAAAACAAAATCTTAAGTCCTTGCCAGTCAGGAAAAGTGACTCAACAGTTCTACAACTTACCAACATCTATGATGCATTCAGCTACACACTTGATGAAGGCAAAGATGTATGGGTTGTATTTTGCGATGTCGGTAAAGCCTTTGACAAGGTCTGGTATAAAGGATTGATTTATAAATTGAATAAAATAGGTATTACAGGAGAGCTCCTTACTTTCTTCAAATCCTATCTCAATGACCGCCTACAAAGAGTAGTAATGAATTCTAATTCATCTTCATGGAAAAAAGTTGTTTCTGGTGTTCCATAGAGTTCCATTCTTGGTCCCCTGCTGTTCCTGATCTATATTAACAACATAACTGTGGGCCTAACAAGCAGCATACGCTTGTTTGCAGATCATACAACTTTTTACTTAGTTGTTGAAGATCTACACCAGGCCTGTTGTATTTTGAACAATGATTTAGCCACAATAGAAAAGTAGTCTCATTAATGATTACTAGAATTCAACCCTGGAAAAGCCGAAAGCATGATCATATCACGAAAGAGAGCCCCAGTTAATTACCCTCCACTTGTAATGACCAATATCCCCATTAAAGAAGTCAAAGAACATAAGCATTCAGGTGTAATCCTCAAAAATAAATTTCTTTTAGATCGTAAAACACTTGAGAAAATATATTTTGCTTTTGTGAGGCCCCTACTTGAATATGCGGATACAGTTTGGGACAACTGTAAAAAAAAATGACTCACAGAATCTTGAAAATATTCGAATTGCAGTTGCCCGAATTATTACTGGTGCCACACTGAGTGCCAGCAGAATCTTATTATATGAAGAAACTGGTCGGGAATCACTGCAGACAAGGCAATTGGTTGGATTGTTGTTCTTGACTATCACTGCAAATGGTAGAAAAGCACTTTTAGTTTTTGAAATTCGTTGCATTTCTCTACTATTTAAATATACGTGTCTACTTGAATACTATTGTCTCATTCTGACATTCTTATTCTTATGTTTCTGTCCTGAGTCAGCAGTCAAAACTTCTTAATAAACACAATGAAAGTTACTTTCCTTAGATAAACTATCGTTAAAACCAAATTTATCCAGATACCTCAATTGAAACAAAGTACGAAATGGAGGTGGTTCAGTAGCATGCAGTTATTAATACCCATTTAACCAAAAACTCTTTTCTGCCATTTCTTCCCATTTTCTTCTTATCTTCATTATTTAGCTAACAACATATACAATTATCTCTTATTTCCCTCTATACCAGACCTACTATCAAATCATAACTATAACTTGAAAGCGTAATTCATCATTATAGGGTTTGGACGGTAATCTTGATTGCATGTGTACCTGTCTTCTTGACTGTATTATGTTCAAGTGTTCTACTGGAGGAAACAACCTCGTATAAGCTTACAGCTTACTGTTGGATCTACACTTACTATAACTGATATAATTGTACAAATTTGAGAACTTGAAATAAATATTGTTTAAATTAAACTTCTAGTTTTAACTGTAAGTTGTAATTAGAGACATATTCTGGTGTCAATTCAAAACTATCTTACACTCAGATATTGGATATTTTTCACTTTTAACCCTTTACCCAACGCAGACGATATCAAAATTTATTATTTTAAATATAATTTTTTCAAATTTTTCAAAAAATTTCAACAACCATATCATGTGACCCCTCACCATATCATGTGACCCCTCACTGGAATGAGCTCAATGAGCTCGTTCCAACGAGGGGTCACATGATATGGTTTTGTTCAATTTTTTTGAAAAATAATATTTTTTCAACTACGGCATATTACGCGGGCAGATGTGGCCGATTCGTTGGGTAGTTACATAGTCTTAATTCTGAACAACAGGTCTGGCAAATACTGATAACATTCAATTTTTGTCCCCATCCAAAAAAAAAAAAATTTGGAGGGGACTATTAAAATAGCTGGTGTCTGTCCATCCATCCATGCATGCATCTGTCCATCCATCTATCTGTGCATCCATCCCACTTTGGTTTCACGATGATAACTTTAGGTATAGTTATCCAAATGAAATGAAGTTTGGTATGTCAACATAAAATACAGGTCATGTTCGAATGATGGTTTGGTGCGACAATTTTTGCCAGAGTTATGCTCCTTTTTGCAACTTCGAAAATTCTTTTTTTTGGGGGGGGGGGGGGTGGGGGGTGTGTTTCCTGATGATAACTAAATGAAATGAAATTTGGAATATATGTGTATCAGCATAAAATGCAGGAGATTTTTAAATCGGAGTGCAGTCTGACAATTTTTGCCAGAGTTATGTCCCTTTTTCGACTTAAGAAATTCTTTTTTTTTGTTTCCCGATGATAACTTTAGAGTTGGCCAAATTTTGTTTGTAGAAAAACAGCTTATGAAGGTGTATCAACATAAAATACCGGTCAAGTTCAAATTGGGGTTTGGCCCAACATTTTTTGCATGAGTTATGTCCCTTTTTTGACTTAAAAAAATTCATTTTTTTCAAATACCTCGAATTAGGCACTTTTTTTTGGTTGGGGATGTGGGGGGAACGTTTGGCCATGCAGTCTTTACTTAGTTGTTGAAGATCCACATCAGGCCTCTTGTATTTTGAACAATGATTTAGCCACAATAGAATAGTGGGCTCATTCATAATAAGTAGAATTCAACCCTATAAAGTCAAAAGCATATATCAACATAAAATACCGGTCAAGTTCAAATTGGGGTTTGGTCCAACATTTTTTGCATGAGTTATGTCCCTTTTTTTGACTTGGAAAAAATTCATTTTTTTCAAATACCTTGAATTGTGCACTTTTTAGCTCACCTGCCTTTCAGTCAGGAGAGCTTTAGTGATCACTCACCGTCCGTCGTCATCCATGAATTTGGTGTTTGCGTCTTCTCCTCCCAAACTGCTAAACCAATTTAATTGATATTTGAGATAATAGTTTGTTATGACATCACAATTTGATTTTGTTCAAATCAAGTTGCCTCGCCCCTTGGTAGGGCCATGCCCAAAAAGTGTGCTTAAATCTTAAAAAATCTTCTCATGAACCAGCAGTAGCAGAGACTTGATATTTGGTGTGCAGCTTCAATTTGAGGTGTAGTCTCAGATTTGTTCAAGAGAAGTTTGTGGGGCTCTATTTGCCGTCGTTATGGGAGGGGCAATAATTTTTGCACCTCCCAAAATTTCTATTTTTCCAAACCGAGAGGCAGATTTGAACCAAATTTGATATGAGGGCTTATTGGGTCATAAGTACTTAATTTATGTCCAAATTTTTTTTCCCGTCACCCCATGGGAACCACAGGAGCTAAAAATAGAAAAAAATTGAAACGCCCATATCTCCAAAACTACACAGCACTGAGAATTCTTATTTGGTGTGAAGCTTCCTTAGGGCCAACAAAATGGAATGGTCAAAAAAAGTTGCTATCGGTTTTATCATGGGGTACTTTTCTGGGACTTTGAAAAAGTGCTGAGTCAGCATTTTTTAACACTGTGGGTAATGGGAAAAACATTTAAGACTACTTTTCTCCCAAACCACTGCTCCAAAAGCTTTCAGATTTCACATATAACATCTTTGGAAGTTGTTTGTTTCAAATGTTTGTTGAAATCAATTCCCTGGGTCCATATTTGGACTCTCTATGGGAGCCCAAATGTTTAAATTAGTGCAGTATGAGGAATATTCTTTAAAAATCTTCTTCTTCAGATCTACCAATAAGAATCTTTTGATATTTGGTATGCAGCATCCTTAGGGGGTGAGATTCAAGTTTGTTCAAGCCAAGTCAGTGGGTTCATATTTAGGCTAAAAATTTGGGGTCCTGGTCCAGACTTAGAAATTTTGGACCCAAATCCAGAAATGAGTTTTTTGTCTTTTTATGCATTTTGGTCAATTTTAAGACAAACAATTTTTTTTTTTACACTGAAAATTTGGGGGCCGAGTGGGACTTAGAAAATTTTGGACCAAAATCTGGAAATTATTTTTTTTTTGTTTTTTTATGCGTTTTGGTCAATTTAAAATTTTTTTTTTTTTTACACTGAAAATTTGGGGTCCAGGTGGAACTTGGAAAATTTTGGACCAAAATCTGGAAATTAGTTTTTTGTTTTTTATGCGTTTTGGTCAATTTTAAGACAAAAATTTTTTTTTTTTTTACACTGAAAATTTGGGGTCCAGATGGGACTTGGAAAATTGTGGGCCAAAATCTGGAAATTAGTTTTTTGTTAGCTCACCTACTTCTGTTAGAACTGGTGAGCTATTGTCATGACCTCGGGCGTCAGCGTCGGTGTCAGAATCAGCGTCCGGCGTGTCCAATATTGTAAGATTTAATGTTAAGGTTAATTTCTTAAAGATCACTGGGCTCAGGCCTTTGATATTGCATATGTAGGTTGTAGGGGGCTATCAGAACAGTATTTAACCCTGATACTACGACTTTTTTCCAAATTCCACCGGAAATTTTCTGCCAAAACTTGTAAGAATTTGCGTTTAGGTGTTGTAAGAATTTGTGTTAAAGTCAGCTTTTGTGCAGATTGTGCTGGTTTAACTTCTCATTACTGTTGATTTTCATATTTCAATAACAACTGTAGGTATTAACCCTACTGTATGCAGAAATTTAACGAAAATTTTCTTTTTTTTCAGTCAAAATTTTCATGTTTTTCTCAGACTTAGTAAATTTTAAGTTGTAAAACTTTGTAAACTTTGTGTTTAGGTGAGTTGTGTTTCTATGTATCTTTCCAAGCGATTAATATACTACACTTGGGTTACTGAACTCCATTGCAGTAATATTTAACCCTCATTACATGCATATTTGAGGAATTTGAGGCTGATTTTCTGCCAAAACTTGTTGTAAGAATTAGCGTTTAGGTGTTGTAAGAATTTGCGTTAAAGTCAGCTTTTGTGCAGATTGTGGTGCCTTCACCTCTCATTACTGTTTATTTTCTCATTTCAATAACAACTGTAGGTATTAACCCTACTGTATGCAGAAATTTAACTGATTTCTTTTCTTTTTTTCAGTCACAATGTTCATGTTTTTGTCTGACTTACTCAATTTTAAGTTCTAAAAGTTTGTGTTAAGGTGAGGTATTAAGGTGAGTTCTGTTTCTATGTGTCTTTCCAGGCAATTGATATTGTACGCATGGGTTACTGAACTACATTGTGGTAACGTTGCGCCCTTATTACATGCATATTTGAGGAATTTGACAGGGATTTTTGTGACTTATATATTCACTTTCTTTAAAAAAAATTTTTTTTAACTTTTTTTTTTTATTATTTAATACTTTCTCATACTTGTTACTAGTAACATAGGCTTATTTTAGTTGTTGATGTGATGTATTTTTGTTGGGACTTATAGTCACTTTCTTGAACGAATGTTTTTCCGCAACTCCTCTTTAATCAATGAATGTACTTCAATTAATATTTCAGTGATTTATGAAAGCCTTTCCTAATTCTTATTTATGATTTAATATCTGGCTTCACGATTCATATTCTTAATCATAAACATTTCTAAAAGAAAAAAATGCTTTTATATCCAATGATTCTATGTTGAATTGATATATAATAAATGCAGAAATATAGACTTTCCAAAACCATCACATAAACCACATTAATCATTTGATGCCTAGTTAATGATTTATATTAACTAAATATTAGGCATGTTACATTGGAACGACATTATCAAGCGCGAATGTAGGTGAGCGTTGGGATGTAACATCCCTATTGTTTTTTATGCGTTTTGGTCAATTTTAAGACAAAATTTTTTTTTTTTTTACACTGAAAATTTGGTGTCCAAGTGGGACTTAGAAAATTTTGGACCAAAATCCTGAAATTATTTTAAATTTTAGGCAGAAAATATTTTGTTTGGGACATCGAAAATTTCCAAATAAAAAAAAATCTGTTTTTATGCGTTTATCTCAATTTTGGGACGTAAAAGTGCAGAAACTGAAAATAGAAGGAAAATCCTGTGTTTTGTGTGGGCACAATTGCTTCATCTAGTTGGTGTATGCATTTCTTAGGAGGGGGCGTATGCAGCTTATTCAAGTCAAGTCCCTGGTTTGATATTTAGACTACCATGTCAGGTGAGTGCCATCGGGCCCCCTGGGACCTCTTGTTTTGTTGTTTTTTGGAGGGGGGAGGGGGAACAGTCTTTTTATTCGATTTGTGACTTTCATTAACAAAACTAATCTTTATTAGAGGCATGGTGACACTTTTACAGTGAATCAAAAATTTTCACAAAGACTCAGACATTTTCTCAACTTCTACTTTTTGAACTGGGGGAGACGCAAATGCACAAGTCTCAGTGGAGAAACTTGGGATGTATAGCTCATCTTTCATTTTCTTTACACTTATTGTTCAGTAATGTTGTGGTGAAAAAGTGGAGTTTTGGAATACTGTGTAATACTGTCTGAGACACTAGGAAATTGCATTTTGGGGCGGGAGTTAGTGGGGAAAAAATCAAACTTCTCAGACTGTCATAAAGGCCAAATCATGGTTCACCTGTCCCAATCTGGGCACCCATCACTCATTTAGGTCAGACTGTCATAAAGGCCAAATCATAGTTCACCTGTCCCAATCTGGGCACCCACCACTCATTTAGATCAGACTGTCATAAAGGCCAAATCATGGTTCACCTGTCCCAATCTGGGCACCCACCACTCATTTAGGCACATCCCTGTTCACCTGTCCCAATCTGGGCACCCACCACTCATTTAGGCACATCCCTGTTCACCTGTCCCAATCTGGGCACCCATCACTCATTTAGGCACATCCCTGTTCACCTGTCCCAATCTGGGCACCCATCACTCATTTAGGCACATCCCTGTTCACCTGTCCCAATCTGGGCACCCATCACTCATTTAGGCACATCCCTGTTCACCTGTCCCAATCTGGGCACCCATCACTCATTTAGGCACATCTCTGTTCACCTGTCCCAATCTGGGCACCCACCACTCATTTAGGCACATCCCTGTTCACCTGTCCCAATCTGGGCACCCACCACTCATTTAGGCACATCCCTGTTCACCTGTCCCAATCTGGGCACCCACCACTCATTTAGGCACATCCCTGTTCACCTGTCCCAATCTGGGCACCCACCACTCATTTAGGCACATCCCTGTTCACCTGTCCCAATCTGGGCACCCACCACTCATTTAGGCACATCCCTGTTCACCTGTCCCAATCTGGGCAGCCATCACTCATTTAGGCACATCCCTGTTCACCTGTCCCAATCTGGGCACCCATCACTCATTTAGGCACATCCCTGTTCACCTGTCCCAATCTGGGCACCCATCACTCATTTAGGCACATCCCTGTTCACCTGTCCCAATCTGGGCACCCACCACTCATTTAGGCACATCCCTGTTCACCTGTCCCAATCTGGGCACCCATCACTCATTTAGGCACATCCCTGTTCACCTGTCCCAATCTGGGCACCCACCACTCATTTAGGCACATCCCTGTTCACCTGTCCCAATCTGGGCACCCACCACTCATTTAGGCACATCCCTGTTCACCTGTCCCAATCTGGGCACCCATCACTCATTTAGGCACATCCCTTTTCACCTGTCCCAATCTGGGCACCCACCACTCATTTAGGCACATCCCTGTTCACCTGTCCCAATCTGGGCACCCATCACTCATTTAGGCACATCCCTGTTCACCTGTCCCAATCTGGGCACCCATCACTCATTTAGGCACATCCCTGTTCACCTGTCCCAATCTGGGCACCCACCACTCATTTAGGCACATCCCTGTTCACCTGTCCCAATCTGGGCACCCACCACTCATTTAGGCACATCCCTGTTCACCTGTCCCAATCTGGGCACCCACCACTCATTTAGACACATCCCTGTTCACCTGTCCCAATCTGGGCACCCACCACTCATTTAGGCACATCCCTGTTCACCTGTCCCAATCTGGGCACCCACCACTCATTTAGGCACATCCCTGTTCACCTGTCCCAATCTGGGCACCCACCACTCATTTAGGCACGTCCCTGTTCACCTGTCCCAATCTGGGCAGCCATCACTCATTTAGGCACGTCCCTGTTCACCTGTCCCAATCTGGGCACCCACCACTCATTTAGGCACGTCCCTGTTCACCTGTCCCAATCTGGGCACCCACCACTCATTTTGGCACATCCCTGTTCACCTGTCCCAATCTGGGCACCCACCACTCATTTTGGCACATTCCTGTTCACCTGTCCCAATCTGGGCACCCACCACTCATTTAGGCACATCCCTGTTCACCTGTCCCAATCTGGGCACCCACCACTCATTTAGGCACATCCCTGTTCACCTGTCCCAATCTGGGCACCCACCACTCATTTAGGCACATCCCTGTTCACCTGTCCCAATCTGGGCTGCCATCACTCATTTAGGCACATCCCTGTTCACCTGTCCCAATCTGGGCACCCACCACTCATTTAGGCACATCCCTGTTCACCTGTCCCAATCTGGGCAGCCATCACTCATTTAGGCACATCCCTGTTCACCTGTCCCAATCTGGGCACCCACCACTCATTTAGGCACATCCCTGTTCACCTGTCCCAATCTGGGCACCCATCACTCATTTAGGCACATCCCTGTTCACCTGTCCCAATCTGGGCACCCATCACTCATTTAGGCACATTCCTACAGTGTATAATCCAAGAAAGACAGCAGAGAGTGTAAATTGTAAAGTTTATCTTATATTCTTCAGACTTCCATCAGATGTAGTGTTTTTTGAAGAACCATTAGTGGCACGATGGAATGATAAAACAAAAACATGGAGCACAGAAGGATTTTCTGACATGAGTTGCAATGATGGTGAGTCTTTAATTGATATTGTTTGACTGGCATTTCTGGTGTTCGGTGAACTGCAGCTCATCAAAATATTTCATTATGACCTGTTCACCTCTTTACTGACATAATGCTTTGTGTTTATAAAGCTTGATGAGAAATATCTAGGCAGTGGAATTGGATATTTCTTAATTGGTTGAAGGCTAGATTATTTTTGATGGTCTGAATTTGTAATTTCAAAATGTGTTTCATTATAAATTATTGGAGAGTGCCCAAAGGCACCACACCCACAGGTACTCTCTAAAAAGTAATCAAAAACATTTATTCAAACAAAATATTATTTGCATTTGAGTGAATTTGAAACACAAGCAAGGAAAATGTTGGATTTTGCTCGGGTACCCTCATTTTTTAATGCTTTTGTAGTGTCTTCTAGCACTCGACCATTTAATTGAATAATCCTACCAATTGCATATAACTTTCAAATGCCAAACAATTCACAATATCTTCAGCACAAATTTAACTTTTAAATTAGCTATAAGTTATAGAGTAAATTCCTGTTACCTGTAGAAGAATTAATATGTTAAACACTGAATTTCCTGTGTTTATAAACCTCTTTGGCCTTAGTTCATCCAGTGTAATCATTTACTCTGTTATATGGTCTTTGATAGATCTCCAGGAACTCTGTCAAAGAATACATGACAGAATGCATGCTTAATATATCACAAGATTTACATGACAGAATGCATGCTTAATATATCACAAGAATACATGACCGAATGCATGCTTAATATATCACAAGAATACAAGACAGAATGCATGCTTAATATATCACAAGATTTACATGACAGAATGCATGCTTAATATATCACAAGAATACAAGACAGAATGCATGCTTAATATATCACAAGAATACAAGACAGAATGCATGCTTAATATATCACAAGATTTACATGACAGAATGCATGCTTAATATATCACAAGAATACAAGACAGAATGCATGCTTAATATATCACAAGATTTACATGACAGAATGCATGTTTAATATATCACAAGATTTACATGACAGAATGCATGCTTAATATATCACAAGAATACAAGACAGAATGCATGCTTAATATATCACAAGAATACAAGACAGAATGCATGCTTAATATATCACAAGATTTACATGACAGAATGCATGCTTAATATATCACAAGATTTACATGACAGAATGCATGCTTAATATATCACAAGAATACAAGACAGAATGCATGCTTAATATATCACAAGAATACAAGACAGAATGCATGCTTAATATATCACAAGAATACATGACAGAATGCATGCTTAATATATCACAAGAATACAAGACAGAATGCATGCTTAATATATCACAAGAATACATGACAGAATGCATGCTTAATATATCACAAGAATACATGACAGAATGCATGCTTAATATATCACAAGAATACAAGACAGAATGCATGCTTAATATATCACAAGAATACATAACAGAATGCATGCTTAATATATCACAAGATTTACATGACAGAATGCATGCTTAATATATCACAAGAATACAAGACAGAATGCATGCTTAATATATCACAAGATTTACATGACAGAATGCATGCTTAATATATCACAAGAATACAAGACAGAATGCATGCTTAATATATCACAAGAATACAAGACAGAATGCATGCTTAATATATCACAAGATTTACATGACAGAATGCATGCTTAATATATCACAAGAATACAAGACAGAATGCATGCTTAATATATCACAAGATTTACATGACAGAATGCATGTTTAATATATCACAAGATTTACATGACAGAATGCATGCTTAATATATCACAAGAATACAAGACAGAATGCATGCTTAATATATCACAAGAATACAAGACAGAATGCATGCTTAATATATCACAAGATTTACATGACAGAATGCATGCTTAATATATCACAAGATTTACATGACAGAATGCATGCTTAATATATCACAAGAATACAAGACAGAATGCATGCTTAATATATCACAAGAATACAAGACAGAATGCATGCTTAATATATCACAAGATTTACATGACAGAATGCATGCTTAATATATCACAAGAATACAAGACAGAATGCATGCTTAATATATCACAAGAATACAAGACAGAATGCATGCTTAATATATCACAAGAATACAAGACAGAATGCATGCTTAATATATCACAAGAATACAAGACAGAATGCATGCTTAATATATCACAAGAATACAAGACAGAATGCATGCTTAATATATCACAAGAATACAAGACAGAATGCATGCTTAATATATCACAAGATTTACATGACAGAATGCATGCTTAATATATCACAAGATTTACATGACAGAATGCATGCTTAATATATCACAAGAATACATGACAGAATGCATGCTTAATATATCACAAGATTTACATGACAGAATGCATGCTTAATATATCACAAGAATACATGACCGAATGCATGCTTAATATATCTCAAGATTTACATGACAGAATGCATGCTTAATATATCACAAGAATACATGACCGAATGCATGCTTAATATATCTCAAGATTTACATAACAGAATGCATGCTTAATATATCACAAGAATACAAGACAGAATGCATGCTTAATATATCACAAGAATACAAGACAGAATGCATGCTTAATATATCACAAGAATACAAGACAGAATGCATGCTTAATATATCACAAGATTTACATGACAGAATGCATGCTTAATATATCACAAGATTTACATGACAGAATGCATGCTTAATATATCACAAGAATACAAGACAGAATGCATGCTTAATATATCACAAGATTTACATGACAGAATGCATGTTTAATATATCACAAGATTTACATGACAGAATGCATGTTTAATATATCACAAGATTTACATGACAGAATGCATGCTTAATATATCACAAGATTTACATGACAGAATGCATGCTTAATATATCACAAGAATACATGACAGAATGCATGCTTAATATATCACAAGAATACATGACAGAATGCATGCTTAATATATCACAAGAATACAAGACAGAATGCATGCTTAATATATCACAAGAATACAAGACAGAATGCATGCTTAATATATCACAAGATTTACATGACAGAATGCATGCTTAATATATCACAAGAATACAAGACAGAATGCATGCTTAATATATCACAAGATTTACATGACAGAATGCATGTTTAATATATCACAAGATTTACATGACAGAATGCATGCTTAATATATCACAAGAATACAAGACAGAATGCATGCTTAATATATCACAAGAATACAAGACAGAATGCATGCTTAATATATCACAAGATTTACATGACAGAATGCATGCTTAATATATCACAAGATTTACATGACAGAATGCATGCTTAATATATCACAAGAATACAAGACAGAATGCATGCTTAATATATCACAAGAATACAAGACAGAATGCATGCTTAATATATCACAAGATTTACATGACAGAATGCATGCTTAATATATCACAAGAATACAAGACAGAATGCATGCTTAATATATCACAAGATTTACATGACAGAATGCATGCTTAATATATCACAAGAATACAAGACAGAATGCATGCTTAATATATCACAAGAATACAAGACAGAATGCATGCTTAATATATCACAAGATTTACATGACAGAATGCATGCTTAATATATCACAAGAATACATGACAGAATGCATGCTTAATATATTACAAGAATACATGACAGAATGCATGCTTAATATATCACAAGAATACAAGACAGAATGCATGCTTAATATATCACAAGAATACAAGACAGAATGCATGCTTAATATATCACAAGATTTACATGACAGAATGCATGCTTAATATATCACAAGATTTACATGACAGAATGCATGCTTAATATATCACAAGAATACATGACAGAATGCATGCTTAATATATCACAAGATTTACATGACAGAATGCATGCTTAATATATCACAAGAATACATGACCGAATGCATGCTTAATATATCTCAAGATTTACATGACAGAATGCATGCTTAATATATCACAAGAATACATGACAGAATGCATGCTTAATATATTACAAGAATACAAGACAGAATGTATGCTTAATATATCACAAGATTTACATGACAGAATGCATGCTTAATATATCACAAGAATACATGACAGAATGCATGCTTAATATATTACAAGAATACATGACAGAATGCATGCTTAATATATCACAAGAATACAAGACAGAATGCATGCTTAATATATCACAAGATTTACATGACAGAATGCATGCTTAATATATCACAAGATTTACATGACAGAATGCATGCTTAATATATCACAAGAATACATGACCGAATGCATGCTTAATATATCTCAAGATTTACATGACAGAATGCATGCTTAATATATCACAAGAATACATGACAGAATGCATGCTTAATATATTACAAGAATACAAGACAGAATGTATGCTTAATATATCACAAGATTTACATGACAGAATGCATGCTTAATATATCACAAGAATACATGACAGAATGCATGCTTAATATATCACAAGATTTACATGACAGAATGCATGCTTAATATATCACAAGAATACAAGACAGAATGCATGCTTAATATATCACAAGAATACAAGACAGAATGCATGCTTAATATATCACAAGATTTACATGACAGAATGCATGCTTAATATATCACAAGAATACAAGACAGAATGCATGCTTAATATATCACAAGATTTACATGACAGAATGCATGCTTAATATATCACAAGAATACAAGACAGAATGCATGCTTAATATATCACAAGAATACAAGACAGAATGCATGCTTAATATATCACAAGATTTACATGACAGAATGCATGCTTAATATATCACAAGAATACATGACAGAATGCATGCTTAATATATTACAAGAATACATGACAGAATGCATGCTTAATATATCACAAGAATACAAGACAGAATGCATGCTTAATATATCACAAGAATACAAGACAGAATGCATGCTTAATATATCACAAGATTTACATGACAGAATGCATGCTTAATATATCACAAGATTTACATGACAGAATGCATGCTTAATATATCACAAGAATACATGACAGAATGCATGCTTAATATATTACAAGAATACAAGACAGAATGTATGCTTAATATATCACAAGATTTACATGACAGAATGCATGCTTAATATATCACAAGAATACATGACAGAATGCATGCTTAATATATTACAAGAATACATGACAGAATGCATGCTTAATATATCACAAGAATACAAGACAGAATGCATGCTTAATATATCACAAGAATACATGACAGAATGCATGCTTAATATATCACAAGATTTACATGACAGAATGTATGCTTAATATATCACAAGAATACAAGACAGAATGCATGCTTAATATATCACAAGAATACAAGACAGAATGCATGCTTAATATATCATGAATGAATGAAAGGTTTTAGCGTGCCGAAGGCGCGCAGGGACGATGTGGGATTTACAAATCCCTTGCGACCCGGTTGGCCTTATTTTATTTCACTTGGATCTTGGATCACACAGGCCGAGCTTTCCTATTGACTGAAATGGGGTGTGAAGGGGTATGCACGCGGTTAGAATTCCCGGCAGTTTGCATTGGAGTGATAGATTGTTAAAGATCAATCCCTCAACGCCATTAAGACTATTAGAGAGTGGGCTCTATTCGGTTCCAGTTTGGCGATGGTAGAGGTTTGAGTCCCACCATGTTGTGCGATGGCAATTTTAAGGGAAAAAGAAAAAAGAAAACCAAACAGAAACGCCGGTTTGATAGTGGCCCCGGTATATGACGATAGCGGTTACAAAAAAAAGGAGTGGAGAAAGCTCCAACCGTTTAGTTTGAAAAAAACGGGAGTCATTCATCAAGCCTTCTGGGAGATAGGATGCCGTATGTGATTTTGAGGTATCTGGTTATCCTTCGGGAATTCCAAATGACCTCCAACACCCCCCCCCCCCCCCCCCCACCCACAAAAAAAAAAAAAAAAAAAAAGCCCTTAAAAGGGCTGTTTGCTGGCAAGATTGTTTCAATCCTTGCCTTGGTCTGTTTGGTTTTCTGCACATCTTTGCATGAGGATTGTTTCAATCCCTCATAGTTTGTCATTCAGTTTGGTCGTGTGTCTGATGAGATAGAGGAGGTAGAAAAGTTAATAGAGAGCTGGAAATTAGAGCAATTTGGTTTTTAATTTACAACTGTTCCGTCCGTGACGACCAGTGACATGTGGATGGGGAAGCCAGCATTTTTTCCCCGAGATTTATATCTCAGGGAGGGGAGACCCGGCAGCAGGTGGAGATTTTGCAACTCCCACTGGTAACAGAGGCAAGCTTTCATGCGTATCGTGTCACCCGCAGCCAGTTCTAATTTAGGTCACAGAGTGCCTGGCTCACCCCATCACAATGATGTAATCTTTAACCCTTTCGATAGACACGCCCTAGATTATTTAGTTTTCCTATTGACGACGCGATGCGCATTGAGTTCTGTTATTAATTTGCCGTCTTGAAGTCTATTTAGAGTTTTGCTTTGAAGATCTTTTAAGCGCATTGATATAGTGTCTATTTTTGCTATCTCGTGAAGTTGTTTTATCGATATCCACGTGGGCTTGCGCAGAGCCACGCGCAAGGCATGATTTTGGACCCGTTGTAGTTTTTCAATGTTGGTTTTATTCAGGTCACTTGTTATTATGGCCCCATACTCTAATACTGGGCGTATATATGATTTGTAAAGATTGAGGAGAATTTCTTTATTGGCTCCCCAATTTTTACCTCTAATCATTTTCAGGAAATTGATGTGTTTAGTGGCTTTGACGGTGACTGAGTTTATGTGATTGTTTAGATTGAGACTGCTATCCAGGTTGAATCCCAGAAACTTTGCCTCATTACTAGCTTCAAGTTTATGATCATAAAGCTTAAGCTCAATATTAGGGACAGGCTTTTTCCTTTTTTTTATAGAATGAGATTCTTTATGTTTTCGTGGCATTTAGCTTGATGCGCCACAGAGCGCACCAGTCTTGCAGGTCGCGGATGGTATCCTGCAGGCGGTTTTGTATTATGTTTCCAGACTTACTGGCTGTCCACATTCCTTTGTCGTCTGAGAATTGAGATAGTTCAACATGGTTCTTCCCTAGTTTGTCAATGTCATTCACATATATTATAAATAGAAGCGGGCTGAGGACCGAACCCTGTGGAGTGCCCGCTTCGAGTTTTACCTCGGCTGACACTTCGTGGTTGACCCTCACTTTGATTTTTCGATCAGATAAAAATGATGATATGATCCTTAGAATTTTGGTAGGTAGCCCCATTTTAGCTAGTTTGTATCTCACGCCATTGTGCCAGACAGAGTCAAACGCTTTTTCTACGTCGAGTAATAGCGCGGTTCCTATTTCATTTTGACTGAACGCTGTTTTCATATAATCTACCAGTCTATAAACATGCTCGATTCTCTCTCTTTGGCTCCTGTATGCCCTTTGCCACTTATTGAAAAAGCTGATTGATTCGAGATGGCTGCGGAGTCTAGTCATGAGAATCCATTCGAAAATCTTTCCAATACAGCTGAGTAGGCTGATTGGGCGGTAATTAGCTGGGTTGCTCAAATCCTTGTCGGGTTTGGGTATCATGACTCCTGTAGCTACTTTCCAACATTTTGGGAAGTATCCACTAGAGAGACAGCAGTTTAGGAGGTTAGTGAGTCTACCGAAAAAAGTGTTGGGACATTGTTTCAGGATTTTGTATGATACCTCGTCCCCTCCTGGGGAAGAAGAAGACTTACATTTTTTAATTGTGTTAGCTACTTCTTCTTTGCTTATCGATTCCGTGAGTTCATGGCCATCCCCGTCCTCGGGCGTTTGGCTGAAGTTGGCATCGTTATACGTTGTCTTGTTGTCTTGAACAAATTTGTTTACTTTTTCTTTGAACTCGTCATCAAACCTATCGCCCTCATGTGGACGATGATATTTCTTAAGGAGCTCAGCAAAGGTGCTAGCCTTCGCCTTGTCATCAAGGGCCATAGTTCCATCGTTGATCTTTAGTGCCTTACTGTTGGCGTTTTCGTGTTTTTGTCCAGTAAGGGTTTTAAAAGTATCCCAAAATTTTTAGTCTCCCTGAGTCCATTTAGATTTTCCGTTGCCTTTTCCCATCTCACACGATTGTCGTTTGCTATTGCTTTTTTAACTTCGCCGTGGAGGCGATTATACACGGCTTTAAGTTCGACCTTTTTAGTTGGAAGTTTTTCTGATTTGTATGCACGGAAGGCCTTTCTTTTTTGTTTTATTATTTGGAGTGTGGTTTCAGTTATTCTGTTGGCCCCGGTTTAACTGTCTGTTTGGGACAAATCTCATCAAGAGTGTTGTTAATGACTTCACTGAGATTGGTACATGCTTGCTTGAGCTCGCAGGTATTCATTGGGTCGTTTTTGTTTATTTTAACCTGAATTATTTTTCTGAAGAGGTCCCAGTCAATTTTGGATAGATGATTCCTCCTTCTCATTGTGGGGTATCTTGCGGGTCCGCTGCAACCATGTAATGTAGCATGAACAGGCAGGTGGTAGCTACCTAAATCATCGTCCCCCACATATATGTCTTGCATTTGATTAGTTAGTGATTTACTGGTTATAATTAGGTCAAGGATGTCAGATTGGTGGAGGGTGTTGTTACTGACGTGAGTAATGTCGTGGTCGTTATTTAATACAAAAAGATCAAATTGTTCGATGATATTGAAGAGAGCATCACCATTGGGCTCCGTTTTATTGCATCCGAAAACCTGATGTTTGGCATTGAAATCACCTAAGAAAATACAGTGTTTGTGATTTTTCACAAAGAATTTAAAGACTTTGCTGTCAACTGTTTTTTTCGGTTCATTATAATATGAGATTACGGCAACTTTTTTATGATCTAGTTCAATGTCAGCGGCAATCACCTCTGCGTTGAGATGATCGCTTGATATCGTTTTATATTTTAAGTCCTGCCTTATGAGGAGAGCGACTCCGCCTCCACGTTGTGTGGGACAGTCTCGTCTAATGATGTTGAATCCACTTAGCAAAAATGTCTTACTTGGCTTTAACCATGTTTCGCTGATACCAATTACATCTACGTTTGTGAAGTAATCGGACATCTGTGAGCTTTTGCAGTTAACGCTTCGAGCGTTCCACTGAATTATTTTCAACTTATCCATAAGTGTTCAGTACCTGAGGTAATTTTACTAGTTAACGTGTTGTGGGTGTGATTTATATTTTATTTATGGTGGCTTCTATTAGCGAGGAAGAAATTTGAGTTCGATATAATTTGGATGCTGTTTTCCCAACTTCTTTACATATGTCGGAAAGACTGACGTCGAAGTGTTTGTTCATTATATTAAAAATTGAACCAGCCATTAGGCTGCACATCAAATGTGGAGAGGTTGAGTTTTCTACGCTGTTGACATTAATAGCTTTGAGTTCTATGTCGGTTTTAACTTTTTTGTAGTGGGGACACCCCCGATAATTGCTTGGGTGTTGCCCGTTACAATTTGGGCATTTCAGTGTTGAAACCTTGCACGACTTTGTTATATGTTTTTCGCCGCATTTCATGCAACACAACTCTCCTTTGCATCTGTTCGACATATGGCCAAATTTCTGGCATTTATGACATTGTGTGGGCTGAAGCATAATGCGATACTCCTCAGTCTCATATTTTTGTCCGTTTATACAAACACCTTTGTTAATGAAGTTAAGTTTTATGGCTCTATTGGGGCATTTTACTTTAATTTTCCACGTAAGGTTGCCTGTAGTCTTAGATATTAGTCTCCCCCACGAGTATCCCGACAGGGCTTCATCAATATCCCCATCATTGATCCTTGTGGGAACCCTTGTGACGACTACGCAAGGGTTTTGCACCGGTTGATGTGGTTGTTTATTCGTCCGGTGTTTGGCCGTATTATCCTTTTGAGGTTGTTTAGAAAGGGCTCTTACCTCATCGGCAAAAGATACACCACCATCAGTGGTGAATGTTGGCATCGCCGGTATCGTTTCGGTTGCGTTACTGTCTGCCGATTTCCCACCATTGTGGATCTCCGCACTGGTTGTTACTACTGTAACATCCATGGTGTCCGAGGTGTCAACGACAACAACACCCGGGTTATCGGTGTGTGTCGACGCTTTCTGGGTTTTCTTAGCCACCGTTTCTATTTCCAGGGACTCGCCATTTTTCTGGAAGTCTGTATCCAATTTCCTTTTCGGGCGCGGCGTAATCTGATTGACCACATCACAGGTGGGAACAGTAGTTGCCTCTTGCTCTATGAGCGAACGCAACCAGTTATCTTGACTGGTGGTAACGAGTTCCGAGCCCTGATTTGGTGGTACCTCCAAAGAGATGGCATGCATTGGTCTCCCCATCTCAGCGATATTATCTATAAAGGGCGAAACAGGTGTCAGATTAGTTTTGCCCACTATCCCCTTGCTAGGATTAGTTTTCGAAAACTGCTGAGTTGTATCAACTGGTTTAGAAACACTAGCGATATCCGTAACTGTGTTCGTTTTAGGGCCCAACGAGTTGGACTCCACACCCTTGCCCTTTTGTTTAGAGTTTCCGTTGCTGGGGCACGAACCCAAACCTGAATTATTTCTTCCTTTTCCCTTTTTTCCAGATGCCGATTTATTTTCTTTTGTTGATTCCGTCGAAGCTTTTATTAATTCCATTTTTTCTTTCTCGAACTGTTCTTTTTGAGCCCTAATATATGAGCGCAAACCCTCTATAGTGTCGTTCAATCTGGCTATCTCTTTTTGAAATCCAGATATCATCGATATTAAATCCATTCCCGAAGTGGGTTCAGTGGTGGAGTTAGTTGCCATGTCAATCTGTTCAGTTATCAGTTATTATCCCCCCGAAAAAAAATTTCGGGGGATATAGTCGTCATGCGTTTTTTTTGTCCGTCCGTCTGTCTGTCTGTCTGTCCTTTTACATTTCGTTTCCGGTTGATAACTTGTCTTGAAATAGTTTGATTGTAACCAAACTTGATATGTGGCTTAAACATATAAAAATACAGGTCAAGTTCGAATCCGGGTTCATCCTGATTAATATTACCAGAGTTATGCCCCTTTTTAATTTAGAAAATCTTATGATTTTTGGTTTCCGGATGGTAACTTCCCTCAAGATAGTTTGATTGTAACCAAACTTGATATGTGGTGCAATGTACTTTTAAGTTTCTGGATGATGACCACACTTTTTTCGGGGGGATCAGCTGCCCCGTGGATGTGGCAGCCCTCTAGTTGTCTAAGTTATCAGCAAATTATTGGTAAAATATTTTGTTGAAGTATATTTAGTTTTAACAGAGAAAAGCAGACAGAAAATAGACAGAGTTAAAGATAAACACTTACAAAATTACACTAGAGTGCACAGAAGTGGTACAGAGAACAATAGGCTTTGTTAATATCCAAGCTGTGAGATGTGTTCAGTCAGGAGCTTTCACAGACACATCCGATGAGTATGACTGTCAATCGCCAAGAATACATGACAGAATGCATGCTTAATATATCACAAGAATACATGACAGAATGCATGCTTAATATATCACAAGAATACATGACAGAATGCATGCTTTGTATATTACAAGCATGCAAGACAGAATGCATGCTTAATATATCACAAGAATACATGACAGATTGCGTGCTTTGTATATCACAAGAATACATGACAGAATGCATGCTTAATATATCACAAGAATACATGACAGATTGCGTGCTTTGTATATCACAAGAATACAAGACAGATTGCGTGCTTTGTTTATCACAAGAATACATGACAGAATGCATGCTTAATATATCACAAGAATACAAGACAGAATGCATGCTTAATATATCACAAGAATACATGACAGAATGCATGCTTAATATATCACAAGAATACAAGACAGAATGCATGCTTAATATATCACAAGAATACATGACAGATTGCGTGCTTTGTTTATCACAAGAATACATGACAGAATGCATGCTTAATATATCACAAGATTTACATGACAGAATGCATGCTTAATATATCACAAGAATACATGACAGAATGCATGCTTAATATATCACAAGAATACATGACAGATTGCGTGCTTTGTTTATCACAAGAATACAAGACAGAATGCATGCTTAATATATCACAAGAATACATGACAGATTGCATGCTTAATATATCACAAGAATACATGACAGATTGCGTGCTTTGTTTATCACAAGAATACATGACAGAATGCATGCTTAATATATCACAAGATTTACATGACAGAATGCATGCTTAATATATCACAAGAATACATGACAGATTGCGTGCTTTGTTTATCACAAGAATACATGACAGAATGCATGCTTAATATATCACAAGAATGCAAGACAGAATGCATGCTTAATATATCACAAGAATACATGACAGAATGCATGCTTGATATATCACAAGAATACAAGACAGAATGCATGCTTAATATATCACAAGAATACAAGACAGAATGCATGCTTAATATATCACAAGATTTACATGACAGAATGCATGCTTAATATATCACAAGAATACAAGACAGAATGCATGCTTAATATATCACAAGAATACATGACAGAATGCATGCTTAATATATCACAAGAATACATGACAGAATGCATGCTTAATATATCACAAGAATACAAGACAGAATGCATGCTTAATATATCACAAGATTTACATGACAGAATGCATGCTTAATATATCACAAGAATACAAGACAGAATGCATGCTTAATATATCACAAGATTTACATGACAGAATGCATGCTTAATATATCACAAGAATACAAGACAGAATGCATGCTTAATATATCACAAGAATACATGACAGAATGCATGCTTAATATATCACAAGAATACATGACAGAATGCATGCTTAATATATCACAAGAATACATGACAGAATGCATGCTTAATATATCACAAGATTTACATGACAGAATGCATGCTTAATATATTACAAGAATACATGACAGAATGCATGCTTAATATATCACAAGAATACAAGACAGAATGCATGCTTAATATATCACAAGAATACAAGACAGAATGCATGCTTAATATATCACAAGAATACATGACAGAATGCATGCTTGATATATCACAAGAATACAAGACAGAATGCATGCTTAATATATCACAAGAATACAAGACAGAATGCATGCTTAATATATCACAAGATTTACATGACAGAATGCATGCTTAATATATCACAAGAATACAAGACAGAATGCATGCTTAATATATCACAAGAATACATGACAGAATGCATGCTTAATATATCACAAGAATACATGACAGAATGCATGCTTAATATATCACAAGAATACAAGACAGAATGTATGCTTAATATATCACAAGAATACAAGACAGAATGCATGCTTAATATATCACAAGAATACATGACAGATTGCATGCTTAATATATCACAAGAATACAATACAGAATACATGCTTAATATATCACAAGAATGCAGGAACATTCAAAAGGTCTCCAGTCCACCCTTTATTGAAGACAGAATACATGCTTAATATATCACAAGAATACAGGAAAACATGAGAAAAGTCTACTGTTCACCCTTTACTGAAGACAGAATACATGCTTAATATATCACAAGAATGCAGGAACATGAGAAAAGTCTACTGTTCACCCTTTACTGAAGACAGAACACATGCTTAATATATCACAAGAATACATGACAGATTGCGTGCTTTGTATATCACAAGAATACATGACAGAATGCATGCTTAATATATCACAAGAATACATGACAGATTGCGTGCTTTGTATATCACAAGAATACATGACAGATTGCGTGCTTTGTTTATCACAAAAGGTCTCCAAGACAAGACAGAATGTATGCTTAATATATCACAAGAATACAAGACAGAATGCATGCTTAATATATCACAAGAATACATGACAGATTGCATGCTTAATATACCACAAGAATACAATACAGAATACATGCTTAATATATCACAAGAATGCAGGAACATTCAAAAGGTCTCCAGTCCACCCTTTATTGAAGACAGAATACATGCTTAATATATCACAAGAATACAGGAAAACATGAGAAAGGTCTCCAGTCCACCCTTTATTGAAGACAGAATACATGCTTAATATATCACAAGAATGCAGGAACATGAGAAAAGTCTACTGTTCACCCTTTACTGAAGACAGAATACATGCTTAATATATCACAAGAATACCTGACAGAATACATACTTAATATATCACAAGAATGCAGGAACATGAGAAATGTCTACTGTTTACCCTTTACTGAAGACAGAATACATGCTTAATATATCACAAGAATACAGAAACATGAGAAAAGTCTACTGTTCACCCTTCACTGAAGACAGCAATACATGCTTAATATATCACAAGAATACAGGAACATGAGAAAAGTCTACTGTTCACCTTTTACTGAAGACAGAATACATGCTTAATATATCACAAGAATCAGGAACATGAGAAAAGTCTACTGTTCACCCTTTACTGAAGACAGAATACATGCGTAATATATCACAAGAATACAGAAACATGAGAAAAGTCTACTGTTCACCCTTTACTGAAGACAGAATATATGCTTAGTATATCACAAGAATACAGAAACATGAGAAAAAGTCTACTGTTCACCATTTACTGAAGACAGAATACATGCTTAGTATATCACAAGAATACAGAAACATGAGAAAAGTCTACTGTTCACCCTTCACTGAAGACAGCAATACATGCTTAATATATCACAAGAATACAGGAACATGAGAAAAGTCTACTGTTCACCCTTTACTGAAGACAGAATACATGCTTAATATATCACAAGAATACAGAAACATTAGAAAAAGTCTACTGTTCACCCTTTACTGAAGACAGAATACATGCTTAATATATCACAAGAATGCAGGAACATGAGAAACATCTACTGTTCACCCTTTACTGAAGACAGAATACATGCTTAATATATCACAAGAATACAGAAACATGAGAAAAGTCTACTGTTCACCCTTTACTGAAGACAGAATACATGCTTAATATATCACAAGAATACAGAAACATGAGAAAAAGTCTACTGTTCACCCTTTACTGAAGACAGAATACATGTTTAATATATCACAAGAATGCAGGAACATGAGAAACGTCTACTGTTCACCCTTCACTGAAGACAGAATACATGCTTAATATATCACAAGAATACAGGATCATGAGAAAAGTCTACTGTTCACCCTTCACTGAAGACAGAATACATGCTTAATATATCACAAGAAAACAGAAACATGAGAAAAGTCTACTGTTCACCCTTTACTGAAGACAGAATATATGCTTAAGAAATCACAAGAATACAGAAACATTAGAAAAGTCTACTGTTCGCCCTTTACTGAAGACAGAATACATGCTTAATATATCACAAGAATACAGGAACATGAGAAAAGTCTACTGTTCACCCTTTACTGAAGACAGAATACATGCTTAATATATCACCTGAATACAGGAACATGAGAAAAGTCTACTGTTCACCCTTTACTGAAGACAGAATACATGCTTAATATATCACAAGAATACAGGAACATGAGAAAAGTCTACTGTTTACCCTTTACGGAAGACATTATACATGCTTAATACATCACAAGAATATCGGAACATGAGAAATTTCTACTGTTCACCCTTTACTGAAGACAGAATACATGCTTAATATATCACAAGAATACAGAAACACGAGAAAAGTCTACTGTTCACCCTTTACTGAAGACAGAATATATGCTTAATATATCACAAGAATACAGAAACATGAGAAAAGTCTACTGTTCACCCTTTACTGAAGACAGAATACATGCTTAATATATCACAAGAATATAGGAACATGAGAAATTTCTACTGTTCACCCTTTACTGAAGACAGAATACATGCTTAATATATCACAAGAATACAGGAACATGAGAAAAGTCTACTGTTCACCCTTTACTGAAGACAGAATACATGCTTAATATATCACAAGAATACCTGACAGAATACATGCTTAATATATCACAAGAATACAGGAACATGAGAAAAGTCCCCCGTTTACCCTTTACTGAAGACAGAATACATGCTCAATATATCACAAGAATACAGGAACATGAGAAAAGTCTACTGTTTACCCTTTACAGAAGACAGAATGCATGCTCAATATATCACAAGAATGCAGGAACATGAGAAAAGTCTACTGTTTACCCTTTACTGAAGACAGAATACATGCTTAATATATCACAAGAATACCTGACAGAATACATGCTTAATATATCACAAGAATACAGGAACATGAGAAATGTCTACTGTTTACCCTTTACAGAAGACAGAATGCATGCTCAATATATCACAAGAATGCAGGAACATGAGAAAAGTCTACTGTTTACCCTTTACTGAAGACAGAATACATGCTTAATATATCACAAGAATACCTGACAGAATACATGCTTAATATATCACAAGAATACAGGAACATGAGAAAAGTCCCCCGTTTACCCTTTACTGAAGACAGAATACATGCTCAATATATCACAAGAATGCAGGAACATGAGAAAAGTCTACTGTTTACCCTTTACGGAAGACAGAATACATGATTAATATATCACAAGAATATAGGAACATGAGAAAAGTCTACTGTTCACCCTTTACTGAAGACAGAATACATGTTTAATATATCACAAGAATACAGGAACATGAGAAAAGTCTACTGTTCACCCTTTACTGAAGACAGAATACATGTTTAATATATCACTAGAATACAGGAACATGAGAAAAGTCTACTGTTCACCCTTTACTGAAGACAGAATACATGCTTAATATATCACAAGAATACCTGACAGAATACATGCTTAATATATCACAAGAATACATGAACATGAGAAAAGTCCCCCGTTCACCCTTTACTGAAGACAGAATACATGCTTGATATATCAAAAAAATACAGGAACATAAGAAAAGTCTACTGTTCACCCTTTACTGAAGACCAAATACATGCTTAATATATCACGAGAATATTGAGCTTGTTCCAATGAGGGGTCATAACCTATGTTTATGAGACAAAAAATGAAAAAAATTAGTTATTCAATAATAGTGTCGTCTGCTTTTCATGTTAGGTAAAGGGTTAAAAGGTGTGTATTGTATTTTGGGTAAATGTTAACAGGTGTGTACTGTATTTTGGATAAATGTTAACAGGTGTGCACTGTATTGGGGGTAAATGTTAACATATGTACACTCTATTTTGGGTAAATGTTAACAGGTGTGCACAGTATTGGGGTAAATGTTAACAGGTGTGCACTGTATTTTGGGTAAATGTTAACAGGTGTGCACAGGGTTGGGGGTAAATGTTAACATATGTACACTGTATTTTGGGTAAATGTTAACAGGTGTGCTCAGTATTGGGGGTAAATGTTAACAGGTGTGCACTGTATTTTGGGTAAATGTTAACAGGTGTGCCATGTATTTTGGGTAAATGTTAACAGGTGTGCATTGTATTTTGGGTAAATGTTAACAGGTGTGCCATGTAAATGTTAACTGCACTGTATTTTGTTTTTCAAACATTGAACAAGTCCGGGAACAATATCTCACATCTTTTTTATTTCCAGAAACTAGGATATTTACTTTCAAGACAAGTTATTTTGGTACAATGGCTTTGTTGCAAGATGCTTATGCCAATCTTCCTTTCCAGTCTTGGGAAATTCGTCCCCATATGACTAACAAAGCTGTGCTAACCATCATTGCAGCAATTGTAGAGGTCATAATTGAAATTGATGTGAGTGTTTATTTAGTTCAAACAATATTTATTCATGAATTATAATATAATACATACAGGTAAATGATAATTACATAATGTTCATGGAGACTTGTAATACAGGTGTATGCATAAAGGTAGTTCAACATAGTTGATGTACAACTTGTATGTGTGGGATTCAGCAGTAAGCTATAAGCTTATGTTAAGCTTTCTCCCAAGAAAATCAGAAAAAAATTGCAGGTAGTTGCTTGCACTATGTAAAATATTGTTTAAACATGAAATGGAGGTATACAAAAATAGAGAAGAGAGAGAGGGAGAGAGAGAGAGAGAGAGAGAGAGAGAAAGAGAGACAGGGGGGGGTAAAGAGTTTCGACCAAACTGAGCTCAACGCACACCCGACAAATGAGAGTTATTAAATGCAACCTCAGAGAATGTGCTGCTAGCGGTGTCATTAAAGCGGACTCACCCGGGATCCACACCTGAGCCACCATTAACGCGCGCGCATCTTACATTTACAAGCTATCAACCAAATTTAATCAATTAAAAGCCACAAAAAACCTACATCTTGTTTATCCTAGACTTCCTAGATCGATGCACGCGAGGAAACACAGCCCAAGCGCAGAGCCCAAACTGCCCACGATGGCTCCGTCGTAGCCTGGCGTCCTGTGGCACTAACGCCCAGAATGCAAAATAAGGCTGCATTATTCACACTTCAGATGCATGTAATATCCACAATCTGAGAAACGTGCATAGCCACGTCCACCGCCGGGATCAACAAGCCATTCTCCCCCCAACAACGGATGCGGGGGAGCAACACTTGTCACATCACAAGTGCCACTCCCCCGCACCCACCGCCGGGAAGAGAGCAGCCCACTGGCCCCGACAATGGCCGCGACCACACACGACCCCCAAACCACCGACACTAAAGACATCTATTCCTTGCTGGAAATCATCACATCAGTCTCAAATGTTTGAATAACGAATATGTGAAATGAAGGTGATAAGTCATTCCCCAAAGAACTACAAATGCAAATGACTCACTGGCAGCACCCACTCAGT
The DNA here is from genome assembly GCA_031216915.1 of Pictodentalium vernedei. Lineage (NCBI taxonomy): Eukaryota > Metazoa > Mollusca > Scaphopoda > Dentaliida > Dentaliidae > Pictodentalium > Pictodentalium vernedei. Next base: position 458,390,243 of record CM062289.1, on the reverse strand, counting down.
GTGACATATTCCTGTACAATTCCGAATACAAGAGCATTATTAGAGTTGTCCAACCATTCAGACCCAAACAGAAGTATAGAGAGGTCAAATGTGAAAGGCAATGTATTGATAGTTGAGTCGCGTGCAGCGTCATGTATTGGACAAAACAGGAGGAAATGTTCAGTTGTCTCTGGGTCACCACACTCGCACAGTGGGGATGACGATAGATGGTTGTCATAGAGGTGGGCATTGATACCGCTACAATGCAAGCATAGCCTGCAATGATAGATTTGTGCAGCACAGGATTTAGCACCAGTGTAAAATATTGGTGGTCATTGGTTTGCACTATTTAAGAACCTTCTAAAATTTATGAGGGAGGAATTTTCAATTACCGAGGTGGGTAATCTGTTCCACTGATTGGTAACATCCTCGATAAATGAGGATTGGTATAAGTTAGTATGGCAGAAGGGAATACGGTGGTTAATTGCAGATCGGAGATTATGACTTAGATTGATGGATGCACTGATGGGGGGAACTTTGATAGAGATATATGGAGGTGTTAGCTCATGTGTTTATTTCAGTTCTATATGTTTCTGTCATTGGGGTTGTAATTACTTAGGGTAGCTACAGATACTGAAAATCCTTGAATATTCTGGAGTTTGATTTTAAGGTATGGAAAGTCATAGAATATGAATGATTTTTAGCTTAACTTGACATAGTCAAGATAAGCTATTGCCATCACGTGTGCGGAAGTCTGTTAGTCTGTGAGTCTGTTAGTCTGTGAGTCTGTTCACATTTTCCTTTAGCATGGACTACACCCTGCAGTTCTTGTCTGATTGTCACAAAATTTCATATGCAGGTTTGGGGTCATGTCTAGATGAGATCGTCCCCTTTTGGTCGCGACTGGTATGGCTGCCCAAGCCCAAAACCCGAAAACCATTAGCACAGTCTACAGGTCGTATTTATGAAGGGATTTCATTGTAACTTGGTAGGATGCCTCTCTATAATGCCTAGATGAGAATGTCCCCTTTTGGGCATGATCCGTCAACCGTGATGGCTGCCCAAGCCCAAAACCCCAAAACTTTTAGCACAGTCTGCAGGTCATGTTTAATATGGTGGGATTTCATTGTAACTTGGTAGGATGACTCCTTATGATGTCTAGATGAGAATTTCCCCATCTGGGCATGATCTGCCAACTGTGACGACTGCCAGAGCCCGAAAACCTTTAGCACAGTCTACAGGTCATATTTATTGAGGAATTCCATTGTAACTTGGTGGGTTGACTTCTTATATTGTCTGGATGAGAAGGTCCCCTTTTGGGCGTGATTGGGCAACTGTGACGGCTACAGGGGCCCGAAGCCCGAAAACCTTTAGCACAGTCTACAGGTCATATTTATGAAGGGATTTCATTGTAACTTCGTAGGATGACTCCAAATAATGTCTAGATGAGAACGTCCCATTTTGATTGCGATCATTCAGCCTTGATGGGTGCCCGAGCCCAAAAACCTTTAGCATAGGCAAAAGGTCATATTTATGGAAGGATTTCATTGTAACCTGTTAGGTTGACTCCATATAATGCCTAGATGATGACATCCCCTTTTGGTCACGATTGGTCAACTGTGATGGCTACAGGTGCCCGAAGCCCAAAAACCTTGAACACAGCCTACAGGTCATATTTATGAAGGGATTTCATTATAACTTCATAGGATCACTCCAGATGATGCCCAGATGAGATTGTCCCCTTTGGTTGTGATCATTCGACCAGGAGGGCTGCCTGAGCCCGAAAACCTTTAGCACAGTCTACAGGTCATATTTATGAAGGGATTTCATTGTAACTTGGTAGGTTGACTTCATATAATGTCTAGATGAGAACATCCTCTTTTGGACACGATTGGGCAACTGGGACGGCTACAGGGGCCCAAAGCCCGAAAACTTTTAGAACATTCTACAGGTCGTAATTATGAAGGGATTTCATTGTAGCTTGGTGGGATGACTCCAAATAATGTCTAGATGAGAACGTCCCCTTTTGGTCATGATCATTCAGCCTTTATGGCTGCCTGAGCCCAAAAACCTTTAGCACAGTCTACAGGTCATATTTATGAAAGAATTTCGTTGTAACTTCGTAGGATCACTCCAGATGATGCGCAGATGAGAATGTCCCCTTTTGGTTGCGATCATTCAACCATGATGGCTGCCCGAGCCCAAAGCCCAAAAACCTTTAGCACAGTCTACAGATCATATTTATGAAGGGATTTCATTGTAACTTGGTAGGTTGACTTCATATAATGTCTAGATGAGAACGTCCCCTTTGAACACAATTGGGAAACTGATGGCTACAGGGGCCTGAAGCCCGAAAACCTTTAGCACAGTCTACAGGCCATATTTATGAAGGGATTTCAATGTAACCTGATGGGATGACTCGTTTTGGAATAATTTCACTGTAACTTGGTAACTTTCGTTGATATACGTTAACTGTGAGGGCCACATACATTAACTGTGAGGTTATATTAACCCACCCCTCAGCTCTTTAGTACAGTGTACACCTCATATTATTTTTATCAAAAACATAGCATACAGGGACCAAAAATGAACATATTCTCAATTATCACAATTCTTGTCTTATTTCATAATCCTTTCATAAACATTGAACATTATCCTTTTCATCAAATACAACACACAAGTTAAGCTACAGTGTCACTGACACTTTCATTATTGCACTCCTAATATTTGAGTTGCATTATTGACTCAGTTATGCTTCCATCTTTATATTCATGTGGGTGAATTGGGTCAGGTTTCTAAAAAGAAATTTTAATTAGCTCACCTTTGAACATAAATAAATGTCTGTTTTCAAGTATATTGAGTTGATGAAGGAAGAATATTGGAATATGTACTGTAAAAAAATAGCAATGACAGTACTTCCTGATATAAACTATGTGAGAAAATATAAAAAATAATCATTATATAATATATTAAACTATAACAATGACAGTGCTTCCTGATATAAACTATGTGAGAAAATATCAAACTAATCATTATATATACAGTAGCCTCTTAATTGAATATCCATTTTGCCAGTGAAAATTATTCAATTAACAGGAGTATACTCTACAACCCATATGCAATTAGCAGATCAAATTTGTACTGAGGGTATGGTAAATAGTTTTGTGTTTGAAAATTATATTCAATTAACAGGGATATACAATTAAGAGATATCCAATTAAGTGGGCTCCACTGTATTAACCTGTAGCAATGACAGTGCTTCCTGATATAAACTATGTGAGAAAATATCGAACTAATCATTATATATATGTGAGAAAATATCAAACTAATTATATATATTAACCTATAGCAATCACAGTGCTTCCTAATATAAACTATGTGAGAAAATATCGAACTTATTTTTATAAATATTAACCTATAGCAACCACAGTGCTTCCTAATATAAACTATGTGAGAAAATATCAAAATAATCATTATATATATTAACCTATAGCAATCACAGTGGTTCCTGATATAAACTGTGTGAGAAAAGATCAAAATAATCATTATATATATTAACCTATAGCGGAGCGTGATGGCTCAGGGGTAGACTGTTGGACTTCTATGCTAGACGTCCCGAGTTCGATCCCCATCCGGGACGACCCACATTGTGTCCTTGGGCAAGGCACTTTATCCCGGTTGCCTACATGGAGGCACAATGATGCCGTGTACTACTGCATGTCGATGATGCAGATGTCTTCAACAGCTTTAACCTTACTTGAGCGGAGCTTGAACAGAGTTAGAATGTTGAGGAGCTGGCAGTTGCTTGTCGATGCTCAGTGGTTCTCTCCAGGTAGTCTGACTTCTTCCACCCATAAAACTGTCATGGTCTCGATTAGCCATTGTCATATGTATGTGACAGTAAGTGCCAATAAATAAATAATAAATATTAACCTATAGCAATCACAGTGCTTCCTAATATAAACTGTGTGAGAAAATATCCAAATAATCATTATATATTTTGACCTCTCTCATAGATAGATTGTCAGTAAATTTTATAAAAAGTTATCCAAAGTACTAAATTAGTTTACTTTAGAATATTTTTATACTAAAACCAATTGCCCAGACTTCGCTGGTGCAACCTCAATATTATGAAGGGCCAAACACAAAATTTGAACCCCCCCCTCCCCAATCCTCAAAATTTGCATACAATATCAAAATGTAAAAGTCCTACCTGTCCCTCCACACTTTTAGTACTTGCACATGCGCAATACCCAGGCAGAGACCAGAATTGGCGCAAACATCATTCTTTTGTTTGGCCCCAGTCAATAAACATTTGAACTGACATCTGTGCATTAAATTCTCATTTTTGAAGATGCCAGACACAAATCAATGATGGTTTTCATGGAATCAACAGTGTAGCAGGATGCTGAAAGTGAATAACGGTGGTTTTGGATGTTCAGGGCTGAAAATCCTTGAATATTCTGGAGTTTGATTTTTAAGGTATGGAAAGTCACAGAATATGAATGATTTTTAGCTTAACTCGACATAGTCAAGATAAGCTATTGCCATCACGCGTGCGGAGGTCTGTTAGTCTGTGAGTCTGTTAGTCTGTGAGTCTGTTCACATTTTCCTTTAGCACGGGCTACACCCCGCAGTTCTTGTCTGATTGTCACAAAATTTCATATGCAGGTTTGGGGTCATGTCTAGATGAGATCGTCCCCTTTTGGTCGCGACCGGTATGGCTGCCCAAGCCCAAAACCCGAAAACCATTAGCACAGTCTACAGGTCGTATTTATGAAGGGATTTCATTGTAACTTGGTAGGATGCCTCTGTATAATGCCTAGATGAGAATGTCCCCTTTTGGGCATGATCCGTCAACCGTGATGGCTGCCCAAGCCCGAAACCCCAAAACTTTTAGCACAGTCTGCAGGTCATGTTTAATATGGTGGGATTTCATTGTAACTTGGTAGGATGACTCCTTATGATGTCTAGATGAGAATTTCCCCATTTGGGCATAATCTGCCAACCGTGACGACTGCCCGAGCCCGAAAACCTTTAGCACAGTCTACAGGTCATATTTTTTGAGGAATTTCATTGTAACGTGGTGGGTTGACTTCATATATTGTCTGGATGAGAAGGTCCCCTTTTGGGTGTGATTGGGCAACTGTGACGGCTACAGGGGCCCGAAGCCCGAAAACCTTTAGCACAGTCTACAGGTCATATTTATGAAGGGATTTCATTGTAACTTGGTAGGATGACTCCAAATAATGTCTAGATGAGAACGTCCCATTTTGATCGCGATCATTCAGCCTTGATGGGTGCCCGAGCCCAAAAACCTTTAGCATAGGTAAAAAGTCATATTTATGGAAGGGTTTCATTGTAACCTGTTAGGTTGACTCCATATAATGCCTAGATGGGCTGTAACTTTATAATTTTCATGTAAAATTATTCATGTTACCCAATTTCGGGATATGCTTCTGAACGTCCTCATTATAATATGACTCCACTGTTGTTTTGTTAGTATTACTTCCCTTCCCTCTCCTGAACTGTCCTGTTATACTCCCAAGCTGTTTCGAATTTTTTAATGAGAATTTTTTATTAAAATCGTAGGGAGTTTAACTTGTTTTACGGAAGAGGTATTCCATTTATCCCCTGTGTACACGTCCTGTTTGTTTACTGTTCAGGACGTTTTGTATTCTTGCATCTTCTACCATTGTTTTTTTCTTCATATGAAGATCTAGCTTTGCATCAGGTGGTTGTTGATCAGTTACTGGCTTTGGGCCTTTGTTATGCCTTTTGTTGGTTAGTTTCTGTTTTTTTCCTCTTGACGTTGTTGTCAATAACGTTTTGGATTCGTATTAATTCAGTGTTTAGTTAAAAACTATTATTGTTTTTTCCGTTAGGATACAAATTATATCCTAGTTTAGCTTTAATTAGGTAGTGCTTGACCACACTTAGGCTCTATCGGGATGCCCTTGGGCTCATGAGGTTCCCTTTGGGCCACTTCGGCTTCATTCAAAAAAAATTTTTTTAAATTTATTTCAAATTTTTTTTGTGATTGTCTATGTTATGTATCTTTGCGATGTTTATTCTGCATTATTGGGAGTGCAGCGAACTTATGATTTTTGCTTCATTATTATTATATTTATTATAATAATTGGTACTTAGTACAGTCAGGCAAGCCTAAGATTTATGCTTGTTGTTTGCCGGTAGTCACGGCACTCCTTCAATACTTGTACTATGGGATATGAACGTTGCAAACCTGTGTGGTGGGCAGTGAAGTTCTGATGTAGGAGCTTTCACTGCTGGCTAATACTAGTCTTTCAGTCTCTTTTTCAGAGGAACAAGAACGTGGTGATGGTACTTTGACACCTGTTCATTACGTGCTGCCATCGTCACACTCTGATGAGCCCTGCTCTGATGAGTAAACAAAGCTAGCTGCCAAGGTGCCCATGATATTTGCACAGGATTACGGCCGTTAGAAGCTTAATCCTCTGCATGCAGCTAGCTCGACGCCGGGTAGGTCCATTGCGATCGAGTAATATAACGTGGGTAGGGCGAGCACCTCATAATATAAAACTCACCCAGCGACGATGGCAAAAGGAGAAGAAGCCTGAAAGTTTCTCTATGGGGCACTCAGTGAGATCTGGTGTCAGATTTTAACCCTCTCTGTCCCATTAGCAGTCGGGGTCGACTGTGTCTGTTGCGAGAAACTATAATGAGTTGGAACACGTGTCAGAATGTTCCTTCCACACTGCAGCCGGGGTCGGCTGTGGTTATGGTTTCTTCTTCTTACATGGAAGTGCATGCAAAGGGGATTAGCCTACAAGTTTCTCAATGGGATACTCGGCAATATCTGGGGTCAGATCATGAGTTGAAGAGCATTCTCTGTACCGTTCGCAGTCGGGGTCAACTGGTTTCTGTCGGAGCACCCGTCCGAAATGTGCGAGTTGGGATGTTCCTTCTGCACTTCATCCGTGGTCGGCTGCAGGGACCAGCCTAGAGGGTAATTTGAGGGAGAAGTCACTTCTCCCTCCACTGACTTTAGGGAGAAGTCAGATGAAACCGGAAGAAGTGAGAAGGAAATGTAGAGTGATGATTCTGCATTCGCATGATCTACCGGTATATTATATTTTCATCTCTCACCAAAATAAATCACTACAATTGGGCAATAACACATCTCTATGTGTAAACTTATTTGTACAAAGAATTGTTTGAGAAAAAAACATGCCTCTCTGTATTAATTTATTTATAAAAAGAAAAGTTTACAATTCAAATGGGCATTTATTTTTTAGAAGAGACAAATCAGCCTTGAATTAAACAATTCAAGTGGTCCATTTCTTGGTCCAGAGTGAGTAAAAACTAGGTCAATGTTCTGTTCTGTTCTGTTCTGTTCTATTCTATTCTGGTCAATATACTGTTTTCAAAACGTCTTGGACAAAAATAAAATCCAGATTGGAATTAAAACTTCAGCTTTTACAAAAAAATTCTCCCCAGAAAAAAAATTCTGAGTGTGAAAAATACTTATTTTAAAGATAACTTAAATAGAAAATCTTGTCTTAACTTGACGACTTGTCACCTAATTTCAATGCAGCCAAAACGGTTCGCGATTACATTATTAATCAGGCATTGTTTTTAGATGCTGATTTTATTTTTAGTTACTATGAAAATTAATCACAATAACAATTAACCCTAGCAATAATACTCTTTTCAGATGGAAATTACTTTGTAAATTCTACGTGAATTCACCTAATTTCAAGGTAGGTCAATTGGGAATTTACAAATTACAGGGCGACATGATTTCACTTTTTAGTGAAGTCAGAGCGAAGTTATGCAATCCAAGGCGACTTTTTCGCCCCAGTCGCCTGGTCGGCTGGTCTATGGTCGGCTGTTGTTACAGCTTCCTCTTCTACCATGGAAAAGCACACTAAGAGATAGAAGCCTACAAGTTTCTAAACGGAATGCTCTGTGAGGTCTGGGGCCAGACCGCGAGCTGGAGAACCCACTCTGTTTCGTCAGCAGTCGGGGTCGACTGTTTCCGCTTCCAGAAACTTTAGTGAGTTGGGACGCCCGTTCTCGCTTGTGGTTTGGGATGCTCCTTCCACACTGCAGACAGAGCCGGTTGCAGCTATGGCTTCTTCCTCTGCTTCATCAATGAAGCATGTTAGATCGCAGACTAGCTGTCCAACTTCGCATGTTCATGCTGTTCCATGGAGATGTTCCCAGTCTTCACCACTGAAGTCGGATTAACCTGTAGCTAGTGGTTCGAGACATTTTTATACGGGACATGCGTCGAAAGATCTGGGGTCAGAACTCCGTCCCGTGGGTAGCATATGGTGAAGAAGCGGATAATTGCTTCCCTGCAAGCCTCATTCACTGACCTGCTGCCGCAGATTGCACAGCGTATCACAGCATCCCAGTAGTAGCAGGTTCTGCCATCAACATTCTCCGGTAGTAAGCTGTTGGATGGTGCTGGGTTGGTCCAGTCATCTGTACATTTGGCATGTTTTTCAGATGGAACATTCAGATGGTGAGAGGGCTATGGAGGTTGATTCTCCATCCCTCACGGAACGGCACATTAAGACCATGAATTTTTATTCATAAGTTCTTTGAATCTTGTTCCATCTGAATAAAAGTCTGCGTTTGCTAGACAAAAAACTGCTTAAGGTACCGGCGAAGGAAAGACGAAGATCTTTCCTTCCTGGATCTTTCTGCTCAAGTGTTGAAGGCTTTTGGTCCAATTAACACCGCCTCCCTTGGTTTAGCAATAGTATAAGAAAGGCAATGATCTATTCCTTACAAACAGAAGATCGATAGCTCATAGTTAGGCTGAGACAGCTGTCTTGTTTGGAATTATTAATTTATTAGGGTTTAACGACACATCAACAGCCAAGGGCATATTGTGTCGGTGACAGTTTTATGGGTGGAGGAAGCTGGAGTACCCAGAGAGAACCACTGAGCAACCGAGCAGCTGCCAGCTCCCCAACATCATAACTCCACACTGCAGCACAGGCAGGGTTAGATTGTTTGAAGACATGCGCACCATCGATGTGCAGTATGCCTTAGTACACAGCGTCATCGTGCCCCCATGTGGACAATTGGGGTGAAGTGCCTTGCCTCGATCGCTCAGAGGGTCACCCATCCAAAGACTAACCAGGCTCGACCTTGTTTGAAAATAAAGCCATTAGAAGGAATAATTACATCTTTTCCCTCTCATGTTGTATCCATAGGTGTCAGAGGCATTTAGTGCTATTGTTGACGCCATAGTAGCCTAATGTACTGTTAGAGCGGTCTTTCTTATACATTAGCGGCTAACGTCATAAGTCTCCATTTAGTGAGCTGTCTAAGGGTGCAAGGTAACACACAGATATCTGTCTTCACTGATATATGACTTCTAGGCTGTGTTAGCTACACTGAGACCACTAGCTTAGATTACGTTTTCCTTCTCGGTGTGGTATTTCTAGGCATCACAGGCAATTAGTCCTATTGTTGTCGCCTTAGTTTGGCTTATGTGAATTTAGAGCGGTCTGTTTTTATATATCATTAGCAGTCAACGTCATAGTGGCTTTATATATTTTTCAGCGTTTATTTCTTATACATTGCAGCTAACGTCGTAAGTCTCTGTTTAGTGATCTTTCCAAGGTCGCAGGTGACACAGATATTTGTCTTCATGGAGATGAAGACTAATAAGCCGTGTTAGCTAAGCTGAGACTACTGTCTCTTTGGAATTATGGCCATTAGAAGAGTGGTCCTTTATTCCTTACCTTAAGCGACTAATGTTGTAAGTCTCTGTTTAGTGAGCTTTCAGAGTCTCAAGTTTCACTGAGATATCTGTCTTCATGGGATGAAGACTTATTAGCTGCGCTAGCTAATCTGAGTCTCCTGTCTCTTTGGAATTAGAGCCATTAAAAGGAAAGAGTATCTTGTTTCCTTCTCGGTGTTGTATTCTTAGGCATCTGAGGCTTTTAGTCCTTTTGTTGACGCCTTAAAAGAATTGACTGCGACCCTTTTTCCCTTAACCCTTTACCCAACGCAGACGATATCGAAATTTATTATTTTAAATATCATTTTTTTTAAATTTTTCAAAAAATTTCAACAAAACCATAACATGTGACCCTCATTGGAACGAGGTCAATGAGCTCGTTCGAGTGAGGGTTCACATGAATGGTTTTTGTTGAAATATTCTGAGAAATTTAATTTTTTCAACTGCTTAATTTACATGTTACGTGGGCGGGTGGGGGCGATTCGTTAGGTAAAGGGTTAACTTGAGTGACTAATGTTGTAAGTCTCCATCTCATGAGCTTTCTAAAGTCGCAAAAATTACATCGAGATATCTGTCTTCACAAAGATGAAGTCTTCTAAGCTTCGTTAGCTAGGCTGAGACCGCTGTCTTTTGGGAATAGAACCACTAAAGAGTTCATTTTTTCCTTCTTGGTGTGGTTTTCTCTAGTGTCACAGACTTTAGTCTTATTGTTGACACTATAGTAGCCTAGCTTGAATTATGAGCGGTGTTTTTCCGTATCATTAGCGGCTAGCGTTGTAAGTCTCCTTTAGTGAGCTTCTTGGGCCGCAGTTAACAGCCATTTAATTATCTTCACGAATAGGAAGACCTTTAGCTACTTCAGCCAGGCTGAGACTGCTATCTCCTATCGAACAAGGTACCGTTACAAGAGAAGAGTTTGTTCTCTCCTTAATAGTATTGTTTTTGTGTTAGTTGTCTGAGGCTTTTAGCCCTATTGATGACGCCATATTAACCTAGTGTGATTAATAAGCATTCTTTCGAATGCCTTTAGTTAACTCTTTTTCAGGAATATATTCCCTGCTATAATTGTAATGAGGCACAAGGAGTTTATGGTTTTATGATCGGGTGCCGGAACATAGTTTTTCGTTGCCCACTTCATATTTTTATACTGTACCAATGACCCAGACATAGCTGGTGCTAACTCTTAAAATATAGGGCCAAACACAAATTTTGCCCCCCAATCCCCAAAATTTGTATCTAAAACTAAAGAAAACATGTCCTGAAAGGCCCTCCACACTTCGCCCCTACTGCGCATGCGCAGTGTCAAGGACGTTCCGAAATTGGCGCCATTAATCATTCTAAGTTTGGCCCTTCATCAGTTAACATCTGATTGATCTTTGTGCTTATAAATCTCAGTTTAAATGATGCCAGACACATAAATATTAGTGAAATGGTGATTCTAAGGAGGATAGAGAAGGAGGAGAGGAAAAAAATGTGTGACAGAATATTATCAGGGCTGTAACTTAAAATTTTTTAATGAAATTATGTTAAGTTACCTATTTTCAAGGCAGCAGCCGTTTTGTTGTCATTCTGATTGTTTAGTTACACTGTTTTTTAAGTGTTTTCCTCTCTCCCTGTCCTTTAAGTTCCCCCTTGCTATTCTCCCATGCTTTTGGCATAGTTTTTGTAATTATTATTACTAAATTTTCTTGGGAGTTTTAGCTGAATTACAGAATGAATTCTGTTCTTTTCCCCATGTTTACGTCTTCACCTACGGGTGGTTAGGCGTTGTGTTCTGCATCTACCATCTGATGTTCTGCAGTTTCTTCCCTGGAAGTCTCTGTTTTGCATCAGATAGTGTATTTTTGGTAACTGATTTCGGGCCTGGGTGCCTGGAGTCTTATTTTAGTGTTTTTACACTCATTGTTTACATTTACTACAGCCCTCTGTGTGAGGGGGGGATTTCTAAAAAATAATATCTTGATGTTATTTTAATCATAACTAGATACATTATTATTGTTCGTAAGTGTTGAATAAATTGTTTAAAATATTTTAAAAATTTTTGTCCACACTTAGGCTTGGGATCCATTGGGGCTCAACGTTACTTTTCAGAAACTTGGGCTGTTCTGAAAAAATATTTTTTCAAAATATTTTGATTTCAATTATTTTTTCTATATTAATGGATCATATTATTATTATGTATTTTGATTGCCAGGGGTTAGTGCGAGTACCAGGACTTGTTTTCTTTTCACATTGAAAGGATATTGATCAATTGTTTTAAGAGGAAGTCTTCCTCTGACTTTATTATCATTCTATATGTGGTCAGTGTACTCGCATTAACTCCTGTTCTGTATCGTATGATTTCGATGGACGGACGGCAAGCGAGAGAGGCCCCTCTCTCATTCAACAACATCTGGCCCCAGATGTTGTGGTACAAAATGTGTCGCAAGCAGGGCATACGTCCGTCGCTCGGGACGCTCCGTTGTATAGGCAGTCCGCGGAGACTGCTAAGGCTTCCTCTTCTCGTCAGCGCACACGACCGCACCTTGGCTGCGTGACCGCCGATATATTACCAGCTTCGCCGATCAAGGATTCTTCGGCGACCAGGTCACACCATCCGGTAGCCAGGGACACGAGGCCTGCAGACTCCGGACGTTCGCATAGGAAGTGTGCGGGAGTCAACGTACACGGAGCTTCCGGCGGCAATGCATCGTAAGACCGCTACTGCACAGGCCTCGGGAACGGACGTGCTTTCCTTAATAGCACAGTTTATCGCAGCATCCCAGCATCAACTGAATCTGTCGCATATATTTTATCCGACGATGCTGGGTCGGGACGCTCCGCGGAAGCGGGTACGGACGTCCAAAAGTTTCATCCGGTCCGACGGGATACCGAAAGGGATTCGGAGGATTTCGAGCTTTCCCTTTCGGAACAACATATGCTGTTGTGTATGTCATCTGACTTGGTCTTCTACAGCTTCTTTCGTCGGACCAGAATGCTGCGATGCCGGATAAGAAACTGATAGCGTCGGTGGACTTAGAAATTTTTGGTTCGGTTCAGGGACATCGTCCCTCAGTTCCGACATAGTCCAATAATGTCACACAAACTTTCGAATTATTGAAAGACGCTATATATATTATTATTTTATGCTTGCTAACCAAGCATTTCTGGTTTCTTGTTCGAAGAGTTATGGAGATGTCTTTCAAAAGTGTGCCTCTGTCGTCATAGTTAATGAAGAGTTAGCGGCAATAAGTGCTCATGGAATATGTCTATCGCCTACGGAGTGACATTCGCTAGCTCACCCGGTGTAGCGTACATTCATCGAATGGTTCGGCTGCCGGGTTCGTCCGTTGCTGTCTAGGAAGGAGATTTGGGTGATGCGAGCACTTTAATTACTTTAGTACTCACCCAGTGACAGCAGATTGAGGACAGATCGGAGGAAGCCTGTTAGTCTGGTTCCTGGCTTGTCCAGGTCCGTCCGGGCTGTGAGCGAGAGAGGTCCCTCTCTCGTCCAACAACATAGGGGACCGCATGTTGTGGTTCAGATATTTTACATTCGGAGCATATGTCCGTTGGTCGGGACGCTCCGTTATATTGACAGTCCGAGAGACTGTCCTTAATGCTTCCTCATCCTCACAGCAGGGCACACGACCGCACATTGGCTACGTGACCTCGAGTATCCGATCAGTTTTGGCATTCAGTGATTCCACGGCGAATAGGTCGCGCCATCCGGTAGCCAAGGGACACGAGGCCTATACACTCCGTTCGCTCGCATATTGGTAGAATGCACGGGGTAACGATCACGGAGCTTCCAGCGGCAATGCATCGTAAGACCGCTTCTCCTCAGGCCTCAGTGACGGACGTGCTATCCGAGTTAGCACAGTTGTTTCGCAGCATCCCAGCAATTGACAATTTCTCGGTCGAATCAGGAATTATCCGACGGCGCTGGGTCGGTGCGGTCCGCGGTTGCATCAGGTACGGACGACCGAACGCTTTATAGGGTCCGACAGGATGGCGAAAGGGATTCGAAAGATTTCGAGTTTTCCCTTTAGTAGTATCGGAAGCTGCCTTTCATATCTTCTGGCATTGTCTTCCAGTGATTGTTATTTCGGACTTCATTGCTGCGATCTTGGATAAGAGACTTATAGCGTCATTGGACTCGGATTTTTCGATCGGTTCAGGGACATTGTCCCTGACTTACCGACGCAGTCCAATATTGTCATTACAACATGTGTTTTATTTTTCGACGCTATATATATATATATATACAAGCCTGCTACTAAGCATGATAGTTTAGTTTCTTGTCCGCGTTGCTCATTTCTGCCATTTTATCATTTATACGAATAGTTTATTTTGGCAGAGCAGGGCATACCGAGAGTTCATATGCGTCTAGACGGTGTGATTAAAGACTGCATATATTCTTTTTCGCCGTTTATGTCTTTTCCAATTTCAATGTTGGGAACGACATTATGTATAGTAGACTTAACTTAGATGCTTTATCATACGTAATCCGCCTTACTGAGGCGTTATCATTACGTCTTCAAGAAAAGATTTACGGGATATTATTCTCAATGTAATTTCTTTTGAGGGCAGTAGTTTGTTCACGTATAACTCCGCCCTTCAGTGGCTGATTGGAGTTAGTTAGACGTGACGCAGCCCTAGCTACATCCACACGCGTGGATAGTAAGGTTAAGAACTCTCTCAGAGTCGCTTCGTTCTCGGAGGAGCTTCTCTTCGACGGCAACTTTTCGGCAATCCATGAATTGCTCGATTTACACATTCTCTTGTCTATCTAGTGTTACAAGAGATTCAGACTGGGGCAAACATTCGGTGGTTGACTCAGAGAGTGCCACCGCAGTTGCCGGACCCGAGTGTGGCTGTTATGACGGTTGCCAGTCAAACAGATTGGGATATAATACTGATCCCTACGGATTCGAAGTGCCAGGGTCTTTGGGTTCCGCAGTCTCTTAGCAATCAGTTTTCTTCCGCGGAATAATGTTTTTTAGGCTTGCTTTATGTCATTGCATGAACATTATTCAGTAACGCATGCCCAAATTCCTGTCCTTTTATTCGACAGTAGTGGCGTATCTCCGGAACCAGGGAGGCACTCTTTCGTTTCCGTTATTCAATTTAATGGAAAGAATCCGTCTGTTGGTTATAGTACACCAAGTTCAGTTTTGGTCCGTCATATTCCGGGTCGTCTGATTGTTTTATCGGACTCCCGTTCTCTTACGGGTCGCTTGTTGCTGTCAGAATGGACTCTCAACAAACAAGTATTCAATCAGATTTGCTGTCTATGGGAGCGCCCAATGATGATTTATTTATGACACAGCTTGCTAATCAATTGCAGACGTATGTGTTGGCTTGTCCAGATCTCTGAGCTAATATTGTTAACGCTCTATTGATCTATAGGACAGAATGATAGGATACGCGTATCCTCCGGCGCTGTTGTTTTAGCAGGTATTGCTAAGATAAACAACCACAATACATTTCTGTTGATAGCATCTCTATCTTCACAGAGATCATGAGTAATTTACTCTCTTGTCTACTGTGGGTCTTAACGTGAAATCTTCCTCTATGTTTTTTTCACTGGGTAAATCGTGTCATCTTTATCACAACCAGCAAGGTCGCAACCTTCATGTATTCCGTTGTGTGGTCCGTATTGCATTGTAAGCACTGTACTGGACGAGCTTTGGACGCGATTTCTTACTATAGGAGATCATCTTCTTCGCTATTCTATGCGGCTAAAGTGGAGGCTCTTCCGTCGTGGTGTAGGGATCATTATGTTCATATTGTTGATCCCTTCATACTACTCATTGCTATTTTTTAGTATACTTGTTTCACAAGATCTACTGCAGCCTGTTATTATTTAGGTTATAGGTTTATGTTACCTCATACCTATGCACTCTACGATAGTTTACAATTGAGTCTTTTGTCTCTTTATCTAAGTCAGTTAGTAACTTTTTGATAAATAGACTTAGAATCTTTAGATTAAATTCCTATACGGATTTTAACTTCGGTTCTTATTTAGCTAAGTAATCATTTGAGCCTTTGGAAACAGTAGTTTTCAAATTCTGACCTTTTAGACAGTAATTCTGTTGGTTTCTCTTTTACTGTAGAGTCATTGAGTTTCATGCACTATCGATGGATGATTTTCACTTTCGTAGTTTCGGAATCACTACTTCCGTTACTATTTAGGTTGGATTGTTGCATAAGAGTTAGGCTCCTATTATCCGGAACCTATTATTTTAAGGTCCTTCCGTCTTCGTATGGGCATAGGCCTTTACTCTTTCCGGGTACTGTTTATGTATTTATAAACAGATATCTGTTTATTACTATGGGCGTAAGCTTCTTCTGTCTTTGATGTCTAGTAGAAGGACGTTACGCTCCATTTTATTGTTAATGGATTCTATTAACTATCGGTACTGCTTATGGTATATCATTGACTTAGCAGTTGTGCTTAAGATTTCGGCTCATGAAGTAAGAGTTCTTCTACTTCTTGGGCTTACATTAATAGTGTTGCTATTATAGATTTTTGAAGGCTGCTCATTGCGCTCAGCCATCCACATTCATGAATTTTATCTCAGAAATATCGAGTCCATTTCTGGAGGCCTCTATTGTTAGGTCTATTATCTACTGCTCAGAATGTCATTCACTTAACAGTTGCTACTATAGCTAGGTAGGCTGTCTGTTTCGGCAGTGTCTCCGTTCGGCTGCCCTCTTCGCTCTGGGCTATTTGACCCAGGGCAAGAAAAAGGGGGGGGGGGGGGAGGGTGTTCCCTTGGGTCACCTGTTTTACTATGAAAACAAGGGGATACCTCCTCCGGAGTTAGTAATTCTGAGCTGTTATTGGGATGGTTGTTTAGTGAGAAGTTTAGGTTTTTAAAATTCATTCAAGTCTTAGTTTTTAAAGTATAGCTTTTGAATATTGCATATGTCAACGGACATGATTATGCAATCCTCAGACACTTTTAGGAGTATAAGAGTCTCTATTCTCTAGACTTACTTTATTTATTGGCTTACTTTAAAAATTATTAGTATAAGGATTATATTGGATATTAATAGAGTACATGGATGTATGAAGCTCAATTTTGGAAGGTGTTGTATCTTTCTAATTTATCATAAATAAGAAAGATACATGTAAGGCCTATTACTTCTTTTTCCCTACAGGGGATGACTCTATTTTATTTTATTGAGCGTATTCCATTTTGCTCTATGTCCTTGGCCCTCCAGCCTTTTTACTATTCAGCTATGTCTGGGTCATTGGTACAGTATAAAAATGTTAAAAAATTTATAGTAATTTATATATTTTTTATACTTACCAATGACCCAGACGGGGATGGCCCTCCCAGGAGTTGGGAACTCTTGCCTCCCCGCTGAGTACATAGCGCTTACCAGGCACTGGTTATTAGAATGATTAATGGCGCCAATTTCGGAACGTCCTTGACACTGCGCATGCGCAGTAGGGGCGAAGTGTGGAGGGCCTTTCAGGACATGTTTTCTTTAGTTTTAGATGCAAATTTTAGGGATTGGGGGGCAAAATTTGTGTTTGGCCCTATATTTTAAGAGTTAGCACCAGCTATGTCTGGGTCATTGGTAAGTATAAAAAATATATAAATTACTATAAATTTTTTAACTTTTGTCCAATTATATTTCCACTCGGTCTATATGGTGTATTATTTGGCACCATGGCGTACTGTCTTGATTTCAAGGGATATGTCAATGCTGGTATATTCCTTGCATTAGTGCCATGTTCATCACCTCCCCCTCCGTTCTTAGTGGCATTATGGATTCGTTCAGACGTGAGGGAGCCCTACTGTTTCTATACTATTCTAGATAACTAACACTAAAGCATTACGAGTCACACCGGGTTAGTGTGATTATGCTTGCTTTGACTAACTACAAGCTTTTTAGCTGTATTATTCTTTATTGAGAATAGCAGCAGCAGTATAGCTTTGGGAATGAATAATGAAAAAGAAAATTGTCACTGTTCCAAGCTTTAGTATTACTGCACTGGCCTTACTTATCTACCGATTTAAGTAATACAGGCAGTTACAGGGCAGGAAGTAGTTCTCTTCCTGTAAGCCTCATATGCATTCAATTATATGCATGTCTTTCATTATGTCTCCCCTTCACCAAAGGGAGACATATTGTTCTACCATGATTTCTTCTCCTTGTTGTTGTTGTTGTTGTCTTCCTGTAAGCCTCATATGCATTCAGTTATATGCATGTCTTTTATTATGTCTCCCCTTCACCGAAGGGAGACATATTGTTTTACCATGAATTCTTCTTCTCCTTGTTGTTGTTGATCTTCTTCTTCTCCTTCTCATACAACAGTGATCGGGCCAGAACTTTTTTATCTTTTCACCTAGGCTTATGAAATTTAGCATGTGGATGTATCACCATGAGACAATGTGTCGCATACCATCATGACCCACATATGACATTGACCTTTGACCTCTAGGTCAAATTACTGATTTTTTGGTAAATAAGCTTGTCCAGACCAGAACTTATTTACCTTTTGACCTCAGCTTATGATATTTGGCATACGGTGTATCGCCATGAGACAATGTGTCGCATACCATCATGACCCACATATGACATTGACTTCAGAGTCAAATTACTGATTTTTTGGCAAGTAAGCGTGTCCGGGCAAGAACTTATTTTCCTTTTCACCTTGGCTTATGATATTAGGCATGTGGGTGTATCACCATGAGGCAATGTGTCGCGTACTATCATGACCCACATATGGCCTTGACCTTTGACCTCAAGGTGAAATTATTGATTTTTTTATCTTTTTGACCTAGGCTTATGATATTTCGCATGAGGGTGTATCACCATGGGATGATGTACCATCATGACCCACATATGACATTGTCCTTTGACCTCAAGGTCAAATTACTGATTTTTTCACAAGTAAGCTTGTCCGGGCAAGAACTTATTTTCCTTTTCACCTTGGCTTATGGTATCTGACATGCGAGTGTATCACCATAAGATGATGTGCCACATACCTTCATGATCCATATATGACATTGACCTTTGACCTCAAGGTCAAATCACTGAGTTTTTGCCAAGTAAGCTTGTCTGGGCCAGAACCTTTTCACCTCGGTTTATGATATTAGACATGTGGGTGTATCACCATGAGGTGATGTGTCATGTACCATCATGATCTACATATGACCTTGTCCTTTGACCGTAAGGTCACATTATTGACTTTTTTTTAAAAATCTTGACCTGGGCATATTATTTTTGGCATGTGAGTGTATCACCAAAAGACGATGGGTCACGTACCATCATTAACTACATATGTCCTTGACCTTTGACCTCAAGGTCAAATTATTGATTTTTTTTTAACTTTTCACCCATGCTCATGATATTTGGTATGTGAGTGTATCACCATGAGACGATATGTCGTGTACCATCTTGACCCACATATGACCTTGAAGAGTCTGGCTCGTCACTGCTTGTCGGTCCTCTCTGGGAACTTCCTCCACCCATAAATCTGCTTGACACGGTGTGACCGTGGCTTTTGAAAATGTCTTAAAACCTAATAAATCAATAAATAAATGAGTATACCAAATGGCATGATTAGGAAATGAGTAGAAATTCCCCATTTGGTGGAAAGAAAAAAAAAAAGAAAAGGCTTACAATCGTTGAATGACATAACTATACCTCACTGGGCAATAGACATTGTTGCAAACCATGATTGTACTTGTAATCAGTGGAGATCACAGTAAACTTGCCATGACAATCACAGTTTACTCTCATGTATAGTTTGGCTGTTTCATGTCATGGCTACAATTTTTGTTGAAAATCCCTGTTTTTATGTAAACTGAAATGTCTTTTTGATGAGTTAAGTTCAACAGCTCTTTTAACACAAATAGAATAATTATATCCCCTAAATGAACAGCAAGATCCACAAAACCATCAAAAGAAATCTTTTGATATTTGCTAACTACCATTGATTCAATCCCTATATCATTATTTGCCTGCTTGAATGATATTTGGGGCACACATAGGGGATCATAAAATAACACTGGGCTCTATGGAGATTTAAAAAATTCAGCACCCCAGATTGATCTTAATGGTTTTTAACTTGCCAAATAATGATTTTTAGACAACTTACGAGTTAAGAAAATTGTTTCCACAAAATCTTATTCAACCCGATTTGCAGGGGTCCACAAGGGTAGGGTTCAAAGAATGCAAAAATTGTATGAAAAACACCAATTCTGATAAGATTTTCTTCTACAGAACTATCCAATGAAATCGATTGATATTTGCTACTTAGCAATGGTAGGCCTGTATCTTAATTTGTTTAAGGCATGATTCTTGAATGATATTTGGGACACCCAGTGGGGATCATAAAATAACACTGAACCATTTAGGGATTTCGACATTTTGGTATCCCAGATTGAGCCTCATGATTTTTAACTGTCCAAATAATTGTTTTTAGACAAGTTATGATAAAAGACAATGTTTTTCACAAAATCTTAACTAAATACATATCTTACCATCGTTCAGTGGGTCATATATAGTCAGATTTTCTTTCATTTTATCAACAGGTTGTTTTTAAAATTAGTTCATGTAATGATATGATATATTTCATGTTCTAATGAGTTAATCATGAGTTTTTCCCATAAAACTGTTTTAGACATGTCATGGCCAATAGCCTCCATCTCCCAACTGTGAAGCAATCTAATTCAGGCAATACAAGCACCTATAGCTATACCTATATGTAGTCCCATACCACCAAAAATGGTGCTAATTAGACTGGTGTACACTATAGCAGACTCATTGCATGTAAATATCTTTTCAAAAAGCCTTCAGGACAAATTTTACATATTTTTATACTGTACCAATGACCCAGACATAGCTGGTGCTAACTCTTAAAATATAGGGCCAAACACAAATTTTGCCCCCCAATCTCCAAAATTTGCATCTAAAACCAAAGAAAACATGTCCTGAATGGCCCTCCACACTTCACCTCTACTGCGCATGCGCAGTGTCAAGGACATTCCGAAATTGGCGCCATTAATTATTCTTAGTTTGGCCCTTCATCAGTTAACATCTGACTGATCTTTGTGCTTGTAAATCTCAGTTTAAATGATGCCAGACACATAAATATTAGTGAAATGGTGATTCTAAGGAGGATATAGAAGGAGGAGAGGAAAAATGTGTGACAGAAAATTATCAGGGCTGTAACTTAAAATTTTTTAATGAAATTATGTTAAGTTACCTATTTTCGAGGCAGCAGCCATTTTGTTGTCATTCTTTTATCAAGTTACACTGCTTGTTCAGTGTTTTCCTCTCTCCCCTTCCTTTAAGTCCCCTCTTGCTATTCTCCCATGCTTTTGGCATATTTTCTGTAATTTTATTACTAAAATTTCTTGGGAGTTTTAGCTGAATAACAGAATGAATTCTGTTCTTTTCCCCATATTTACGTCTTCACCTATGGGTGGTTAGGCGTAGTGTTCTGCATCTACCATCTGATGTTCTGCAGTTTCTTCCCTGGAAGTGTCTGTTTTGCATCAGATAGTGTATTATTGGTAACTGATTTCGGGTCTGGGTGCCTGGAGTCTTATTCTAGTGTTTTTACACTTATTGTTTACATTTACAACAGACCTCTGTGTGAGGGGGGATTTCTTGAAAATAATATCTTGATGTTAATTTAAGCATAACTAGATACATTATTATTGTTCGTAAGTGTTGCATAAATTGTTTAAAATATTTAAAAAATTTTTGTCCACACTTAGGCTTGGGATCCATTGGGGCTCAACGTTACTTTTCAGAAACTTGAGCTGTCCTGAAAAAATATATTTTCAAAATTTTTTGATTTCAATTATTTTTTCTATGTTAATGGATCATATTATTTTGTATTTTGATTGTCAGGGGTTGGTGCAAGTACTAGGACTTTGTTTTCTTTTCACATTGAAAGGATTTTGGTCAATTGTAATAAGAGGAATCTTCCTCTGACTTTTATAATCATTGTATATGTAGTCAGGGTACTCGCACTAGCTCCTGTTCTGTATGTGATAATTTCGATGACAACATGGGAAGCGTGTGTCATGGTATGTTAGTGGGGAATTGGACATTCCGGTCCTTTCCCCGCAGGGTCACTCTACTTTATCAATTTCTATTTCAGACGATCAAGATTAGGGTGATGTATCCGTGATGTCTTCCAAAAGTGTGCCTCCGTCGTCACAATTAATGAAGAGCTAGCGGAAAAGTGCTCATGTAAATACGCCAATTGCATAAGAGGACCCTAGTAGGTTCGACGGCCTTTGACGTCCGCTAGCTCGCCCGGTGTAGCGTCCATTCACCGAATGGTTCGGCAGCCGGGTTCGTCCGTTGCGGTCTAGAAGGAGTTTTGGGGTGATGCGAGCACTATAAATCAACCAAATGCACACCCAGTGACGGCGGATTAGAGGGAGAACGAAGGAAGCCTTTTAGTCTGGTTCCTAGCTCGTCCAGGTCCATCCGGACGGCGAGCGAGAGAGGCCCCTCTCTCGTACAACAACGTCTGGCCCCAGATGTTGTGGTACAAAATGTTTCGCATTCGGAGCATACGTCCGCCGCTCGGGACGCTCCGACATATAGTCAGTCCGGAGAGACTGTCAATAAGGCTTCCTCATTCTCATGGTAGCGCACACGACCGCTCTTGGCTATGTGACCTCAGATATCCACTCAGCTTCGCCAATTGGAGAATCAACGGCGACCAGGTCATACCATCCGGTAGCCAGGAACACGAGGCCTGCAGACTCCGGACGTTCGCATAGAAAGTGTGCGGGAGTCAACGTACACGGAGCTTCCGGCGGCAATGCATCGTAAGACCGCTACTGCACAGGCCTCGGTGATGGACGTGCTATCCCAAATAGCACAGCTTATCGCAGCATCCCAGCAACAACTGAATCTGTCGCATCATGTATTATCTGACGATGCTGGGTCGGGACGCTCCGCGGAAGCAGGTACGGACGTCCAAAAATTTCATCCGGTCCGACGGGATGCCGAAAGGGATTCGGAGGATTTCGAGCTTTCCCTTTCGGAACAACATATGCTGTTGTGTATGTCATGTGACTTTATCTTCTACAGGTTCTTTCGTCGGACCAGAATGCTGCGATGCCGGATAAGAAACTGATAGCGTCGGTGGACTTAGAAATTTTAGGTTCGGTTCAGGGACATCGTCCCTCAGTTCCGACATAGTCCAATAATGTCACACAAACTTTCGAATTATTGAACGACGCTATATATTATTATTATATGCTTGCTATTACCAAGCATTTCTGGTTTCTTGTTCGCAAAGTTACGGAGATGTCTTTCAAAGTGTGCCTCTGTCGTCATAGTTAATGAAGAGCTAGCGGCAATAAGTGCTCATGGAATATGTCTATCGCCTAAGAGGTCCCTTGTAGGATCGACGGAGTGACATTCGCTAGCTCACCCGGTGTAGCGTCCATTCATCGAATGGTTCGGCAGCCGGGTTCGTCCGTTGCGGTCTAGGAAGGAGATTTGGGTGATGCGAGCACTTTAATAACTTTAGTACTCACCCAGTGACGACGGATTGAGGACAGATCGGAGGAAGCCTGTTAGTCCGGTTCCTGGATCGTCCAGGTCCGTCCGGGCTGTGAACGAGAGAGGTCCCTCTCTCGTACAACAACATAGGGGACCGCTTGTTGTGGTTCAGATATTTCGCATTCGGAGCATATGTCCGCCGCTCGGGACGCTCCGTTATATTGACAGTCCGAGAGACTGTCGATAATGCTTACTCATCCTCACAGCAGCGCACACGACCGCACATTGGCTACGTGACCTCGAGTATCCGACCAGTTTCGTCATGCAGTGATTCCACGGCGAACAGGTCACACACGGGGTAACGATCACGGAGCTTCCAGCGGCAATGCATCGTAACACTGCTTCTCCACAGGCCTCAGTGACGGACGTGCTATCCAGGTTAGCACAGTTTATCGCAGCATCCCAGCAATCGACAGTTTCTCGGTCGGATCAGGAATTATCCGACGGCGCTGGGTCGGTGCGCTTCGCTGTTGCATCAGGTTCGGATGACCGAACGCTTTATATGGTCTGACAGGATGGCGAAAGGGATTCGGACGATTTCGAGTTTTCTCTTTCGGAACAACGGAAGCTGCCATACATTTCTTCCGGCATTATCTTCCAGTGGTTGTTCCTTCGGACTACATTGCTGCGATGTTGGATAAGAGACTTATAGCGTCATTGGACACAGAATTTTGGATCGGTTCAGGGACATTGTCCCTGACTTACCGACACGGTCCAATAATGTCATTAGAACATGTGTATTATTTATCGACGCTATATATATATATAAGCCTGCTACCAAGCATGATAGTTTAGTTTCATGTCCGCAATGCTCATTTCTGCCTTTTATCATTTCTAGGAATAATTTATTTTGGCAGAACAGGGCATACCGAGAGTTTATATGCGTCTAGACGGCGGGGTTAAAGACTGGAAATTATCTTTTTCGCCGTCTATGTCTTTTCCAACCACAATGTTGGAAACGACAATGATGTCTAATAGACTTAACTTAGACGCTTTATCATACGTAGTCCACCTTACTGAGGCGTTATCATTACATCTTCAAGAGAAAGAATTCCGGGATATGATCCTCAATGTGATTTCTTTCAAGGGCAGTAGTTTGTCCACGTATAACTCCGCCCTTCAGTGGCAACCTTGAGTTGGTTAGATGTGACGCAGCCCTAGCTACATCCACGCGCGTGGATAGTAAGGTGAAGAACTCTCTCAGAGTCGCTTCGGTCTCGGAGAAGCTTCTCTTCGACGGCAACTTTTCAGCAATCCATGAATTGCTCGATATACATGTTCTCTTGTCTATCAAGTGTAGCAAGAGATTCAGACTGGGGCAAACATTCGGTGGTTGACTCAGAGAGTGCCACTGCAGTTGCCGGATCCGAGTTTTATAATTATGACGGTTGCCAGTCAAACAGGTTGGGGTACAATATTGATCCCAACGGATTCGTAGTGCCAGGGTCTTTGGGTTCCGCAGTCTCTAGGCAAGCACTTATCTTCCACAGAATAATGTTTTTTAGGCTTGCTTTATGTCATTGGATGAACATTATTCAGAGATGCATGTCCAAATCCTGTCCGATAATACGACAGTAGTTGCGTATCTCCGGAACCAGGGAGGCACTCATTTGATTCCGTTATTCAATTTAACGGAAATAATCCTTCTGTTTGTTATAGTACACCAAGTTCTGCTTCGGTCTGTCATATTCCGGGTCATTTGATTGTATTACCGGACTCCCTTTCACGTAAGGGTCGCTTGTTGCCGTCAGAATGGACTCTCAACAAACAAGTATTCAATCAGATTTGCTATCAATGGGAGCGCCCAATGATAATTTATTTACGACACAACTTGCTAATCATTTGCAGACGTATGTGTTTGCATGTCCGGATCTCTGAGCTTATGTTGTTAACGCTGTATTGATCTAATAGGACGGAATGATAGGATATGCATATCCTCCTGCGCTGTTGTTTCAGCAAGTATTGCTAAGATAAACAACCACAATACATTTCTGTTGATAGCATCTCTGTCTTCACAGAGACCGTGTGTAAATTTACTCAGATGTCTACTGTGGGACTTAACGCGAAAACTTCCTCCATGAGAGGATCTTCTTTCGCTGGGGAAAATCGTGTCATCTTCATCACAACCCGCAAGGTCTCAACCTTCATGTATTCCGTTGTGTGGTCCTTATTGCATTGTAAGCATTGTACTGGACGAGCTTTGGACGCGATTTCTTACTGTAGGAGAACCTCTTCTTCGCTATTCTATGCGGCTAAAGTGGAGGCTCTTCCGTAGTTGTTGTAGGGATCACTATGTTGATATTGTTGATCCCTCCATACTAGTCATTGCAACTTTCTAGTATACTTGTTTGACAAGATCTACTGCAGCCTGATACTATTAAGGTTATAGGTCTATGTTATCTCATACCTATGCACTCTATGATAGTTTACAATTGAGTCTTATGTCTCTTTATCTAAGTCAGTTAGTAACTTTTCGATAAATAGACTTAGAATCATTAGATTAAATTTCTATATGGAATTTAACTTCGTTTCTTATTTAGCTAAGTAATCATTTGAGCCTCTGGAAACAGTTGTTTTCAAATTCTGACCTTTTTAACAGTAATTCTGTTGTCTTCTCTTTTACTGAAGAGTCAGTGAGCTTCATGCACTATCGGTGGATGATTCTCACTTTCGTAGTTTCGGAATCACTACTTCCTTTACTATTTAGGTTGGATTTTTGGTTAAGAGTCAGGCTCCTAATAAATATCCGCAACCTATTGTTATTAAGGTCCTTCCGTCTTCGTACGGGCATAGGCCTTTACTCTGTCCGGTTAGAGTTTACGTATTTATAAACAGATATCTGTTTATTACTACGGATGTAAGCTTCTTCTGTCTTTGATGCCTAATAGAAGGACGTTACACTCCATTCTATTGCTATTGGATTCAATTAACTATCGGTACTGCTTATGGTATATCATTGACTCAGCAGTTGTGCTTGATATTTCGGCTCATGAAGTAAGAGTTCTTTCTACATCTTGGGCTTACATTAATATTGTCGCTATTATAGATTTTTGAAGGCTGCTCATTGCGCTCAGCCATCCACATTCATGAATTTTTTATCTCAGAAATATCGAGTCCATTTCTGGAGGCCTCTTCTGTTAGGTCTATTATCTACTGCTCAGAATGTCATTCACTTAACAGTTGCTACTATAGCTAGGTAGGCTGTCTGTTTCGGCTTTTGAATATATCACGTGTCAAACGGACGTTATTATACAATTCTCAGACACTTTTAAGGAGTATAAAGAGTCTCTATTCTCTAGACTTACTTTATTTATTGGCTTACTTTAAAAGTTATTAGTATAAGGATTATACTAGATATTAATAGAGTACATGGATGTTTGATGCTCAATTTTGCAAGGTGTTGTATCTTTCTAATTTAACATAAATAAGAAAGATACATGTAAGGCCTAATACTTCTTTTTCCCTAGAGGGCATGACTCTATTTTATATAATTGAGCGTATTCCAACTTGCTCTATGTCCTAGGCCCTCCAGCCTTTTTACTATTCAGCTATGTCTGGGTCATTGGTACAGTATAAAAATGTTAAAAAATTTATAGTAATTTATATATTTTTTATACTTACCAATGACCCAGACGGGGATGGCCCTCCCAGGAGTTGGGAACTCATACCTCCCCGCTGAGTACATAGCGCTCACCAAGCACTGGTTATAAGAATGATTAATGGCGCCAATTTCGGAACGTCCTTGACACTGCGCAGTAGAGGTGAGGTGTGGAGGGCCATTCAGGACATGTTTTCTTTGGTTTTAGATGCAAATTTTGGGGACTGGGGGGCAAAATTTGTGTTTGGCCCTATATTTTAAGAGTTAGCACCAGCTATGTCTGGGTCATTGGTAAGTATAAAAAATATATAAATTACTATAAATTTTTTAACTTTCATGGATAAATGGACCCCTCACCCACCTTGAAAAAGTCTGCCCCTGTGTATGTAAATTTTGTCATGATCCCCACCCCCCCCCCTCCCACACCCCCGTACTGGTGCATCAAAATAGGTACCATTGAATGTTATTATAAACGTACAATCAATTGTTTGTTTGTTTGCTTGATGGAGCTGGAGTACACTGACCTTCAGTGAGTAATTGACATACTCTAGCACAGACAAGGCTCAAACACCTATCATAGTGGGCACCTTTCACCTCATGGTAAAATTATTGAATTTTTGGCAAGCTGGGGCAAGAACTTTTTTTTATCTTTTCACCTAGGCTAATGATATTTGACACGTGGATGTATCAACATAAGACAACATTGTATCATGTACTGTTGTGATGACAGATGACCTTGATCTTTGACATCAATGTCAAATTATTGAATTGTTCAGCTTGGTTTATGATATTTGGCATATGAATGCAACAGCCAGGCTGATGTTTCACATTCCATGATCTTGACATTTGACCTTTAGTTTGATCTTTGTTAGTCGTAAGTAGGAAGCATGGAACTAATCAAAGGGGAGACATATGTTTTAGTTCACTAAAACAGATCCCTCTAGTTGCTCTTCAATTGGTAGGTGGGTTGTGGTCTGATAGCGACATCAGGGGCAAATCCACTCTTTATTTGGTTTGCTTCCTGTGGTTGGACATTCATAAGTCATATTTGAGCATATGATTCCTGAACAGTAACTGTTTTTGGATTCCAAATTCTTTCATGAATATATTCGGTTGATATTGGTAGCCTTCGTATACCTGTGTGGCAGGCATGTCGGTTATCTGAGCAACATTCTCCAAATGTGGCAATTAATCCACTTTGAGAAGTTTCGCTCAGAGTTGTCTGCTTTTGTTATGATGTTTGAGTCTATTCCTCAGGTTAATCGCATTAACGTTGTTTTATTCTTTCACTTTCTTATTTTGATTTTGTATCGCTCGGTCACGCTGTTGATGCGGCGGTATTTAGACGAGGATACATGCGTCATTCTGTTTATTGCATGCATAACATGTATTTATTATTTGGCGGACATATTATTGAATTGATTCTCTTAAATTCTTGCTCTGAGTTATGAGCTTATGAGACTTTTAAGGCTAGTTGGATCAGTTATGGAGTATTCTACAGGCCGTCTAAGCATATGTTCTATATTTTTGGCTTCATTGTCCAGAGTGGTATATTCTTTCTCAGAATAGTCATTGGTTTTAACAGACCTAAGGAACAATGAATTATGTGGAGACGGTCGCTGACAGGTTTTTTAATTGTATCCTGTTCCATGTTCTGAATCCAGTCTTCAACCGGAAGAGGTACACTAGGGAAATCCTAGTCTCATAGAACTGAACGGCTACAATTTGGAAGTTCATTATTGGAATTAATTGTACACCTGAAAGTGGTCGCCTGTTAGTTGGCTCAGAAGCGTATAAGTTTTATCAGATAACTTTCCATTGGGATTCAATTAGACAAGTTTAAGGTTGTACATATTTATATCACCGGTTTTCGACCTATCTACATATTCTGGATACGACATACAATTAGAAGCTTGCAGTTTTAATAACTGGGATCGCCACGATATAGCCTTAACTGCTGATGTGGCGTTAAGCACCAATAAATTAATTATAATTAATAACCGGGTGCCTTTTAGGCGAATATTTATATATTATTCTATACCGCTTTTTCACTGATTCCAGGTTGCTTCCCTCTTTGTTTTGAAGATTATTCCTTCAAAAAAAGGTGGGGGGGGATTTATTTTTACCTCTTCTGGCCTTATATTGAGTGTGTAACTGAGTGAAGCTGTTATCGTCTGTAGATTATTCTGATCTTATGTACAGCTTGTTACATTATATATGGCGTGTGTTTGTGGGTGTTAGTTTCTCACTCTCGGACACGCTTTTCCTAATTTCGAGTGTTTTATTCTGGACTAGCCTTAAAATTGGGGGCTCATTACACCCATTTAGCGTAATCATTTTTGCTAAGTAATAGGGAATTACTTGGATATTGCTCCTTATTTCGGTGGTATGTCTTCTCTGTTCTTGTATGGAGAAATATATATGTAATTCCTTAAAATTTTAATCTCCTTTTCACCTTGGGAGTTCTAATGCAAGATAAGGAGCTGAATTTTGGTCTGCTATTCCTTTAAGTTCTAGGTCCTCCGCCTTTTTATGATTCAGCCAAGTCTGTGCGATTGGTTTTAGTATAAAAATATGATAAATTTAAAGTAATTTGTATATTTTTTTATACTTACCAATGGCCCAGACGGGGATGACACTCCCATGAGTGGGCACTAATACCTCCACGCTGAGTTATAACATTAGTAGGCACAACTAGGAAGAATGATGCTGGCACAAATTCCGATCTCTTCATGGGTACTGCGCAAGTACTAAAAGTGTGGAGGCCCAGATAGGACTTTTAAATTTCTGTATTGTATGCAAATTTGGGGGATTGGGGGGGGGGGGGGGGGTGGGGGGGGGGGGGCGTCCAACGAATGTGTGTTTGGCCCTTGATAATATTGAGGTTGCACCAGCTACGTCTGGGCCATTGGTAAGTATAAAAAATATACAAATTACTTTAAATTTATCACTTTTTAATTGCTTTTCTAATTGCTACATCAGCAGCCATTTTGAAAATCAGTGTTATCTTTGTTGAGGTAACAATTATCAATAAACTGCAACATATATTTTATACAGAAGTATCATGTGTTCAAAGGTAATTTTGAAGTGCATTTCAGAACTGTAATTTAAGAAATATAACTGACATGGCAGTTATCATGGCTGAAATTAACTGCAGTTATTGAGATAAATAGGCACCAAATATCAGAAAGATATATGGCTCAAGGTAGCTTCATTCTTTTGCATTTAATTTAATAATATAATTGAAAAATTCACTATCAGAGCAGCCATCTTGAAATCTATGTTCTTAGTGTAGAGGTACCTTGTGGGTGGAGAGTAGCAAGGGACATGATTGTTTCAGGTGATAAAAATCTGTTAGATTCATTTGCCATATTTTAATTTGTGAATTTGATTATTTTTTGTAGAATGATAAATGCTCAGTTACAGTTACAGATGACAAGCCTGAGATGCAACATTTAAAAAATAAATGGATGAACCCAAAAGATTTGATTATAGTAAGTGATAAATTCAAGCCAATATATTACTTGTGTGTTATTTGATTACAATAAGTGATAAATTCAAGCCAATATATTACTTGTGTGTTATTTGATTATAGTAAGTGATAAATTCAAGCCAATATATTACTTGTGTGTTATTTGATTCTAGTAAGTGATAAATTCAAGCCAATATATTACTTGTGTGTTATTTGATTATAGTAAGTGATAAATTCAAGCCAATATATTACTTGTGTGTTATTTGATTATAGTAAGTGATAAATTCAAGCCAATATATTACTTGTGTGTTATTTGATTATAGTAAGTGATAAATTCAAGCCAATATATTACTTGTGTGTTATTTGATTATAGTAAGTGATAAATTCAAGCCAATATATTACTTGTGTGTTATTTGATTATAGTAAGTGATAAATTCAAGCCAATATATTACTTGTGTGTTATTTGATTATAGTAAGTGATAAATTCAAACCAATATATTACTTGTGTGTTATTTGATTATAGTAAGTGATAAATTCAAGCCAATATATTACTTGTGTGTTATTTGATTATAGTAAGTGATAAATTCAAACCAATATATTACTTGTGTGTTATTTGATTATAGTAAGTGATAAATTCAAACCAATATATTACTTGTGTGTTATTTGATTATAGTAAGTGATAAATTCAAGCCAATATATTACTTGTGTGTTATTTGATTATAGTAAGTGATAAATTCAAGCCAACATATTACTTGTGTGTTATTTCAATCTGAATAGACTAAATGGATTGGTGGCATATATTTTTAGACAGTAAAACACATCAAGAATATAGCATTAGTTACATGTACTTAATTAAAAGTATGAAATATAAATACAGTAGAAAAATTATTTCAGCAGCACAAAATCTTCTCAAATGAAAATCATTTTTCCTGATGGTATCACAGCAGTAAATATTTTCCCATAGGCAGCCCTTCTAATGTTCAAGCCAAAAACATTATGATCGCATCACTTTAATTTTGGCATTCAAATATCTTTGTCAAGTATAACCCTTCAGACAACTTTTTTTGACCCGAAAACAGAGGTCATGCAACAAATAAGAGAGAAAGCCTGACCGCAAGAGAAGTGCTGGTCACGTGCACATATATTTTTATACTGTACCAATGACCCAGACTTAGCTGGTGCTAACTCTAACAAAACCAGGTCCAAACACAAATTTTGCCCCCCAATCCCCAAAATTTGCATCCAAAACAAAAAGAAATCATGTCCTATAGGACCTCCATACTATGCCCCCACTGCGCATGCGCAGTGTCAAGGACGTCCCGAAATTGGCGCCAATTATCATTCTCTGTTTGGCCCTTCATCAGTCAACATCTCACTGATCTTTGTGCTTGTAAATCTCAGTTTAAAGGATGCCAGACACGTAATTTTTGGAGAAATGGTGATTCTAAGGAGGATATAGAAGGAGGAGAGGAAAAAGAAGTGACAAAAAATAATCAGGGCTGTACTTAAAATTTTTTGATGAAATTATGTTAAGTTGCCTATTTTCGAGGCATGGGCCTCTTGTTGTCATTCTTGCTAAATGTTGCACTGCTTATTCAGTGTTTCCTCTCCTCTAGCCTTCTAAAGTCCCCCCTTGCAATTCTCCCATGCTTTTGGCATATTTTTGAGAAATTTCATTTCTAAAATTTTCCTGGGAGAGTTGCTTGGATACAGAATGTTTTCTGTTATTTTCCCCATAGTTACGTTTTCACCCATGGGTGTATAAACGTTGTGTTCTGCATCTTCCATCTGATGTTCTGCAGATTCCCCCCTGGGAGTCTCTGTCTTGCATCAGATAGAGTGTAATTTTGATGACTGATTTCGGGCCAGTTTTTTCAGTGCCTGGAGTCATGTTTTCTGGTGTTTTACACTGTTTGTTTACATTGGCAACAGCCTTTTTTGAGGGGGGCTGTTTGCTTTTGGTGTAGTTTATCTCACTATAAGATACATTTATATTATCCGTAAGTGTCTCATTATTTATTTAATATAAATTTAAAATTTTTGACCACACTTTGCCATCGGATCCATCGGGGCTCAACATTACTTTTCAGCAACTTGGGCTTCGCTGAAAAAATATTTTTTCAAAATTATTTTGATTTGCAATTGTTTTTTCATTTATTAATGGAACATGTTATTATGTATCTTTGTGTCAGGGGTTTGTGCGAGTAACTAGGACTTATTGTTGACTTTTCACAATGAAAGGATATTGTTCAAATTTTAATGGGAAGAAATCTTCCTCTGACTTTCATGATCATTGTATTAATTGTAGTCAGTGTTCTCGCACTAATCCCTGTTCTATATGTCAATATTGGGATGACAAACATTGGAAACGTGTGTCATGGTATGTTGTTTCTGGAGAAAGGGCTATGCCGGCTGTTTCTCCGCAAGGTCACTCTACTCTCTCAGTTTCTATTTCAGAGGAACAAGAACAGGGTGATGTTTCCATGTTATCTTCTACAAGTGCGCGTCCGTCGTCACAAATGAATTCAGAGCTAGCGGCAAAAGTGCTCATGGAGATTAGACAAATGTCATCCGCTAGCTCGCCCGGTGTAGCGTCCATTCACCGAATGGTTCGACAGCCGGGTTCGTCCGATGCGGTCCAGCAGGAAATTTTGGGTGATGCGAGCACTATAAACATACAATGTGCACACCCAGTGACGGCGGATAGTAAGCGAGAACAGAGGAAGCCTTTGATTCCGGTTCCTAGCTCGTCCAGGTCCAGCCGGGCCGCGAGCGAGAGAGGCCCCTCTCTCATACAACAACATCTGGGACCAGATGTTGTGGTACAAAATGTGTCGCAAGCGGAGCATACGTCCGTCGCTCGGGGCGCTCCGTTGTATAGGCAGTCCGCGGAGACTGCTAAGGCTTCTTCTTCTCGTCAGCGCACACGACCGCACCTTGGCTGCGTGACCGCCGATATCTTACCAGCATCGCCGATCAAGGATTCTTCGGCGACCAGGTCACACCATCCGGCAGCCAGGGATTCGAGACCGATGGACTCCAGACGTTCGCATAGAAAAAGTATGCGGGAGCCATCTGATGCGGAGCTGCCCTCGGCGAAGCAGCGAAAGACTGCGCCTCCGCAGGTCTCGACGCCGGACATTCTTGTGCAGATAGCAGGGCTTATCGCAGCATCCCAGCAGCCGACAGAAATGGTGTCGGATCGAGAATTATCCGACGGCGCTGGGTCGGTACGCTCCGCCGAAGCATCGGGGGCAGACGACCGGGAGCATCATGAGGTCCGACCGGATGGTGAAAGAGATACGGATGATTTGGAGCTATCCCTTTCGGAACAACATAAAGCTGCTGTGGACTTCATCCGGCACTTTCTCCCTCAAGTTGTTCTGTCAGGCCAGACTGCTGCGATTCCGGACAAGAGGATTATAGCGTCATTGGACTCTGAATTTTTTGAGCGGTTCAGGGACATCGCTCCCGAGTTTCCGTCGCAGTCCAATAATGTTGCAAGAACATTTGAATTATTGAACGACGCTATATTTAAACTTGCTTCCAAGATGGGGAAAGCAGGTTTCTTGTCTGCCAATACTCTCAACCTGCCTTTCATTAATGCAAGGAATAAATTCGACATGGCAGGACAGGGTATCCCGAGAGTTCCTCTGCGTATGGATGACGAGGCGGAAGACTTAGAGCTATCATTACTGTCGTCGGCTTCTATTCCAACCGCGGTGTTGGAAACAGCTATTTCGTCTATCAGAGCCAATTTAGATGCTTTATCTTACGCAGATCACCTTACTAAGGCGTTATCACTGCGCCTTCAAGGGAAAGAGTTTCAGGATATACAATCCTCTTTAAGACTTCTTTCAAGGGCAGTAGCTTATTCCACGTGTAACTCCGCCCTTTCAGTGGCAAACCTGGAGTTGGTTAGACGTGACGCAGCCCTAGCTACATCCACACTCGTGGATACTAAGGTGAAGAACTCTCTTAGAGTCGCTTCGGTCTCCGGAGAACTTCTCTTTGACGGCAAGCTTTCTGCTATTTATGATAAAATTACAAAGAAAGCTTCAGATTCTCTGTTGTTCAAATCTGCTTCTAAGAAGTCGGATACAGCAGACAAGAATAAGACAGGCACTTCTGGGTCTAATGCGCCCAAGAGAGGTTCCTATAGAGGTTCCGGTGCGTCCTCTTGGTCTTATTCGAGAGACCGTCAGGGTAGCGACTCTCGTTCGGGACGTCCTTCAGGCCGGGACAACTGGTCGGACGCCCCGAGGTCGACGGGGCAAGGTGCCGGACGTGGTTTCTCCTACCGCAGGCCTCGCAGGTCCAGGAGGTGATGGCTTAAACCTCTATCGCGTACCGGTTGGCGGAAGGTTGTCGAGCTTTTCACAAGAATGGGCGTCGATTATGGACGACCCTTGGGTGAGAGGAGTGACTTCGGAAGGTCTAAAGATATCCTTCAAACGAAAGCCTCCATTAACTCGAAGTCCAAAGTGGACTCAACTTCCGTCAAATCCGCAGAAAAGAGACGCTCTGTTATCAGAGGTGCAGTCTCTTTTAATGAAGAACGCGGTAGAGGTCGTAGAAAACCAGGAGACTCCGGGATTCTACAGCCATCTGTTTCTGGTTCCGAAACCAGACGGCTCATTCCGTCGAGTTATAGATTTGAGCTGGATAAACAAGCTGATCGTCGCTCCGAAATTTTATATGGAGACAATTCGGTCGGTCAGAGCGAGTATTCGGGTGAACGAGTATGCAACAAGCATAGATCTCAAAGATGCGTACTTTCACGTCATGGTACATCCGACATTCCGAAAGTATCTACGCTTCGCAGTTCTAGGAGTGGTGTATCAATTCCGGGCGATGTGCTTCGGATTGAATCTAGCACCCTGGGCTTTCATTCGGGTAATGAACTCGGTAATGATCTATTTCCGAGCTCATTCGTCTGCGGTAACGTCGGCCTACCTGGACGACATTCTTCAGAGGTGCGGCAACGAGTTAACGCTTCAGAACGATGTTCAAAATCTACTTCTATTGCTCCGATGTCTCGGTTTTATAGTAAACGAGGAGAAGTCGGATCTGGTGCCGTCCAAGTCATTCACTCATCTGGGAATGAGCTTCGAGACGCACAACAATCTCGTTCGTCTGCCGTTAACCAGAGCGAAATTAGTCAGTTGTTATGCTCGCTATTGTCTGCACGCAGACAAAGTCACAGCGAGAGAATTTATGAGACTGATAGGTCTGTGCGGAGCCGCTGCGGATCTCATTCCGATGGGGCGGTTACGCACACGTCCTCTCCAAATTTTCTTGACTCAGAATTGGAGTGTGAAAATTCATTCGCTCGACGTAGACGTTCTCTTGTCAGATCAAGTGAAACAAGAGATTCAGACTTGGGCAAACATTCAGTGGTTAACTCAGGGAGTTCCGCTGCAGTTGCCGGATCCGAGTTTTACCATTATGACGGATGCCAGTCAAACAGGTTGGGGTGCATCATTAATCCCAACGGATTCGAGATGCCAGGGTCTTTGGGATCCGCAATTCCTGTGCAAGCACATAAACATCAAGGAAATTATGTCAATTTGGCTTGCGTTACGTCATTGGATGGACATTATTCACAATGCTCATGTCCAAATCCTATCCGACAATACGACAGTAGTGGCGTATATACGGAATCAGGGAGGCACTCATTCAGTTCCGTTGTTCAATCTAACGGAAAGAATCCTTCTGTTTGCGCTAGAACATCAGGTTCTTCTTTCGGTCTGTCACATACCGGGTCGTCTGAATGTGCTAGCAGACTCCCTTTCACGAAAGGGTCGCTTGTTGCCGTCGGAGTGGACTCTCAACAAACAAGTATTCAATCAGATTTGCTTCCAATGGGAACGGCCAATGATAGACTTATTTGCGACACATCTCAACAATCAGTTGCAGACGTATGTGTCTCCGTGTCCGGATCCAAGAGCATTTGCAGTAGACGCTCTGTCGATCCCTTGGGACGGAATGATAGGATATGCGTATCCTCCAGCGCCGTTAATTCAACAAGTATTGCTAAAGATAAAACAATCTCAATGCAAGATTCTGTTGGTAGCATCTCTGTCGCCACAGAGACCGTGGATAAATCTACTCAGGTGTCTGTTGTGGGACCTACCGCGAAAGCTTCCTCCACGGGAGGGTCTTCTTTCCCAGGGGAAATCGCGCCAACTCCATCACAACCCGCAAGGTCTCAACCTTCACGTTTTTCCGTTGTGCGGTCCTTCTTGCATGGCAAGCACTTTACAGGACGAGCAGTGGACGCGATTTCTAACTGTAGGAGGACCTCCTCTTCGCTAAACTATGCGGCTAAGTGGAAGGCTTTTCGTCGTTGGTGTAGGGATCATTCTGTAGATATATTCGATCCCTCTATACCAGACATTGCAAACTTTCTAGTATACTTGTTTGACGAAATCAAACTGCAGCCTGTTACTATTAAGGGTTATAGGTCTATGTTATCTGATACCTATGCACATCATGATAGTTTACAAATAGGATCTAATGTCTCTTTATCTAAGTTGGTTAGAAACTTCTCGTTAAATAGACCCAAAACTCTTAGATTAATTCCTATCTTATAAGAATTCTTATCTTATAAGACAGCTTTTATAAGATTTTTTATAAAAATTCTTATCTTATAAGACAGCTTTTCTCTTAGCTTTCTCTTCTGCTAGAAGAGTCAGTGAGCTTCATGCACTGTCGGTGGATGATTCTCACTATCGTAGTGTCGGGAACACTATCACCTTCACTACTAATGTGGGTTTTTTAGCTAAGAATCAGGCTCCTAATAAATATCCGGAACCTGTTGTTATTAAGGCTCTTCCGTCTTCAGACGGGCGTAGGCCTTTACTCTGTCCTGTTAGAGCGTTACGTATCTATGAACAGAGATCTCAGTTTATCAGAAAGGGACGGAAACGTTTCTTTCTGTCTTTGATGCCTAATAGAAAGGACATTTCAGTCCATTCTATTGCTAGATTGATTCAATTAACTATCCGTACTGCTTATGAGAGTTTATCTTCTTCTCAGCAGTCTGTGCTTAAGATTTCCGCTCATGAAGTAAGAGCTCTTGCTACTTCTTGGGCTTATGCTAATAGTGTTGCTATTACAGATTTAATGAAGGCTGCTTATTGGTCTCAGCCATCCACATTCACAAATTTTTATCTCAGAAATATTGAGTCCATTTCTGGAGACCTGCATTGTTTAGGTCCGTTATCTGTTGCTCAGAATGTCGTCCACTAAACAGTTGCAACTATAGTTATGCAGGCTTTCTGTTCCGGCAGTGACTCCGTCCGGCTGCCCTCTTCGCTCTGGGCTATTTGACCCAGGGCAAGGGGAAGGGGGGGGGGGGGGGCGGGTGTTCCCTTAGGTCACCTGCTTTATAGTGAAAAGCAAGGGAATGCCTCCTCCAAGTCAGTATTTCTGAGTCGCTTCCGGGATGGTTTTAAAGTGTAACATTAATGTTAAAATTCATTCATGTCTTATTTTTAAAGTGTAGCTCGGTGTGAAGCATTTGTATATGTCAAGTGTCAAACGGGCTTTAATATACAATACTCGGACACTTTTAAATGACTATAAAGAGTCTCAATTCTCTGGACTACTTTATTTATTGGCTTACTTTAAAAATAATTAGTATAAGGGTTATACTGGATGTTAATAGAGAACATGAATATTATTGTGCTCAATTATTAAGGGTATTGTATCTTTCTAATTTAATATTAAATAAGAAAGATACATGTAAAGCCTAATACTCCTTTTCTCCTTAAGGGGTTACCTCTTTATTATATAGTTGAGCTTATTGGATTTTCCTCTATGTCCTAGGCCCTCCAGTCTGTTTACTATTCAGCTAAGTCTGGGTCATTGGTACAGTATAAAAATGTTAAAAAATTTATAGTAATTTATATATTTTTTATACTTACCAATGACCCAGACGGGGATGGCCCTCCCAGGAGTTGGGAACTCTTGCCTCCCCGCTGAGTACATAGCGCTGACCAGGCACTGCCAGTGAGAATGATAATTGGCGCCAATTTCGGGACGTCCTTGACACTGCGCATGCGCAGTGGGGGCGTAGTATGGAGGTCCTATAGGACATGATTTCTTTTTGTTTTGGATGCAAATTTGGGGGATTGGGGGGCAAAATTTGTGTTTGGCCCTGGTTTTGTTAGAGTTAGCACCAGCAGCTAAGTCTGGGTCATTGGTAAGTATAAAAAATATATAAATTACTATAAATTTTTTAACATTTTCCCAAGGCTGCTTATTTTTAGAGATTGCATCATTTCTGAGTGCAACATTTCAAGGTGGGTAACTCTAATTCAAATATTTACTGCAGCGATACCTTTATATTTTATGACCTTTTGGTTTATAGCATGAAAGAATAATACTTTAACACCATGTTTACCTAACAAATCAGACAAATCTCACCAGTTCACCTTACAAATCAGACAAATCTCACCAGTTTACCTTACAAATCAGACAAATCTCACCAGTTTACCTTACAAATCAGACAAATCTCACCATGTTTACCTTACAAATCAGACAAATCTCACCAGTTTACCTTACAAATCAGTCAAATCTCACAATGTTTACCTTACAAATCAGACAAATCTCACCAGTTTACCTCACAAATCAGTCAAATCTCGCCAGGTTACTTTACAAATCAGACAAATCTCACCATGTTTCCCTTACAAATCAGACAAATTTCACCAGTTTACCTTACCAATCACACCAGTTTACCTTACAAATTAGACAAATCTCACCAGTTTACCTTACAAATCAGACAAATCTCACCAGTTTACCTTACAAATCAGACAAATCTCACCAGTTTACCTTACAAATCGGACAAATCTCACCAGTTTACCTTACAAATCTCACCAGTTTACCTTACAAATTAGACAAATTTCACTAGTTTACCTTACAAATCAGACAAATCTCACCAGTTTACCTTACAAATCAGACAAATCTCACCATGTTTACCTTACAAATCAGACAAATCTCACCAGTTTACCCTACAAATCAGACAAATCTCACAATGTTTACCTTACAAATCAGACAAATCTCATCAGTTTACCTTACAAATCTCACCATTTTACTTTACAAATTAGACAAATTTCACTAGTTTACCTTACAAATCAGACAAATCTCACCAGTTTACCTTACAAATCAGTCAAATCTCACCAGGTTACTTTACAAATCAGACAAATCTCACCATGTTTCCCTTACAAATCAGACAAATTTCACCAGTTTACCTTACCAATCACATCAGTTTACCTTACAAATTAGACAAATCTCACCAGTTTACCTTACAAATCAGACAAATCTCACCAGTTTACCTTACAAATCAGACAAATCTCACCAGTTTACCTTACAAATCTCACCAGTTTACCTTACAAATCAGACAAATTTCACTAGTTTATCTTACAAATCAGACAAATCTCACCATGTTTACCTTACAAATCAGACAAATCTCACCAGTTTACCTTACAAATCAGACAAATCTCACCATGTTTACCTTACAAATCTCACCAGTTTACCTTACAAATCAGACAAATTTCACTAGTTTATCTTACAAATCAGACAAATCTCACCAGTTTATCTTACAAATCAGACAAATCTCACCAGTTTACCTTACAAATCAGACAAATCTCACCAGTTTACCTTACAAATCAGACAAATCTCACCAGTTTACCTTACAAATCAGACAAATCTCACCATGTTTACCTTA
Source organism: Pictodentalium vernedei (assembly GCA_031216915.1). Classification (NCBI taxonomy): domain Eukaryota; kingdom Metazoa; phylum Mollusca; class Scaphopoda; order Dentaliida; family Dentaliidae; genus Pictodentalium; species Pictodentalium vernedei. The sequence goes on along the minus strand of CM062289.1, from coordinate 458,350,171 downwards.
CAAATCAGACAAATCTCACCAGTTTACCTTACAAATCAGACAAATCTCACCAGTTTACCTTACAAATCAGACAAATCTCACCATGTTTACCTTACAAATCAGACAAATCTCACCAGTTTACCTTACAAATCAGACAAATCTCACCAGTTTACCTTACAAATCAGACAAATCTCACCAGTTTACCCTACAAATCAGACAAATCTCACCAGTTTACCTTACAAATTAGACAAATTTCACTAGTTTACCTTACAAATCAGACAAATCTCACCAGTTTACCTTACAAATCTCACCAGTTTACCTTACAAATTAGACAAATTTCACTAGTTTATCTTACAAATTAGACAAATCTCACCAGTTCACCTTACAAATCAGACAAATCTCACCAGTTTACCTTACAAATCAGACAAATCTCACCAGTTTACCTTACAAATCAGACAAATCTTACCATGTTTACCTTACAAATCAGACAAATCTCACCAGTTTACCTTACAATTCACACAAATCTCACCATGTTTACCTTACAAATCAGACAAATCTCACCAGTTTACCTTACAAATCAGACAAATCTCACCAGAGCTATACACATTTTTTTTGTTATTTTTCATCATTAACTTCTGAAAGATGAGTTATTATAAATTCTCATTGAATAAAGCTCAATATTGAGCTTATCCCCATGGATGTAATAAACTTTCTGAAAAAAAATAATGTGAAAAAGATTGCTCGGGAAAGCATATTTCTTGTGCCATCTGCAAGGTTTAGAGTAAGTTCAAAAATGCTAAATACCTGTTGTTGCTCCATGTCAGATATGGAACTAATTCTCCTTGAAAACACTATCACATTTCAAATGCTAGCACCTGGGCTGGAACTAGCAGTAGCTGAAGTTATTCAGTCATCTACAGTCTGTTGATACTTTTTATAGCCACTCTCAAAGAGAATGGAGGGTATACTGGATTGCATGTGTATGTCCATATTTCCATCCATCTCTTCATCCATCCATCTGCAGCAATATGTTACCAGTAACTGGATGGACTTCAATGAAATTTGGTATGAGCGATCTTTATAACAAGCCGCTCCTGCACATTATAAAAAAGTTGCCCACATTTTTTCAAAATAGTTAGCGTCTTTACTTTGTTTTTAATCAGTCCATGAGGTATAATTGCCTTCAGCAATGGCTTGTTTTGCTCACCTGACGGAAAGTTAGGTGATCCATTGTGATTGTTCATCATTCATCATCTGTGATCATGGTGTTCGTGACTTCTCCTTCTAAACCGCTGGACCAATTGTGGTTAACTTTGAGGTGATTGTTTGTTTCTGACAACACATTTTTTATATTCATTCAACTTGCCAATCCTATAGGGAGGGGGTGGGTGAAAATGCTCTCACATTTAAAAAAAATTTCATGAACCACTTGGTTCGATGACTTAATATTTGGTACTGAACATTCTTTTGAGTTGTTGAATCAAGGTTTGTTCAAATGAAGTTTGTTGAGCAATATTTACCTTTTTCATGAAAGGGGCAAGATTTTGGGCTGTGCCCGGAATTTCTATTTTCTGAACCGATGAGCTGATTCAAACCAAATTTGGTATGTGGGATTATTGAGTCATAAGTACTCAATTTGTGCAAAAAATAATTTCCCAACTTCCTCATGGGAACCCCAAGAGATAAAATAGAAATATTTACAAATGCCCATATTTCCCAAATTGTGTGGAACAGAGATCTGTTATTTGGTATGAAGTATTGTCATCAGTTCTGTCATAATGTACTGTAAAAGGTATCAAAGAAATTCTGAATCAGCTTATTTGTGAAAATTAGAAAGAACCACTGATCAGAAGCTTTTGATAGTTGGTATACAGCATCCATCGGGGTGTCAAATACTAGTTTGTTAAAATTAGGCCCACTTGGTTCATTCTTGGGCTCAATACAGGAGCCCAAATTTTAACTTGGTGCAATATAAGAAGTACTCTTTAAAGAATCTTCTCCAGAATCTTTTAATATTAGGTATGCAACATCATTACAGAGGTCAGATTCACATGTGTTCAAATCAAGTCCCTCAGTTAATTTTTGGGTTCCCTGTGGGGGAGTTAGCTTAGTGCAATATGAGGAATAATCTTTAAGAATCTTCTTCAGATCCATCAGTCAGAATCTTTTGATATTTGGTATACAGCAATCTGAAGGAGGTCAGTTCTAACTTTATTCAAACCAAGTACCTTTGTTAATATTTGGGCTCCCTTTTTTGAGCCCGAATTTTAGCTTAGTCCAATATGAGGAATAATTTTTAAAATTCTTTTTCTCCAGAATCACTTGTCCGAATCTTTTGATATGTGATATACAGAATGCTTCCAATGCTCAATTCAAGTTTGTTCGTATCATGTCCATTGATTGATAATTGAGCTCTCTATGGGCACCTGAATTTCAACTTAATGCAATATGGGGGATAATCTATAAAAAAAATCTTCTTCAGATCCACCAGTCAGAATCTTTTGATGTTTGAGATACACCATCCATGCAGCGCTCTCATTAAAGTTTGTTCAAAGTAAGTGCCTTGATTAGTATTTGGGCTCTCCATTGGACCACAAATTTTAACTTAATTCATTATGAGGAATATTCTTTAGAAATCTTCTCATCAACCCCCAATCAGAATCTTTTGATATATTGTATTCGCTATCCTCAGGAGAGTCGGATTCAAGTTTGTTCAAACCAAGTCCCTGGGTTAATATTTCAGTTGGAGCCCAAATTTTTAACTTAGTCCAATATGAGGAATAATCTTCAAAAATCTTCTTCATATCCATCAGTCACAATCTTTTGATATTTGGTATACAGCATCCTTACAGAGGTTAGGTCTAAATTTGTTCAAACCAAGTCCCTTTGTTAATATTTGGGCTTCCTATTGAATTTTAACTTCGTCCAATGTGAAGAATGAGCTTTAAAATTCTTATCTAGAACCACAAGTCCAAATCTTTTAATATATTGTATACAGAATCCTTACAGGGGTCACATTCAAGTTTGTTCAAAACAAGCCCATTAGTTAATAATTGGGCTCCCTGTGATAGACCAAATTTTAACTTAGTGAAATATGTGGAATAGCCAGAATCTTTTGATGTTTGATATACAGCATCGTGGGGGGGGGGGGGGGGGGGGGGGGGGGTGTAGATTCAAGGTTGTTCACATCAAGGGACAAGCTCATCACCGGCACGAGTCACACTAGTTGAGCATCCTAAATGTGTATGCTCAGTCACCTGCAACTACGTAATGGCTCACATTTATTTACATAAACAAGCACAGCTAAAGGGCACTGACAGCTCGTCAGGAAAATTTGAAAAAAGGCAATTTAGACTAATTTCATGCGTAGAACAAGTTGGCTCAGCCCCTTAGCCAGTGGTATATTTGATTGCATAAACTTCACATACGAATGAAATCAGAAGTGGTCAAACTGTACATACGAATGAAATCAGAAGTGGTCAAACTGTACATACGAATGAAATCAGAAGTGGTCAAACTGTACATACGAATGAAATCAGAAGTGGTCAAACTGTACATACGAATGAAATCAGAAGTGGTCAAACTGTACATACGAATGAAATCAGAAGTGGTCAAACTGTACATACGAATGAAATCAGAAGTGGTCAAACTGTACATACGAATGAAATCAGAAGTGGTCAAACTGTACATACGAATGAAATCAGAAGTGGTCAAACTGTACATACGAATGAAATCAGAAGTGGTCAAACTGTACATACGAATGAAATCAGAAGTGGTCAAACTGTACATACGAATGAAATCAGAAGTGGTCAAACTGTACATACAAATGAAATCAGAAGTGGTCAAACTGTACATACGAATGAAATCAGAAGTGGTCAAACTGTACATACGAATGAAATCAGAAGTGGTCAAACTGTACATACGAATGAAATCAGAAGTGGTCAAACTGTACATACGAATGAAATCAGAAGTGGTCAAACAAAGAAAGTCATGAAATTAAGCAGCTCTATCAAAATAACTAAATAATAAAATTGTAGAACATGGCCTTAAATCGTGCAGACACCGAAAGAGCAATTTTTAGGGAAAGAGAAGTATGTTCGAAAATCAGTTGTCATCAGAGGAACCTGCCACTCTGTAAGATGAAGACTGTTCTCCTCATTACTGAAAAATTCTGAACCAAAAAGAAGTGTGTAAATATCTATGGTGAAAGATAATAAATTGATGGTTCCATTGCATGTGATAAGAAACATTGGTCAGTGAAGAAGGAAGTGTTCATGAGTCTCAAGTTCACCACACTGACAAGGTGGAGTAGGTGCTAGATGATTATCATATAAAAGGGCATTAAAGGCTACTACAGTGTAACTGCAATCTACAGTGGTAAATTTGAGCCATGTGAGATTTCGCACTATTGTAAAATGATGGTGGTGAAAGTTTGTCACTATATTATGAACAGATAAAGGCAGGTTATTCCACTGGTCTGTTACATTAGGAATGCTAGAGACTTGATATAACTGTGTGCGACAAAATGGGACTCTGTGATTTTGGGGTGTTCGAATATTGAGTGTTGGATTTGTTGAGGATATGAGAGATGGAACTTTATTGGCAGTATGAGGAGGCATTAAGTGGTGATCCATTTTGAAGAACTGCACGAGCTTATGTTTTCAGTGTCATTCTTGTAGAGTGTCCCAACGTGTTTCAGAGTATAACAAGGATTTACTAGCACTAATGGTTGCCCCTGCAACTATTCTTGCTCTACAACATTTCTATCAAGCTCAAATTTGTGCTTTCTCAACAAGTCTAGTCGAGACCAGGGTTTGGAACAGATATTTTCAATGTGATTGGTCCAAGTCCATGTTGTATTTAGGGCTACTCCTAGGTGCTTATGGGTATTGACTTCGCTTATTTGAGCATCACCTAAAAATAAGGGTGGATGGTCAGTTGGATTCATTTTGCATGATATAACCATACTCTCAGTTTTTGGGGGATTAAATTTGACTAGCCATGTTCTTGCCCAGTGTTTTATTACATCTTGATCATGTTTAATTAAATTCGAGGCTTAGTTTGGGTTTTCTACAATTAGATAAAAAGAAGTATCATTTTCGGTTATGTCGTTAGTGTAGATTAGAAATAATAAGGATCCTAGTATAGAACATTGGGGGACTCCAGCATTTATAGGGTGGCATGAGGAAGCCTCTGATCCCACAACTATGCATTGAAATCTATCTGAGAGGTACGATTTTAAGAACAGCAACAATTCATCCGAGAAGCCAATACCCTCCAACTCATGAGCAAGACCAACATGCCATACCTTGTCGAAAACCTTACTGACATCGCTAAAAACAACCCTAACTTCTTCTCGTTCATCGAGCACTTTTCGGAATTTATCATATATATTAATTAATTGGAAGAGTGTAGAATCACCTGCTGTAAAATCTGCCTGAAATTGGCTAAAAACATTCGTATCTTCCAGGAATTGCCATTGTTGTTTAAAGATACATTTTTCAAAGACTTTACCAAGGCAACTAATCAGAGATATGGGGTGATAATTACTGACTAAGGTTGCGGGTTGTTTTTTTCAAAACTGGCGAAAACATTATCCCACAATGAAGGAAAATATGAATTGTTTAGCAGCAGTATACCAAATAAAATCGATAATGGTTTGCATAGTGAGACTTTACATTCTTTAAGAAGACGTGGGCTGACGAGATCAGGACTTGACGCTTTGGACACCTTTAATGACTTAGTGCTTTGTACACCTCACTACCGTGGAGGGTTAAACCATCAATTGTTTGTGTAGGATGGACTTCTGGCAAGGAAACGTGAGAGTCCTCAACTGTTGAGATGGAACAAAAGTATTCATTAAGCACTTCCACTTTCTCAACATTCGAGGTGTATACTTCATTCATGTAATTAATAACAGGAATCTGTGCGAGGTGACGGCCATTGAAAAATGTTTGTAAAGTTTTCCACCACTGTGAACTTGGGGTTTCCTTACTTTTTAAAATAGACTGAACTTTCGATAAGTATAATGTTTTGGCCTTCCTGATAGCTGATACAACTTCATTCCTTTTAAGTTTTTATTTTGCCCATGCATTTGGATGGCCAGTCCATTTGGCTATGCGATACAACCTTCTTTGTCTTATTAGTAGTTGTATTTGGTTATGCATCAATTTCAGCTGATTTGACCTTCAAGTAATATTTTTGTTTGGTATGTGTTCGGATGCAATTTCGAGTAATTTGTCTGTGAATTTAGAAACTATAGTATCGAGACATGAGTTATTAAAAAGAGAATTCCAGTCTTCATAAGAGAGCGCAGCATTTAATGCATTATAATTACCTTGGGAATACAGCCATATCCGTCTCTTAAAAGTTCGGGATTCTGGCACAAAAAGCTCAACTTTCACTGATATTGGGCAGTTGTAGTGGATCATGTCGGGGATAATTGGTTCTAAGACCTCACAGGTTTTCACGATGACTGACCACAAAGAGATATATCAACGTGGCAGATGACTCGGTGAAGCATGTTGGCTCACTCACAAGCTGTCTAAGATTAAAGTGACTGATTATTTCAGAAAAGATACTTCTTGTGTGGCCCAGCTAGTTATCATTAAAATTGCTGGTAACTATTCTGTCTTCGACTCACATGCACCCTACTCTTTCAATAGAGGATGATATGGCATCCCAAGTGTTTTGAGGGCTGGTTAGGCGGTCATAATGCAATGGTTCGTGAAACCCATGAATTATGATGTCTGTTGGTGAGTCATTGTTTTGTAGCCAAGTCTCGGTAAGGGCAAGAATGTCGTGGGATAAAGATTCACATTGGACAGGATCTGTTTTGGGTTTCAATCTCTGGATGTTAACATGAAGAATTCTGAAGGTGTTTTGGTCATGCTCAGAATTGACAGAGTTTGGACCTGGATTCGTTTCAAGTCACCTGACAGTAAAAATAATACAGATAAGTAGAAGATGAGTAGAATTACATCTGAGGCTGAAAATGAATTTTTTGCAGCTAATTTGCATTCCGGTCTTTGGGCTTGTTAGTTGGATACTGCATGACATTTGCACAATTTACCATCGATGACTATAAAGTGGCCAATTGCAACTTGAGTTGAGAGATACTGTGTATTGACAAAGAAACAATGCAACCATGATGGTGAAGCTTTCGTCCAGTGCAATCCATAGAGGCGTATTTGCAGTTAATTTGAGACACAGATAGATTGATCTTTCAAGAGTCTGTGCTTTAAGTTTTGAGCATAAGCTCTTGTGATAAAGGTACCTATTTGAGCACTGTATAACTCAAGGCAACACCTCATATAAACTGTGAGTGGTATGAAAAACTTACTACTTGGATATTGGTACTAGTCAAGATCACATTTAGCAACATGAGTTCATAATGAAAGCAAAATGTATTCGAGATGGTTCTGGAAGATGGATTGTAAATAGAAGAATTTGCTGAGCTGAAGATACATGGAAGAAACAGAAAAAAGTCAAAATATAAAGAAAGATACACAATCTGTACAAGATGTATGTGTAACATCTAAATGTGGCTGGTCTTTCAATGGTGAGCCCAGCAACTGAGATGTTGAAGGTATCTTCAGTATTATCAGATTCATTGTCGTTCACATAAGATATGTTTGATTTTATAAGACAGATATGTATGTACTCACACCACCATGCTATGGTCAACTGACACGCCAAAAAGCCACCTTGCAAATCAGTTCATTAAATATATCGGGTAGCTATTCACCTTGCTGGTAGGTCATCCAATTGTCTGGATCATCGTGAACCTGTGTTATCAAGTAGTCACTTTTTGTTCAAAGGTGAGTTGAGGCTCTCATATAGGACCGAATTGAATATATATTTGAGAGTAAGATTGTGAAACAGCAATTTATAGAGGTTAAAATCCACTTCTGGACAAAACAAGATCTGTTAAAAAGGGGTGGATGTCGGGCAATTTCCACCTGGAGTTGTGACTGTAATTAGCATGTTTTATAAACACAAAGTATGAAATATGCACCAGTAAGATATGGTTTGACTACTGATTGTGTGTAAATCATCCATAATATGGTGTATGAATCATCCACATGAAACAAAACGTCTCAGTTCATATCAGATTTTCAATGTATAAAACATCATGCTGTCATAATTACTCAGTAATATCCTACAGTTATTATTATATCAGTTGATAGAACCTCTTTGGAATTGTAATTCGTTTTTGTCTATTGTTAGCTCACCTGAACAAAGCTCAAGGGGAGCTTTTACTAATCACTTTCCGTCCAGCGTCCGTCTATCATCGTCTTTTTGGCATAAACTTTACATTATCGACTTCTCCTCACAAACTCTTGGACCAAATTGAACGAAATTTGGTGTGCATATTCCTTATCACATGTCAATTCAGGTTTGTTCAAATAAATTGCCTTGCCCACAGGGGGCACCACAAGAGGCATAACTCTGATAGCACCCATAAAATACAAAAAAAATCTTCAAATGCAGTGGTCAGAATCCTCTCATATTTTGTATACATCATCTCTAGGGGGGCCAGATTCAATTTTGTTCAAATCGAGTTCCTTGGTTAATATTTGGGCTCCCTATGGGAGCCCGACGAATTTAAACTTAGTGCAATATGAGGAAATTTCTTTAAAAATCTTCTTCAGATCCACCAGTCAGAATCCTTTAACATCTGGTATACATCATCTCTAGGAGAGTCAGATTCAAGTTTGTTCAAATCGGGTCCCTGGGTTGAAAATTTTGGGTCTGGTTCAGACTTAGAAATTTTGGATCAAAATTCAAAAAAAAAATTTTTTGCAGTTTTTTATGCATTTTCTTCAGTTTTGAGACGAAAAAACCCAATTTTTTTTAGTCTGAAAATTTTGGGTCTAGTTCGGAAATTTTTTTTTGATTCTTTTCAAAATCATGTTCCTAGATAAATTAAGCGGTTTTATGCGAAAATCTTTTTACCCTATGCCCTCCCCTCCCTTCATTGTTGGGGGAGAGTTAGATGTAACAAAATGTTTTGTTGCAAAATATATTTTGAAAGATTTAGAGTGATGCACCCCCCTCCCCCCCCCAAAAAAAAAAAAAAAAAAAAAATTCCCCTATGACCACCAAGCCCACTACCCACTATCCACAGAGCAAAAAAATTGCTACAAAATGCATTTTAAAGGAATTAGATTGAATTTATGTAAAAAAAAAACCTATAATAATTTCATGACTTCATTCCTCTGAAGTGTTGATGAGCCAGGATTAACTGAATGTGATCCAAAATACTTCTTTGTACAACTTGTCAGGTAAGCAATTAAGGTCCCTAGTGGCCCCTTGTTTTAACATGGAACAAGGTGACATTGTTATGTTTCGTGGCAGAGCAGACAAGTATTTTATGACTTTTGACTTCTCATCTCTTGAAGGAACTGAAATGACACGAGATATATAGCGCACAATTTTATTGGCATGGTTGGTTTCTAAGAATGGGTAAAATAGTCCTTGAAAATCAATGCCATACCCTTTAAAAATTGCTTAAATAGTGCTGGGGTTTCATTTGTATAACCCTATATGGGCCATGTCCAAATGTCACTCACACAAAAGATTTAAAACCGTAGTTTATTTTTGAGAGTGGGCACAGTGTAGTTAATTTTGGTGAGATGCTTCATTTTTTAAGGTGACATATTTTTATGCCCCTGCCAATTTGGTGAAGGGGCATTAAGTGTGACCCTTGTCCATCCGTATGTATGTCCTTCCCAAATATGTCTTCAAGAAGATAACTTTAGTTTGACTGAACGAAATGAAACAAAATTTTATACATAGGTTTATAACCACATAATGCAGGATGGGATTGATAGTGGGCTTGGGCTGATATATTTGGCAGAGTTATAGCCCTTTTAAGCGGGGGTGGACACATTTTGTCTCCTGCTGTATTGGTGCTCTGGTTTAATGGAGAGAAGATAAGACAAGATATTTATTAATTCAATATCAACAAAGATAAATAGAAACTCATGTTTGGCAGTTAGGGCAGGGGCATAGTCACCTTTGTTCTTTCAATTTCAGTGAGATACACAGATCAGTATATGTTCTCATTCTTGTCTGTAGCTTACTTTTTAACTGTTCTCTTGGCAGTATACTGTGAAGTAATATTTTAAAATATTTTTTAGGCATTACAGAAAACGGGCATAAATGTGTTCCCAGCAGAAGATGCATCTAAATATGTTAATATTCAAGAAAAGGTATTGCATATATTAATTATTCAGATTCTGTGTACTTTCTTACTTTTGGCTTCACTTAATCTACTGTAGATAAGTATTCTCAGGTGATTCATAACATAATATAAACCTGGAAGAAACATGTAGCCATTGAGAGATTATGTTGAAAAAAGTTTTGCTTTTTGTTTGTCAACATTTTTCTGGCTAAATGTATGAGAGATGATCATAATTTAGTCTTAAGCTTGTCAGTTAATCTTTTCTAAATGTATGAGAGATGATCATAATTTAGTCTTAAGGTTGTCAGTTAATCTTTTCTAAATGTATGAGAGATGATCATAATTTAGTCTTAAGCTTGTCAGTTAATCTTTTCTAAATGTATGAGAGATGATCATAATTTAGTCTTAAGGTTGTCAGTTAATCTTTTCTAAATGTATGAGAGATGATCATAATTTAGTCTTAAGGTTGTCAGTTAATCTTTTCTAAATGTATGAGAGAGGATCATAGTTTAGTCTTAAGCTTGTGAGTTGATCTTTTCTAAATGTATGAGAGAGGATCATAGTTTAGTCTTAAGGTTGTCAGTTGATCTTTTCTAAATGTATGAGAGAGGATCATAATTTAGTCTTAAGGTTGTCAGTTGATCCTTTCTAAATGTATGAGAGAGGATCATAGTTTAGTCTTAAGGTTGTCAGTTGATCTTTTCTAAATGTATCAGGGAGGATCATAGTTTAGTCTTAAGGTTGTCAGTTGATCCTTTCTAAATGTATCAGAGAGGATCATAATTTAGTCTTAAGCTTGTCAGTTGATCTTTTCTAAATGTATCAGAGAGGATCATAGTTTAGTCTTAAGCTTGTGAGTTGATCTTTTCTAAATGTATGAGAGATGATCATAATTTAGTTTTAAGGTTGTCAGTTGATCCTTTCTAAATGTATCAGAGAGGATCATAATTTAGTCTTAAGCTTGTCAGTTGATACTTTCTAAATGTATAAGAGATGATCTTAATTTAGTTTTAAGCTTGTCAGTTGATCCTTTCTAAATGTATCAGAGAGGATCATAATTTAGTCTTAAGCTTGTCAGTTGATCGTTTCTGAACTTTTCATATTCCTGTCCCATTTTCTGAACTGAAATCCATGATATTTCTTAAGGGAATTTTCTTAAAATTTCCTCTCTTAAAATGCATAATTTAATATTTTGGTTTCTTAAAAAGACTACTTCAAGCATCAGTGATTCGATACTTTAGTTAGTTATATCCCCACCCCCACCTTTTTAAAGAGTGGGACTGTATAGAAATCATCTGAGTATCCATCCCATTCATTCCATTTTATTCTGTATACATTCCTCCTACGATAATGAATGAGTTTATTCTTGTATACATTCCTCCTAGGATAATGAACGAGTTTATTCTTGTATACATTCCTCCTAGGATAATGAATGAGTTTATTCTTGTATACATTCCTCCTAGGATAATGAACAAGTTTATTCTTGTATACATTCCTCCTAGGATAATGAATGAGTTTATTCTTGTATACATTCCTCCTAGGATAATGAATGAGTTTATTCTTGTATACATTCCTCCTACGATAATGAACGAGTTTATTCTTGTATACATTGCTCCTAGGATAATGAATGAGTTTATTCTTGTATACATTGCTCCTAGGATAATGAATGAGTTTATTCTTGTATACATTCCTCCTAGGATAATGAATGAGTTTATCCTTGTACACATTCCTCCTAGGATAATGAACGAGTTTATTCTTGTACACATTCCCCCTAGGATAATGAACGAGTTTATTCTTGTATACATTGCTCCTAGGATAATGAACGAGTTTATTCTTGTATACATTCCTCCGAGGATAATGAACGAGTTTATTCTTGTATACATTGCTCCTAGGATAATGAATGAGTTTATTCTTGTATACATTCCTCCTAGGATAATGAATGAGTTTATTCTTGTATACATTCCTCCTAGGATAATGAACGAGTTTATTCTTGTATACATTCCTCCTAGGATAATGAATGAGTTTATTCTTGTATACATTGCTCCTAGGATAATGAATGAGTTTATTCTTGTATACATTCCTCCTAGGATAATGAATGAGTTTATTCTTGTATACATTGCTCCTAGGATAATGAATGAGTTTATTCTTGTATACATTGCTCCTAGGATAATGAATGAGTTTATTCTTGTATACATTGCTCCTAGGATAATGAATGAGTTTATTCTTGTATACATTCCTCCTAGGATAATGAATGAGTTTATTCTTGTACACATTCCTCCTAGGATAATGAACGAGTTTATTCTTGTATACATTCCCCCTAGGATAATGAATGAGTTTATTCTTGTATACATTGCTCCTAGGATAATGAACGAGTTTATTCTTGTATACATTCCTCCTAGGATAATGAATGAGTTTATTCTTGTATACATTGCTCCTAGGATAATGAATGAGTTTATTCTGTATACATTCCTCCTAGGATAATGAACGAGTTTATTCTTGTATACATTGCTCCAAGGATAATGAATGAGTTTATTCTTGTATACATTCCTCCTAGGATAATGAATGAGTTTATTCTTGTATACATTGCTCCAAGGATAATGAATGAGTTTATTCTTGTATACATTGCTCCTAGGATAATGAATGAGTTTTGATAAACTTCTTATGCATGATAACTGGCAAGCATACATGCAAATACTCCTACATTTTTCAGTTGTAACAATTTTTAATTTAGTTATCACCTAATGAACCTGATTATTATTTATTAATTTATACATGAAAAATTCCCTTGTCAGTGTGAACAAATTTTTATGAAACTTCTGATACATGCGTGCAAGCAATTAAACATACATTCTTCACAGTTTTCAAGTTTCAAGAGTCTCTAACTAAATTTCTTGAACTCAGATTTATTATTGATTTCTATATGAAGTTCTAGGACGCACAACTTTCAAGGTTGATGAACCAATTTTGATGAAACATCTCAAACATTATCGTTAGCAGGTAGACATGTGCATATTTCTGAATAATTAAGTTTCCATAGTTTTTGATTGAATAATCTTCTTTTTAACTTTGATTTATTCTTCATTTCAATATGGAATTCTTGTGTACATTTTCATCTATAGAACTGAGTGTATTATCAATTTGTGAGGTAGAAACTTAACTCCAATCTAAAAAGAAAATTATTCTGGTATCATCATGAAATTTACCTTGGAAACGAGAATGTGTTAAGTGTAATGCTACAGCATTTTAGTTATCATCTGTTTGCTTTCAAGAGATGATGTAAAGCTTTACATTCATATCTCTCACTTCAGAGTGTGAAGGTGCTAATCAACAGCTCAATGCAATTTCCTACAGCAATTATGAAAACCCATTTACCTCTGGACATCTCATGTCCTCTCACTTGGACTCTCTTGAAAAGCAAGAGCATCAATCCAATATTGGAATTTGAGATCCAAGATCACACACCACCACCCTTGTAGAGAAGTAGCACCTTTTGTGAGGACCTCCTCTCACACTTGTCCTTACCCAAGAGAGGCTGGATCAACTGGAGAAAAGAAAAAGAGCCTCTTTACTAAGTGGAATGTCACCTGGATAAGAGGAATGTGAAAGATGTTAAGAAGGAGATGGATAAGGCATCCACTACTTCCTCCTCTCAGCCCATGGTACAACCCATCCAGCCGACCCCTTCTCCAGAGGTGTCAACTGTTATGGTGCAATCTGTAGAGACTGATGTGGAAATGGAAGTTACTTCCCCTACTTCTCATTCTCTGCTTCTCTCTTACCCGGTGAAGCCTAGACCATCTCTATCAGAGATTCTCGCAGTCCTGCAATTCCAGAATAAATTGAAAGAAATGATGAAAGAGAATGGTTGAGAAACAGCTCAGCTCAGATGTGTAGGGTATCGCAGAAATTCCAAGAATGACTTGCTGATAAGAAGGAGAAAGAAACAGCAGAAAAAGCCACCTCAGGACAGCTTCACTACCACTGTGGAGCCTAAACACTACAACAAAAGCCACCTCAGGACAGCTCCACTACCACTGTGGAGCCTAAACTCTACAACAAAAGCCACCTCAGGACAGCTCCACTACCACTGTGGAGCCTAAACACTACAACAAAAGCCACCTCAGGACAGCTCCACTACCACTGTGGAGCCTAAACACTACAACAAAAGCCACCTCAGGACAGCTTCACTACCACTGCGGAGCCTAAACACTACAACAAGGCCAGAAAGAAGACTCTGTTTCAACAATGTTAGGGAACTACCTCTCCTGCTTCCGTCCTCTGTTGCCTCGATCAGACATTTTACAAAAAAACTATAATTAAACTGCTAAAGGGTTAAAAGGGACTATTCTTCCTGAGCAGTACTGCCCATGTGTACCTTTCGTACATACTAGCCATTTTTTTCTGCTTTCACATGGTTTTCTTTTCAGTCTGCACAAATTATTATACACATGGTAGCTCAAAACAACATACTTGTAATATCTCGAAGGAGGCAATCTTCTACAGTATAATATCTTAGATAATTAATGAGGGATTTGGTTTTCTCTCAAGTGTTTGAACCATTTAATAATTGAATAGTCCTTAACTGGTAGAGTGCTGGAAGCCCATATTTGGGCTTTATTCTGAAGTGCTGGCACCGCAATTTAAAGATTTCATATTCTGTGGATGTGCTTCATATTGTCTTTAAAGTGATATTATTTTATCTGTTGGGATTTGCCTTGTTACAATTTATGAGAGAGTGCCCACTAGCACTCTCCCATAAACTGTAATAAGGCAAAGATGCACAATGAAATTTTAAGGACCAAAACTAATTTAGCACTCTACCAGTTAACTGTATTCAGCAATGTCATTGTTGTGAAGTTATCTTTTTTAATAAAAGTTTTGAAGCAAAATACTTTAACATTCCAGAATATTCTCGTAGAACAGAGAGCATATGAACAAATGGCATTGACTGCTTCAACAATGGCATACTCTTGGTCAAAATGGAATGGAGATACTGACAAAGAAAGAGTTGTATTCCAAGCATGTGAGGCACTTGAAGACGAGCCACTATTAGAAGTAAGAGTATAAGTTTGATTATTTCATTTCTTAAATTGCCCCTCCCCACCATCCAACCCTGGTAGATGACAAGTGCCCCTCCCCACCATCCAACCCTGGTAGATGACAAGTGCCCCAGCCCACCATCCAACCCTGGTAGATGACAAGTGCCCCAGCCCACCATCCAACCCAGTAGATGACAAGTGCCCCAGCCCACCATCCAACCCAGTAGATGACAAGTTTTTAATTAGACAAAACTAATAACATCACTGAAATAACTCCAGTTATTTTTTTCATTCACCTTCAAAGCATTATATTTTTATACTGTACCAATGACCCAGACTTAGCTGGTGCTAACTCTTAAATTCTAGGGCCAAACACAAATTTTGCCCCCCCCCCCCCCCCCATCCCCAAAATTTTCATCAAAATCCCTAAAATAGATGTCCTATGTGGTCCTCCATACTTTTATCCACTGCGCATGTGCAGTGTCAAGGAAGTACCGAAATTGGAGCCAAATCCTTATTCATTGTTTGGCCCTTCAATCAGTAACATCTCACTGATATCTGTGCTTATAATCTCAGTTAAAATGATGCCAGACACATAATCATGAGAGAAATGGTGGATCTAAGGATGAAATAAAAGGATGAGAGGAAGGAACAGTGGAAGGATGTGTTCAGGGCTGTAACTTATAATATTTTTATACTGTACCAATGACCCAGACTTAGCTGGTGCTAACTCTAATATTCTAGGGCCAAACACAAATTTTGCCCCCCCCCCCCCACCCCAATCCCCAAAATTTGCATCAAAATCCAAAAATTAGATAACCTATGTGGTCCTCCATACTTTTATCCACTGCGCATGTGCAGTGTCAAGGAAGTACCGAAATTGGAGCCAAATCCTTATTCTTTGTTTGGCCCTTCAATCAGTAACATCTCACTGATATCTGTGCTTATAATCTCAGTTAAAATGATGCCAGACACATAATCATGAGAGAAATGGTGGACCTAAGGATGAAGTAAAAGGATGAGAGGAAGAAACAGTGGAAGGATGTGTGTTCAGGGCTGTAACTTATAATTTTTATGAAAAATTATTTCATATTCCCTAAATTTTTATACTGTACCAATGACCCAGACTTAGCTGGTGCTAACTCCTTAAATTCTAGGGCCAAACACAAATTTTGCCCCCCCCCCCCCAATCCCCAAAATTTGCATCAAAATCCGAAATTTCAATGTCCTATGTGGTCCTCCATACTTTTTATCCACTGCACATGCACAGTGTCAAGGAGGTCTCGAAATTGGCGCCAAATGTCATCCTTTGTTTGGCCCTAAATTTAGTAACATCTCACTGATATTTGTGCTTGTAAATCTCAGTTTAAATGATGCCAGACACATAATTATGAAAGAAATGGTGGATCTAAGGAGGAAATAAAAGGATGAGAGGAAGAAACAGTGGCAGGATGTGTTCAGGGCTGTAACTTATAATTTTTTTTACGAAATTATTTCATGTTTCATGTTCCCTAATTTCGTGGCATGGTCCTGATGTTGTCATTCTTGCTATGAATTTGCCATTGTTAAGTGTTTCCTCTCTCCCTTTCCTTTATTCCCCCCTTGCTATTCTCCCATACTTTTGGCATAATTTTTGTAATTTTTTTTACTAAAATTTCTTGGGAGTTTTGGCTTGGTAACAGAATAATTATTCTGTTTTCCCCATGCTTACGTCCTCACTCTTGGGTGGTTAGGCAGTTTGGTCTGCATCTACCATCCGATGTACTGCAGTTTCTTCTCTGGAAGTCTCTGTTTTACATTGGATAGTGTTTAAATTGGTAACTGATTTTGGGCCATGTTTACAGTGCCTGGAGTCATGTTTCCGGTTTTTGTACACTTTTGTTTACTTTGACAACAGTTACTTCTGATAGTGATTACTTGTCTTCTGTTTAGTTCTGCTCATAGCCAGATACATTAATTTTGTCTGTAAGTGTTACATTAATTTTTAAATATGTTTTAAAATTTTTGTCCACACTTAGGCTTTTTTGGGATCCATTTGGGCTCATTGTTCCCATTGGCAACTTTGGCTCTTCTGAAATTTTTCAAAAATTTTGTTTTCTTTTGAATTATTTTTTCGAAATGTTATAATGGATTATATTATATTATGTATCTTTGTTTTCAAGGGTTAGTGCAAGTACTATGACTGTTTATATTTTTTCATGATGAAAGAATATTGTTCAAATTGTAATGCGAGGAAGACTTCCTCTGATTCTCATGTTCATTTTGTTTCTTGTAGTCAATGTACTCGCACTAATTCTTGCTCAGTGTGTGTCAATTGGAATGACAAACGTTGGAGACGTGTGTCACGGTATATTGTTAGCGGTGAGGGTTCCAGGCTGGTCCTCTCTCCGCAGGGTCACTCTAGTTTTTCAGTCTCTTTTTCAGAGGAACAAGAACAGGGTGATGTTTCCGTGATGTCTTCAAGAAGTGTGCCTCCGTCATTGCAGCCTAACGAAGAGCTAGCGGCTAAAGTGCTCATGGAAATACGACAATTGCCTAAGAGGTCCCAAGTAGGATCAACGACATTGTCGTCCATTAGCTCGCCCGGTGAAGTGACCATCGAATGGCTCGGCAGCTGGGTTTGTCCGTTGCGGTCCAGGGAAGCAGTTTGGGTGATGCGAGTACTATAAACATTGAACGTGCACACCCAGCGACGACGGATCCGAGGATAGTACGGAGGAAACCTGTCAGTCTGGTAGCTAGCTCGTCCAGATCTACCCAGACCGCAAGCGAGAGAGGCCCCTCTCTCTTACAGCAACATCTGGGCCCAGATGTTGTTGTATGTAACGTTTGTCAGTCGGAGCATACGTCCACACGTCCACTCCACCTGCTCGGGACCCTCCGTTGCAAAGACAGTCCGGAGAGACTAGTCTATCGGCTTCCTCATCCTCACGGCAGCACACACGACCGCACCTTGGATACGTGACCACTGATATCCAGCCTGCTTCGCCGACCAGGGATTCCACATCGACCAGGTCATGCCATCTGGTAGCCAGGGATACGAGGGCTTTACAGTTGGGACGTTCACATAAAAGAAGTATGCAGGATTCAACGTCCCAGGAGCTTTCAGCGGCTAAATCACGTAAGACCGCGGCTCTACAGGCCTCCGTAATGAACTTGCTATCGCAGATAGCTCATCTCATCGCTGCATCCCAGCAGCCATCAGAAACTTTTTCTGATCAGGAATTGTCTGAGGAAGCTGGGTCGGTTCATTCCACTGCAGAGTCAGGAAGGGACGACAGTGATTATCAAATGGTCCAGCCGGATGGCAATTATCAAGTGGTCCAGCTGGATGGCAAAAGGGATTCAGAGGAGCTGGAATTTTCCCTTTCGGAGCAACATAAGGTAGCCATAGATTTCATCTGGCAATACCTTCCTGATGTTCCTCCGGACCAGAATGCTGTTTTGCCGGATAAGAGACTGATAGCGTCACTGGACATAGACTTTTTCGGCTGAAATAGGGACATCGTCCCTGAGTTTCTGACCCAGTCCAGAAATGTCTCACGGACATTTGAACTTTTGAATGACGCTATATTCAAACTTGCCTCCAAGACGGGCAAGTCCAGTTTCTTAGCGGCCAATGCTCTACAGCTGCCTTTCATCAATTCAAGGAATAAATTTGAAACGGCAGGACAGGGCATTCCGAGAGTTCCTCTGCATCTGGACAACCAGGCTGAAGACCTAGAATTGTCTTTGCCATCGTCTATGTCTATTCCAGCCACTACGTTGGAACGATAATCTTGTCTAACACGATCAGCTTAGACGCATTATCATACGCAGATCACCTTACCAGAGCGTTATCATTACGTCTCGAAGGAAAAGAGTTCCAGGATGTTCAGACTTCCTTAAGAGTTCTTTCGAGTGCCATAGCATACTCTACGTATAACTCTGCCCTTTCAGTGGCTAATCTTGAGTTAGTTAAATGTGATGCTGCCCTAGCTGCATCCACTCGGGTGGATCGTAAGGTGAAAAACTGTCTTCGAGTCACTCCGGTCTCCGGAGAGCTTCTCTTCGATGGCAAGCTTTCCTTAATCTATGATCAGATTACTAAGAAAGCTTCAGACTCTCTGCTGTTCAAGTCTGCTTCTAAAAAGTCGGATTCAGCGAGAAGAGTAAGACAGGCACTTCTGGGGTGAGTACGTCCAAGGGAAGTTCCTATAGAGGTTCTTATAAGTCCTCTAGGTCTTACTCCAGAGACCGTCAAGGTAGCGACTCAGGTAATACTGGCCGAGACAACCAGTCAGATGCCCCTAGGTCGACGGGGCGAGGTGCAGGTCGTGGAGGACGTGGTTTCTCTTCCCACAAGCCTCGCAGATCCAGGAGGTGATGGTGCAATCCTCTATCGTGTTCCAGTGGGCGGAAGGCTATCAAGTTTCTTAACCAATTGGTTGTCGATTACGGATGACCCTTGGGTTGGAGGGGTGATTTCAGAAGGGCTAAAACTGTCCTTCAAAAGAAAACCTCCGTTAACTCAAAGTCCAAGATGGACTCAGCTTCCGTCAAATACTCAGAAGAGAGGTTCGCTTCTATTAGAAGTCCAATCTCTTTTGGAGAAGAACGTGATAGAAAACCAGGAATCTCCACGTTTCTACAGCCATCTGTTTCTGGTTCCGAAACCAGGCGGCTCGTTTCGTCCAGTAACATATCTGAGCTGGATAAACAAGCTGATCGTGGCTCTAAAAAGTTGGACTCAGCAGAGAAGAGTAAGGCAGGTACTTCGGGGGCGAATACGTTCAAGGGAAGTTCCTATAGAGGATCTAAGAAAGCCTCTGCATCTTACTCTAGAGACTGTCAGAGTAGCGACTCAGGCAGGGGCTGTTATACTGGCCGAGATAACAGGTCAGATGCCCCTAGGTCGATGGGACGAGGTGCGGGTCGTGGAGGATGTGGTTTCTCCTCCCACAGGCCTTGCAGGTCCAGGAGGTGATGGTGTAAACCTCTGTTGTGTTCCAGTCGGCGGAAGGCTGTCGAGTTTCTTAACCAATTGATTGTCAATTATGGACGACCCATGGGTGCAAGAGGTGATTTCTGAAGATCTAAAACTGTTTTTCAAGGAAAAACCTCCGTTAACTCGAAGTCCATGTTGGAGTCAGCTTCCGTCAAATATTCAGAAGAGAGAATTGCTTCTATCAGAAGTTCAATCTCTTCTGGACAAGAACACTGTAGAGGTCGTGGAAAACCAGAAATCTCCAGGTTCCTACAGCCATCTGTTTCTGGTTCCGAAACCAGGTGGCCCGTTTCGTCCAGTCATAGATCTGAGCTGGATAAACAAGCTGATCGTGGCTCCAAAATTTTATATGGAGACAATTCGATCGGTCAGAGCGAGCATTCGAGTGAACGACTATGCTGCGAGAATAGATCTCAAGGATGCGTACTTTCACATCATGGTACATCCGGCATTCAGAAAGTATCTTCGCTTTGCTGTCCTAGGAGTCGTATATCATTTCCGAGCAATGTGCTTCGGCCTGAATTTAGTGCCCTGGGCATTCACTCGAATAATGGACTCGGTAATGACTCATTTCCAAGCTCATTCGTCTGCGGTAACTTGGCCTACCTGGACGATATTCCTCAGAGGTATGGCAATGAGTTAACGCTTCAGAACGATGTTCAGAATCTGCTTCAACTGCTCCGACGTCTCGGTTTTATAGTAAATGAGAAGAAGTCGGATCTGGTGCCGTCCAAGTCATTCACCCACCTGGGAATGAGTTTCGAGACACACAACAATCTCGTTCATCTGCCATTAACCAGAGCGAAATTAATCAGTTGTTACGCTTGCTTTTGTCTTCACTCCGACATAGTTACAGCAAGGGAATTCATGCGACTGATAGGTTTGTGCGGAGCCACCGCGGATCTTATTCCGATGGGGTGGCTACGTACTCGGCCACTCCAAATCTTTCTGACTCAGAACTGGAGTGTGAAGATTCATCGTCTTGTCAAATCAAGTGAAACAAGACATTCAGACTTGGGCAGATATTCAGTGGTTAACTCAGGGAGTTCCACTGCATCTGCCGGATCCGAGTTTTATGATTATGACGGATGCCAGTCAAACAGGTCGGGGTGCAACATTGAACCCAACAGATTCGAAGTGCCAGGGTCTTTGGGATCCGCATTTCCTAAACAAGCACATAAACATCAAAGAGATGATGTCAATATGGCTTGCGCTGCATCATTGGATGAACATTTTTCAGAATTCACATGTGCAAATTCTGTCCGACAATTCGACGGTTGTAGCGTATATTCAGAACAAGGGAGGCACTCATTCCATTCCGTTATACAACTTAACGGAAAGAATCCTTCTGTTTGTCCTACAGCATCAAGTTCTCCTATCGGTCTGTCATATTCCGGGTCTGAACATTTTGGCAGACGCCCTTTCTTGGAGGGGTTGCATGTTGCCGTCAGAATGGACTCTCAACAAACGAGTATTCAATCAGATTTGCTACCAATGGGAGCGTCTGATGATAGACTTATTTGCGACACATCTCAACAATCAGTTGCAGACGTATGTGTCGCCATGTCCATATCCTTGAGCGTTTGCAGTAGACGCTCTCTCGATCTCTTGGGACGGAATGATAGGATACGCATATCCTCCAGTGCCATTGATTCAGCAGATATTGCTCAAGATAAAGCAATCTCACTGCAAAATTCTGTTGGTAGCATCTCTGTCACCCCAGAGACCATGGATAAATTTACTCAGGTGTCTGTTGTGTTTCATGCCGTGGAAGCTTCCTCCATGGGAGGATCTTCTTTTGCAGGGGAAATCATGCACACTGCATCACAACCTGCAAGGTCTCAACCTTCACGTATTTCCGTTGTGCGGTCTTTCTTGCACGGTAAGCAATTTACAGGACGAGCAGTGGATGCAATTTCTAACTGTAGGAGGACCTCCTCTTTGCTAAATTATGCTGCTAAGTGGAAGGTTTTCTATAGGTGGTGTAGGGATTATTCTATTGATATTTATGATCCATCCATTCCAGATATTGCTATTTTTCTGGTCTATTTTGTTTGACAAGATCAAACTGCAGCCAATAACCATTAAGGGTTATAGGTCTATGCTATCGGATACCTATGCTCATCTAATGTCTCTTTATCTAAGTTAGTGAAAAACTTTTCGATAAATAGACCTTGAACCCTTAGGTTAATTCCTAAGTGGAATTTAGCTTAGGTTCTTCTGAAGCTAAAAGAAGCGCCATTTGAGCCACTTGATACAGTGGACTTCAAATTCTTATCTTATAAGACAGCTTTTCTCTTAGCCTTCTCTTCTGCCAGAAGAGTTAGTGAGCTTCATGCACTAGCGGTCGATGATTCTCACTATCGTAGTGTTGGTAATACTATTACTTTAACTACTAATGTTGGATTTTTGGCTAAGAATCAGGCTCCTAATAAGTATCCTGAACCTATTGTTATTAAGGCTCTTCCGTCTTCAGACGGTCATAGGCCTTTGCTCTGTCCAATTAGAGCCATGCACATTTACAAACGTAGATCTGAGTTATCAGAAAGGGATGTAAGCATTTCTTTCTGTCTCTGCTACCTAATAGAAAGGACATTACAGTCCACTCTATTGCAAGGTGGATTCAATTAACTATCCGTACTGCTTATGAAAAATTATAAAAATTATCTTCATCTCAGCAGTCTGTGCTTAAGATTTTGGCGCATGAAGTAAGAGCACTGTCTACATCTTGGGCTTATGCTAATAGTGTTGCTATTACCGATCTGATGAAGGCTGCATATTGGTCTCAGCCTTCCACGTTCACAAATTTTTATCTTAGAAATATTGAGTCCATTTCTGGCGACCTACGTTGTTTAGGTCCATTATCTGTTGCTCAGAATGTCGTCCACTAAACAGTTGCAACGATAGTTATGCAGACTTTCTGTTCCGGTCGTGACTCTGTCCTGCTGCCCTCTTCATTCTGGGGTATTTGACCCAGAGCAAGGGGAAGGGGAGGAGGGGGGGGGGAGGTGGTATTCCCTTATATCACCTGCTTTCTAGTGAAAAGCAAGTGAATACCTCCTCTGGAGTCTGTAATTCCGAGTCGGTGCCGGGATGGTTTCAAAGTGTAAAGCTAATGTCTATCTCATTTATGAAATATTTTTAAAGTGTAGCTCAGTGTGAAGCATTTGTATATGTCACATGTCATACAAGCGTTAATATACAATCCTCGGACACTTTAAATGAGTATAAAGAGTCTCATTCTCTGGACTATCTTTATTTATTGGCATTCCTTTAATAAATTAGTATAATGGGTTATACTGGATGTTAATAGAGATCATTGATTTTATTGTGCTCAATTACAGAATGGTATTGTGTCTTTCTTTTTTGGTATAAACAAGAAAGATACATGTAAAGCCTATTCTCCTCTTCTTGAGGGGATAATTCTGTTTACATGTAATTGAGTCTATTGGATTATCCTTTATGTCCTAGGCCCTCCAGCCTTTTTTCTATTCAGCTAAGTCTGGGTCATTAGTACAGTATAAAAATGTTAAAAAATTTATAGTAATTTATATATTTTTTATACTTACCAATGACCCAGACGGGGATGGCCCTCCCAAGAGTTGGGAACTCATACCTCCCTGCTGATAACATAACACTTACCAGGCACTGGTTGTAAGAATGAGGATTTGGCTCCAATTTCGGTACTTCCTTGACACTGCACATGCGCAGTGGATAAAAGTATGGAGAACCACATAGGACATCTATATTTTTATACTGTACCAATGACCCAGACATAGCTGGTGCTAACTCTTAAAAATCTAGGGCCAAACACAAATTTTGCCCCCCAATCCCCAAAATTTGCATCTAAAACCAAAAGAAATCATGTCCTAAAGGACCTCCATACTTTGCCCCTACTGCGCATGCGCAGTGTCAAGGATGTTCTGAAATTGGCGCCAATCATCATTCTTTGTTTGGCCCTTCATCAGTTAACATCTCACTGATCTTTGTGCTTGTAAATCTCAGTTTAAATGATGCCAGACACATAAATATTGGAGAAATGGTGATTCTAAGGAGGATAGAGAAGGAGGAGAGGAAAAAGGAGTGACAGAAAATATTCAGGGCTGTAACTTGAAATTTTGTGATGAAATTATGTTAAGTTGCCTATTTTCGAGGCATGGGCCTGTTGTCATTCTTGCTTTGAAGTTGCTCTGCTTATTCAGTGTTTCCTCTCTCCTTATCCTGTAAGTCCCCCCTTGCTATTCTCCCATGCTTTTGGCATATTTTTGAGAACGATTACTACTAAAATTTCTTGGGAGAATTAGCTTGGTTACAGAATGAATTCTGTTATTTTCCCCATGTTTACGTTTTCACCCATGGGTGTTTAGACGTGTTCTGCATCTACCATCTGATGTTCTGCAGATTCTTCTTTGGAAGTCTCTGTTTTGCATCAGATAGTGTGTAATTTTGATAACTGATTTCGGGCCAGTATTGTCAGTGCCTGGAGTCATGTTTTCTGGTGTTTATACACTTCTTGTTTACATTGGCAACAGTCTCTTTTGAGGGGGGCTTTTAGTCCAGGCACATTAGACATAAAAATGAGGAAGTAAGGAAAAAAATCGGAGAAAGCTGATTTTTTTATATGTTTCCGGGACACACATTGCGGATAAAGTGTGAAAAGTCCCCGCGAATCCGAGTTGAGCTTTTTTAGTTATAGCGTTTTTTTGATGAAAAAAAAAATTTTAAAAAAAATTCGACCCAGCTCCATATTTCTCATTCTTATTCGCCTTAGTAGGGTGAGAATCATAAATATCGTGCTGAATTATATTGAGAATACATATCCCCAACAGAAAATGCCAACTTTGTACCAATCCTCACACTCAATGGTGAAATATTCACGAAAATGTACAAAATTATGAAAAAAAATTTATTGTTTTCATACACACAACGGTACACAACGTCCATTAAATCAAATCTATGACTACTTTGGGAGTTAAATTATATATCAAAAATTGCAGAAAAGCAGTGGCTTTATAATGATATATAACAATAGTTATTTATGCCATAATGAACTGGTGAAACGTGTGAAATATTAACCATACCCCCTAAACTCAAATTCAAACGGCATCGACTTTTCTCATTCAAATACCGTATTAAACGTTTGTCCAGTCACGTTTGACCAACCACTTTATATCAAAGCAGTGGAGATTGTGTCTTCGTCAGATAAGTTGACAAAAGTTTTCGTTAGACTTGGCGGCTTCCATATGATTATGTCATATTTAGGGGCAATTGGTTCGATCATGACTGGTAGCGGCTTGGATGAACTTTGGGGGACTGTTTATGCTGGTGGGTCAATCCATCATTTGATCAGTGGTCATGCATATTCAAGAGCAGTTCGTGCCCATTTGCTAACACAAATTGCCATTACAAAACTTATGTTTGAAGAAAGCCGAACACTAGATAACATAGACTGCACAGAAGTCAATGAAATATTCTGTGGACTTGCCAGAGGTGACTGTACAACAGCTGACGCTGTCAATCAAGAAAGTGTCAACCATCTACTGTCAAAATTACATGAACTGCTCCAGAATACGTCCGTAGGACGCACAGGAAAGCTTTGGGTACAATACTACGAGCAAATAGGTCTTCTCCAGTTGTTCTTGAGAGCAGAGCGCACAGGCGACTGGGAACTCCACACATATTGTGTTCGCAATATGATTCCAGTATTTCACGCAGGTGGTCATTTTGCATACGCAAAAAGTTCTCATCTCTATTTGCAGCAGATGAATGAGCTAACAGAAATAATGCAACAGGATGATTTGAAGTTGTTCACTGAGAAAGGTTACTTTACCATAAGGCGCTCAGATAAATTCTGGGACGGGATATATTCTGATCAGACCATAGAGCAGTGTTTAATGAGAATGTTCAAGCTCCCTGGTGGTCTCACACATGGCAGGGGAATAACTGATAGCACTGTTGCGAAATGGGTACATGGACTACCTCTTTGCCTTCCGATATGTAATGCTCTCGAAAATTTTGTTCATGTTCACACTGGTCATGGCGAACAACATCGGGATCTCCGTCAAAGTTCACAATTGACTGATGCCAATGATATCACCAAATTATTGAACTGGCTCAGAGTGCATTCCCCCTTTCAGAATAGAGATCCACTACAATTAGTCTTTATAGCGACCGGGTTTGTGGCCGACGAAACTGTGAACTGTGACCAAGTTCGCAAAATTGGTGAATGTTGCGTATCGAATGTTGTAAGCAAAACGTTCAACAGCATCAAACTACGACGTGTTGACACTGTGAAGTCTTTCGCATCGATGGCAAATAGCATCAAAGTCCGTGGAAGTAAGGTAGTGATTGACCCCACAATTCTGTTCAACCGCATCACATGTGTTATTCAGTCACAAGCAGAGATGGAAAAGTATCTCAAATATGAACTCGCCCCGAAACCACCAGCATTGTTTGATTCTGCTGGAATGAGGAAGACACAGAAAAGCACGCTCGGTAAGATTCTCAAAACATACGGTTCCGAGCAAACTAAAATCCCAGAACATTCTCTGTTTGTTGTAGATGGTGGATTTTTATTGAGGGCAGTTGTATGGCTTAAACAGTCGTCATATAAGGACATATGTACATCATATTCCAATTATCTAGTGAGACATTTTGGGGCGAACGTCGTGGTTGTTTTTGATGGTTATGCTTGTACAATGTCGACAAAGGGCATGGAACAAGCCCGTAGATCTAAAGACAGGTATTCCATTGATATCAATATCTCACCCGAGTTACCAGCCACCACACCTCAATCCGATTTCCTTGCCAAGAACAAAACCCAACTGATCGATCTTCTAATGCAGGAGCTATCTGCTATCAATATTCAGTCCAAGCAGGCCGAGGCTGATGCTGATGTACTGATAGCCGAAACTGCACTTGACATCGCTCAAGATGACAACAATGTTGTCGTTGTGGGAACAGACACAGACTTGTTAGCCATTCTTACCTCTCGAGTTCAACCGGGATGTAATATTCACATGATGTATTCCATTACCCCAAATTTACTAGTTTCAGTTAGTGAAATAGCAACCAAAATGGGTGACCATAGAAGCAACCTCCTTGTAGCACATTCTATAAGTGGTTGTGACACTACTTCTGCACTCTTTCGAGTTGGTAAGAAGAAAGTATTCAGTACAATTGTCTCCGATGTTACTAGCGACTCACAACAGTATGTCAACACAATTTTGGCGGATGACAGTACACCAAGTACAGTAGCCGCTGCCGGGGAACAACTTCTCCTGATCTTATACGGGAGTAAAACTGTTTCCTCTCTCGACCAATATAGATATGTCACTTACAAGCGTTATGTAGCAAAATCTAAACTGAATAAACCCATCGACCTAGCCTCACTCCCACCAAGCAGCGATGCTGCACAACAACATGTCTACAGATGTTATCTCCAGGTCCAACAATGGCTGGGCACTTCGTTTCCTCCGACGGATTGGGGGAGGTCGCTAGACAATGGACTTCTTGTACCGACTGCAGCCACAAAGCCATGTGCCCCCGATAACCTACTGAATCTGATCAGTTGTGGTTGCAAGAGTGCTTGTACAAAAAGGTGTGGGTGTAAGAAGGCAGGACTCTCTTGCTCAGGTTTGTGTAATTGCAGTTCGGATTCTTGTAACAACCACAGAAACACTGTCCTGTCGGAAATTTCTGAGTTCGATGAATAATATGTATATAGGTCATGTCATTTCTGTATATAGCGTTGATAATAGTCAATGTAACTTAATCCATGTTGATTGATTTGTACATTCTGTAAATATTATTTATTGATTTTTGTACATTCTGTAAATATTATTTATTGATCTAATGCTGCCAGACACAGACGTGTCTGTTCGGTCCCAAGCCCGAAAATAGTTGAGTTCTCATGCTGACGAATTTTATGCCAAAAGGAGAACTCGGCCAGAATCAGAGGGGGTCTTCCATAATGTCTATTTTGTAAGCAATGATAAAAGTCTTCAAATGGTGGTGGATTTTTTATCGTCTGTCCAACTAACATCCTGTTCTGTACTACGACCCTTTGGGCAAATCCGTTAGGAAAATCGTCATTTTTTGCGTAAATCCGATACTTTTTTGTGAATTTTCAATAATTTTTTGCAGAAATTGTCACAGAAAGCACATTTTCCTCTAGGTAAATGTATATTAGACATTATGTAGCTCGAAATACGCGTAAACAAAAAATACAGTTGGATCAATTCGAGGTTACAAAGTTCGTGTGATTTTTTTTGATTTTTTTCAAACGCGTTTTCGAAAAAAGGCTGTAGAAAAAAAAAGCTCAACTGGGATTTTAGGGGACTTTTGTCTAATCGTTCAGTGACATGTACTCGACATTCCCTGAAAAAATCAGCTTTCTCCGATTTTTTTCCCTAGTGAAACCTAATGTTCTTGGGCTATTTTTGCCTTTGGAGTAGTTTATCTCATTACAAGATACATTATTATTATCCGTAAGTGTTGCAATAATTATTTTAAATAATTTTAAAATTTTTGACCACACTTACCCTTGGGATCCATTGGGGCTCAACGTTACTTTTCAGAAACTTGGGCTTCGCTGAAAAAATATTTTTCAAAAATTATTTTGAATTTCATTTGCTTTTTTCAATGTTAATGGATCATGTTATTATGTATCTTTGTGTTTAGGGGTTTGTGCGAGTACTAGGACTTGTTGTCTTTTCACAATGAAGGGACATTGTTCAAATTGTAATAGGAAGAAATCTTCCTCTGACTTTCATGATCATTGTATTAATTGTAGTCAGTTTACACGCATTAACTCCTGTTCAGTATGTCAATATTGGGATAACAAACATTGGAAACGTGTGTCACGGTATGTTGTTAGTGGAGTAAGGGCTATGCCGGTCCTTTCTCCGCAGGGTCACTCTAGTCTATCAGTTTCTATTTCAGAGGAACAAGAACAGGGTGATGTTTCCATGTTATCTTCCAAGAGTGCGCTTCCGTCGTCACAATTGAATGAAGAGCTAGCGGCAAAAGTGCTCATGGAGATACGACAGTTGCCTAAGAGGTCCCGAGTAGGATCGACGGCGCTGTCGTCCGCTAGCTCGCCCGGTGTAGCGTCCATTCACCGAATGGTTCGGCAGCCGGTTTCGTCCGTTGCAGTCCAGGAGGAAATGTTGGGTGATGCAAGCACTATAAACATACTAGGTGCACACCCAGTGACGGCGGATGTTAGGAGAGATCGGAGGAAGCCTTCTAGTCCGGTTCCTAGCTCGCCCAGGTCCAGCCAGGCCGCGAGCGAGAGAGGCCCCTCTCTCGTACAACAACATCAGGGACCTGATGTTGTGGTACAAAATGTGTCACAAGCGGAGCACACGTCCGTCGCTCGGGACGTTCCGTTGTTTAGGCAGTCCGCGGAGACTGCTCAGGCTTCCTCATCCTCTCACCAGTGCACACGACCGCACCTTGGCTACGTGACTGCGGATATTCTACCAGCTTCGCCGATAAGGGATTCTTCGGCGACCAGGTCACGCCATCCGGTAGCCAGGGACACGAGGCTGGTAGACTCCGGACGTTCGCATAGGAAGAGTATGCAGGAGTCAGTTGATGCGGAGCTTCCCGCGGCTAAGCAGCGAAAGACCGCTACTCCGCAGGCCTCGATGACAGACGTGCTTGCTCAGATAGCACAAATTATCGCAGCATCCCAGCAACCGACAGAATCGGTGTCGGATCGGGAATTATCCGACGACGCTGGGTCGGTACGCTCCGCCGAAGCATCGGGTGCGGACGACCGGGAGCATCATGAGGTCCAACCGGATGGTGAAAGGGATATGGATGACTTGGAGCTATCCCTTTCGGAACAACATAAAGCTGCCGTGGATTTCATCCGGCACTTCCTTCCTCACGTTGTTCCGTCGGGCCAGACTGCTGTGGTACCGGACAAGAGAATAATAGCGTCATTGGACACTGAATTCTTCGAGCGGTTCAGAGACATCGTCCCTGAGTTTCCGTCTCAGTCCAATAATGTCACAAGAACATTTGAATTATTGAACGACGCTATATTCAAGCTTGCTTCCAAAACAGGCAAAGCTGGTTTCTTGTCCTCCGATGCTCTTAACCTGCCTTTCATTAATGCAAGGAATAAATTCGATACGGCAGGACAGGGTATTCCGAGAGTTCCTCTGCGTCTTGACGACGAGGCGGAAGACTTAGAATTGTCGTTACCGTCGTCTATGTCCGTTCCATCCGCGGTGTTGGATACGACAATCACGTCTAACAGGGCCAGTTTAGACGCTTTATCTTACGCAGACCACCTTACAAAGGCGTTATCACTGCGGCTTCAAGGGAAAGAATTCCAGGATATACAATCCTTTTTAAGACTTCTTTCAAGGGCAGTGGCTTATTCCACGTATAACTCCGCCCTCTCAGTGGCAAACCTGGAGTTGGTTAGACGTGACGCAGCCTTAGCTACATCCACACGCGTGGATAGTAAGGTGAAGAACTCTCTCAGAGTCGCTTCAGTCTCCGGAGAACTTCTATTCGACGGCAAGCTTTCTGCTATCTACGATAAAATTACTAAGAAAGCTTCGGATTCTTTGCTGTTTAAATCCGCTTCCAAAAAGTCGGATACGGCAGAGAAGAATAAGACAGGCACTTCTGGGTCTAATGCGCCCAAGAAAGGTTCCTATAGAGGTTCCGGTGCGTCCTCTTGGTCTTATTCAAGAGACCGTCAAGGCAGCGACTCACGTGCGGGATGTCCTTCGGACCGGGACAATCGGTCGGATGCCCCGAGGTTGACGGGACGAGGTGCGGGTCGTGGAGGACGTGGTTTCTCCTCCTGCAGGCCTCGCAGGTCCAGGAGGTGATGGCTTCAACCTCTATCATGTTCCGGTTGGCGGAAGGTTGTCGAGTTTTTCAGAAGAGTGGGCGTCGATTACGGACGACCCTTGGGTGAGAGGGGTGATTTCGGAAGGTCTAAGAATATCCTTCAAACGAAAGCCTCCTTTAACTCGAAGTCCAAAATGGACTCAACTTCCGTCAAATCCGCAGAAAAGAGACGCTCTGTTATCGGAGGTGCAGTCTCTTTTAATGAAGAACGCGGTAGAGGTTGTAGAAGACCAGGAAACACCGGGATTCAACAGCCATCTGTTTCTGGTTCCAAAACCAGACGGCTCGTTCCGTCGAGTCATAGATTTGAGCTGGATAAACAAGCTGATCGTCGCTCCGAAATTTTATATGGAGACGATTCGGTCGGTCAGAGCGAGTATTCGGGTGAACGATTATGCTACAAGCATAGATCTCAAGGATGCGTACTTTCATGTCATGGTACATCCGACATTCAGAAAGTATCTACGCTTCGCAGTCCTAGGAGTTGTGTATCAATTCCGGGCGATGTGGCTTCGGATTGAACCTAGCACCCTGGGCTTTCACTTGGGTAATGAACTCGGTAATGATGTATTTCCGAGCTCATTCGTCTGCGGTAACGTTGGCCTACCTGGACGACATTCTTCAGAGGTACAGCAATGAGTTAACGCTTCAGAAAGATGTGCAGAATCTGCTTCTATTGCTCCGATGCCTCGGTTTTGTTATAAACGAGGAGAAGTCAGATCTGGTGCCGTCCAAGTCATTCACTCATCTGGGAATGAGCTTCGAGACACACAACAATCTCGTTTGTCTGCCGTTAACCAGAGCGAAATTAGTCAGTTGTTACGCTCGCTATTGTCTTCATGCAGACAAAGTCACAGCGAGGGAGTTTATGAGACTGATAGGTCTGTGCGGAGCCGCCGCGGATCTCATTCCGATGGGGCGGTTACGCACTCGTCCTCTCCAAATTTTCTTAACTCAGAATTGGAGTGTGAAGATTCATTCGCTCAACGTAGACGTTCTCTGTTCAGATCAAGTGAGACAAGAGATTCAGACTTGGGAAAACATTCAGTGGTTAACTCAGGGAGTTCCGCTGCAGTTGCCGGATCCGAGTTTTACCATTATGACGGATGCCAGTCAAACAGTTTGGGTTGCAACATTGATCCCAACGGATTCGAGATGCCAGGGTCTTTGGGATCCACAGTTCCTAAGCAAGCACATAAACATCAAGGAAATGATGTCAATTTGGCTTGCTTGCGTTACGTCATTGGATGGACATTATTCACAAAGCTCATGTCCAAATTCTGTCCGACAATACGACAGTAGTGGCGTATATACGGAACCAGGGTGGCACTCATTCCGTTCCGTTATTCAAGCTAACGGAGAGAATCCTTCTGTTTGCTCTAGAACATCAAGTTCTACTTTCGGTCCGTCATATACCGGGTCGTCTGAATGTACTAGCAGACTCCCTTTCACGGAAGGGTCGCTTGTTGCCGTCGGAGTGGACTCTCAACAAACAAGTATTCAATCAGATTTGCTACCAGTGGGAACGGCCAATGATAGACTTATTTGCGACACATCTCAACAATCAGTTGCAGACGTATGTGTCACCGTGCCCGGATCCAAGAGCATTTGCAGTAGACGCTCTTTCGATCTCATGGGACGGAATGATAGGATATGCGTATCCTCCAGCGCCGTTGATTCAGCAAATATTGCTAAAGATAAAACAATCTCAGTGCAAGATTCTGTTGGTAGCATCTCTGTCTCCACAGAGACCGTGGATAAATCTACTCAGGTGTCTGTTGTGGGACCTACCGCGAAAGCTTCCTCCACGGGAGGATCTTCTTTCGCAGGGGAAACCGCGTCGACTTCATCACAACCCACAAGGTCTCAACCTTCACCTTTTTCCATTGTGCGGTCCTTCTTGCATGGCAAGCACTTTACAGGACGAGCAGTGGACGCGATTTCTAACTGTAGGAGGACCTCCTCTTCGCTAAATTATGCGGCTAAGTGGAAGGTTTTTCATCGTTGGTGTAGGGATCATTCTGTTGATATTTTTGATCCCTCCATACCAGACATTGCAAACTTTCTAGTATACTTGTTTGACGAGATCAAACTGCAGCCTGTTACTATTAAGGGTTATAGGTCTATGTTATCTGATACCTATGCACATCACGATAGTTTACAAATTGGATCTAATGTCTCTTTATCTAAGTTAGTTAGAAACTTCTCGATAAATAGACCCAGAACTCTTAGATTAATTCCTAAGTGGAATTTAGCTTGGGTTCTTCTTAAACTAAAGGAAAAGCCATTTGAGCCTCTTGGGACAGTAGATTTCAAATTCTTGTCTTATAAGACAGCTTTTCTCTTAGCTTTCTCTTCTGCTAGATGCACTATCGGCTTCATGCACTATCGGTGGATGATTCTCACTATCGTAGTGTCGGGAACACTATCACCTTCACTACTAATGTTGGATTTTTAGCTAAGAATCAGGCTCCTAATAAATATCCGGAACCTATTGTTATTAAGGCTCTTCCGTCTTCTGACGGGCGTAGGCCTTTACTCTGTCCTGTTAGAGCTTTACGCATTTATAAACAGAGATCTCAGTTTATCAGAAAGGGACGAAAACGTTTCTTTCTGTCTCTGATGCCTAATAGAAAGGACATTTCGGTCCATTCTATTGCTAGATGGATTCAATTAACTATCCGTACTGCTTATGAAAATTTGTCTTCTTCCCAGCAGTCTGTGCTTAAGATTTCGGCTCATGAAGTAAGAGCTCTTTCTACATCTTGGGCTTACGCAAATAGTGTTGCTATTACAGATTTAATGAAGGCTGCTTATTGGTCTCAGCCATCCACATTCACGAATTTTTAGCTCAGAAATATTGAGTCCATTTCTGGAGACCTGCATTGTTTAGGTCGGTTATCTGTTGCTCAGAATGTCATCCACTAAACAGTTGCAACTATAGTTATGCAGGCTTTCTGTTCCGGCAGTGACTCCGTCCTGCTGCCCTCTTTGCTCTGGGCTATTTGACCCAGGGCAAGGGGAAGGGGGGGGGGGGGGGGAGGGTGTTCCCTTAGGTCACCTGCTTTATAGTGAAAAGCAAGGGAATTCCTCCTCCGGAGTCAGTAATTCTGAGTCGTTTCCGGGATGGTTTTAGAGTGTAATATTAATGTTAAAAATTCATTCATGTCATATTTTTAAAGTGTAGCTCGGTGTGAAGCATTTGTATATGTCAAGTGTCAAACAGGCGTTAATATACAATTCTCGGACACTTTTAAAGA
This sequence comes from Pictodentalium vernedei, assembly GCA_031216915.1. Classification (NCBI taxonomy): domain Eukaryota; kingdom Metazoa; phylum Mollusca; class Scaphopoda; order Dentaliida; family Dentaliidae; genus Pictodentalium; species Pictodentalium vernedei. The sequence continues at coordinate 458,315,836 of CM062289.1, read as the reverse complement.
ATATAAAGAGTCTCAATTCTCTGGACTAACTTTATTTATTGGCTTACTTTAAAAATAATTAGTATAATTGGTTATACTGGATGTTAATAGAGAACATGAATGTTATTGTGCTCAATTATGAAGGGTATTGTATCTTTCTAATTTATCATAAAATAAGAAAGATACATGTAAAGCCTAATACTCCTTTTCTCCTTGAGGGGTTCACTCTATATTATATAGTTGAGCTTATTGGATTTTCCTCTATGTCCTAGGCCCTCCAGCCTTTTTACTATTCAGCTATGTCTGGGTCATTGGTACAGTATAAAAATGTTAAAAAATTTATAGTATTTTATATATTTTTTATACTTACCAATGACCCAGACGGGGATGGTCCTCCCAGGAGTTGGGAACTCATACCTCCCCGCTGAGTATATAGCGCTGACCAGGCACTGCTTGTAAGAATGATGATTGGCGCCAATTTCGGAACGTCCTTGACACTGCGCATGCGCAGTAGGGGCAAAGTATGGAGGTCCTTTAGGACATGATTTCTTTTGGTTTTAGATGCAAATTTTGGGGATTGGGGGGCAAAATTTGTGTTTGGCCCTAGATTTTTAAGAGTTAGCACCAGCTATGTCTGGGTCATTGGTAAGTATAAAAAATATATAAATTACTATAAATTTTTTAACTTTTTGGATTTTGATGCTAATTTTGGGGATTGGGGGGCAAAATTTGTGTTTGGCCCTAGAATTTAAGAGTTAGCACCAGCTGGTAAGTATAAAAAATATATAAATTACTATAAATTTTTTAACATTTGTTGGCTGACATATTTCTGAAGGGTTGGCAGAAATGCCTGGGTCAGGACATCTTCCATCCCACAATACTCACAAGATGAATAGTATTAACACAGAGTCTCTTTAATACAGTTGAACACTGAATAACCACTATTTTTATACTGTAACCAATGACTCAGACTTGGCTGGTGCTAACCCAAAAATATCTAGGGCCAATCACAAATTTTGCCCCCTAATCCCCAAAATTTGCATGCAAAACCAAAAATTAGAAGTCCTATCTGGCCCTCCATACATTTTACCCTCCGCGCATACGCAATCTCCAGGAAGTCACTGAATCTGGCACCAAATAAATCATTCTTTGTTTGGCACTTGTCAGATAACAACAAACTGATATTTGTGCTTTTAAATCTCAATTAATAATGATGCCAGACACAAATCAATGGCTAAATTGGTGGATCCAAGAACAGAACTGGATGGAGGAAGGAAGAAACGGTGGTTTGATATGTTCAGGTCTGTAATTTTTTATTATTTAGTAAAATTAGTTCATGTTCCCTAATTCCGGGACATGAGCCTGACGTTATCTCTGATTATGATCTATCCACTGTTTATTTAGTATTCCTTCCCTGCCTTCCCTTGATCCCCCCAGTTAAGCTCCCAAGCTTTTTGGCTTGTTTTAATAAAGATTTTTTATAAAATTTATTGGGAGTTTAACGTTTTATGCAGAAAATTATTCTGTACGTCCCCAGGGTTACGTCCTCATCCTTAGGGTGTTCAGGCATTTTAGTCATGCATCTTACATCCAATGTATCGTTTTTTCTTCTGAGGAAGATCTTGCTTTACATCGTAGAGTCTTGTTTCTGTTACTGACTTTGGGCCGTGTTGCATGGGTCTTGATTCCGGTGTTTTGTTTACATCTTTAGGTAGTTTCCAATTTTTATTTTGGAACAACAGTTGTAGGTAACATTAAATATTATGATAGTGTGGTAGTTAATTTTACACAGTTTTTTGTCCACACTTAGGCTTTTTTGGGCTCATCGTTCCCTTTGGGAACTCGGGCTCTTTTATTAGGAAAATTTTTTCAAAAATTGTTTTTTTATTTTTGAAAGAGTTTTTCTTTTGGATATATTTATTTCATTAATTATATTTTAATGTTATCTTATATTATATGTAGATTTGGTGGTGGTACAATGACATATATTAGTTTTAGGTAATTATTTTTATCTAATAGTATGGCAAAAAGAGGAAACATTTCCTTTATTTACTTGGTCGTTGTAATGAGTTTACTTGATGTACTACCATTAATTCTACTCCATGTATCAGATTTGATAATCTGAATAACTGGCGTCTTGGTTTGTGTTAGGCGAGTGGATGCTATCGGTCCTATTGCTGTGAGGGGACTCGGTGGTCCTCTCATCTCATCAAAAGGTCACTATAGTTTTTTAGTTTCTATTTACAGAGTAACAGGAACATGATGTGGCTTCATGGCGCCGTCAAGAAGTGTGCTGTCGTCGCAAATCAGTCAAGAGCTAGCAGCAAAAGTGCTCAGGTATTAGACAAGGCTTAGATCCTTAGTAGGATTGATGACCTTGTCGCCAGCTAGCTCGACCGGCAGATCTAACTCGCATGTGAGAGACGTGATGCCGGGTTTGTCCGTTGCGGTCGAGAAGAGGAATAAGGGTGTAGCGAGCACTATAAACATACAAACATGCTCACCCTGCGATGTTGGGAAGGAGGAAGCATGGGAAGGAGGAAGTAGACAAGTTCCGAGGTATGCTCGTCCGGATCTTCGTGATTGCAAGCAACAGGGAGGTCCCTCTCTCTTATAACAATATCTGCGATCAGACGTTGTTGGTAGGAACTTGGCGGTCAAGTTCTGAGGTATGCTTGTACAGGTCTTCCGTGATTGTGAGCAAGAGAGAGGTCCCTCTCTCTTATAACAACATCTGCGATCAGAGGTTGTTGGAAGGAACTTGTGTTGGTCTGACAAGTTCGGAGGTACGCTCGTCCAGGTCATCCGTGATTGCAAGCAAGAAAGAGGTCCCTCTCTCTTATAACAACTCTGGGGCCAGATGTTGTTGGTAGGAACTTGGCGGTCAAGTTCTGAGGTATGCTCGTCCAGGTCTTTCGTGATTGCGAGCAAGAGAGAAGTCCCTCTCTCTTATAACAACATCTAGGGACAGAGGTTGTTGGTACGAACTTGTGTCAGTTGAAACTTACGTCCACGGGATGCTCCTTCCATAGACTGGCACGGCAGCCAGTCTTATAGCTTCCTCTATGTTTGAAAAGCACACACGACCACGAAGGTCCGTTGTCGCTAGTTAGCTTGAATGGTGAAGTAGTTACTCGGGTCCCTGAGAACTATGACGCTGGGTGTAGATGATCCGGGCTAGTGAAAGAGAGATCATATAGGGTGGAGTGAATGATATGATATGCAATTATGCTCACCCAGTGATGACGGAAGGAGGAAATCGATAATATTTAGGCTAAAAATTTGGGGTCCTGGTCCGGACTAAGAAATTTTGGACCAAAATCCGGAAATGAGTATTTTTATACTGTACCAATGACCCAGACTTAGCTGGTGCTAACTCTAACAAAACCAGGGCCAAACACAAATTTTGCCCCCCAATCCCCAAAATTTGCATCCAAAACAAAAAGAAATCATGTCCTAAAGGACCTCCATACTACGCCTCCACTGCGCATGCGCAGTGACGCAGACGTCCCGAAATTGGCGCCAATTATCATTCTCTGTTTGGCCCTTCATCAGTCAACATCTCACTGATCTTTGTGCTTGTAAATCTCAGTTTAAAGGATGCCAGACACGTAATTTTTGGAGAAAATGTGATTCTAAGGAGGATAGAAGGAGGAGAGGAAAAAGAAGTGACAAAAAATAGTCAGGGCTGTACTTAAAATTTTTTGATGAAATTATGTTAAGTTGCCTATTTTCGAGGCATGGGCCTCTTGTTGTCATTCTTGCTAAATGTTGCACTGCTTATTCAGTGTTTCCTCTCCCCTAGCCTTCTAAGGTCCCCCCTTGCAATTCTCCCATGCTTTTGGCATATTTTTGAGAAATTTCATTTCTAAAATTTCCTGGGAGAGTTGCTTGGTTACAGAATGTTTTCTGTTATTTTCCCCATAGTTACGTTTTCACCCATGGGTGTATAACGTTTGTGTTCTGCATCTTCCATCTGATGTTCTGCAGATTCTCCCCTGGGAGTCTCTGTTTTGCATCAGATAGAGTGTAATTTGATGACTGATTCCGGGCCAGTTTTTTCAGTGCCTGGAGTCATGTTTTCTGGTGTTTTTACACTGTTTGTTTACATTGGCAACAGCCTTTTTTGAGGGGGGCTGTTTGCCTTTGCTGTAGTTTATCTCACTATAAGATACATTTGTATTATCCGTAAGTGTCTCATTAATTATTTAATATAAATTTAAAATTTTTGACCACACTTTGCCATCGGATCCATCGGGCCTCAACGTTACTTTTCAGCAACTTGGGCTTCGCTGAAAAAATATTTTTTCAAAATTATTTTGATTTGCAATTGTTTTTTCATTTATTAATGGATCATGTTATTATGTATCTTTGTGTCAGGGGTTTTTGCGAGTAACTAGGACTTATTGTTGTTCTTTCACAATGAAGGGACATTGTTCAAACTGTAATAGGAAGAAATCTTCCTCTGACTTTCATGATCATTGTATTAATTGTAGTCAGTGTTCTCGCATTAATCCCTGTCCTATATGTGAATATTGGGATGAGAAACATTGGAAACGTGTGTCACGATATGTTGTTTCTGGAGAAAGGGCTATGCCGGCTCTTTCTCCGCAAGGTCACTCTACTCTCTCAGTTTCTATTTCAGAGGAACCAGAACAGGGTGATGTTTCCATGTTATCTTCTACAAGTGTGCGTCCGTCGTCACAAATGAATTCAGAGCTAGCGGCAAAAGTGCTCATGGAGATTAGACAAATGTCGTCCGCTAGCTCGCCCGGTGTAGCGTCCATTCACCGAATGGTTCGGCAGCCGGGTACGTCCGATGCGGTCCAGGAGGAAATTTTGGGTGATGCGAGCACTATAAACATAATAGATGCACACCCAGTGACGGCGGATAGTGAGCGAGAACGGAGGAAGCCTTTGAGTCCGGTTCCTAGCTCGTCCAGGTCCAGCCGGGCCGCGAATGAGAGAGGCCCCTCTCTCGTACAACAACATCTGGGACCAGATGTTGTGGTACAAAATGTGTCTTTAGCGGAGCATACGTCCGTCGCTCGGGACGCTCCGTTGTATAAGCAGTCTGCGGAGACTGTTAAGGCTTCCTCTTCTCGTCAGCGCACACGACCGCACCTTGGCTGTGTGACTGCCGATATATTACCAGCTTCGCCGATGAAGGATTCTTCGGCGACCAGGTCACACCATCCGGCAGCCAGGGATTCGAGACCGATGGACTCCGGACGTTCGCATAGGAAAAGTATGCGGGAGCCATCTGATGCGGAGCTGCCCTCGGCGAAGCAGCGAAAGACTGCGCCTCCGCAGGTCTCGACGCCAGACATTCTTGTGCAGATAGCACAGCTTATCGCAGCATCCCAGCAGCCGACAGAAACGGTGTCGGATCGAGAATTATCTGACGGCGCTGGGTCGGTACGCTCCGCCGAAGCATCGGGGGCGGACGACCGGGAACATCATGAGGTCCGACCGGATGGTGAAAGGGATACGGATGACTTGGAGCTATCCCTTTCGGAACAACATAAAGCTGCCGTGGACTTCATCCGGCACTTTCTCCCTCAGGTTGTTCCGTCAGGCCAGACTGCTGCGGTTCCGGACAAGAGAATTATAGCGTCATTGGACTCTGAATTTTTTGAGCGGTTCAGGGACATCGCTCCCGAGTTTCCGTCGCAGTCCAATAATGTTGCAAGAACATTTGAATTATTGAACGACGCTATATTTAAACTTGCTTCCAGGACGGGGAAAGCAGGTTTCTTGTCCGCTAATACTCTCAACCTGCCTTTCATTAATGCAAGGAATAAATTCGATACGGCAGGACAGGGTATACCGAGAGTTCCTCTGCGTATGGACGACGAGGCGGAAGACTTAGAGCTATCATTACCGTCGTCGGCTTCTATTCCAACCGCGGTGTTGGAAACAGCTATTGCGTCTAACAGAGCCAATTTAGATGCCTTATCTTACGCAGATCACCTTACTAAGGCGTTATCACTGCGCCTTCAGGGGAAAGAGTTTCAGGATATACAATCCTCTTTAAGACTTCTTTCAAGGGCAGTAGCTTATTCCACGTGTAACTCCGCCCTTTCAGTGGCAAATCTGGAGTTGGTTAGACGTGACGCAGCCCTAGCTACATCCACACTAGTGGATACTAAGGTGAAGAACTCTCTTAGAGTCGCTTCGGTCTCAGGAGAACTTCTCTTTGACGGCAAGCTTTCTGCTATTTATGATAAAATTACAAAGAAAGCTAAAGATTCTCTGTTGTTCAAATCTGCTCCTAAGAAGTCGGATACAGCAGACATGAATAAGACAGGCACTTCTGGGTCTAATGCGCCCAAGAGAGGTTCCTATAGAGGTTCCAGTGCGTCCTCTTGGTCTTATTCGAGAGACCGTCAGGATAGCGACTCTCGTTCGGGACGTCCTTCAGGCCGGGACAATCGGTCGGACGCCCCGAGGTCGACGGGGCGAGGTGCGGGCCGTGGAGGACGTGGTTTCTCCTACCGCAGGCCTCGCAGGTCCAGGAGGTGATGGCTTAAACCTCTATCGCGTACCGGTTGGCGGAAGGTTGTCGAGCTTTTCACAAGAATGGGCGTCGATTATGGACGACCCTTGGGTGAGAGGAGTGACTTCGGAAGGTCTAAAGATATCCTTCAAACGAAAGCCTCCATTAACTCGAAGTCCAAAGTGGACTCATCTTCTGTCGAATCCGCAGAAAAGAGACGCTCTGTTATCAGAGGTGCAGTCTCTTTTAATGAAGAACGCGGTAGAGGTCGTAGAAAACCAGGAATCTCCGGGATTCTACAGCCATCTGTTTCTGGTTCCGAAACCAGACGGCTCGTTCCGTCCAGTCATAGATTTGAGCTGGATAAACAAGCTGATCGTCGCTCCGAAGTTTTATATGGAGACGATTCGATCGGTCAGAGCGAGTATTCGGGTGAACGATTATGCAACAAGCATAGATCTCAAGGATGCGTACTTTCACGTCATGGTACATCCGACATTCCGAAAGTACCTACGCTTCGCAGTCCTAGGAGTGGTGTATCAATTCTGGGCGATGTGCTTCGGATTGAATCTAGCTCCCTGGGCTTTCACTCGGGTAATGAACTCGGTAATGATCTATTTCCGAGCTCATTCGTCTGCGGTAACGTCGGCCTACCTGGACGACATTCTTCAGAGGTACGGCAACGAGTTAACGCTTCAGAACGATGTTCAGAATCTTCTTCTATTGCTCTGACGTCTCGGTTTTATAGTAAACGAGAAGTCGGATCTGGTGCTGTCCAAGTCATTCACTCATCTGGGAATGAACTTCGAGACACAGAACAATCTCGTTCGTCTGCCGTTAACCAGAGCGAAATTAGTCAGTTGTTACGCTCGCTATTGTCTGCACGCAGACAAAGTCACGGCGAGAGAATTTCTGAGACTGATAGGTCTGTGCGGAGCCGCCGCGGATCTTATTCCGATGGGGCGGTTACGCACACGTCCTCTTCAAATTTTCTTGACTCAGAATTGGAGTGTGAAAATTCATTCGCTCGATGTAGACATTCTCTTGTCAGATCAAGTGAAACAAGAGATTCAGACTTGGGCAAACATTCAGTGGTTAACTCAGGGAGTTCCGCTGCAGTTGCCGGATCCGAGTTTTACCATTATGACGGATGCCAGTCAAACAGGTTGGGGTGCATCATTAATCCCAACGGATTCGAGATGCCAGGGTCTTTGGGATCCGCAATTCCTGTGCAAGCACATAAACATCAAGGAAATGATGTCAATTTGGCTTGCGTTACGTCACTGGATGGACATTATTCACAATGCTCATGTCCAAATCCTATCCGACAATACGACAGTAGTGGCGTATATACGGAATCAGGGAGGCACTCATTCAGTTCCGTTGTTCAATCTAACGGAAAGAATCCTTCTGTTTGCGCTAGAACATCACGTTCTTCTTTCGGTCCGTCACATACCGGGTCGTCTGAATGTGCTAGCAGACTCCCTTTCACGAAAGGGTCGCTTGTTGCCGTCGGAGTGGACTCTCAACAAACAAGTATTCAATCAGATTTGCTACCAATGGGAACGGCCAATGATAGACTTATTTGCGACACATCTCAACAATCAGTTGCAGACGTATGTGTCTCCGTGTCCGGATCCAAGAGCATTTGCAGTAGATGCTCTGTCGATCCCTTGGGACGGAATGATAGGATATGCGTATCCTCCAGCGCCGTTAATTCAACAAGTATTGCTAAAGATAAAACAATCTCAATGCAAGATTCTGTTGGTAGCATCTCTGTCGCCACAGAGACCATGGATAAATCTACTCAGGTGTCTGTTGTGGGACCTACCGCGAAAGCTTCCTCCACGGGAGGATCTTCTTTCGCAGGGGAAATCGTGCCAACTCCATCACAACCCGCAAGGTCTCAACCTTCACGTTTTTCCGTTGTGCGGTCCTTCTTGCATGGCAAACACTTTACAGGACGAGCAGTGGACGCGATTTCTAACTGTAGGAGGACCTCCTCTTCGCTAAACTATGCGGCTAAGTGGAAGGTTTTTCGTCGTTGGTGTAGGGATCATTCTGTAGATATATTCGATCCCTCTATACCAGACATTGCAAACTTTCTAGTATACTTGTTTGACGAAATCAAACTGCAGCCTGTTACTATAAAGGGTTATAGATCTATGTTATCTGATACCTATGCACATCATGATAGTTTACAAATTGGATCTAATGTCTCTTTATCTAAGTTGGTTAGAAACTTTTCGATAAATAGACCCAGAACTCTTAGATTAATTCCTAAGTGGAATTTAGCTTGGGTTCTTCTTAAATTGAAGGAAAAGCCATTTGAACCTCTTGGGACAGTAGATTTCAAATTCTTATCTTATAAGACAGCTTTTCTCTTAGCTTTCTCTTCTGCTAGAAGAGTCAGTGAGCTTCATGCACTGTCGGTGGATGATTCTCACTATCGTAGTGTTGGGAACACTATCACCTTCACTACTAATGTGGGTTTTTTAGCTAAGAATCAGGCTCCTAATAAATATCCGGAACCTATTGTTATTAAGGCTCTTCCGTCTTCAGACGGGCGTAGGCCTTTACTCTGTCCTGTTAGAGCGTTACGTATCTATAAACAGAGATCTCAGTTTATCAGAAAGGGACGGAAACGTTTCTTTCTGTCTTTGATGCCTAATAGAAAGGACATTTCGGTCCATTCTATTGCTAGATGGATTCAATTAACTATCCGTACTGCTTATGAAGATTTATCTTCTTCTCAGCAGTCTGCGCTTAAGATTTCTGCTCATGAAGTAAGAGCTCTTTCTACTTCCTGGGCTTATGCTAATAGTGTTGCTATTACAGATTTAATGAAGGCTTCTTATTGGTCTCAGCCATCCACATTTACGAATTTTTATCTCAGAAATATTGAGTCCATTTCTGGAGACCTGCATTGTTTAGGTCCGTTATCTGTTGCTCAGAATGTCGTCCACTAAACAGTTGCAACTATAGTTATGCAGGCTTTCTGTTCCGGCAGTGACTCCGTCCGGCTGCCCTCTTCGCTCTGGGCTATTTGACCCAGGGCAAGGGGAAGGGGGGGGGGGGGGGGGGGGGGGGGGCGGGTGTTCCCTTAGGTCACCTGCTTTATAGTGAAAAGCAAGGGAATGCCTCCTCCAAGTCAGTATTTCTGAGTCGCTTCCGGGATGGTTTTAAAGTGTAATATTAATGTTAAAATTCATTCATGTCTTATTTTTAAAGTGTAGCTCGGTGTGAAGCATTTGTATATGTCAAGTGTCAAACGGGCTTTAATATACAATACTCGGACACTTTTAAATGACTATAAAGAGTCACAATTCTCTGGACTACTTTATTTATTGGCTTGCTTGAAAAATAATTAGTATAAGGGATATACTGGATGTTAATAGAGAACATGAATGTTATTGTGCTCAATTATTAAGGGTAGTGTATCTTTCTAATTTAATTTTAAATAAGAAAGATACATGTAAAGCCTAATACTCCTTTTCTCCTTAAGGGGTTACCTCTTTACTATATAGTTGAGCTTATTGGATTTTCCTCGATGTCCTAGGCCCTCCAGCCTGTTTACTATTCAGCTATGTCTGGGTCATTGGTACAGTATAAAAATGTTAAAAAATTTATAGTAATTTATATATTTTTTATACTTACCAATGACCCAGACGGGGATGGCCCTCCCTGGAGTTGGGAACTCTTGCCTCCCCGCTGAGTACATAGCGCTGACCAGGCACTGCCAGTAAGAATGATAATTGGCGCCAATTTCGGGACGTCTGCGTCACTGCGCATGCGCAGTGGAGGCATAGTATGGAGGTCCTTTAGGACATGATTTCTTTTTGTTTTGGATGCAAATTTTGGGGATTGGGGGGCAAAATTTGTGTTTGGCCCTGGTTTTGTTAGAGTTAGCACCAGCTAAGTCTGGGTCATTGGTAAGTATGAAAAATATATAAATTACTATAAATTTTTTAACTTTTTGTTTTTTTATGCGTTTCAATCAGTTTTAAGACAGAAAATTTAATTTTTTTTACACTGAAAATTTGGGGTCTGGGTGGGACCAAAATCCAGAAATTAGTTTTTTGGTTTTTCATGCATTTTGGTCAGATAAAGTGATCTTTATATTGCACAGGGCTATAAAACCCGATGAGTGGTGTCAGTTCCCTGTCGCCGGTGTAACGGTTAAGATTGGATACTTGGACCGTTACTCCGGATGTGTCGCATATGCATTGTATTTAGAGCTAGTGGGAGAGTGCTCAATGATTTTAAAAAGACAAGGGCTAGGTTTCACGGAGGCTTACATCCCTTGTCTAAAACAGCTAGCTCATCTGGCAGATCTCACTCGTATGTGGGTGATGTGATGCCGGGTATGTCCGTGGCAGTCAGAGAGAATAGGGTGAAGCAAGCACTGTTGATCGAATCCATGGTCCCCTAGTGTTGATGGAAGGAAGAAGACGGCAAGTTCTGAGGTATGCACGAGCAAGAGGGAGCCCCTCTCTCTCTTTCAACAACATCGGGAGCCGGGTGTTGTTTGTAGGAACTTGCGTCAGTCTGTGCTTACGTACATAGCTATGGTCCGGTCAAGAGAAAAGAAGAGGAACAAGCACTCCCGACCGCACCTTGGCTTAGTGACTCAGGTTTCCTGGTTTTCATCATCAAAGGTCCATCTTTAGTAAGAAGTCGCACCATCTAGTAGCCAAGGAGATGAGGCATCATTCATCGGGTCATCCACAGTAATAACTATATTGGACTCCCTGTCCTAGGAGCAGCCGGCGAAGAGGCTATTCATGACCGCTGCTCCTCAGGCCTCTGTAACGGACTTGCAATTGCAGTTGCACAGCTAATCACAGTATTCCTGCTAAGGCAGAAGCACTCAACATCGATCTCAAAATCTTGAGCTATTGCGTAGTACTTATTTGGTCCAGTCACCTGCCTGTTTAGATACTGGTGACTGTGATTCTAACTGATTTGATCATATGATGGATAGGATAACTTTCCTTCCGGAACAACTCTTGGATGATATAGATATCATACATTATCATTTCCTTGACCTTGTTCCAGTGATTCAAAATGCTGTGAGCAATTATGAGAAACCGCTAGCGTAGTTAGACGCTGACTTCATCCGGTTAAGAGCAGGGTAATAAGATCTCTTTCCAGTTAAGTCTACACAGGTGTCACAGATCTTCGATTGTGTATACGACATCATATTTATCTTCCGGCGGAAAAAGTAAGTCGGTTTCTTATCTTCTTCCTCTGTATTTTTAATCGTTTGTGATGGTTCACATACTTTTAAAAACAACAGGGGAAGATGTTGAGAGTTCCTCAGCATTGATTGAGCAGGCTAAGATCCTAGTTTTAGCCTTACTTTCATCATTTAGCTGTTTGCTAGGATGCAATTGAGAAAATAATTTCTTAGTCAGAGCGAATTTAGTCTAATGGTCTTATGTACTTAATTTTATATACTGTGACACATTATCTATATGGAAGGAATTTTGTGGTCGTTTGTACCTTTTAAAATTCTTTCCAGACATAGTATTTATTTCTCGGTCTTAACTTATGTTAAGTGAGAGTTATGCTGATGCAACGAAGCCTTGTGTCTTCATCTTTGCATTTGACTAGGTGGAAAACTTGCCATAGGTCACTTTAGTCTTCCAACTCTAGTTTTTATGATAAGAATCTATTCTTGTCTCTTTAAGCTGGGGTCTAATGTACCATCACCAGCAGAAAGAGTATGAGAGGTTGTCCTAGACTCAAATCGTCTATTAGGACTCGTAGTAAAGGTATAGGTATACCTAAGTCTTTGATGGTAACCTTTCATTATTGTAGGATTAAACTGCAAGAAAGCATCTATTCTCAACTCTTTAATTTGGGGTCTAATCGACTACAGCCAACAAAAGAGTAGGAGAGTTTGTCCTAGACTCAATTTGCTTATAAGGCTCATAGCGAAGGTATAGGTATCTCTCCTATATATAATTCTTTAGGTTTGTCTATACAGCCACATGGATAGGGGTTTCTCGTCAGAGCAGTTACTGATCAGACTCCCCTGAGCCGGTGGTTCGAGGCTCTTTTAGAACTCGGTCCGGCCGATTTTGACTGGAAGTGGATAATTAGGTTATTTATGATTATCTTTCAGTCGATAAGCGAACGTTCGGCAATTGCAGCGAGTATAATTGTTTAGATCACTTGTATTGTGAACTAGATAATGTCTCATGGGATTTATGATAGGATTCATGTATCCCACTATTCATTTGGCTGGTTCATCTGTTTCACAGAGCAAATTAACCAGCTGTTTGGCTCGCTTTTATCTGTTACCTGACGCATTAACAGCGATAGTTTTATGTGCTGGATGGAGTTGTGTGGAGCGGCTTGGAATGTTTTTTCGATGGGTCGCTTTCACACATGTCTACTCTAGTTATTAACTGGAATGGTAGACTTTTTCCCTCTTGACCTGATTTGTTTTAGAGAATCTTTTAACATAAGGTCAAGTTTGGGCATATATTACGGTTTTCTCAATTATTTGGGACGTGAGTTCATATATTGCGTTACAGTCCTGAGTCCGAGGGTCTCTCTATGCACATCAGAGTTTATCAGAAGAGAAGTATGCTTCTGTTGTCATTATTTTTCAATAGATGGGACGTTTATGTTCATTCTATTGTTAAATAAGTCAGTTAGCTATTCATACTGCTTGGGTTATTTATCTTCCAATTAGCAGTCAATGCTTAAGATTTCAGCACATAAGTAAGCACTGGCTATATCTTGCGCTTATTCTAACTGTTTGGCTATTATATGATCTTATGTGGGATCTCTTCAGGATAGTTAAGTTTTCGGTGCTTGGGAATAATAGTTTCCATTATTTGTGTCGCTAGTTTAAGGCTTTTGAGTGCATACATTGACACTCAGCCGTTTTCATGGGAATTAATGATAGGATATGTGTATCCTTCAATTCATTTGTTTCTATTGATTTCATTGAGGCTATGGTGACTGCTATTGAGCAATCGCCAGAAGCTTCCCCATTAGAGGGTTTTCTTCTTTAAGGGAAGTTTTATTCTTCATGTCATTCTCTGCTGTCAGTGGCATTACGGAGTATTCAGACGTGAAATAGCTTTATGGTGTCTATATTATTGCTGTCTGTGTCAGCAATGATTAAGTAATGTGGGTGAGGAGGTTTCGACATATATTTAATTCCCCCCAGCGTGAGTGTGTGTGTGGCCCCCCCCCCCCCCCCCCCCCCCCACACACACACACACACACTCACGCTGTCGAGTATATATTTTTTAATACATACATACTTTGCGTCTGGGTCGTGTTAGATGGCACCATTATATGCATATATGCAGTTCTGTTGCATTTGTTACGGTCACGATTAGCCATTGTGCACAAGTAGGTGACCTTAAACACCAATAAATAATAAATAATGTTGCATTTGTTTCTGGTATTTATTTTCTGATTTTGGAGCCGGTTTATCATACCTACCTCCATTTCTAGATCCTGGTCTCTATTTTGTCGGTTCTCAAATCACATATTCTCACGTGTTTATAGTTGTAGATACCCAATAGTACATGTTGGAGAGTGTTTTTTACCGGATTTAATATTACAGAGGCTTCCTGTGAATGATCTTGAAGCGTGTTTTCTCTGCAGAGATTGTTCATCTTATCCTGCTTTTGTATGTATATGTTATAATTGATTTCTCACTGATTTCATCGTACCTGTATACGGGGTCTTCAGTGCATATTTTATAGTGGATAATGTTATTTACTAAAATCATCCCTACAGCCTTGGCTTGTGAAGTTGCATTAACCTCCATTTACTATTCATGAATTAATTTTTTGAGTGCCTGATCGATATTTATTTATATTGTTTCAGGGTTCTGCTTATTGATTCTAGAGCTCTCCCCTCTTTCTTTTGAAGTTATGTTCAAAAAAAGTGGGGAAGGGTTTTTTTTGTCCACTTCTCTGCCTTATGGGGTATGTAACTATTGAGGAAGGTCTTGTCCGTACTATGTTCGGCGATCAGCTGCAGTATTATTGTGTGGCGTAGGTTTATGGGAAATTTTCTCTCATTCTCAGTATGCCTTAATTATTTTTAGGGCCTAGTCCAGACTAGTCTCTAAAATTGTTTATTTGTTACATCCTAATTAACATGATTTTATGCTTAGATTTAGGATGTATATAATTGGGATACATATTAGGTTATGTCTCTTCTATTATGCTATTAAGAGACATGCATGTAATTCTAATTTCTTCATCATGGATTGAAGGATTTGATCTATGTTTATCTACTATTTCCGAAGTTCTAGGCCCTCTGCCTTTTTACGATTCACCAAAGTCTGGGTCATTGGTTACAGTATAAAAATATGAAAAAATTTATAGTAATTTATATATTTTTTAATGCTTACCAATGACCCAGACGGGAATGGCCCTCCCATGAGTGGGCAGTACTGGGCACTCATACCTCCCCGCTGAATTATTATAATCTTTTTTTATACAAAGAATGATTTATTTGGCGCCAGATTCGGTGACTTCCTAGAGTCTGTGCATGCGCGGAGGGTAAAATGTATGGAGGGCCAGATAGGACTTCTAATTTTCGGTTTTGCATGCAAATGTTGTGTTTGGCCCTAGATATTTTTGGGTTAGCACCAGCTAAGTCTGGGTCATTAGTAAGTATAAAAAATATATAAATTACCATAAATTTTTTCATTTCTCATTGAAAAATATTCAATTAACAGGAGTATTTGATGAACAGGAATCTGATAATTTTTATTAAACCTGAGCATTTATTCTATTATATTTTGTTTGACAGAAATAATGACCCTCTGTCAAACAAAATATAACATATTGAACTGGTTGAGTGTTACAAGCCACTACCAGGGCTTGAAGAAAATGAGGGTACCAGAGCAAAAGCCATTGTTTTCCTTGCCCATGTTTCATATTCAGTCCAATACAAATAAATTTTGTTTATATAAATTTGTGTTATCACAAATTATTAAAGATGGACAGAGGGCACTCTTCAGAAATTTGTAATAAAACAAATTTTGATGAACAAATTCAGACCACTAAAATAATGTAGCCCTCAATGGGTTAATGCTTATGTTGAGGGCACTGAGCCGAAATAAATCTAGAGACCTGTATGCACTCAACAGTTCAAATTTGTTGTGAAGGTATGTTAAACGATTTGGTTTTTGGATGTCATAAGCCATGAACAGGTTTGTTCTACAAGAGATTATGGTTGTTGGCCATAGGTGTTAAATCAAGGGATTGGGCTCTGTCCAGATGGACACAATTAAAAGTGATTATTAACATGAATCAAATAGACTCCACCCACCCGAAGTGCTAATTTTTTGGCATAAAATCACTCGAAACCCTTCAAAACTCAATTTACCTGGCCCACGCTATGTTGTAAATTTTTTTTATTTGGCATAAAATCACTTTGTGGAAAAAGGGGGCATAACTCATGGGTGGAATGTATGGTCAACATAACTTGATGCATGCCTGAAAGGACATGTCATACTGGACATTCACATAAGATCTCATCGAGAGTGGACCACTATCAGCAAAACGATGAACTCGTATGGGTGGATAGGCATCTGGATGTACAGACGGACAGATGTAAACCAGTACACCTCACTTTTAAAATAAGGGAGGGGGTGGGGTATAATTAAGAAATACCTGATTAAGTGGGTCCTACTTTACAGCAAAACTTACAAAATATCCAAATTAAGTTAATTAGTTCATTTCACTCACATCTGAAGTGTTATATTATTTTTTCCTTCTCAGATTTGTGAGGCGTGGTTGAGAAGTCAAGTCCCCACACATTGAGAATTGTAAATACCAAATCATTTTAAACCCAGATTGATGTGGACATTCTAGTTACATTGCAGTGAGAAGTACCAAGGCAAATACCTATTGGAGTCTAAGTTTATTCTTATCACCTGAATGTGCTTTTTGTGACAAATGGGAGACAACAGTCCAAGAACTTATCTGCATTTTCAACGCATCTGACGTCTTTGCTATTTGTTCCAGCCACTTTAGCCAATCTAAAGACACATTGCATACTAATGAAGTGACAAGGGCTTTTAAGAGGCGCATTTATGTTACAGTTATGCGAAAAGTGTCAGTACTTTAGGACTTGTGAAATGTGTAATTAATTCTAATTACTTTCTTTTATCTCTCTGAATTAATTAGTATATTTATGAACTATTGGAGGTAGGACACAGCACTTTGTCCATCTGTTGAACTCTGTCAGGTGCATAGCCAGGATATCAAAGTTAAGGGGGCACGAGTAATATCTAGGGGGTGTGTACAGAATATGATGCACAGTATCATCTGAGCCGCATGGCAGTGAGATGGGGCGAGCATGACAAGGAGTGTCCCCCTGTCATTGGAGGGCATGTGGGAGGTGTTCTCGGGGAAAGATTTTTAAATTTGAGGAAAAAAATGCAACTTTCTTGACTCTGAGTCCATTTGTGTCCATAATTTAGATGTTATGAAAGGCATCAATAATTAGGCTTCATCACCACCAAATAGAATCTGAATAAATTATACAATATTGTTACCAATTGCTTGCAACAACATAGCAAAATAGCATCCAACATGTGAACTATTTGGTGCAGTGCCATGTCAGTGTGATTACGATGTTTTTCTGTATATTTGTAAACACAGCACACGTGGGTACACACTAGAGTGCACCTCATATGTTGGAGGCATGTGGAGTTTCATGGGGGGGTGGGGGGAGGCATGACTGAAATTTTTTATGGGGGGGGGGGGGGGCATGTGCCCAGACCCCCATGGCTAGGCCACTGAACTCTGTCCACCTACTCCAACATGTTCTAGTATTATTGTAAATTATTGAAGAAAGATTACATTAGAAAAAAGGTCAGATTATAATCAGATGCCATAAATTCAATATTTCTAATAAGAGTTTGTTAACTGTTTACCTAACACAAAAGGCAGACAACACTTGAAAACAAAATTCATGAATAACTATATTTTTATACTGTACCAATGACCCAGACTTAGCTGGTGCTAACTAAAACAAAACCAGGGCCAAACACAAATTTTGCCCCCCAATCCCCAAAATTTGCATCCAAAACAAAAAGAAATCATGTCCTAAAGGACCTCCATACTACGCCTCTACTGCGCATGCGCAGTGACGCAGTCGTCCCGAAATTGGCGCCAATTATCATTCTCTGTTTGGCCCTTCATCAGTCAACATCTCACTGATCTTTGTGCTTGTAAATCTCAGTTTAAAGGATGCCAGACACGTAATTTTTGGAGAAAATGTGATTCTAAGGAGGATAGAAGGAGGAGAGGAAAAAGAAGTGGCAAAAAATAATCAGGGCTGTACTTAAATGAAATTATGTTAAGTTGCCTATTTTCGAGGCATGGGCCTCTTGTTGTCATTCTTGCTAATTGTTGCACTGCTTATTCAGTGTTTCCTCTCCCCTAGCCTTCTAAAGTCCCCCCTTGCAATTCTCCCATGCTTTTGGCATATTTTTGAGAAATTTCATTTCTAAAATTTCCTGGGAGAGTTGCTTGGTTACAGAATGTTTTCTGTTATTTTCCCCATAGTTACGTTTTCACCCATGGGTGTATAACGTTTGTGTTCTGCATCTTCCATCTGATGTTCTACAGATTCTCCCCTGGGAGTCTCTGTTTTGCATCAGATAGAGTGTAATTGATGACTGATTCCGGGCCAGTTTTTTCAGTGCCTGGAGTCATGTTTTCTAGTGTGTTTACACTGTTTGTTTTCATTGGCAACAGCCTTTTTTAAGGGGGGCTGTTTGCCTTTGTGGTAGTTTATCTCATTATAAGATACATTTATATTATCCGAAAGTGTCTCATTAATTATTTTATATAAATTTAAAATTTTTGACCACACTTTGCCATCGGATCCATCGGGGCTCAACGTTACTTTTCAGCAACTTGGGCTTCTCTGAAAAAATATTTTTTCAAAATTATTTTGTTTTGCAATTGTTTTTTCATTTATTAATGGATCATGTTATTATGTATCTTTGTGTCAGGGGTTTTTGCGAGTAACTAGGACTTATTGTTGTTCTTTCACAATGAAGGGACGTTGTTCAAATTGTAATAGGAAGAAATCTTCCTCTGACTTTCATGATCATTGTATTAATTGTAGTCAGTGTTCTCGCATTAATCCCTGTCCTATATGTGAACATTGGGATGAGAAACATTGGAAACGTGTGTCACGATATGTTGTTTCTGGAGAAAGAGCGATGCCGGCTCTTTCTCCACAAGGTCACTCTACTCTCTCAGTTTCTATTTCAGAGGAACCAGAACAGGGTGATGTTTCCATGTTATCTTCAAGTGTGCGTCCGTCGTCACAAATGAATTCAGAGCTAGCGGCAAAAGTGCTCATGGAGATTAGACAAATGTCGTCCGCTAGCTCGCCCGGTGTAGCGTCCATTCACCGAATGGTTCGGCAGCCGGGTTCGTCCGATGCGGTCCAAGAGGAAATTTTGGGTGATGCGAGCACTATAAACATAATAGATGCACACCCAGTGACGGCGGATAGTAAGCGAGAACGGAGGAAGCCTTTTAGTCCGGTTCCTAGCTCGTCCAGGTCCAGCCGGGCCGCGAGCGAGAGAGGTCCCTCTCTCGTACAACAACATCTGGGACCAGATGTTGTGGTACAAAATGTGTCTTTAGCGGAGCATACGTCCGTCGCTCGGGACGCTCCGTTGTATAAGCAGTCCGCAGAGACTGTTAAGGCTTCCTCTTCTCGTCAGCGCACACGACCGCACCTTGGCTGCGTGACCGCCGATATATTACCAGCTTCGCCGATGGAGGATTCTTCGGCGACCAGGTCACACCATCCGGCAGCCAGGGATTCGAGACCGATGGACTCCGAACGTTCGCATAGGAAAAGTATGCGGGAGCCATCTGATGCGGAGCTGCCCTCGGTGAAGCAGCGAAAGACTGTGCCTCCGCAGGTCTCGACGCCGGACATTCTTGTGCAGATAGCACAGCTTATCGCAGCATCCCAGCAGCCGACAGAAATGGTGTCGGATCGAGAATTATCCGACGGCGCTGGGTCGGTATGCTACGCCGAAGCATCGGGGGCGGACGACTGGGAACATCGTGAGGTCCGACCGGATGGTGAAAGGGATACGGATGACTTGGAGCTATCCCTTTCGGAACAACATAAAGCTGCCGTGGACTTCATCCGGCACTTTCTCCCTCAAGTTGTTCCGTCGGGCCAGACTGCTGCGCTTCCGGACAAGAGAATTATAGCGTCATTGGACTCTGAATTTTTTGAGCGGTTCAGGGACATCGCTCCCGAGTTTCCGTCGCAGTCCAATAATGTTGCTAGAACATTTGAATTATTGAACGACGCTATATTTAAACTTGCTTCCAGGACGGGGAAAGCAGGTTTCTTGTCCGCTAATACTCTCAACCTGCCTTTCATTAATGCAAGGAATAAATTCGATACGGCAGGACAGGGTATACCGAGAGTTCCTCTGCGTATGGACGACGAGGCGGAAGACTTAGAGCTATCATTACCGTTGTCAGCTTCTATTCCAACCGCGGTGTTGGAAACAGCTATTGCGTCTAACAGAGCCAATTTAGATGCCTTATCTTACGCAGATCACCTTACTAAGGCGTTATCACTGCGCCTTCAAGGGGAAGAGTTTCAGGATATACAATCCTCTTTAAGACTTCTTTCAAGGGCAGTAGCTTATTCCACGTGTAACTCCGCCCTTTCAGTGGAAAATCTGGAGTTGGTTAGACGTGACGCAGCCCTAGCTACATCCACACTAGTGGATTCTAAGGTGAAGAACTCTCTTAGAGTCGCTTCGGTCTCAGGAGAACTTCTCTTTGACGGCAAGCTTTCCGCTATTTATGATAAAATTAAAAAGAAAGCTAATGATTCTCTGTTGTTCAGATCGGCTCCTAAGAAGTCGGATACAGCAGACACGAATAAGACAGGCACTTCTGGGTCTAATGCGCCCAAGAGAGGTTCCTATAGAGGTTCCGGTGCGTCCTCTTGGTCTTATTCGAGAGACCGTCAGGATAGCGACTCTCGTTCGGGACGTCCTTCTGGCCGGGACAATCGGTCGGACGCCCCAAGGTCGACGAGGCGAGGTGCGGGTCGTGGAAGACGTGGTTTCTCCTACCGCAGGCCTCGCAGGTCCAGGAGGTGATGGCTTAAACCTCTATCGCGTTCCGGTTGGCGGAAGGTTGTCGAGTTTTTCACAAGAGTGGGCGTCGATTACGGACGACCCTTGGGTGAGAGGAGTGACTTCGGAAGGTCTAAAGATATCCTTCAAACGAAAGCCTCCATTAACTCGAAGTCCAAAGTGGACTCATCTTCTGTCAAATCCACAGAAAAGAGACGCTCTGTTATCAGAGGTGCAGTCTCTTTTAATGAAGAACGCGGTAGAGGTCGTAGAAAACCAGGAATCTCTGGGATTCTACAGCCATCTGTTTCTGGTTCCGAAACCAGACGGCTCGTTCCGTCCAGTCATAGATTTGAGCTGGATAAACAAGCTGATCGTCGCTCCGAAGTTTAATATGGAGACGATTCGATCGGTCAGAGCGAGTATTCGGGTGAACGATTATGCAACGAGCATAGATCTCAAAGATGCGTACTTTCACGTCATGGTACATCCGACATTCCGAAAGTATCTACGCTTTGCAGTCCTGGGAGTGGTGTATCAATTCCGGGCGATGTGCTTCGGATTGAATCTAGCACCCTGGGCTTTCACTCGGGTAATGAACTCGGTAATGATCTACTTCCGAGCTCATTCGTCTGCGGTAACGTCGGCCTACCTGGACGACATTCTTCAGAGGTATGGCAACGAGTTAACGCTTCAGAACGATGTTCAGAATCTTCTTCTATTGCTCCGACGTCTCGGTTTTATAGTAAACGAGGAGAAGTCGGATCTGGTGCCGTCCAAGTCATTCACTCATCTGGGAATGAGCTTCGAGACGCACAACAATCTCGTTCGTCTGCCGTTAACCAGAGCGAAATTAGTCAGTTGTTACGCTCGCTATTGTCTGCACGCAGACAAAGTCACGGCGAGAGAATTTATGAGACTGATAGGTCTGTGCGGAGCCGCCGCGGATCTCATTCCGATGGGGCGGCTACGCACACGTCCTCTTCAAATTTTCCTGACTCAGAATTGGAGTGTGAAAATTCATTCGCTCGATGTAGACGTTCTCTTGTCAGATCAAGTGAAACAAGAGATTCAGACTTGGGCAAACATTCAGTGGTTAACTCAAGGAGTTCCGCTGCAGTTGCTGGATCCGAGTTTTACCGTTATGACGGATGCCAGTCAAACAGGTTGGGGTGCATCATTAATCCCAACGGATTCGAGATGCCAGGGTCTTTGGGATCCGCAATTCCTGTGCAAGCACATAAACATCAAGGAAATGATGTCAATTTGGCTTGCGTTACGTCACTGGATGGACATTATTCACGATGCTCATGTCCAAATCCTATCCGACAATACGACAGTAGTGGTGTATATACGGAATCAGGGAGGCACTCATTCAGTTCCGTTGTTCAATCTAACGGAAAGAATCCTTCTGTTTGCGTTAGAACATCACATTCTTCTTTCGGTTCGTCACATACCGGGTCGTCTGAATGTGCTAGCAGACTCCCTTTCACGAAAGGGTCGCTTGTTGCCGTCGGAGTGGACTCTCAACAAACAAGTATTCAATCAGATTTGCTACCAATGGGAACGGCCAATGATAGACTTATTTGCGACACATCTCAACAATCAGTTGCAGATGTATGTGTCTCCGTGTCCGGATCCAAGAGCATTTGCAGTAGACGCTCTGTCGATCCCTTGGGACGGAATGATAGGATATGCGTATCCTCCAGCGCCGTTAATTCAACAAGTATTGCTAAAGATAAAACAATCTCAATGCAAGATTCTGTTGGTAGCATCTCTGTCGCCACAGAGACCGTGGATAAATCTACTCAGGTGTCTGTTGTGGGACCTACCGCGGAAGCTTCCTCCACGAGAGGATCTTCTTTCGCAGGGGAAATCGCGCCAACTCCATCACAACCCGCAAGGTCTCAACCTTCACGTTTTTCCGTTGTGCGGTCCTTCTTGCATGGCAAGCACTTTACAGGACGAGCAGTGGACGCGATTTCTAACTGTAGGAGGACCTCCTCTTCGCTAAACTATGCGGCTAAGTGGAAGGTTTTTCGTCGTTGGTGTAGGGATCATTCTGTAGATATATTTGATCCCTCTATACCAGACATTGCAAACTTTCTAGTATACTTGTTTGACGAAATCAAACTGCAGCCTGTTACTATAAAGGGTTATAGATCTATGTTATCTGATACCTATGCACATCATGATAGTTTACAAATTGGATCTAATGTCTCTTTATCGAAGTTGGTTAGAAACTTTTCGATAAATAGACCCAGAACTCTTAGATTAATTCCTAAGTGGAATTTAGCTTGGGTTCTCCTTAAATTGAAGGAAAAGCCATTTGAACCTCTTGGGACAGTAGATTTCAAATTCTTATCTTATAAGACAGCTTTTCTCTTAGCTTTCTCTTCTGCCAGAAGAGTCAGTGAGCTTCATGCACTATCGGTGGATGATTCTCATTATCGTAGTGTTGGGAACACTATCACCTTCACTACTAATGTGGGTTTTTTAGCTAAGAATCAGGCTCCTAATAAATATCCGGAACCTATTGTTATTAAGGCTCTTCCGTCTTCAGATGGGCGTAGGCCTTTACTCTATCCTGTTAGAGCACTACGTATCTATAAACAGAGATCTCAGTTTATCAGAAAGGGACGGAAACGTTTCTTTCTGTCTTTGATGCCTAATAGAAAGGACATTTCAGTCCATTCTATTGCTAGATGGATTCAGTTAACTATCCGTACTGCTTATGAAGATTTATCTTCTTCTCAGCAGTCTGTGCTTAAGATTTCTGCTCATGAAGTAAGAGCTCTTTCTACTTCCTGGGCTTATGCTAATAGTGTTGCTATTACAGATTTAATGAAGGCTGCTTATTGGTCTCAGCCATCCACATTTACGAATTTTTATCTCAGAAATATTGAGTCCATTTCTGGAGACCTGCATTGTTTAGGTCCGTTATCTGTTGCTCAGAATGTCGTCCACTAAACAGTTGCAACTATAGTAATGCAGGCTTTCTGTTCCGGCAGTGACTCCGTCCGGCTGCCCTCTTCGCTCTGGGCTATTTGACCCAGGGCAAGGGGAAGGTGGGGGGGCGGGTGTTCCCTTAGGTCACCTGCTTTATAGTGAAAAGCAAGGGAATGCCTCCTCCAAGTCAGTATTTCTGAGTCGCTTCCAGGATGGTTTTAAAGTGTAATATTAATGTTTAAATTCATTCATGTCTTATTTTTAAAGTGTAGCTCGGTGTGAAGCATTTGTATATGTCTAGTGTCAAACGGGCTTTAATATACAATACTCGGACACTTTTAAATGATTATAAAGAGTCTCAATTCTCTGGACTACTTTATTTATTGGCTTGCTTTAAAAATAATTAGTATAAGGGTTATACTGGATGTTAATAGAGAACATGAATGTTATTGTGCTCAATTATTAAGGGTAGTGTATCTTTCTAATTTAATATTAAATAAGAAAGATACATGTAAAGCCTAATACTCCTTTTCTCCTTAAGGGGTTACCTCTTTACTATATAGTTGAGCTTATTGGATTTTCCTCTATGTCCTAGGCCCTCCAGCCTGTTTACTATTCAGCTAAGTCTGGGTCATTGGTACAGTATAAAAATGTTAAAAAATTTATAGTAATTTATATATTTTTTATACTTACCAATGACCCAGACGGGGATGGCCCTCCCTGGAGTTGGGAACTCTTGCCTCCCCGCTGAGTACATAGCGCTGACCAGGCACTGCCAGTAAGAATGATAATTGGCGCCAATTTCGGGACGACTGCGTCACTGCGCATGCGCAGTAGAGGCGTAGTATGGAGGTCCTTTAGGACATGATTTCTTTTTGTTTTGGATGCAAATTTTGGGGATTGGGGGGCAAAATTTGTGTTTGGCCCTGGTTTTGTTAGAGTTAGCACCAGCTAAGTCTGGGTCATTGGTAAGTATAAAAAATATATAAATTACTATAAATTTTTTAACTTTTTTTTCCCATCAAAAACATGGCTTAGAACCCATTATTGGAATGAGCTCAAAACAAAAAATAATGAAAATTCTTGTGAGTAGCGCTGGCCGGTTTTGACCGTTTATTATGGTTACATTGGATAAAGGGTTAAAAAAATTCATCATGTATTAATCCACTCTTTGCCAAGTGCTAAGTAGTGAGTGTATAGTTATTTAGTTTTAAAACTGTTATACTGTGATAAAAATAAAACAGTTGTTGAAAATGAACATTCAGAAAAAAACAGGATTAAATGAGAAAAAAAAAAGTCAGGAAAAGTTGTCCGCTGACAAACTTCTCACTCTTCACCCACCCCAGACAGAAATATCCATGAAAACAATATTTTGCTACACCGGTAATGAGGGGGGAAACATGTGATATAAACCCAGGTAACCCTTGCTGCCTTATGTTAACCGTTTCATTAAAGATTCAGGTGGAATCAGAAAAAATTCAAACTGGTAAGCAAAACACTGGACATTTACAAGGGTATTCGCTAGGGAGACAGATGATCTGTTTGGTTGCCTCACTGCCTAAACTAACATTTACAAGGGTATTGGCTAGGGAGACAGATGATCTGTTTGGTTGCCTCACTGCCTAAACTAACATTTACAAGGGTATTCGCTAGGGAGACAGATGATCTATTTGGTTGCCTCACTGCCTAAACTAACATTTACAAGGGTATTCGCTAGGGAGACAGATGATCTGTTTGGTTGCCTTACTGCCTAAACTAACTTTTTCCGTATTATGTAGTTACTTCTTATAACAAGACTGGTTTTTAGCTTAACTTGACAAAGTCAAGAAGCTATTACCATCATGCATGCGGAAGTCTGTTAATCTGTGAGTCTGTTCACATTTTCCTTTAGCACGGGCTACACCCCGTAGTTCTTGTCTGATCATCACAAAATTGCATATGCAGGTTTGGGGTCATGTCTAGATGAGAACGTCCCCTTTTGGTTGCGATCAGTCAACCGGTATGGTTGCCCGAGCCCAAAACCCGAAAAACATTAGCACAGTCTACAGGTCGTATTTATGAAGGGATTTCATTGTAACTTGGTAGGATGCCTCTGTATAATGCCTAGATGAGAATGTCCCCTTTTGGGCATGATCTGTGTGGCATGATCCGTGATGGCTGCCCAAGCTCAAAACCCAAAAACTTTTAGCACAGTCTGCAAGTCATGTTTACTATGGAGGGATTTCATTGTAACTTGGTAGGATGACTCCTTATGATGTCTAGATGAGAATTTCCCCATTTAGGCGTGATCTGCCAACCATGACGACTGCCCGAGCCCAAAACCCCAAAACCTTTAGCATAGTCTACAGGTCATATTTATTGAGGAATTTCATTGTAACTTGGTGGGTTGACTTCATATAATGTCTAGATGAGAAAGTCCCCTTTTGGACGTGATTGGGCAACTGTGACAGCTACAGGGGCCCGAAGCCCAAAAACCTTTAGCACAGTCTACAGGTCATATTTATTCAGGAATTTCATTGTAACTTGGTAGGATGACTCCAAACAATGTCTAGATGAGACCGTCCCATTTTGGTCACGATCGGTCAGCTGTAACAGCTACAGGGGCCCGAAGCCCGAAAACCTTTAGCACAGTCTACAGGTCATATTTATGAAGGGATTTCATTGTAACTTGGTATGATGACTCCAAATAATGTCGAGATGAGAACGTCCTATTTTGATCGTGATCATTCAGCCTTGATGGGTGCCCAAGCCCAAAAACCTTTAGCATAGGCAAAAGGTCATATTTATGGAAGGATTTCATTGTAACCTGTTAGGTTGACTCCATATAATGCCTAGATGATGACATCCCCTTTTGGTTGTGATTGGTCAACTGTGATGGCTACAGGTGCCCAAAGCCCAAAAACCTTGAGCACAGCCTACAGGTCATATTTATGAAGGGATTTCATTGTAACTTTGTAGGATCACTCCAGATGATGCCCAGATGAGATTGTCCCCTTTGGTTGTGATCATTCAACCATGATGGTTGCCCGAGCCTGAAGCCCGAAAACCTTTAGCACAGTCTACAGGTCATATTTATGGAGGGATTTCATTGTAACTTGGTAGGTTGACTTCATATAATGTCTAGATGAGAACCTCCCATTTTGGACACGATTGGGCAACTGTGACGGCTACGGGGACCCGAAGACTGAAAACCTTTAGAACAGTCTACAGGTCATAATTATGAAGGGATTTCATTGTAGCTTGGTAGGATGACTTCAAATAATGTGTAGATGAGAACATCCCCTTTTGGTCGCGGTCATTCAGCCTTGATGGCTGCCTGAGCCCAAAACCTTTAGCATAGCCTATAGGTCATATTTATGGAAGGATTTCATTGTAACCTGTTAGTTTGACTCCATATGATGACATCCCCTTTTAGTCGTGATTGGTCAACTGTGACGGCTTCAGGGGCCCGAAAACCTTGAGCACAGTCTGCAGGTCATATTTATGAAGGGATTTCATTGTAACTTCGTAGGATCACTCCAGATGATGCCCACATGAGAATGTCCCCTTTTGGTTGCGATCATTCAACCATGATGGCTGCCCGAGCCAAAAGCCCAAAAACCTTTAGCACAGTCTACAGGTCATATTTATGAGGGGATTTCATTGTAACTTGGTAGGTTGACTTCATATAATGTCTAGATGAGAACGTCCCCTTTGGACGCAATTGGGAAACTGACGGCTACAGGGGACCAAAGCCCAAAAACCTTTAGCACAGTCTGGAGGCCATATTTATGAAGGGATTTCAATGTAACTTGATAGGATGACTCGTTTTGAAATAATTTCACTGTAACTTGGTAACTTTCTTTGATATACGTTAACTGTGAGGGCCACATACATTAACTGTGAGGTCATATTAACCCACCCCTCAGCTCTTTAGTACAGTGTACATCTCATATTATTTTTATCAAAAACATAGCATACAGGGAACAGAAATGAACATATTCCCAATTATCACAATTCTTGTCTTATTTCATAATCCTTTCATAAACATTGAACATTATCCTTTTCATCAAACACAACACACAAGTTAAGCTACAGTGTCATTGACACTTTCATTAATTTAGTGGTGGCTATTGTTTTCTGGGGACACCACAGAGAAATTGCAGAAGTATTAATACGTCTTCCCAACACAAACATTGCTTGCATGAAGACATTAATACCTACTGGTTTTGCAAGAGAAAGCTTCTGATTTGCCGATATGATATCCAAGGGAGTACGCTGATTTTATTCTGTGAGAGCAGCTAACTGATACAAGATCTCATTAATGATGAGGCCATCATCTGTTGATAACAGTTTGAAAATGCCCCTTGTGTGAGAACTGAGTTATCCCGGGCACTTTCCCTAATAGTACTCTCTCTTTCAAGCCAAAGTAATGGAGATTCCCTTGTGTTTTCATCTCTGAAATGTCATCATTTTTGAGCTAGTGGAAACACTGCATTTAGTTTAGATTATTTTCCACTTCCATGCCACAGCTAACAAAATCTGAATAAAACAAATTTCTCATGCTAAATTCTATTAAAGGTCATCATCTGTTGTTTGGAAAAGAAAGAGAAGTTATTCCAAAGATACTAGTTCACTAACATGCAAGTTTCTTCTAAGATGCAGTATCAAATTATCTCACCAGTGAGGTTGTTAAAATTCTCTCACCAGTGAGGTAGTTAAAATTCTCTCACCAGTGAGGTAGTTAGAATTCTCTCACAGTGAGGTAGTTAAAATTCTCTCACCAGTGAGGTAGTTAGAATTCTCTCACCAGTGAGGTAGTTAAAATTCTCTCACCAGTGAGGTAATTAAAATTATCTCACTACTGAGGTAGTTAGAATTCTCTCACCAGTGAGGTAGTTAGAATTCTCTCACCAGTGAGGTAGTTAAAATTCTCTCACCAGTGAGGTAGTTAAAATTATCTCACCAGTGAGGTAGTTAGAATTCTCTCTCCAGTGAGGTAGTTAGAATTCTCTCACCAGAGAGGTAGTTAAAATTATCTTGCCAGTGAGGTAGTTAAAATTCTCTCACCAGTGAGGTAGTTAAAATTCACCAGTGAGGTAGTTCGAAATTCTCTCACCAGTGAGGTAGTTAGAATTCTCTCACCAGTGAGGTAGGTCAAATTCTCTCACCAGTGAGGTAGTTAAAATTATCTTACCACTGAGGTAGTTAAAATTATCTCACCAGTGAGGTAGTTAGAATTCTCTCACCAGTGAGGTAGTTAGAATTCTCTCACCAGTGAGGTAGTTAGAATTCTCTCACCAGTGAAGTAGTTAAAATTATCTCACCAGTGAGGTAGTCAGAATTCTCTTACCAGTAAGGTAGTTGGAATTCTCTCGCCAGTGAGGTAGTTAAAATTCTCTCGCCAGTGAGGTAGTTAAAATTCTCTCGCCAGTGAGCTAGTTAAAATTTTCTCGCCAGTGAGGTATTTAAAACTCTCTCGCCAGTGAGGTAGTTAAAATTCTCTCGCCAGTGAGATAGTTAAAATTCTCTCGCCAGTGAGGTAGTTAAAATTATCTCGCCAGTGAGGTAGTTAAAATTCTCTCGCCAGTGAGGTAGTTAAAATTCTCTCGCCAATGAGGTAGTTAAAATTCTCTCGCCAGTGAGGTAGTTAAAATTTGGGCAGAAATTTGAAAATTCAGTTAATGTTCATTCAATTGACTTTTATTATTTTATAGGAGGAATGGAGTGTTTATACCATGACACAAAGAAGAGCTTCAAAGTTACAAATGACAGAGTTTGAGGATGAATTTCGTGAGGAACTGGCAGATGGAACTGAGGTACGGTTTTGTTGTTTTATTACAATCCAAAGTGTGATTTACCGGGATTTCTGGGTTTGATTATAAATGATAACTTCACAAGTGAATTATGCAATCAACAATTGTGTCATGTATCCGTGCACGCAAACAAAGATGCTTTGCCGTGGATGTAATGGGGACTTCATTGTTTTTTTTAACCTCTTACCTAATATGAAAAGCAGATGACACTTGCAAAAAAAATTCTTGAATAGCTATTATTTTCATTTTTTGGCTCAAAAACATAGGTTATGTCCCCTCATTGGAACGAGCTCGACAAGCTCATTCCAATGAGGGGTTATAACCTATGTTTTTGAGACAAAAAATGAAAAAATAATGAAAATTAATTAGCGATTTTTTAGAATAGCACTGGCCGTTCCTTTAGGTAAAGAGTTAAATAATATAATTATCATTACTAATGAAAAGTAATAAATAGAGTAATCACTTGACTGGAGTAGTTACATGAAATAATTCATTCGAGGCGAGGGACTATATTGTAAAACACTTATTCGTATTCGCGCACTTGTGTTTGTACAACATCCCTCACCTCTCATGAATTATTTCCAGTCCAGTCAAGCGATTACTCTCTATTTCTTCTTCACACAAGTAATCACTTATCTCTTAAGAAGAACAGCTTTGGAGTGGGTTGAGCTAAGCTAGCAATATGTAGTGTGTAGATACATCTTATAAAGATGGAAATAAAGCAAGCTCTGCACTTTGAAAAGAAAGATGACTTATGGTGTTCATATAGGATGGAAGTTTTGATCCCCAAGATATCATATCACACAAAGAATCACAACCTCTAATATGTTCTGTGAAGTACTAATACCATAAAAAATTACAGTATCCAGAGAGTGATTTGGTACTTGGGCACGTAGCGGGTGGGCCTCTGAGTAAATACTTACATGCTTGTCCTGTGGAAACATGAGGATCCAACAGTCGCATTTGCATTTTGTAGATCAACATATTGCTGATACTATATTAGGGATTTTACATAAAAATATCAGAATGGGTTTTATATGATAAAACTCATTGGAAAATATTTCTCAAATGGTGGGAAACCGAAATTCTTTTACAGAATCAAAATAATTCCATCTAGTTTTCTAGTTATGATCATTTGAAGATTCAAAATTTGTTAAAAAAATCATTGGGATATAGTGCCCTCTATATAAATTTTAGAACCAGAAACGCATCCAGAAGTGAGATTTATGCAGAATTTTTATACCACCCACTTGAAAAGTGGGCGGTATATAGCATTCATGGTGTTCGTACTTCCGTACTTATGTACATCCGTACTTCCGTACGTCCGTACGTCCGTGACGCTTTGGGGGTACACATCTGCTATCCGCTACTCCTCTTAAACCAGTGGGTGGATTTCATTGAAACTTACAGGCATTCTTTTCTATACATTATAGATGTGCACCTCCTATTTTGCTTTCAGGTATTTTTATTTTTTACTCTTTCCCAAAGGGCGAAATGAACTTAGCCAAATTGTTGTGATGCTTTAGGGGGGTACACTCCTGCTATCCGCTACTCCTCTTATACCAGTGGGCGAATTTCATTGAAACTCTCAGACATTCTTTTATATACATTATAGATGTGCACCTTCTATTCTGCTTTCAGGTATTTTTATTTTTTTTTTTTTTGGGGGGGGGGGGGGGGGGGGTTGTCAGTGTTTGTGTTTGTGCTCTCTACATTAAACACACTTTTACTGTTGTAAAATGTTTCTTGGTGGGAGTGGGTGGTATCATTTAGTGAGCAGTGCTCACAGTTTTTCTAGTTTCATGTTAAAAAAGGTGTTAACACTCATAAAAATGAAAGTGATAATCAAAGTTTTGAAATTTCACACAGTCAATGGTCATACCCTGCCCCACAATTTCACATTGGAATATTTTTATACTGTACCAATGACCCAGACATAGCTGGTGCTAACTCTTAAAATTCTAGGGCCAAACACAAATTTTGCCCCCCAATCCCCAAAATTTGCATCTAAAACCAAAAGAAATCATGTCCTGAAGGTCCTCCATACTTTGCCCTCACTGCGTATGCGCAGTGTCAAGGATGTCCCGAAATTGGCGCCAATTATCATTCTTTGTTTGGCCCTTCATCAGTTCACACCTGACTGATATTTGTGCTTGTAAATCTCAGTTTAAATGATGCCAGACACATAAATATTAGAGAAATGGTGGATATAAAGTGCATGTAGAAGGAGGAGAGGAAAAATGAGTGACAGAAAATATTGGCTGTAACTTAAAATTTTTTAATGAAATTATGTTAAGTTGCCTATTTTCGAGGCATGGGCCTGTTGTTGTCATTCTTGCTATGAAGTTTCACTGCTTATTCAGTGTTTCCTCTCTCCTTGTCCTTTAAATCCCCCCTTGCTATTCTCCCATGCTTTTGGCATATTTTTGAGTAATATTATTACTAAAATTTCTTGGGAGATTTAGCTGGGTAACAGAATGAATTCGTGTTCTTTTTCCCATGTTTACGTTCTCACCCATGGGTGTTTAGGCGTAGTGTTCTGCATCTACCATCTGATGTTCTGCAGATTCTTCCCTGGAAGTCTCTGTTTTGCATCAGATAGTGTATTATTGGTAACTGATTTCGGGACAGGATTATCAGTGCCTGGAGTCATGTTTTCTGGTGTTTATACACTTCTTGTTTTCATTGGCAACAGTCTCTGTTGAGGGGGACTTTTTGTCTTTGTACTAGTTTAATTCATTACAAGATACATTATTATTATTCGTAAGTGTTGCATTAATTGTTTAAAATATTTTTAAAATTTTTGTCCACACTTAGGCTTGGGATCCATTGGGGCTCAACGTTACTTTTCAGAAACTTGGGCTTTGCTGAAAAAATATTTTTTCAAAAATTATTTTTGATTTCAATTATTTTTTCTATGTTAATGGATCATGTTATTATGTATCTTTGTTTGCAGGGGTTCGTGCGAGTACTAGCACTTATTGTTTTCTTTTCACAATGAAAGGATATTGTTCAAATTGTAATGAGAGGAAATCTTCCTCTGACTTTCATGATCATTGTATAAATTGTAGTCAGTGTTCTCGCACTAACTCCTGTTCAGTATGTGAATTTTGGGATGACAAACATTGGAAACGTGTGTCACGGTATGTTGTTAGCGGGGAAAGGGCTATGCCGGTCCTTTCTCCGCAGGGTCACTCTAGTTTATCAGTTTCTATTTCAGAGGAACAAGAACAGGGTCATGTTTCCGTGATATCTTCCAAAGGTGCGCCTCCGTCGTCACAATCAAATGAAGAGCTAGCGGCAAAAGTGCTCATGGAGATACGCCAATTGCCTAAGAGGTCCCTAGTAGGATCGACGGCGTTGACGTCCGCTAGCTCGCCCGGTGTAGCGTCCATTCATCGAATGGTTCGGCAGCCGGGTTCGTCCGTTGCGGTCCAGGAAGGAGATTTGGGTGTTGCGAGCACTATAAATATTCAAGGTGCACACCCAGTGACGGCGGATAAGAGGAGAGAATGGAGGAAGCCTAGTAGTCCGGTTCCTAGCTCGTCCAGGTCCATCCGGGCTGCGAGCGAGAGAGGCCCTTCTCTCGTACAACAACATCTGGGACCAGATGTTGTGGTACAAAATGTTTCGCAAGCGGAGCATATGTCCGCCGATCGGGACGGTCCGTTGTATAGACAGTCCGGAGAGACTGTACAAAAGGCTTCCTCATCCTCTCAGCAGCGCACACAACCGCACCTTGGCTACGTGACCGCAGATATCCAGCCAGCTTCGCCGATCAGGGATTCCACGGCGACCAGGTCACGCCATCCGGTAGCCAGGGACAAGAGGCCTGTAGACTCCGGACGTTCGCATAAGAGAAGTATGCAGGAGTCAGTTTACACGGAGCTTCCGGCGGCTAAGCAGCATAAGACCGCTACTCCGCAGGCCTCGGTGACGGACGTGCTAGCCCAG
The DNA here is from genome assembly GCA_031216915.1 of Pictodentalium vernedei. NCBI lineage: Eukaryota > Metazoa > Mollusca > Scaphopoda > Dentaliida > Dentaliidae > Pictodentalium > Pictodentalium vernedei. The sequence continues at coordinate 458,282,526 of CM062289.1, read as the reverse complement.
ATAGCACAAATTATCACAGCATCCCAGCAACCGACAGAATCGGTATCGGATCAAGAATTATCCAACGACGCTGGGTCGGTATGCTCCGCTGAAGCATCGGGTGCGGACGCCCGAGAACATCATGAGGTCCAACAGGATGGCGAAAGGGATACCGAGGACTTGGAGCTATCCCTTTCGGAGCAACATAAAGCTGCCATAGATTTCATCCGGCACTTCCTTCCACAAGTTGTTCCGTCGGGCCAGACTGCTGCGATGCCGGATAAGAGACTGATAGCGTCAATGGACACTGAATTTTTTGAGCGGTTCAGAGACATCATCCCTGAGTTTCCGACACAGTCCAATAATGTCACAAGAACATTCGAATTATTGAACGACGCTATCTATAAGCTCGCTTCCAAAACAGGCAAAGCTGGTTTCTTGTCCGCTAATGCTCTCAACCTGCCTTTCATCAATTCAAGGAATAATTCGATACGGCAGGACAGGGAATACCGAGAGTTCCTCTGCGTCTAGACGACGACGCGGAAAACTTGGAATTGTCATTACCGTCGTCTATGTCTATTCCAACCGCGACATTGGAAACGACAATATCGTCTAACAAAGCAAGCTTAGACGCTTTATCATACGCAGACCACCTTAAAAAGGCATTATCATTGCGTCTTCAAGGGAAAGAATTCCAGGATACACAATCCTCATTAAGACTTCTTTCAAGGGCAGTAGCTTATTCCACGTATAACCCCGCCCTTTCAGTGGCAAACCTGGAGTTGGTTAGACGTGACGCAGCCCTAGCTACATCCACACGTGTGGATAGTAAGGTGAAGAACTCTCTCAGAGTCGCTTCAGTCTCCGGAGAGCTTCTCTTCGACGGCAAGCTTTCAGCAATCTATGATAAGATAACTAAGAAAGCTTCGCATTCTCTGCTTTTTAAATCCGCTTCCAAAAAGTCGGATACAGCAGAGAAGAGTAGGACAGGTACTTCTGGGACAAATACATCCAAGAGAGGTTCCTATAGAGGTTCTTATATGTCCTCTAGGTCTTATTCATTCTAGAGACCGTCAAGGCAGCGACTCTCGTATGGGACGTTCTTCGGGCCGAGACAAGGTCGACGGGACGAGGTGCAGGTCGTGGAGGATGTGGTTTCTCCTTCCGCAGGCCTCGCAGGTCCAGGAGGTGATGGTTTGAACCTCTATCGTGTTCCGGTTGGTGGAAGGTTATCGAGTTTTACAGACGAGTGGGCGTCGATTACAGACGACCCCTGGGTCAAAGGGGTAATTTCGGAAGGACTAAGAATATCCTTCAAACAAAAGCCTCCAGTAACTCGAAGTCCAAAATGGACTCAGCTTCCGTCAAATCTGCAGAAATGAGACGCTCTTTTATCGGAAGTACAGTCTCTTTTGATGAAGAACGCGGTAGAGGTCGTAGAAGACCAGGAATCACCGGGTTTCTACAGCCATCTGTTTCTGGTTTCAAAACCAGACGGCTCGTTCCGTCCAGTCATAGATCTGAGCTGGATAAACAAGCTGATCATCGCTCTGAAGTTCTATATGGAGACGATTCGATCGGTCAGAGCGAGTATTCGGGTGAACGATTATGCTACAAGCATAGATCTCAAAGATGCGTACTTTCACATCATGGTACATCCGACATTCAGAAAGTATCTACGCTTCGCAGTCCTAGGAGTTGTATATCAATTCCGGGCGATGTGCTATGGATTGAACCTAGCGCCCTGGGCTTTCACTCGAATAATGAACTCGGTAATGATACATTTCCGAGCTCATTCGTTTGCGATAACATCGGCCTACCTGGACGACATTCTTCAGAGGTACGGCAACGAGTTAACGCTTCAGAATGATGTGCAGAATCTGCTTCTATTGCTCTGACGTCTCCGTTTTGTTATAAACGAGGAGAAGTCGGATCTGGTGCCGTCCAAGTCATTCACTCATCTGGGAATGAGCTTCGAGACGCACAACAATCTCGTTCGTCTGCCGTTAACCAGAGCGAAGTTAATCAGTTGTTACGCTCGCTATTGTCTTCACGCAGACAAAGTCACAGCGAGGGAGTTCATGAGACTGATAGGTCTGTGCGGAGCCGCTGCGGATCTCATTCCGATGGGGCGGTTGCGCACTCGTCCTCTCCAAATTTTCTTGACTCAGAATTGGAGTGTGAAGATTCATTCACTCGATTCAGACGTTCTCTTGTCAGATCAAGTGAAACAAGAGATTCAGACTTGGGCAAACATTCAGTGGTTGACTCAGGGAGTTCCGCTGCAGTTGCCGGATCCGGGTTTTTACGATTATGATGGATGCCAGTCAAACAGGTTGGGGTGCAACATTGATCCCAACGGATTCGAAGTGCCAGGGTCTTTGGGATCCGCAGTTTCTAGGCAAGCACATAAACATCAAGGAAATGATGTCGATTTGGCTTGCATTACGTCATTGGATGAACATTATTCAGAAAGCTCACGTCCAAATCCTGTCCGACAATACGACAGTAGTGGCGTATATCCGGAACCAGGGAGGCACTCATTCCTTTCCGTTATTCAAGTTAACGGAAAGAATCCTTCTGTTTGCTCTAGAACACCAAGTTCTACTTTCAGTCTGTCATATACCGGGTCGTCTGAATGTACTAGCAGACTCCCTTTCACGGAAGGGTCGCTTGTTGCCGTCAGAGTGGACTCTAAACAAACAGGTATTCAATCAGATTTGCTACCAATAGGAATGGCCAATGATAGACTTATTTGCGACACATCTCAATAATCAGTTGCAGACATATGTGTCACCATGTCCGGATCCATGAGCATATGCAGTAGACGCTCTATCGATCTCGTGGGACGGAATGATAGGATATGCATATCCTCCAGCGCCGTTAATACAGCAAGTATTGCTAAAGATAAAACAATCTCAATGCAGGATTCTGTTGGTAGCATCTCTGTCTCCACAGAGACCGTGGATAAATCTACTCAGATGTCTGCTGTGGGACTTACTGCGAAAGCTTCCTCCACGGGAGGATCTTCTTTCGCAGGGGAAATCGCGTCAACTTCATCACCACCCGCAAGGTCTCAACCTTCACGTATTTCCGTTGTGCGGTCCTTCTTGCATGGCAAGCATTTTACAGGACGAGCAGTGGACGCGATTTCTAACTGTAGGAGGACCTCCTCTTCGCTAAATTATGCGGCTAAGTGGAAGGTCTTTCGTCGTTGGTGTAGGGATCATTCTGTTGATATTTTTGATCCCTCCATACCAGACATTGCAAACTTTCTAGTATACTTGTTTGACGAGAACAAACTGCAGCCTGTTACTACTAAAGGTTATAGGTCTATGTTATCTGATACCTATGCACACCATGATAGTTTACAAATTGGATCTAATGTCTCTTTATCTAAGTTAGTTAGAAACTTCTCGATAAATAGACCCAGAACTCTTAGATTAATTCCTAAATGGAATTTAGCTTGGGTTCTTCTTAAACTGAAAGAAAAGCCATTTGAGACTCTTGGGACAGTAGATTTCAAATTCTTGTCTTATAAGACAGCTTTTCTCTTAGCTTTCTCTTCTGCTAGAAGAGTCAGTGAGCTTCATGCACTATCGGTGGACGATTCTCACTATCGTAGTGTCGGGAACACTATTACCTTTACTACTAATGTTGGATTTTTAGCTAAGAATCAGGCTCCTAATAAATATCCGGAACCTATTGTTATTAAGGCTCTTCCGTCTTCAGACGGGCGTAGGCCTTTACTCTGTCCTGTTAGAGCTTTACGTATTTATAAACAGAGATCTCAGTTTATCAGAAAGGGACGAAAACGCTTCTTTCTGTCTCTGATGCCTAATAGAAAGGATATTTCAGTCCATCCTATTGCTAGATGGATTCAATTAACTATCCGTACTGCTTATGATAATCTATCTTCTACTCAGCAGTCTGTGCTTAAGATTTCGGCTCATGAAGTAAGAGCTCTTTCTACATCTTGGGCTTACGCAAATAGTGTTGCTATTACAGATTTAATGAAGGCTGCTTATTGGTCTCAGCCATCCACATTCACGAATTTTTATCTCAGAAATATTGAGTCCATTTCTGGAGACCTGAATTGTTTAGGTCCGTTATCTGTTGCTCAGAATGTCGTCCACTAAACAGTTGCAACTATAGTTATGCAGGCTTCCTGTTCCGGCAGTGACTCCGTCCTGCTGCCCTCTTTGCTCTGGGCTATTTGACCCAGGGCAAGGGGAGGGGGGGAGGGTGTTCCCTTAGGTCACCTGCTTTATAGTGAAAAGCAAGGGGATTCCTCCTCTGGAGTCAGTACTTCTGAGTCGTTACCAGGATGGTTTTAAAGTGTAATATTAATGTTAAAAATTCATTCATGTCATATTTTTAAAATGTAGCTCGGTGTGAAGCATTTGTATATGTCAAGTGTCAAACGGGCGTTAATATACAATCCTCGGACACTTTTAAAAGAATATAAAGAGTCTCAATTCTCTGGACTAACTTTATTTATTGGCTTACTTTAAAAATAATTAGTATAAGGGGTTATACTGGATGTTAATAGAGAACATGAATGTTATTATGCTCAATTATGGAGGGTATTGTATCTTTCTAATTTATCATAAAATAAGAAAGATACATGTAAAGCCTAATACTCCTTTTCTCCTTGAGGGGTTGACTCTATTTATATAGTTGAGCTTATTGGATTTTCCTCTATGTCCTAGGCCCTCCAGCCTTTTTACTATTCAGCTATGTCTGGGTCATTGGTACAGTATAAAAATTTTGGGGATTGGGGGGCAAAATTTGTGTTTGGCCCGAGAATTTTAAGAGTTAGCACCAGCTATGTCTGGGTCATTGGTAAGTATAAAAAATATATAAATTACTATAAATTTTTTAACTTTTCAACACAACCCAATTGTCTTTCAGTATATTTGCATATAATTTGCATAAAAATGTCCAACCTTTTCCTTTATTTAGAAAATATTCCCACATTTTTGTTACTGGGTCTGAAATTACACCACTGGAGCATTACAACAACCTGCACAACCTGCCATATCTGACAGACACTTCCTAATTTGCATATTTAAGCCCCATCCGCTTTTATATTTCCATTATTAATTAATGAATTGAATATTAGCATGCAAAACTGATCACAACATAGCATAAGTTATGAATCCATAAGTTTTTGAACCTCTGAAGCATGTTAGCTGACTACTAGCTAGATATGTAACTAAATAAAAACAAAACTGAAATATATAAGCCATGCCCACTTCATTGGAAAAATAAGAAAATATAATTTTTTGCATAAATTAAGAACATGTGTATCTAACCAAGTGGTCACAATATTACTCTGAAGACAAATGTCATAGAAACCCACCTCTAGTTTTGATAAAATATAAAATAATTAAATATGCAAATTTATTCAGCAATGCTATATATTTTTATGCCCCCGACTTAAAAAGTCCAAGGGATATCAAGTGGAGACCTCTGTCCATTCATCTGTCTGTACCAACATTTTCTCTTGTATCTCAGCGACTGCTACTCCCGATTTGAATGATATTTGATGTTGTGATAGAGCATAATCGGGGAACTATACCTGTATAGCGTGAGTTTCTTCCACACATTTTTTACTGAATTATAGCCCCTTTTCACTCTTTCGATTTACAAAATTGTGGTTGAGGTCATTAGCAGCGCATTACGATGCAGGCCTCTTGTTAAATTTCATTCTTATCTCAAGCCATCATTTTGTCGCACTTTTTGGTCACTGTGGGTCAGCATGGTGAGAAAATTTGAATCTAAACCCTTTTGTAAGAAACTAATGGTCTAATATTTCAGAAGGTGACAAAAAGTAATTTAATTATTAATTATTTATTAAATATAATAATGCAATGTAATAATAATAATAGTTATTTTACTATTATTCATTGCCAAAATTAACAACTATTTTTAGCTCAGCTCGACAAAGTCAAGCTTAGCCATTGCCATTACCATTGGCATTCGTACATATTTTGCACAGGTCGCATTTATGATCAGATCACTTTGAAACTTGGTATGCTTGTTTGGAGTGACCTCTAGATGGGAGGTATCGATTTTCTTCCGAAAAATGTTGCTGCTGGCAATGTTCTTTGAACTTAGTGTAGTTAGACCTCAGTATTTCCCTTTGGCACACAGTGCAGTCAGACCTCAAAATTTCCCTTTGGCACACCCTACAGGGCACATTTATCATCAGATTGCTTTGAAACCTGGTATGCTTATTTGGAATGACCTCTAGATGGGTGCTATTGATTTTCTTCCATTTCCGTAAAAAAAAATGTTGCTGCTGGCAACAACCATTGAACTTGGTTCAGTCAGGCATCAATATATTCCTTTGGCACACCCTAAAGGGCACATTTATTATCAGATCGGTTTGAAACTTGGTATGCTTGTTTGGGGTTACCTCTGGATGGGAGCTATCAATTTTGTTTGATTTCCAACAAAAGTTGTTGCCACTGGCAACGACCTTCCATGAACTTAGTGCTGTTATGCATCAATATTTCCCTTTGGCACACCCTGCAGTGCACATTTTTGACTGGATCGCTTTGAAACTTGGTATGCTTGTTTGGGGTGACTTCTAGATGGGAGCTATCGATTTTCCTCTATTTCCGTCAAAAAATATTGCCGATGGCAACTTTCTTAGAACTTTGTTTAGTCAGACTTCAGTATTTCCCTTTTGCATACCCTACAGAGCACATTTATGATTGAATTGCTTTGAAACCTGGCATGCTCATTTAGGGTGATCTCTAGGTGGGAGCTATTGATTTTCTTCCGTTTCGGTCAAAAAGTGTTGTCACTGGCAACAATCTTTGAACTTAGTTTAGTCAGGCATCAACTGAACTTAGTGCAGTTATGCCTCAATATTTTCCCTTTGACACACCCTGCAGGGCACATTTATGATTGAATCGCTTGGAAACTTGATTTGCTTGTTTGGGGTGACTATTAATTTTCTTCCATTTCCATCAAAAATAGTTGCCATTGGCAATGACCTTTGATAAACTTAGTAAAAACTTAGTGCAGTTAAGCATCAGTATTTGCCTTTGACACACCCTGCAGGGCACATTTATGATTGGGTCGCTTGGAAACTTGGTGTGCTTGTGTGGGGTGACATCGAAATGGGAGCGATCGATTTTCTTCCATTTCTGTTGAAAAATGTTGCCGCTGACCTTTGAACTTAGTTTAGTCAGACCTCAATATTTCCCTTTGACACACCATTTAGGGCACATTTATGATGAAACTTGGTATGTGTGTTCGGTGTGACCTCTAGATGTGAGCTATTATTTTTTTTATTATTGTCGTTATCACCAGCCTTTGAACTTACTGCATTTATGCAGCAACTTATCCCTTTTGCACTCTCTGCAGGGTATATTTATGAATTTCCATAAAAAAGAAAACAAAAAACATTGCCACAAGCAGTGACCTTCAAACTTAGTGCATTTGTGCATTTACTTCTTCCTTTGACATGCCTCAGAGGTCAGATTTATTATCAGGTTGTTTTGAAACTTAGTATGCTAATGCAGGGTGACAAAGATAGGAGCTATTGATTTTCTTTTCATTTCCATCAAAATCTGTTGCTGTTATCAACAATCTTTGAATTTATTGCATTTGTGCATCAACATTCTTCTATGACTTGTCCTACAGGGCACATTTATCTTAGGATTGTTTTTGTACTTGGTGTGCTCATTAGGCAGGTCCTCGAGATAAGATGATATTGATTAGCATTCATTTCTGAGAAAAAAGTTACTGTTTACAATAACCTCTGAACTTACTGCATTTGTGTATCAACATTCTTCCTTTAGCCAGCCTTACAGTTTACATTTAAAAATGCATGGATTACTCTGACGTTGTGCACACACAATGCTGTTAAGTTTAAATTTCACCAAATAACATTGGTACCAATGATCTTCAATTTTGCCGTTTCACTTATAACTTACCAAGTTCAAGTTTGTCAAGTTGAGCTATAGTGTCACTGACACTTTCATTTCTTCTAATTTCACCCATAAATCAGGCTGTGGGGTGAGGAAATAAATGTTGAATGCGTGTGACTAAGACTACAGATTTCATGTCCTACCAAAAGGCCACTCTCAAAGCTGGCCACCTTTCTCTCTGCTAGCTGGACTGTCCACCTTTCTCTCTGCTAGCTGGACAGGCCACCTTTCTCTCTGCTAGCTGGACTGGCCACCTTTCTCTCTGCTAGCTGGACTGGCCACCTTTCTCTCTGCTAGCAGGACTGTCCACCTTTCTCTCTGCTAGCAGGACTGTCCACCTTTCTCTCTGCTAGCTGGACAGGCCACCTTTCTCTCTGCTAGCTGGACTGGCCACCTTTCTCTCTGCTAGCTGGACTGGCCACCTTTCTCTCTGCTGGCTGGACTGTCCACCTTTCTCTCTGCTAGCTGGACTGGCCACCTTTCTCTCTGCTAGCTAGACTGCCCATATTTATAAGAGTGGTGTGATGCTCAAAATGTCTTACACTCGATGAATGAGAAAGTTTTATAGTTCTGGTCAGCAGTGCAGAATCCGAAAGAGGCTGTTGACTTGGGTTAAAAGTACCTCTGAGAGACAAAGACAAAGGAAGAATATGTAAAAAGACATCAGTTGGTATAAAAGTACTAGATTCCTATTCCTGTGTTCCAAATACCGGTAATCATATGCACAATATTAAAAAAAAATTAATTTTTTTTCTACCCTATATTATTCTGATTTGGTCCCCTATTTTGATTCATTTACACCATGTTGGACTGTCAGCCTATCATCAGAATGCACTGTTTTGGAATAAGTTTTAAAATCTTTGCAGCTGGAGTTACTTGAAAATTTTGAGGTCATTTATGCAAGAAGTGGCGGCACTAATATTTCACCGTGCACTATTATTCCAACCCTTATTATTATTTCATTTCATCCAATTTTTCCACTCTGTAATATTTTCTTCACCATAGTTTGGATGACAGGAGTATACACCCCCACCCCCACCCCCATCACATTCCAAGTACTGTTCACACAAACATGAAGATATTGGTCACTGAATGAAAATACAAAATACATATAGAATTAGACTATGGGATGAAGATCACCCTTACCATGTACTACCTTTATCATCTCCTCTCTCCCATCACCACTCCCATCACCTCCTCTTCACCTCCTCGCTCCCATCACCTCCTCTCTCCCATCACCTCCTCTCTCCCATCACCTCCTCTCTCCCAACACCTCCTCTTCACCTCCTCGCTCCCATCACCTTCTCTCTCCCATCACCTCCTCTCTCCCATCACCTCCTCTCTCCCATCATCTCCTCTCTCCCATCATCTCCTCTCTCCCATCACCTCCTCTTCACCTCCTCGCTCCCATCACCTCCTCCTCTCTCCCATCACCTCCTCTCTCCCATCACCTCCTCTCTCCCATCACCTCCTCTCTCCCATCACCTCCTCTTCACCTCCTCTCTCCCATCACCTCCTCTCTCCCACCACCTCCTCTCTCCCATCATCTCCTCTCTCCCATCACCTCCTCTCTCCCATCACCACATGACAAATTGTTCTATTACATACCTGTACTGAGAATAACGAACTACAGTGTACGTTTAGTCCTTACCATACTACAATGTACGTTTAGTCCTTACCATACTATTATTTGAATGACAATAGTATACCTTCTCTCACTTTCCATGGTCACAGAATAAATAGGAAAGTATTGGTCAATAAATGTGTCACTTTCCTGTATTCTAGAGATAAACTTAGCATTTATTCTATTATATCTTGTTTGCCAGAGCTCCATGTGCTCTGTCAAACAAGATATAATAGACTAAATGCCTGTATTTGATGTAATGAGGCCAAATAGGTCTATAAACAAAGGAAAACTGGGGCAAGTGAGGGTAATTTCTTATCAACCTACCTCAGTTGTTTATTACAGGCTTGCACTACAGTGGAAGAACCTAACTCGGATAAAATACTCTCTATTTTGATCTTTCCCAAGATTTGGGAAAGAAAAGTGGTGTAAAAACACCACAAAAAAATAAGCCAAAACTGGGTCGAGTGCCATCGGCGCACACCCAGTATGGGACACTCTTCCATAGTACAAATCCATGACTACCATAAAACAGTGCGCAATGCGTCAATTTGCCATTCTTTTGATTATCTGCACATGTGGTGGATGCGTGCCATCTTTGCTCAGTAACAGTGATATTTTAACTCGTCGATAATGGTTTTCCTGTGACTGGAATTATGGATCTGAAGATCGTATAATAACAGGACTGTGTTTTATATATTCTCATTTATATTTTCAACCACTTTCTCATTGTATATTATTTACTATTCCGCTTTCGCAAATGTTTTGTTTTCGACATCACGCGATTCGACAATGAATTTTTCAGTTGATGAATTATTGTTTTTGGAGTTAGGTGTCAATCTGGGACTGTCTGGACAGAATTTCTTCATTCTGTTGAATGCTGAATTTCTGTTTTTTCGGTCCCTTTTGACCATCTGGGTTCTGTCATGTACCCACTGTTTTTTTTCTGCCACCTTCTCTTGTAGTTGAGGCTGTTCTTCTACTTTCTGTTTCTGTTGAGTTCACCTTTTTCTTCTACTGCTCTCACCTCTGTTATTTCCAGTTTGGTTCCTTTAGGGCAATTCCTTTTGCCCTCGCCTTGGTGCTTTCTTGTGGCTGTTTCTTCCGCAGCCGCGGGTGGTGTGGAATGCTGTCGTTTTGGGAGCCTCCCGACCTGACCATGTCTGGTGAGAGTTATTCTCCTTCCGTGGGGAATGTGCAGTTTTTTACCGTGGTGAATACTGCAGGAGCTGTTGGATTTCTGGTGAAGAGATGCCTGGTTTCGGGACTATGTGCCCTCTCCATTCGACATCTGAGGCTGTCACTAGGGTTGTGACTCCTCCTTTGGAGGCCGAGCTTGGTGGCTCTCTCCGCTTTTCCACCAGTTCCAACAGCTCCCATCATATCTGCTGCTACTGCTGTTCCGTCTACAATGTTATTGGGCACCATTTTTAGCCAGCCTCGGCTTATCCCTGCAAGGGTCTGCAGGGATGTCTGTAGTGTGGTTGTGGAGTATCGGCCTCAGCCTTCTCCGACTTCAACTCGGCGAAGTCGGATCGGGCTGTCGACTGAACCCCCTACTGTGTCCTCTCAGCCGTTGAGCACAGTAGTTTTATACCTGCAGTGGTCTGCTGCAGTGTCTGGTTGTGTAGACATGGGGGTATCGGCCTCAGCCTTCCCTGACTTCAACTCGGCGAAGGTGGAAGTGGCTGCCGGCCGGACCCTCTACTGTGGTCTCTGCGCTGTCGAGCACCACAGTAGTCATTGGATTCGGATGTTCTTAGTGGGACACTATGAACTCCGTGGCATTTCCGTCCACTCATTCTAGCCACACGACCAGTTTTGGGGGACCAACGTCTTTTGCGCAGCCTGGACCTTCTGCCCTGCAGCGGTCCGCGGTGACTCTCATGAGTTCCCGCTATGTTTATCCTCGGGGTGTGTCTCTCACCCCTATACACGTCTGCCTTCAGACGTTTCGGCTGCCGCCCATCGTCCCACGTCGGGTGTTTTGGAGGATCGTGACCCTTCGCTGGTTAAGAGGGTCAGAGGTGAATCCACTTTGCCGGTTCGTTCCCCTGTCGAACCGGCCAGTACGGGCAGTGAGCTTAGGGAAGCCCTCTCCTTATTCACTCAGGTTCTGTCAAAGAGCCTTCCCGTTGCTTCCAGCGAGGCAGCGAGTGGTTTCCAGGCGCTTTCTGATCCCCCTGCTGTTCCGACACCATGGGAGGCGTCGGCTGGTTTGCCCACGATGGGCTATGTGTCTTCCGACTCAGGGGAAGAGTCAGACATGCTTGATGTCGAGAGCCAGCAGTCTTCGGACTTGGGGGCAGCTCTTGATTTCATGTTTGGGTTCCTTCCGGATCTCAAACCATCTAACCAGTCGACAGTGTCAGCCAGGCCGCGATCATCGGTCGCGCGTCAACAGCCTATGAAGCAACCCGCTTCTGGACGTCTTCAACCATGCCAGTCGGTACAGGTGGTTGAAGCATTTTCAGCATTGGACTCTAAGCTAAGTTCCAAGGCTATGAAGGCTCCGTTCTTCACCAGGGTTGACACCTTTCACCTTTTTGCCTCCGGTGCGTCATCATTCCTACGATTCCACCAATCCGTCGGTCTACCAGACCTTGATGGTTTTGGATCAGGACTCCAATTCCCTCGGGCTTTCCAAGCCCAAGTCAGCCGTCATTCCTATGACGACGCTGGTGTCCACATTGGGCTTATCGAGAGAGATGCTTGGTATGCTTTCTCTCTCCGATCATGTCGTCTCAGCTTTAGCTGCTTATCTGCCTCCAGATATGTTTGATGAGGTACAAGCTTCTTTGCGTGTGCTGTCCAAGGCGCTCATGCATCTTACACACATGCCTGTAACACGGCTAATCTGGAATTAGTTCAAAGGGACTCTGGACACAGGCCGATCCCTTCCTCAGGAGCAGTGCGCTACTCTTCGATCTGCTTCTTTGGCAGGTCCGCGACTTTTCCATGGTTCTGTGTTGACAGTCCGGGATGACGTCCTATGTCATTCCAAAGATCAGCTGCTGTTTCTTCAGCTTGATCAGCCTTCTAGGGTAGGCAGGGCCGTTCCAAGCCTAACAAGTTCCTTCTGCTTCCTCTGCGAAGCAAAGGGGCTGATCCTTCTCCACCGCTTCTACTTCTTACTCAAGGGGTAAGGGTAAGAGTCGGCAGTCTTGAGGGAAGTCCCAGGATTCTTCATTCAGTAGAGGAGGTGTTTTCTCCTCTTGCGAGCCTCGTCAGGGTTCGAAATGAAGGTCCGCACCTCGACTCGTCCCAGGTTGGAGGAAGGATAGAGTTCGCAGACCGTTGGGCCACCATCACATCCGATCCTTGGGTGTTAGATGTTGTTCGGTCCGGGCTGCCAATATCCTTCCGAAGGCACCCCACTCTGTCCAGGGTGCCTCTTCCAACCACAGTTCATTCAGACATTTTACGTCGGGAACTTTTGTCCACGGAGATAGACAATCTCCTGACAAAGGGGGCGATTGAGGTCATCAAGAACATTAGGTCAGTGGGTTTCTATTCCCGCCTGTTCTTGGTGCCGAAGAAGGATGGCCGACTCCGACTGGTTATCTATCTGAGTTTCCTGAACCAGTCTATCATTGCTCCCAAGTTCAGCATGGAGACTTTCAGGTCGGTCCTCCGTTCAATTCTCCAGGGAGATTTCGCTTCCAGCTTCGACCTGCGGAACGCTTACATTCACGTTCCGATTCATTGGGCGTTACAGAAGTATCTCAGGTTCGCTTTTCTGGGGCGAGTTTACCAGTTCAAGGCCATGCCTTTCAGCCTCAACCTGGCTCCTTGGGCCTTCACCAGACTGATGTCGCATGTGATAGCTTTCCATCGCACACAGTCCAGGGTGACTACTACGGCATATCTGGACGATAACCTCCAGGGGCATTCCAATGCTGCCTTACTTGAGTCGGATGTCGCCACTCTGTTGAGCTTGCTCATGTCGCTAGGTTTCAGAGTCAACGAGGAGAAGTCGGACCTGGTCCCTGCTCAGTCGTTTTATCATCTGGGGATGGCTTTCCGCACACAATTCAATTTGGTGGCGGTTCCCCAGGCCAAAGCTGTGATTCTCTCAGATTTTGCTCTGACTCTGTCCCAGTCCACATCCGCGACGGCTCGGAGTATTCTCCGGCTAATCGGTCTCTGCTGTTCGGTGACGGATCTCATTCCTCTAGACCTCTCCAACACTTTCTGCTCAGTCGTTGGAGGCCGAATGTAGATTTTCTGGATCTTGTACTTCAGTTTCCAGAATATCTTTATCCTCACCTTCTCCTCTGGGCGGATGTCCAGTGGCTTTCGCAGGGTGTCCGATCGCGTTCTGATGGCAGATGCCAGCGATCTCGGATGGGGTGCGATGTTGGAACCTCTAGGTCTTTCCATTCACGGGATGTGGGACCAGGATCATTCAGTTCTACACATCAACCAGAAGGAGCTTCTTACTCTTCTTCTGAGTTTCAGGCAGTGGATCCCTCACCTGTCGAATCGCCAGGTCCTTCTGTTGTCCGACCATTAGACGGTGGTTGCTTACATTCAGAACCAGGGCTGCACACACTCTGTTCCAATGTACGAATTGGCTCGGAATCTTCTACTGCTCGCTCAGGATGTCGACGCCGGGGTGGCTGTTCATCACATTCCTGGTCGTCTGAACGTCCTAGCCGACTCCCTGTCCCGTCGGGGCAGGGTCATTTCCACCAGGTGGATGCTCCACATGGCAGGTTCCATCGATCTCTTGTGACTCGTTGGAACCATCCGGTGGACACTTTCGTATCCCCGTGTCCAGATGCTCTGGCTTTCGCCGTGGACGCTCTGGCCCTCCTTTGGGATGGTCTTGTCGGCTACGCCTTCCTACCGGTTCCGATTCTGCCTCAGGTTCTCGCCCAAATATGAACCTGCAGTCGTCGAATCCTTTCGATCACACCCGTTGCCTCGGTGGGTGTGGATCAATCTGCTCCGCTCTCTGTTAGCAGCGGTTCCGGCATGTCTCCCCCTACCTCGCGACTTTCTTTACCAAAGTCGCCCGAGGAGGTTTCACGTTGACCCGACTTCATTGTGCCTTCGCACATGTCTTTTATCAGGTCCTGTCTCCTCCGTAGTGGTTTTTCGAGACATGCAGTGGAGTTGCTTTTCTTCTTCAAGGAGGCACTCACTCCACTGGTTTAGCCTCTGTGGCTAAGTGGAAGGTTCTTCTGTCGATGGTGTGTGATCACTCTGTTGCTTCTGTCACTCCTTCGATCACACCGCTTGCGGAGTTTCTGGTATATGTTTGTTTCTGGGGGTCTCCAGCAATGGGTCCATGTCCACGCTTCGGAGACATTTTTTCATATGTGATACCGCATTGTTTCGACACTCATCCTTGCCTCTCCAAGCTTGTTCAGCTCTTTTCCTTGAAAAGGCCTAGGACTTTGCAGTTTACTCCAAGATGGTCACTTTCTTGGGCGCTGCTCTGCTTGGGGGTTGGGAGCGTTTGCGCCTTTATCCTGGATGAATATGCATTTTCTCACATGCCAGATCTCCCCTGCATCCATTTCTTGATGGATTTGTCTTCGTATTCATGCAGCTTCCGCTTGTCTAGTTACTGGTGATTGTATTACCAATTGTTTTTTCTGCCACGAGGTGCGTGCATTGTCTTCCTCTTTTAATAACTCTGTCATGTTGTCGGATGACGGATGTTATACTGGCAGCCTACTGGAGAAATGCTACATTCTCTTTTTATCTGTGACAGTTGCAGGAGCTGACAGAGAACCTTGGGGCCCTCTTTCTTCAGCTCAGGTTGTTGTCTATCCCAGCCTTTCAGCTTTTTTCAGGGTCAGTTCCAGCTTTGTGCTGTTACTGCCCTTTCTGTCTGTGTGTCGCACTTCACCATACGCCTCATCTTTCATTGTCTTTTCTAATGTTTGTGATGCTATGGTTTGATAGGCCTAGGGATCTCTTCCTCTGTCCACGGTCCCAGTGCTATTGAGTTATGTGTGGGTTGGTTATGTGATTCCGTCCATCATTTTGTCTATTCAGCCTGCAGTAAACAATTGAGGTAGGTTGATAAGAAGTATAAATTTTATAGTAAATTTCCTTTCTTATATTATACCTACCGAAATTGTTTACATGGAGGCCCTCCCGTCTTCTTGTTCGGGTAAGAATCCTTCCTCCCCGCTGATCACATAACTCCTGTGTTGTTCGGAATCAAAAGAATGACGAATTGCGCACTGTTTTACGGTAGTCGTGGATTTGTACTATGGAAGAGCATCCCATACTGGGTGTGCGCCGATGGCGCTTGACCCAGTTTTGGCTTATTTTTTCATGGTGTTTTTACACCACTTTTCTTTCCCAAATCTTGGGAAAGATTAAAATAGAGAGTATTTTATCCGAGTTAGGTTCTTCCACTGTAGTGCAAGCCTGTAGTAAACAATTTCGGTAGGTATAATAAGAAAGGAAATTTACTATAAAATTTATACTTCTCAAAAGGTTGCAAGATTTTTTATTCAATTAACATGAGTTTACTCTATAACGTATAGTCAATTAACAGGTCAAATTTGTACTGAAGGTATGGTAAATGGTTTTGTGTTGGGAAATTATATTCAATTAACAGGATTATTCAGTTAAAAGATATCCAATTAAGTGTGCCCCACTGTATTTGCTCTTGTTGAGAACAGAGCTCAAAACACAAGAAAAGTTACAGCTCAAAGACCCGGGAGTCATATATTTGTTATGGTCTTGCAAAATTCCAGTTTCTTATCCATCCCTCCCCCTATATTGTCTTACAAGTTTTCCAGTAATTAACGTTCACAAAAAATCGAGTTACCAGCCATGACCTCTTTTGAATATTTTTTATAATCTTGTGAAATTCCTGTTTTCTTATCAACCTACCTTACAATTGTTTACAACAGGCTTGCACTACAGTGGAAGTCCCTAACTCTGAAAAATACTCTCTATTTTCTTCGGGAAAGAAAAGTGGAGCAAAAGCTCCAAGAGAAAATAAGCCAAAACTGGGTTGTGTGCGAACGGCGCATACCCAGAAGGGGAGACTCTTCTTGTACTAATCCGCAGCTTCCAGAATGAGTGTGCAGACATATTACCAATGTGTCATTTTATTTTTTTCCCACCATCTTACAGGATGCGGATCGTTTCAATCTTCAACAGTGATACCTTTTGACTCGATGTTAATGACGTTTCCTGTTCTGATATGTGGATTCATAGCTGTTTCTTCACTATCCAGACATACAGGGCTGTGTTTTTATATATTCTCTCGATTATCACTGTATTTTTTTTGGTGATAAATATCTATATCGATTTCGTGTGCGATTTTCACATACCGTGCTGTTTCGTCTTTTGTTCATTAATGCTAACCCTTTGGGTTCTGCTTTTAACTGAGGTGTCAGCTGGTGGCGGTTGTGGCAGCTTTTCTCCCTTCTCTTGAGGGTAGAATTTCTGCCAGTTCCCTTTTGGCTGTCGGGGTACTTTTCTGTTCTGTCAGGCCTTTGTTCCTGCCACCTTACTTTGGTATTGGCTGTCGGGGTACTTTTTTGTTCCGTCGGGCCTTTGTTCCTGCCACCTTACTTTGGTATTGGCTGTTGGGGTACTTTTCTGTTCCGTCGGGCCTTTGTTCCTGCCACCTTACTTTGGTAGATGGGTGTCCTGATTTAGTTTTTCTTTGGGTTCACCTTCCCATCTACATTGCTGTCACCAGATATGCCTAGGACGATACCTTGTGGGCCATTTTTGTTGTCTTAACATATTGAAGCTTCCCATTATTCATGCTCCACTTTATTTGGGTGTTCTATTGAAAGACCCTGTGGGCTGGGTGTCTTCCACCCATTGGGCTTCTGTCTATTGTGTAGTTCGGGCATGTGACGTTTTCCTGTGGTGCCAGCGGGAAGGGGAATGCAGTCATTCGGTGCTCCTGATTCGAGTCTATCTAGAGAGAGTTATGCCCCCTCCTGGGGTTTTTGCAGTCTTTTTATGGCATGGATACCGCGGTAGCTGCTGACTTTCTGGTGAAGAGGTGCCTGGTTCCAGGACTACTGTCCCCCTCCAGTTGACATCTGAGGCTGTCACTAGGGTTGTGACTCCTCTTTTGGAGCCGAGCTCGGTTGCTCTCTCTACTTTTCCGCCTTTGTAAATAGCTACTGATGTATTCGCTCCTGCTGCTACTCCATAGGTGACGTCATCGGTCTCTGTTTCAGCCGGCCTCAGCTTATCCCTGCAGGGGTCTGCAGGGATTTCTGCTTCTTGGACGTGGGATATCGGCCTCTACCTTCCCTGGCTTTAACTCGGCGAAGTCGGAAGTGGTTGCTGGTCTATCCCTCTGCTGTGGTCTCTCAGCCGTCGAGCCCAGCAGGTTTTGATTTGGATTCAGATGTTCATGGTGGGGTCACCATGGACTCTGTTGTGCTTCTGTCCACGTACTCTGGTCCTTCGGCCAGTTTTGTGGGACAGGCGTATATTTTGTGCAGCCTGGACCTTCTGTCCCTAAGAGGTCCACGGCGACTCTCCTGAGTTCCTGCACTTCAGATCATTGGGGTATTTCATACCCCTATAAGCATCTGTATTCAGATCTTTCTGCTGCCACCCGTCTCTCCGCTACTCATGACCCTTCGTTGGTTTAGAGGGTCAGATGCGAAGACACTTTGCCAGGCCATTCCCACGTCGAACCGGCAGTACAGGTTGTGAGCTTAGGGAGGCCTGCCTTGCTCATGCAGGTTCTTTCTAAGAGCCTTCCCATTGCCTCCAGTGAGGTTTCTAATGGCTTCCAGACGCCCTCCGTGGCGCCTCCTCCTGGGATTGGAAGCAGGCCACTGCTTTCTGATCCCCCCTAGTATTCCTACACCAACTCAGGTGGTGGGTCAGACATGCCTAACGTTGAAAGCCATCAGTCTTCTGACTTGGGAATGGCTCTTGACTTTGTGTTTGAGTTACTTCAAACCGTCAGACCAGCCGGAGGTTTCAGCCAGGCTGCGATCATCGGTCGCGTGCCTACAGCCTTGGGAGCAAACTGCTTCTGGGTGCCTTCGACCGTACCAGTCGGTACAAGTGGTCAAACCTTTTGCAGCATTGGACTCAGAGCTGAGTTTGAAGGCTATGAAGATTTCACTAGGCTGATACCTTTTTCCCCCTGTACATTATCATTCCTATGATTCTGCCAATCCGTCAGTCTGCAAGACTTTGACAGTCTTGGATCAGGACTCCAAGCCCAAGTTGGCCATTATTCCTATGGCTGCTTTGGAGTCCATGGTGGGCTTATCCACAGAGATGCTAGGCATGCTTTCTCTCTCGGATCACGTCGTCTTGGCCTTGGCTGCTTATCTGCCTCCAGGTAAGGTTTGACGACATACAGGCTCCTTTACGTGTGATCTCTAAGATGCTCATGCATCTTACTCACACGCATGCCTGTAACACAGCTAATTTGGAATTAGTTTGCTGGGATGCTGTGTTGGTCACAAGCCATTCCCTTCTTGAAGGGCAGGGCACTGCTATTAGATCCGCTTCTTTGGTGGGTCCGCGACTATTCCATGATTCCATGGCGACGGTCAGGGATGATGTCCTGCGTCTTTCCAAAGATCAGCTGCTGCTTCGCCAACTTGATGCACCTTTTGTTGGTGGCCGGGGCCATTTCAAGCCTAACAAATGCCCTTATACTTCCGCTGTGAAGTCAAGGGCTCATCCTCCTGCTTCCGCTTCTTCCTCTTACTCACGTAGTAATGGTAAGCATCGGCAGTCCAGAGTGGGTCTCAGGATCCTTTATCTAGCAGAGGAGTTGGTTTCTCCTCTCACGGACCTTGCTGGAACTTAAAATGGAGGTCCTCATCTCTATTTACCCCAGTTTGGAGGAGGGATATCTGTGTTAACTTTGCAGACCGTTGGGCCATGATCACATCTGATCCTTGGGTGCTAGATGTTCAGTCCAGTCTACGGATATCCTTTCAGAGGCAACCCACTCTGTCAAGAGTGCCTCTTCCAACCCAAGTTCCTTTAGACGTTTCATGTCGGGAAGTTTTGATCATTGAGATAGACAATCTCTTGTCAAGGGGGGCAATCAAGGTTGTCAAGAACATTCATTCAGTGGGATTTTCTTCCCTCCTGTTCTTGGTGCCGAAGAAGGACGACCTACTCCGACCAGTTATCGATCTGAGTATCCTGATCCAGTCTATCATTGCTCCCAAGATCAGCATGGAGACTTTAAGGTCAGTTCGCCACTCCATTCACCAGGGCGATTTTGCTTCCAGCATCGACCTGCGAGATGCGTACTTTCACGTTCTGATTCCTCGGACATCGTGAAAGTATCTCAGGTTAGCTTTTCTGGGGCGAATTTACCAGTTCAAGGCCATGCCTTTCGGCCTCAACCTGGCTCCTTGGACATTCATCTGACTGATGTCGAATTGGATAGTCTTCCATCGTACTCAGTCCAGGATGACTACTTCGGCATATCTGGACGATGTCCTCCAGAGGCACTCCAATGCTGCTCTTCTGGAGTCAGATGTCGACACACTTGAGCCTGCTCACGTCGCTAGGGTTCAGAGTCAATGAAGAGAAGTCGGACCTGGTCCCTTCGTAGTCGTTTGTCATCTGGGGATGGACTTCCATACTCTGCTGAATTCGGTGGTTTATTCCCCGGTTGAGGGCCGTGATTCTCTCGACTTTCGTCCTGACTCTGACCCAGTCCACATCCGCGACAGCTTGGAGTATTCTCTGGCTGCTCGGTCTCTGCATTTCGGTGACGTATCTCACTCCTCTAGGTCGGCTGCATGTCAGACCTCTCCAACATTTTCTCAGTCATTGGAGGCCGAATGTCGATCCTCTGGATCTAGTGCTTCAGTTACCAGCATCTCTTCATCATCACCTTCTTCCCTGGACGAATGTTCAATGGATTATGCAGGGAGTTCTGTTGGACTTGCTCATGTCTGATCGTGTTCTGATGGCTGATGCCAGTGATCTCAAATGGTGCTCGACTTTATATCCTCTGGTCTTTCCCTTCACGGTGTATGGGACCCGGATCAAACAGCTGTTCACATCAACCAGAAGGAGCTTCATGCTGTTCTTCTGAGTTTCTTCTGTTGTCCGTCAATTTGACAGTGGTCGCTTACATTTGGAACCAGGGCGGTATGCATTCGGTTCCCATGTACGAATTGGCTCAGGATCTTCTACTGCTCGCCCAGGATGTCAATGCTGGAGTGGTGCGGTTCGTCGCATTCCCAGTCGTCTGAACGTCCTAGCTGACTCCCTGTCCCGATGGGGCAGGTTCATTTCCACTGAGTGGATGCTTCACAGGGCAGTGTTCCAGTTGCTTTGTGATCCCTAGGGTCGTCCCAACATCGATCTATTTGCGACCTGTTGGAACCCTCAGGTGTACACTTTCATGTCCCTGTGTCCAGATCCACTGGCTTTTGCTGTGGATGTTCTGTCACTCGATTTTTTTCTTTAGGCCCTCTTTTCTTCTACTCTGGCTATCATCAACCCTAGCCATTATGGTTCTTGCAAGGTCAGTACCAGCCCTGTTCTTGGTACTGCCCTTTCTGTCTGTGTGTCACACAGGGCCATGCACCTCATCTCCAATTATCATTTACTAATGGTTGTGATGCTATGGTTTTATAGGCCTAGGGAACTCTTCTTCTGTCCATGGTTCCATCGCAGTTGGGTTATGTGGGGGTTGGTTATGTGATTCCCTCCTCCTGTTGTCTATTCAGCCTGTTGAAAACAATTGGAGGTTGATAAGAAATTTAAATTTTATAGTAAATTTCCTTTCTTGTTATACCCACTGCAATTGTTTACGTTGAGGCCCTCCCGTCTTCTTTTTCGGGTAAGAATCCTTCCTCCTCGCTAATCACATAACTCCAATGTTGGCGGATTCAATAGAATGACATGTTGGTTATACGTCTGCACACTGGTTCCGGAAGCCATGGATTAGTACAAGGAGAAGAGTGTCCCCCACCGGGTGTGTGCACTCGACCCAGTTTTGGCTTATTTTTTCTTGGAGCTTTTGCACCACTTTTCTTTCCCAAATTGCTTGTGAAAGAAGAAAATAGAGAGTATTTTTCCGAGTTAGGGACTTCCACTGTAGTACAAGCCTGTAGTAAACAATTGTGGTAGTTATAATAAAAAAGGAAATTTACTATAAAATTTAAATTTCCCTTCATATCCCGCCCCCCCCCCCCCCCCTCTACCCTGAGGTCTTCCAACTGTGCTCTCACTATTTACAATTAACTGGTAGAGTGCTAAATTATTTTTCAAAGGTAATCGATTTGTAACATCGATTTGTAACATGAGTATTTTTTTCAACGATACAAAGCGGCCAACGGGGGAGCCTTAGTTTAGGAAGATTCGTTCATCAATAATTGTTTTGTTACTATTCATTGTTGGCAATCTCCAATAGATTATAACAAAACAATTTTATATGGACATTTCTTTATGTATTGCTGCACAAATGAGAAGCTAAAGTAAATAGTGTAAAGCCACTAAAGTGGAAGTCCTGATAGTTGGTTCTAGCACTCAACTGGTTAACAGTTGGATGAAAACCTAGGTGCCTGCTAATACCCCTTTCAAACATTTTTCATGGTTCTGGGCAGAGACCAGCCTAGGGGTAAATTCACTTCTCCCTCAACAGACTTTAGGTAAAAGTCAACTGAAAACAGGGGAAAGTAGTGGGCTCATAGGATAAGTATGAATAATGAGCTTCACCATTTATTTATTTATTTATTAGGGTTTAATGACACTTTAACTGCCAAGGTCATGTCGTGCCTGTGACAGTTTTTTGGGTGAGCAACAGCTGCCAGCTCCCCAATATCGTAACTCCGCACTGCAGCACAGGCAGGGTTAGATTGGTTGAAGACATGTGACCATCGATGTGCAGTATGCCTTAGTACACGGTGTCATCGTGCCCCCATGTGGACAATCGGGGTTAAGTGCCTTTCCCAAGGACACAACGCGGGAGTCCGAATCAATCACTCAGACGTTCACCTATCCAAGGACTAACCAAGCTCGATGTTGCTTAACTTCGGTGATCTGACGAGAACCGGTTACCTCAGTGCCACTGTGCCCCCAGGGGGCTTTGCCATATTTACTCCATTATATACACAGAATGACACCCGTGTGTGAATGGATTAATCGATATGCCACAAGTGCCAGCGCAGAAGGATAGAACGAGAAGCTGCAGGCCTCAAGTTTTATCCTTCCACGAAGGCACAAGTGTCATAGCGATCAACCCATTCACACAAGCGTGTCGTCCTGTGTTTATTACATGCCTCCACATATATAAAAACAATTTGTAGAAGGACACTCAGCAATTCATTTGACAACTATCAACAAAAAGAACATATTTATCATCAACCTAATTTGCAAGGGGAACCCGTGTTACTATTTCATTTCCTGAGTTCCATTATGTTCTATATGCCTACTGGCACATAGAACACCATTGGAACTCAGGGGACGATTTTTAGCTATCACTAGCGATTCAAATTGTAATTGCAGTGCACAATTTGTAGAAAATTCCAGTGAAATTTCGCTTCTTTATAAAAATCGTCTATCAACAATATGTGCAGAAATGATTTTCATATTTTTATACTGTACCAATGACCCAGACTTAGCTGGTGCTAACTCCACAAAAACCAGGGCCAAACACAAATTTTGCCCCCCAATCCCCAAAATTTGCATCCAAAACAAAAAGAAATCATGTCCTAAAGGACCTCCATAGTACGACTCTACTGCGCATGCGCAGTGACGCAGTCGTCCCGAAATTGGCGCCAAATATCATTCTCTGTTTGGCCCTTCATCAGTCAACATCTCACTGATCTTTGTGCTTGTAAATCTCAGTTTAAAGGATGCCAGACACGTAATTTTTGGAGAAAATGTGATTCTAAGGAGGATAGAAGGAGGAGAGGAAAAAAGAAGTGGCAAAAAATAATCAGGGCTGTACTTAAAATTTTTTGTTGAAATTATGTTAAGTTGCCTATTTTCGAGGCATGGGCCTCTTGTTGTCATTCTTGCTAATTGTTGCACTGCTTATTCAGTGTTTCCTCTCCCCTAGCCTTCTAAAGTCCCCCCTTGCAATTCTCCCATGCTTTTGGCATATTTTTGAGAAGTTTCATTTCTAAAATTTCCTGGGAGAGTTGCTTGGTTACAGAATGTTTTCTGTTATTTTCCCCATAGTTACGTTTTCACCCATGGGTGTATAACGTTTGTGTTCTGCATCTTCCATCTGATGTTCTGCAGATTCTCCCCTGGGAGTCTCTGTTTTGCATCAGATAGAGTGTAATTGATGACTGATTCCGGGCCAGTTTTTTCAGTGCCTGGAGTCATGTTTTCTAGTGTGTTTACACTGTTTGTTTTCATTGGCAACAACCTTTTTTGAGGGGGGCTGTTTGCCTTTGTGGTAGTTTATCTCATTATAAGATACATTTATATTATCCGAAAGTGTCTCATTAATTATTTTATATAATTTTAAAATTTTTGACCACACTTTGCCATCGGATCCATCGGGGCTCAACGTTACTTTTCAGCAACTTGGGCTTCTCTGAAAAAATATTTTTTCAAAATTATTTTGTTTTGCAATTGTTTTTTCATTTATTAATGGATCATGTTATTATGTATCTTTGTGTCAGGGGTTTTTGCGAGTAACTAGGACTTATTGTTGTTCTTTCACAATGAAGGGACATTGTTCAAATTGTAATAGGAAGAAATCTTCCTCTGACTTTCATGATCATTGTATTAATTGTAGTCAGTGTTCTCGCATTAATCCCTGTCCTATATGTGAACATTGGGATGAGAAACATTGGAAACGTGTGTCACGATATGTTGTTTCTGGAGAAAGAGCGATGCCGGCTCTTTCTCCGCAAGGTCACTCTACTCTCTCAGTTTCTATTTCAGAGGAACCAGAACAGGGTGATGTTTCCATGTTATCTTCTTCAAGTGTGCGTCCGTCGTCACAAATGAATTCAGAGCTAGCGGCAAAAGTGCTCATGGAGATTAGACAAATGTCGTCCGCTAGCTCGCCCGGTGTAGCGTCCATTCACCGAATGGTTTGGCAGCCGGGTTCGTCCGATGCGGTCCAAGAGGAAATTTTGGGTGATGCGAGCACTATAAAAATAATAGATGCACACCCAGTGACGGCGGATAGTAAACGAGAACGGAGGAAGCCTTTTAGTCCGGTTCCTAGCTCGTCCAGGTCCAGCCGGGCCGCGAGCGAGAGAGGCCCCTCTCTCGTACAACAACATCTGGGACCAGATGTTGTGGTACAAAATGTGTCTTTAGCGGAGCATACGTCCGTCGCTCGGGACGCTCCGTTGTATAAGCAGTCCGCAGAGACTGTTAAGGCTTCCTCTTCTCGTCGGCGCACACGACCGCACCTTGGCTGCGTGACCTCCGATATTTTGCCAGCTTCGCCGATGAAGGATTCTTCGGCGACCAGGTCACACCATCCGGCAGCCAGGGATTCGAGACCGATGGACTCCGGACGTTCGCATAGGAAAAGTATGCGGAAAAGTATGCGGGAGCCATCTGATGCGGAGCTGCCCTCGGCGAAGCAGCGAAAGACCGCGCCTCCGCAGGTCTCGACGTCGGACATTCTAGTGCAGATAGCACAGCTTATCGCAGCATCCCAGCAGCCGACAGAAACGGTGTCGGATCGAGAATTATCCGACGGCGCTGGGTCGGTACGCTCCGCCGAAGCATCGGGGGCGGACGACCGGGAACATCGGGAGGTCCGACCGGATGGTGAAAGGGATACGGATGAATTGGAGCTATCCCTTTCGGAACAACATAAAGCTGCCGTGGACTTCATCCGGCACTTTCTTCCTCAAGTTGTTCCGTCGGGCCAGACTGCTGCGCTTCCGGACAGGAGAATTATAGCGTCATTGGACTTTTTTGAGCGGTTCAGGGACATCGCTCCCGAGTTTCCGTCGCAGTCCAATAATGTTGCAAGAACATTTGAATTATTGAACGACGCTATTTTTAAACTTGCTTCCAGGACGGGGGAAAGCAGGTTTCTTGTCCGCAAATACTCTCAACCTGCCTTTCATTAATGCAAGGAATAAATTCGACACGGCAGGTCAGGGTATACCGAGAGTTCCTCTGCGTATGGACGACGAGGCGGAAGACTTAGAGCTATCATTACCGTCGTCAGCTTCTATTCCAACCGCAGTGTTGGAAACAGCTATTGCGTCTAACAGAGCCAATTTAGATGCCTTATCTTACGCAGATCACCTTACTAAGGCGTTATCACTGCGCCTTCAAGGGGAAGAGTTTCAGGATATACAATCCTCTTTAAGACTTCTTTCAAGGGCAGTAGCTTATTCCACGTGTAACTCCGCCCTTTCAGTGGCAAATCTGGAGTTGGTTAGACGTGACGCAGCCCTGGCTACATCCACACTAGTGGATTCTAAGGTGAAGAACTCTCTTAGAGTCGCTTCGGTCTCAGGAGAACTTCTCTTTGACGGCAAGCTTTCCGCTATTTATGATAATATTAAAAAGAAAGCTAGTGATTCTCTGTTGTTCAGATCCGCTCCTAAAAGGTCAGATACAGCAGACACGAATAAGGCGGGCACTTCTGGGTCTTATGCGCCCAAGAGAGGTTCCTATAGAGGTTCTGGTGCGTCCTCTGGCTCTTATTCGAGAGACCGTCAGGATAGCGACTCTCGTTCGGGACGTCCTTCAGGCCGGGACAATCGGTCGGACGCCCCGAGGTCGACGAGGCGAGGTGCGGGTCGTGGAAGACGTGGTTTCTCCTACCGCAGGCCTCGCAGATCCAGGAGGTGATGGCTTAAACCTCTATCGCGTTCCGGTTGGCGGAAGGTTGTCGAGTTTTTCTCAAGAGTGGGCGTCGATTACGGACGACCCGTGCGTGAGAGGAGTGACTTCGGAAGGTCTAAAGATATCCTTCAAACGAAAGCCTCCATTAACTCGAAGTCCAAAGTGGACTCATCTTCCGTCAAATCCTCAGAAAAGAGACGCTCTGGTATCAGAGGTGCAGTCTCTTTTAATGAAGAACGCGGTAGAGGTCGTAGAAAACCAGGAATCGCTGGGATTCTACAGCCATCTGTTTCTGGTTCCGAAACCAGACGGCTCGTTCCGTCCAGTCATAGATTTGAGCTGGATAAACAAGCTGATCGTCGCTCCGAAGTTTTATATGGAGACGATTCGATCGGTCAGAGTGAGTATTCGGGGTGAACGATTATGCAACGAGCATAGATCTCAAAGATGCGTACTTTCATGTCATGGTACATCCGACATTCCGAAAGTATCTACGCTTCGCAGTCCTAGGAGTGGTGTATCAGTTCCGGGCGATGTGCTTCGGATTGAATCTAGCACCCTGGGCTTTCACTCGGGTAATGAACTCGGTAATGATCTACTTCCGAGCTCATTCGTCTGCGGTAACGTCGGCCTACCTGGCCGACATTCTTCAGAGGTACGGCAACGAGTTAACGCTTCAGAACGATGTTCAGAATCTTCTTCTATTGCTCTGACGTCTCGGTTTAATAGTAAACGAGGAGAAGTCGGATGTGGTGCCGTCCAAGTCATTCACTCATCTGGGAATGAGCTTCGAGACGCACAACAATCTCGTTCGTCTGCCGTTAACCAGAGCGAAATTAGTCAGTTGTTACGCTCGCTATTGTCTGAATGCAGACAAAGTCACGGCGAGAGAATTTATGAGACTGATAGGTCTGTGCGGAGCCGCCGCGGATCTCATTCCGATGGGACGGCTACGCACACGGCCTCTTCAAATTTTCCTGACTCAGAATTGGAGTGTGAAAATTCATTCGCTCGATGTAGACGTTCTCTTGTCAGATCAAGTGAAACAAGAGATTCAGACTTGGGGAAACATTCAGTGGTTAACTCAAGGAGTTCCGCTGCAGTTGCCGGATCCGAGTTTTACCATTATGACGGATGCCAGTCAAACAGGTTGGGGTGCATCATTAATCCCAACGGATTCGAGATGCCAGGGTCTTTGGGATCCGCAATTCCTGTGCAAGCACATAAATATCAAGGAAATGATGTCAATTTGGCTTGCGTTACGTCACTGGATGGACATTATTCACGATGCTCATGTCCAAATCCTATCCGACAATACGACAGTAGTGGCGTATATACGGAATCAGGGAGGCACTCATTCAGTTCCGTTGTTCAATCTAACGGAAAGAATCCTTCTGTTTGCGTTGGAACATCACGTTCTTCTTTCGGTCCGTCACATACCGGGTCGTCTGAATGTGCTAGCAGACTCCCTTTCACGAAAGGGTCGCTTGTTGCAGTCGGAGTGGACTCTCAACAAACAAGTATTCAATCAGATTTGCTACCAATGGGAACGGCCAATGATAGACTTATTTGCGACACATCTCAACAATCAGTTGCAGACGTATGTGTCCCCGTGTCCGGATCCAAGAGCATTTGCAGTAGACGCTCTGTCGATCCCTTGGGACGGAATGATAGGATATGCGTATCCTCCAGCGCCGTTAATTCAACAAGTATTGCTAAAGATAAAACAATCTCAATGCAAGATTCTGTTGGTAGCATCTCTGTCGCCACAGAGACCGTGGATAAATCTACTCAGGTGTCTGTTGTGGGACCTACCGCGGAAGCTTCCTCCACGAGAGGATCTTCTTTCGCAGGGGAAATCGCACCAACTCCATCACAACCCGCAAGGTCTCAACCTTCACGTTTTTCCGTTGTGCGGTCCTTCTTGCATGGCAAGCACTTTACAGGACGAGCAGTGGACGCGATTTCTAACTGTAGGAGGACCTCCTCTTCGCTAAACTATGCGGCTAAGTGGAAGGTTTTCCGTCGTTGGTGTAGGGATCATTCTGTAGATATATTTGATCCCTCTATACCAGACATTGCAAACTTTCTAGTATACTTGTTTGACGAAATCAAACTGCAGCCTGTTACTATAAAGGGTTATAGATCTGTGTTATCTGATACCTATGCACATCATGATAGTTTACAAATTGGATCTAATGTCTCTTTATCGAAATTGGTTAGAAACTTTTCGATAAATAGACCCAGAACTCTTAGATTAATTCCTAAGTGGAATTTAGCTTGGGTTCTCCTTAAATTGAAGGAAAAGCCATTTGAACCTCTTGGGATAGTAGATTTCAAATTCTTATCTTATAAGACAGCTTTTCTCTTAGCTTTCTCTTCTGCCAGAAGAGTCAGTGAGCTTCATGCACTATCGGTGGATGATTCTCATTATCGTAGTGTTGGGAACACTATCACCTTCACTACTAATGTCGGTTTTTTAGCTAAGAATCAGGCTCCTAATAAATATCCGGAACCTATTGTTATTAAGGCTCTTCCGTCTTCAGACGGGCGTAGGCCTTTACTCTGTCCTGTTAGAGCACTACGTATCTATAAACAGAGATCTCAGTTCATCAGAAAGGGACGGAAACGTTTCTTTCTGTCTTTGATGCCTAATAGAAAGGACATTTCAGTCCATTCTATTGCTAGATGGATTCAGTTAACTATCCGTACTGCGTATGAAGATTTATCTTCTTCTCAGCAGTCTGTGCTTAAGATTTCTGCTCATGAAGTAAGAGCTCTTTCTACTTCCTGGGCTTATGCTAATAGTGTTGCTATTACAGATTTAATGAAGGCTGCTTATTGGTCTCAGCCTTCCACATTTACTAATTTTTATCTCAGAAATATTGAGTCCATTTCTGGAGACCTGCATTGTTTAGGTCCGTTATCTGTTGCTCAGAATGTCGTCCACTAAACAGTTGCAACTATAGTTATGCAGGCTTTCTGTTCCGGCAGCGACTCCGTCCGGCTGCCCTCTTCGCTCTGGGCTATTTGACCCAGGGCAAGGGGAAGGGGGGGGGGGGGGGGGGGGGGGGGGGGGGCGGGTGTTCCCTTAGGTCACCTGCTTTATAGTGAAAAGCAAGGGAATGCCTCCTCCAAGACAGTATTTCTGAGTCGCTTCCGGGATGGTTTTAAAGTGTAATATTAATGTTTAATTTCATTCATGTCTTATTTTTAAAGTGTAGCTCGGTGTGAAGCATTTGTATATGTCAAGTGTCAAACGGGCTTTAATATACAATACTCGGACACTTTTAAATGATTATAAAGAGTCTCAATTCTCTGGACTACTTTATTTATTGGCTTGCTTTAAAGATAATTAGTATAAGGGTTATACTGGATGTTAATAGAGAACATGAATGTTATTGTGCTCAATTATTAAGGGTAGTGTATCTTTCTAATTTAATATTAAATAAGAAAGATACATGTAAAGCCTAATACTCCTTTTCTCCTTAAGGGGTTACCTCTTTATTATATAATTGAGCTTATTGGATTTTCCTCTATGTCCTAGGCCCTCCAGCCTGTTTACTATTCAGCTAAGTCTGGGTCATTGGTACAGTATAAAAATGTTAAAAAATTTATAGTAATTTATATATTTTTTATACTTACCAATGACCCAGACGGGGATGGCCCTCCCTGAGTTGGGAACTCTTGCCTCCCCGCTGAGTACATAGCGCTGACCAGGCACTGCCAGTAAGAATGATATTTGGCGCCAATTTCGGGACGACTGCGTCACTGCGCATGCGCAGTAGAGTCGTACTATGGAGGTCCTTTAGGACATGATTTCTTTTTGTTTTGGATGCAAATTTTGGGGATTGGGGGGCAAAATTTGTGTTTGGCCCTGGTTTTTGTGGTGTTAGCACCAGCTAAGTCTGGGTCATTGGTAAGTATAAAAAATATATAAATTACTATAAATTTTTTAACTTTCCACATGGCTTAGTGTTGCTATAGATGGGGATTTCATAGAACAGGCAGGTAATAAATACTTTTCTCACATGTAAATAACTTAAAAAAGCTGAGAGAAATAGAGATAAAACAAGTGTTTGACCACCGAGGTGATATTAGTCCCCTACGGTGCTTTTGTGACATAAGGTGTTTTTGTCACAGACGACACTAGAGTATATAAGCATCTTGGATTTTGAAAAAAAAAAATTGAGCGTGCATAATCCCCTCACAACCCTTTATCCATGTACCATATATGAAAGGCGTATTTTGAACCATGTTGGAGGGAGGGGTGGTAACATAAAATAGAGAAAAAAGCTTAAAAAACACAACAAAAATGGCCGCCATTCTGCCATCTTGGATTTTGAAAAATAAATATTGACTGTGCATCATCCCCTTAGAACCATTTATCCATGTACCAAATATGAAAGGTGTAGCTTGAAGCATGTTGGAGGGAGAGGTGGTAACATGAAAACAGACAGACAGACAGACAGACAGATGTTAGATTTTGAAAAAAAAATATTGAGCGTGCATAATCCCCTCACAACCCCTTTATCCATGTCCCATATATGAAAAGTATAGCTTGAACCATGTAGGAGGGAGCAGTGATAACATAAAATAGAGAAAAAAAGCTTAAAAAACACAACAGAAATGGTTGCCATGGCGCCATCTTGAATTTTGAAAAAAAAAGTATTGAATGTGCAACATCCCATTACAACCTTCTATCCATGTGCCAGATATAAAAAGTGTAGCTTGAACCATGTTGGAGTGAGGGGTGGTAACATAAAATAGAGAAAAAAAGCTTAAAAAAAACACAACAAAAATGGCCGCCATGCCGCCATCTTGGATTTTGAAGAAAAAATATTAAACGTGCATCATCCCCTCCCAACCCTATATCCATGTGCCAAATATGCAAAGTGTAGCTTGAACCATGTTGGTGGGAGGGGTGGTAACATGAAAATAGAGAAAAAAAGCCCAAAAACACAACAAAAATGGCCACCATTCTGCCATCATGGATTTTGAAAAAAAAATTTTGAGCGTGCATCATCCCCTCAGAACCATTTATCCATGTACCAAATAAGAAAGGTGTAGCTTAAAGCATGTTGGAGGAAGAGGTGGTAACATAAAAAAACAGACAGACAGACAGATAGACAGATGGACAGGTGGACAAGTGGATGGACGGAGTGCAATCCTATAGTCCCCTTACGGTTCCCGTAGGGGACTAAAAACATGTTTATGTAAACATGTTTATTTTTGGGAATGCAAAAAATTAATGTCAGTACATGTATGTCCTCCACCCTCAATTCCAGACTTAATAACAAAAGATTCACATTCCAGTCTCAGCATATTTGTTCAACTTCATACCTTTGATTTTGGGTGATTGCATATTATTTTGTATCATTGTGGTATTTAGGCATACCCATATTGAACAGTAACATCATTGCCTGCATTATGCTGAGAACATTCTAAAAAATAGGCATTTATATCTGAATAATAAAACACAGCATACCGCTAATAAGTTGTTTTCAATCCCAGTCGATATTAACTGAATAACTTTTAGTTTTATAAGCTGTGCGATTGCATTTCGTTTGTGAGGAATGATAGACGAATCGACCCATGGATGATTGGGACCAGGTTATTTGTGGGGATGGTTTGGATACCCAAATGATTGTTCTCTTTCAACCACATTAAATGCAAAATGGGGATGCTTGCAGGATTCCTCTTTTCATTTTTACTTTAGGGTGATTTAACCCGTGTTATAAGGCATCTGACTAGTAACCATTCAAAGGCTGATAACGATCTGTCAGAGTGAGCAAATCTTTTGCCCAGCCTTTCGAGTTTAACTAACATGTGACCTCATCACATTGAATAACTGATCTATTTTTAATTTGGAATTTTCTGTTTTGTCAGAATAAATTTCTGAGTGAAGGTTAACCCAAGCATTACCAAGTTGATGTCATAACTACACAGCATATCACAGACGTGGTGGCATATCACACATAAAAATATTACTGTAGTCTAAAAGTCTGAATGTTTGTTCCATTTAACAGGTGGATGAAGTTCCAATCAGGCAATAAATTACCCAATGCCCAGGGTTTTTTCAACACCCCAGGCTCCATGATCCAAACCCCATTTTTTGCCTTATCTGTTGATTGTCCCCTGAAAAAATATTTTCGGGGCACTATTAAAATAGCCATGGTCCATCTGCATGTGTCTGTCCCACTTTGATTTCCCAATGATAACTTAAGTTATAGTCATCCAAATCAAATGAAATTTGATATATGTGTAGCCACATAAAATACAACTCAAGTTTAAATCATTGAGCGGTCTGACAATTTTTGTCAGAGTTATGCCGCTTTATCAACTTCGAATATTCTTCTCTTTTTTGTTGTTTCCCGATGATAACTTTAGTTATAGTTGGCCAAACCAAATGAAATTTGGTATGTAGGTGTATCAACATAAAATACAGGTCAAGTTCAAATCGGTCTGCGGCCAGACAATTTTTGACAGAGTTATGCCCCTTTTCAACTTCAAAAATTCACTTTTTGGGTTTCCCAATGATAACTTTATTTGTTCTTGACCAAATCAAATAAAATTTCCTATGTTGGTCTATCAACATAATATAGAGGTCAAGTTCCAATTGGAGTTTGGTCTGACATTTTTTGTTAGAGTGATGTCTCTTTTTCGACTTCAAAAAATTCAATTTTTTCCAAAAACCTCAAATTGCAGGGTTTTTTTTGAGGAAAATATGTTACCGCGCCCTTTTATTTTATTTTTAGTTACTATGAAGATTATATAAATTAGATCAAACATTATTTAATACTTGCAACCAAATTTCTTCTAGAAGGATGCTGGAATGACTTCTTGTGATCGTTAGCCTTTTTTTTTCTTTGTTTTCATCAAACCAAAATTTAGGGGTACTTCCCCTTTACCTATTCTCACCACATTTGACTTACTGATCAGAAATATGGAATTCTTGCCCAGACAGTCATTCGTTTCCTGAAATTCTATCCACAATGAGAGCAATACCCATTTTTAGCCCGACTGTTTACAGTCAGGGCTATAGTCATGACTTTCGTCTGTCTGTTCATCTGTTTGTCTTTCTCTCCATCTGTTAACATTTAAAGTTTTGGTTAAAGTTGGGGGTTAAAGTTCTTTAGTCAAGGTTAAAGTTTTTTTCTTTTAAATTAATATTAATTACTATTGATTGTATCATTCTCATTATGTTTCATGTTATTTGGGGAAATATTTAACCCTTTTTAGTATGGCAATTTAACTTGCAACTTCCAAGTTAAGGTTTTTCATTTGGGTCAATACTTTCTGTCCACTGAACCTTTCTACAGTGGTTTTCATTAATATTGGCATGATTTTAACCCCTTTTGAACATGTTTGCAGACTTCGTTTCTTTGTATTTGAAATTAGGCTTTACCACATACTTCCTTACTTTAATTCTCGCATGGTCAGTACAACTTAATGATTGCATTTACATCAATGATTACTTTTAACGGTTTTAGGAAATATTTAACCTTTTTTAAGTCAGTTTTACTCAGTATTTCCAGCTTAAAGTTTCGGATTAAAGTTTTGCTTTTCAAGGTAGTACCTTTCATTCTTCAAACACTGTGTTACAATGTCATTGTTTTTCATTTGGGGCAAGGTCTACTGTACCTGTATACAGTGGTTTCAAATAATATTGGCATTAATTTACCCCTTTTCAAAACAATTTTGGAACTTAGTTTCAAATTAGGCTTCTACCACATATTTTGTTACCCACAAGGGATGGATATAGCATAGACCTCTGTCCATCTGTATGTCTGTCCGTCTGTCTGTCTGTCTGTCTGTCCATCTGTCCGAACTTTGTTTATGGCATAACTTGAACGATAGCCAACGGATTTTAATTCTGTTCAGTATATGTTTCTATAACAACAATGTCTACATCAAGTTCAATGACCACCATTATCCAATGAAAATTGTTAGAGTTATTGCCCTGCCCCAATCCCTCCACCCCCCCACCCACCAATAAGGCATTTTTTTCTTTGCTCCAAAATGCATTTTGAAGTATTTAGAGTTACTATAGGTGGACATTTTTTTTAACTCCTATATAATTAATATTTGCGTTAATTTAACCCTTTTCAAAACGGTTTTCAAATTTTGTTTCTTTAAATTTGAAATTGGGCGTCTATCACATACATTGTCACTTTTTGTTCTTGCATCATCAATACAACTTTTAATAATTACATTTATCCCCATCTGGGACAACCTGCATTGTGTCCTTGGGCAAGGCACTTTATCCCGGTTGTCTACATGGGGGCACGATGACACCGTGTACTAAGGCGTACTGCACGTTGATGGTCTTCAACTGCTGTAACCCTGCTTGAGCGGAGCTTGAATTGAGTGGAGCATGAACAGAGTTGGAATGTTGAGGAGCTGACAGTTGCTCATCGATGCTTGGTGGTTCTCTCTGGGTACACCTGCTTCCTACACCTGTAAAAATGTCACTTTCACGATTAGCCATTGTGCATAAGTATGTGACCTTAAACACCAATAAATGAATAAATAAATAATTGCATTTACAGACATGATTTCTTTTATTTGTATGCAGCTTTTTTTTCTCATTACCTGAGCTTCACAGTTTGAAATATAAAGAAATGCATTCTGCAGCATACTTCTGTTGTTTTACAAAAATGTATACAGGTTGGAAGGAAATGGGAGTGAGAAACTTTGATGCCATCTCCAAAACTTCGATACCGTCTCCAAAACTTCGGGGAAGATGGTTGGGATCAGTCCACCTCCCCCCTCCTCCCCATATTATCCAGAAGATAAATCCAGTTCTAATTATACAATTCTCTTCAAATTTAATATTACTTTTTTATACGCCCATTTGTAAAAAGCGGTCATATTATGTCAGTCTATTCGTCCATCTGTCTGTAAACAATTGGTTTCCGACCGATAACTCCAGTTTGGATTATTTGATTTCAACCAAAGTTGATATGTGTATTTTCCAGCTAGTAATACAGGCCAAGTTTGAATAAGGGTCCCCCATCTCCACCCTACCCACCCCCATGTCATTTAGGCAATTATTCCCAAAATTTATTTTGAAGGATTGGGAGTTATTACATGGAAATATTGACTCCTATAGCCCAATGTACGAAGTTGATATGTGTATTTTCCAGCTAGTAATACAGGCCAAGTTTGAATACGGGAAATGTAAACGGTTAACAACTTTCAACTGTTATATCTAACAAAGTATCGCCTTCCTGTGAAATTCTCAACTGTTATACCTTACAAAGTATTGACTTCCTGGAAAATTCTCAACTGTTATATCTAACAAAGTATCACCTTCCTAGGAAATTCTCAACTGTTATACCTTACAAAGTATTGACTTCCTGGAAAATTCTCAACTGTTACATCTAACAAAGTATCACCTTCATGGGAAATTCTCAACTGTTATATCTTACAAACTATCGACTTCCAAGGAAATTCCAACTGTTATATCTAACAAAGTATTGCCTTCCTGGGAAATTCTCAACTGTAATATCTAACAAAGTATCGCCTTCCTTGGAAATTCTCAACTGTTATATCTAACAAAGTATCACCTTCCTTGGAAATTCTCAACTGTTATATCTAACAAAGTATCACTTTCCTAGATGAATTCTCAACTGTAATATCTAACAAAGTATCACCTTCCTTGGAAATTCTCAACTGTTATATCTAACAAAGTATCACCTTCCTTGGAAATTCTCAACTGTTATATCTAACAAAGTATCACCTTCCTAGGAAATTCTCAACTGTTATATCTAACAAAGTATCACTTTCCTAGATGAATTCTCAACTGTAATATCTAACAAAGTATCGCCTTCCTTGGAAATTCTCAACTGTTATATCTAACAAAGTATCACCTTCCTTGGAAATTCTCAACTGTTATATCTAACAAAGTATCACTTTCCTAGATGAATTCTCAACTGTAATATCTAACAAAGTATTGCCTTCCTGGGAAATTCTCAACTGTAATATCTAACAAAGTATCACCTTCCTAGGAAATTCTCAACTGTAATATCTAACAAAGTATCACCTTCCTAGGAAATTCTCAACTGTTATATCTAACAAAGTATCACCTTCCTAGGAAATTCTCAACTGTTATATCTAACAAAGTATCACCTTCCTAGGAAATTCTCAACTGTTATATCTAACAAAGTATCACCTTCCTAGGAAATTCTCAACTGTTATATCTAACAAAGTATCACCTTCCTAGGAAATTCTCACCTGTTATATCTAACAAAGTATCACTTTCCTAGGAAATTCTCAACTGTAATATCTAACAAAGTATCACCTTCCTAGGAAATTCTCAACTGTTATATCTAACAAAGTATCACCTTCCTAGGAAAT
The DNA here is from genome assembly GCA_031216915.1 of Pictodentalium vernedei. Classification (NCBI taxonomy): domain Eukaryota; kingdom Metazoa; phylum Mollusca; class Scaphopoda; order Dentaliida; family Dentaliidae; genus Pictodentalium; species Pictodentalium vernedei. The sequence goes on along the minus strand of CM062289.1, from coordinate 458,245,878 downwards.
TCTCAACTGTTATATCTAACAAAGTATTGCCTTCCTTGGAAATTCTCAACTGTTATATCTAACAAAGTATCGCCTTCCAAGGAAATTCTCAACTGTTATATCTAACAAAGTATCACCTTCCTAGGAAATTCTCAACTGTTATATCGCCTTCCTTGGAAATTCTCAACTGTTATATCTAACAAAGTATCACCTTCCTTGGAAATTCTCAACTGTTATATCTAACAAAGTATCACCTTCCTTGGAAATTCTCAACTGTTATATCTAACAAAGTAGCACCTTCCTCGTAAATTCTCAATTGTTATATCTAACAAAGTATCGCCTTCCTAGGAAATTCTCAACTGTAATATCTAACAAAGTATCACCTTCCTGGTAAATTCTCAACTGTTATATCTAACAAAGTATCACATTCCTAGATGAATTCTCAACTGTTATATCTAACAAACTATCACCTTCCTTGGAAATTCTCAACTGTTATATCTAACAAAGTATCACCTTCCTAGATGAATTCTCAACTGTTATATCTAACAAAGTATCACCTTCCTAGATGAATTCTCAACTGTTATATCTAACAAAGTATCGCCTTCCTTGGAAATTCTCAACTGTTATATCTAACAAAGTATCGCCTTCCTTGGAAATTCTCAACTGTTATATCTAACAAAGTATCGCCTTCCTTGGAAATTCTCAACTGTTATATCTAACAAAGTATCGCCTTCCTTGGAAATTCTCAACTGTTATATCTAACAAAGTATCGCCTTCCTTGGAAATTCTCAACTGTTATATCTAACAAAGTATCGCCTTCCTCGGAAATTCTCAACTGTTATATCTTACAAACTATCGACTTCCTGGTAACTTCTCAACTGTTATATCTAACAAAGTATCGCCTTCCTTGGAAATTCTCTACTGTTATATCTAACAAAGTATCACCTTCCTTGGAAATTCTCAACTGTTATATCTAACAAAGTATCGCCTTCCTGGTAAATTCTCAACTGTTATATCTAACAAAGTATCACCTTCCTAGGAAATTCTCAACTGTTATATCTAACAAAGTATCACCTTCCTTGGAAATTCTCAACTGTTATATCTAACAAAGTATCGCCTTCCTGGTAAATTCTCAACTGTTATATCTAACAAAGTATCACTTTCCTAGATGAATTCTCAACTGTTATATCTAACAAAGTATCGCCTTCCTTGGAAATTTTCAACTGTTATATCTAACAAAGTATCGCCTTCCTGGTAAATTCTCAACTGTTATATCTAACAAAGTATCACCTTCCTGGGAAATTCTCAACTGTTATATCTAACAAAGTATCACCTTCCTAGGAAATTCTCAACTGTTATATCTAACAAAGTATCACCTTCCTAGGAAATTCTCAACTGTTATATCTAACAAAGTATCACCTTCCTTGGAAATTCTCAACTGTTATATCTAACAAAGTATCGCCTTCCTGGTAAATTCTCAACTGTTATATCTAACAAAGTATCACTTTCCTAGAAGAATTCTCAACTGTTATATCTAACAAAGTATCCCCTTCCTTGGAAATTCTCAACTGTTATATCTAACAAAGTATCGCCTTCCTGGTAAATTCTCAACTGTTATATCTAACAAAGTATCACCTTCCTAGGAAATTCTCAACTGTTATATCTAACAAAGTATCACCTTCCTAGGAAATTCTCAACTGTTATATCTAACAAAGTATCACCTTCCTTGGAAATTCTCAACTGTTATATCTAACAAAGTATCACCTTCCTAGGAAATTCTCAACTCTTATATCTAACAAAGTATCACCTTCCTAGGAAATTCTCAACTGTTATATCTAACAAAGTATCACCTTCCTAGGAAATTTTCAACTGTTATATCTAACAAAGTATCACCTTCCTAGGAAATTCTCAACTGTTATATCTAACAAAGTATCGCCTTCCTGGTAAATTCTCAACTGTTATATCTAACAAAGTATCACCTTCCTAGGAAATTCTCAACTGTTATATCTAACAAAGTATCACCTTCCTTGGAAATTCTCAACTGTTATATCTAACAAAGTATCGCCTTCCTGGTAAATTCTCAACTGTTATATCTAACAAAGTATCACTTTCCTAGATGAATTCTCAACTGTTATATCTAACAAAGTATCGCCTTCCTTGGAAATTCTCAACTGTTATATCTAACAAAGTATCGCCTTCCTGGTAAATTCTCAACTGTTATATCTAACAAAGTATCACCTTCCTGGGAAATTCTCAACTGTTATATCTAACAAAGTATCACCTTCCTAGGAAATTCTCAACCGTTATATCTAACAAAGTATCACCTTCCTAGGAAATTCTCAACTGTTATATCTAACAAAGTATCACCTTCCTAGGAAATTCTCAACTGTTATATCTAACAAAGTATCGCCTTCCTAGGAAATTCTCAACTGTTATATCTAACAAAGTATCACCTTCCTAGGAAATTCTCAACTGTTATATCTAACAAAGTATCACCTTCCTAGGAAATTCTCAACTGTTATATCTAACAAAGTATCACCTTCCTAGGAAATTCTCAACTGTTATATCTAACAAAGTATCACTTTCCTAGATGAATTCTCAACTGTTATATCTAACAAAGTATCACCTTCCTAGGAAATTCTCAACTGTTATATCTAACAAAGTATCACCTTCCTGGTAAATTCTCAACTGTTATATCTAACAAAGTATCACCTTCCTAGGAAATTCTCAACTGTTATATCTAACAAAGTATCACTTTCCTAGGAAATTCTCAACTGTAATATCTAACAAAGTATCACCTTCCTAGGAAATTCTCAACTGTTATATCTAACAAAGTATCACCTTCCTAGGAAATTCTCAACTGTTATATCTAACAAAGTATTGCCTTCCTTGGAAATTCTCAACTGTTATATCTAACAAAGTATCGCCTTCCAAGGAAATTCTCAACTGTTATATCTAACAAAGTATCACCTTCCTAGGAAATTCTCAACTGTTATATCGCCTTCCTTGAAAATTCTCAACTGTTATATCTAACAAAGTATCACCTTCCTTGGAAATTCTCAACTGTTATATCTAACAAAGTATCACCTTCCTTGGAAATTCTCAACTGTTATATCTAACAAAGTAGCACCTTCCTCGTAAATTCTCAATTGTTATATCTAACAAAGTATCGCCTTCCTAGGAAATTCTCAACTGTAATATCTAACAAAGTATCACCTTCCTGGTAAATTCTCAACTGTTATATCTAACAAAGTATCACATTCCTAGATGAATTCTCAACTGTTATATCTAACAAACTATCACCTTCCTTGGAAATTCTCAACTGTTATATCTAACAAAGTATCACCTTCCTAGATGAATTCTCAACTGTTATATCTAACAAAGTATCACCTTCCTAGATGAATTCTCAACTGTTATATCTAACAAAGTATCGCCTTCCTTGGAAATTCTCAACTGTTATATCTAACAAAGTATCGCCTTCCTTGGAAATTCTCAACTGTTATATCTAACAAAGTATCGCCTTCCTTGGAAATTCTCAACTCTTATATCTAACAAAGTATCGCCTTCCTTGGAAATTCTCAACTGTTATATCTAACAAAGTATCGCCTTCCTTGGAAATTCTCAACTGTTATATCTAACAAAGTATCGCCTTCCTCGGAAATTCTCAACTGTTATATCTTACAAACTATCGACTTCCTGGTAACTTCTCAACTGTTATATCTAACAAAGTATCGCCTTCCTTGGAAATTCTCTACTGTTATATCTAACAAAGTATCACCTTCCTTGGAAATTCTCAACTGTTATATCTAACAAAGTATCGCCTTCCTGGTAAATTCTCAACTGTTATATCTAACAAAGTATCACCTTCCTAGGAAATTCTCAACTGTTATATCTAACAAAGTATCACCTTCCTTGGAAATTCTCAACTGTTATATCTAACAAAGTATCGCCTTCCTGGTAAATTCTCAACTGTTATATCTAACAAAGTATCACTTTCCTAGATGAATTCTCAACTGTTATATCTAACAAAGTATCGCCTTCCTTGGAAATTTTCAACTGTTATATCTAACAAAGTATCGCCTTCCTGGTAAATTCTCAACTGTTATATCTAACAAAGTATCACCTTCCTGGGAAATTCTCAACTGTTATATCTAACAAAGTATCACCTTCCTAGGAAATTCTCAACTGTTATATCTAACAAAGTATCACCTTCCTAGGAAATTCTCAACTGTTATATCTAACAAAGTATCACCTTCCTTGGAAATTCTCAACTGTTATATCTAACAAAGTGTCGCCTTCCTGGTAAATTCTCAACTGTTATATCTAACAAAGTATCACTTTCCTAGATGAATTCTCAACTGTTATATCTAACAAAGTATCCCCTTCCTTGGAAATTCTCAACTGTTATATCTAACAAAGTATCGCCTTCCTGGTAAATTCTCAACTGTTATATCTAACAAAGTATCACCTTCCTAGGAAATTCTCAACTGTTATATCTAACAAAGTATCACCTTCCTAGGAAATTCTCAACTGTTATATCTAACAAAGTATCACCTTCCTTGGAAATTCTCAACTGTTATATCTAACAAAGTATCACCTTCCTAGGAAATTCTCAACTCTTATATCTAACAAAGTATCACCTTCCTAGGAAATTCTCAACTGTTATATCTAACAAAGTATCACCTTCCTAGGAAATTTTCAACTGTTATATCTAACAAAGTATCACCTTCCTAGGAAATTCTCAACTGTTATATCTAACAAAGTATCGCCTTCCTGGTAAATTCTCAACTGTTATATCTAACAAAGTATCACCTTCCTAGGAAATTCTCAACTGTTATATCTAACAAAGTATCACCTTCCTTGGAAATTCTCAACTGTTATATCTAACAAAGTATCGCCTTCCTGGTAAATTCTCAACTGTTATATCTAACAAAGTATCACTTTCCTAGATGAATTCTCAACTGTTATATCTAACAAAGTATCGCCTTCCTTGGAAATTCTCAACTGTTATATCTAACAAAGTATCACCTTCCTAGGAAATTCTCAACTGTTATATCTAACAAAGTATCACTTTCCTAGATGAATTCTCAACTGTTATATCTAACAAAGTATCACCTTCCTAGGATATTCTCAACTGTTATATCTAACAAAGTATCACCTTCCTGGTAAATTCTCAACTGTTATATCTAACAAAGTATCACCTTCCTAGGAAATTCTCAACTGTTATATCTAACAAAGTATCACCTTCCTTGGAAATTCTCAACTGTTATATCTAACAAAGTATCACCTTCCTAGGAAATTCTCAACTGTTATATCTAACAAAGTATCACCTTCCTAGGAAATTTTCAACTGTTATATCTAACAAAGTATCACCTTCCTAGGAAATTCTCAACTGTTATATCTAACAAAGTATCGCCTTCCTGGTAAATTCTCAACTGTTATATCTAACAAAGTATCACCTTCCTAGGAAATTCTCAACTGTTATATCTAACAAAGTATCATCTTCCTAGGAAATTCTCAACTGTTATATCTAACAAAGTATCACCTTCCTTGGAAATTCTCAACTGTTATATCTAACAAAGTATCGCCTTCCTGGTAAATTCTCAACTGTTATATCTAACAAAGTATCACTTTCCTAGATGAATTCTCAACTGTTATATCTAACAAAGTATCCCCTTCCTTGGAAATTCTCAACTGTTATATCTAACAAAGTATCGCCTTCCTGGTAAATTCTCAACTGTTATATCTAACAAAGTATCACCTTCCTAGGAAATTCTCAACTGTTATATCTAACAAAGTATCACCTTCCTAGGAAATTCTCAACTGTTATATCTAACAAAGTATCACCTTCCTTGGAAATTCTCAACTGTTATATCTAACAAAGTATCACCTTCCTAGGAAATTCTCAACTCTTATATCTAACAAAGTATCACCTTCCTAGGAAATTCTCAACTGTTATATCTAACAAAGTATCACCTTCCTAGGAAATTTTCAACTGTTATATCTAACAAAGTATCACCTTCCTAGGAAATTCTCAACTGTTATATCTAACAAAGTATCGCCTTCCTGGTAAATTCTCAACTGTTATATCTAACAAAGTATCACCTTCCTAGGAAATTCTCAACTGTTATATCTAACAAAGTATCACCTTCCTTGGAAATTCTCAACTGTTATATCTAACAAAGTATCGCCTTCCTGGTAAATTCTCAACTGTTATATCTAACAAAGTATCACTTTCCTAGATGAATTCTCAACTGTTATATCTAACAAAGTATCGCCTTCCTTGGAAATTCTCAACTATTATATCTAACAAAGTATCGCCTTCCTGGTAAATTCTCAACTGTTATATCTAACAAAGTATCACCTTCCTGGGAAATTCTCAACTGTTATATCTAACAAAGTATCACCTTCCTAGGAAATTCTCAACCGTTATATCTAACAAAGTATCACCTTCCTAGGAAATTCTCAACTGTTATATCTAACAAAGTATCACCTTCCTAGGAAATTCTCAACTGTTATATCTAACAAAGTATCGCCTTCCTAGGAAATTCTCAACTGTTATATCTAACAAAGTATCACCTTCCTAGGAAATTCTCAACTGTTATATCTAACAAAGTATCACCTTCCTAGGAAATTCTCAACTGTTATATCTAACAAAGTATCACCTTCCTAGGAAATTCTCAACTGTTATATCTAACAAAGTATCACTTTCCTAGATGAATTCTCAACTGTTATATCTAACAAAGTATCACCTTCCTAGGATATTCTCAACTGTTATATCTAACAAAGTATCACCTTCCTGGTAAATTCTCAACTGTTATATCTAACAAAGTATCACCTTCCTAGGAAATTCTCAACTGTTATATCTAACAAAGTATCACCTTCCTTGGAAATTCTCAACTGTTATATCTAACAAAGTATCACCTTCCTAGGAAATTCTCAACTGTTATATCTAACAAAGTATCACCTTCCTAGGAAATTCTCAGCTGTTATATCTAACAAAGTATCATCTTCCTAGGAAATTCTCAACTGTTATATCTAACAAAGTATCGCCTTCCTAGGAAATTCTCAACTGTTATATCCAACAAAATATTGCCTTCCTGCATCGTCTCAACAAAACTTCTTCAATAAAGTATCGCCTTCCTAGGAAATTCTCAACTGTTATATCTCTCTATGGTGACCTAAATTTTGACTTAGTATAATATAGGCAAATTCCTTTAAAAAACTTGTTCGGATCCTCCAGTCAGAATCTTTTGATATTTGATATGCAGCAACCTCAAGAGGTTCAGATTTCATTTTGTTCAATGAAATCCCTTGGGTCATAATTAGATTCCTTGTGGGATCCGCAATTTTAACTTAGTGCAGTATAAGGTCTATTCTAATTCTTTCAAAAATCTTCTTCACATCCACAAGTCAAATTGTTTTACTACGTAGTATTGACATTCTCAGTGCAGAAAGATTCAAGTTTGTTCAAATCAAATCCCTGCACTCATATTTGGGCTCCCAGTCCCCATGCCAGCTAGTCTCTGGTCCCGGGAATATGAAATTCGGACTGCTTTTATTGTTTTTTTTCTTTTGGGGGAGGGGGGGGGGGGGTTGAAAATTTCCCAAATTATGTTGAATTCTTATCAGAGAGAAACAGTTTTTTTTTAGTCAGGGTTTCCAACTTTTTATCACTTTCAAGATTCAGAACTTCCAAACTGTGGAATCAGTGATGGGATTGGGGTGGGAAATGAAATACTCACACTACACCTCCACACTGCTTGTTGTATTTGCAAGTAGGTTGGAGTTTTACTGAATGATGGTGGGGGTGAGGTATGAAACACACCCACCACAACTCTATATCTCTTATCTCTGGTTCCAACAAGTGGGTTGGAACCCAAGTCAAATCAATGGTTGTATTTTTAACTTGCAAGTAGGTTAGAATGCTATTTAACTTAATTTCATGTAGTATTTTCGGCAATTTTGATCAGTGCATTCCAACAAATTTTCGCAAATATTCTTGATACTGATTGGTTGTTCAGCTTCATGTAAAAACCTGTGGAATCAGAATAAAAATGAATTCAGTATCAGTGGATGTAAAACTGTCTGGTATCAAATTTATGCAATCAATCAATTTTGTTGTGATGTTTCAAGTTGTGGTTCTTTGTAGCTGATCAGTGCAATTAAAAAAAAATAGAGACTTGGAGACTGATAGTGTGTTTACTTTTGACCTGACAGTGATTGATCAAAAATGACACCAGTTTCACTTTCTGGTCTGTCTTATTTGTTTATTAAAAATACATCTCCAAAAGGAATAAAAGCTGTGAACTACTTACCGAATGTATTTTGATATTCAAAGACAAAATGTATCAAAACCACCTGAGTGTTGATAATTTTCTCATGAAATCACAATCTGGACCAATGATGTCTAACAGTCTTTTCCCAGACATAGTTAGTACACAAGAACCTCCATGTGACAGAAAAGTGGGTCAATCCAAAAGAAGCAACAATTTTTGACAGAGTTTCTGCAGCAGGTGTTTGATGTGTATCACTTTAAAACCTTCAAAATTGGAAAGAGTTTATTCAAAATATCATTAATAGGTACCATACCTTTTGATAAATAATTTTTTTGCGTTGGAAAAAATCATTCCAAAAACTTTATTGCATCAGAAAAATGGGAAAAAATGACAATCCAAAAAGTATGGTACCCCACAGTAAAGAGCAAAATCTCAGGAATCCCATTGTGTGCCTCATTCCTTAACTGTGTATGACTATCTTCCAGTGGAAATTATCATAAGCATGAGATGGGTAAATCTGTTGTTTACAAGAATTGAAGGTCAGAAATCTGTTCTGTTGCAGTGGTGAATCTGTTCTGTTGTAGTGGTGAATCTGTTCTGTTGTAGTGGTGAATCCATTCTGTTGTAGTGGTGAATCTGTTCTGTTGTTGTGGTGAATCTGTTCTGTTGTAGTGGTGAATCCATTCTGTGGTAGTGGTGAATCTGTTCTGTTGTTGTGGTGAATCTGTTCCATTGTAGTGGTGAATCTGTTCTGTTGTAGTGGTGAATCTGTTCTGTTGTAGTGAGTGAATCTGTTCCATTGTATTGGTGAACCTGTTATGTTGTGGTGAATCTGTTCTGTTGTAGTGGTAAACCTGTTCTGTTGTAATGGTGAATCTGTTCTGTGGTGGTGAATCTGTTCTGCTGTAGGGTGAACCTGTTCTATTGTAGTGGTGAATCTGTTCTGTTATAGTGGTGAAACTGTTCTTTTGTAGTGGTGAACCTGTTCTATTGTAGTGGTGAATCTGTTATGTTGTAGTGGTGAACCTGTTCTGCTGTAGTGGTGAACCTGTTCTATTGTAGTAGTGAATCTGTTCTTTTGTAGTGCTATAATAGAAGAGATTCACCACAACATAATAGGTTCACCACTACAACGGAACAGATTTGCCCACTGTAGTAGTGGTGAATCTGTTCTGTAGTAGTGAAAAAGTTAAAAGTCTAAATCAGGATGTTAAGGGTTAAGTACAAGAGAAATAGCAGTCTAATCACACTTAACAAATTTCAATACCTGTGAAAAAATCAAAAAGTAATCATGTATGGCTAAATGAGGAACTCTACACACCCTCTGCCCCCCCCCCCCCCCCCCCAACTCCAGACTGCATGACTTGGAAATTTTGACCATCCAGCCCACTTCAAATCATTGACTGGTTAACCTTCAAAACTGGACCAGCCCACCCTAAACCTTGGGCATCTTATCCTCACTCTAAGTCAGATGGCCTAATTTCTATTACAACCAGCTCTATTTTAGGTTGAAAGTGGCTCCATTCCATTGTTTACTAGCCCAAAAATGGAACTAGAGTTTCCATCAACCAAATAATTTGGTTGCTAGTTTCCTCTGTCTGACCCAGTAATGGCAAATTGTCCTGTCAAGTTGCCCCTAGTGTGCCAAACTGATCACATTTAGTGATGAAAAATTGGCTTTGTGGTTATGTTGAAGAGGAGGGGATAGAGCACCACCTCATCTGGAAATGTTCCAATTGACCAGTCTGTCACCGATGGCTATGTAATTTGTTCACACTTTGTCCATCTCCAAGAACTGAAAAAGGTGTGAATAAGCGACATAATAAGATGATATGATTGGATTTAGAAGTTTACCATATAATAGAGTTTGTGAGGTGCAAATCTGATGACATTTACAGAAAATGTGCTTGTAATCCTGGTACTTTGAAGCATATCTAGCTGATAATGTAAATTTTTGTTACTCTTTTCAGTTCCGGAGTAATATGTACCATTTGCTGATGCTGCAGGGTTCTGAGGAAGCCAAAGCAAGAATACATGAAACAAGTCCAGAATTTATTGACACTATTCACCATATATTAAGGGCAACAAAATTACTCACCTATTCATAGAATGCGGTACAGGGAGTTGTTGTGAAATGTTACTAAAAAGTTTGGCTGATGAGAAAATCTATCATACAGTATATATTATTGTCTGTACCTTTGGTGTATTTAACCCATTCATTCATTATATTTACAATAGGCACTTCATGGTTTCTATCTGACCTCTGGTGGCATGAAAATAGTTTCAAGTGATAAAAAAAAGTATGGTTAAAAGCTGGGCATGTCAGAATAGGATTAATGCTGCCTTAGATTAATGCATTATCATTGAGAATATCAAATCAGAATAGTTTTCAATTGTTGAATATTTTTGTGAATACTTTTCTGTGCAGTTTTGTATCATAAGTAAATGGTTATGAAAAGCAACATATTTATATTTTCTAGTTAAGTGAATCCTGGTAGATATTGTTTGTTACAATCAGACAATATGGTTAACTGGTTGAGTGCTAGTAGTAACTATCATGGCTCTACTGAAAAGTGCTGGAAGTCACTTTAACTTGATTGGCTTTACACTCTATATATTAGCTTGATGTTCACTCGGCAGTAGAGGAAAAATTTCTTATACAACAGTGGAGCCCACTTAATTGGATATCTCTTAAATGTATATCCCTGTTAATTGAATAAAATTTTCAAACACAACCCCATTTACCATACCTTCAGTACAAATTTGATCTGTTAATTGCATATGTGTTGTAGAGAAAACAACTGTTAATTGTATATAAATTTTTGTAATATGTCGAAAAAATTACTAAAACTCTATGAGCTCTGTCAAACAAGATATAATAGAATAAATGCTCAGTATACCTCCAGAACACAGGAAACTGACCAAATCCCTGTTAATTGTATACTCCTGTTAAATGAATAATTTTCACTGGCAAAATGGTTATACAATTAAGAGGATTCTACTGTATAAAACTGTATGGTTGCAATTTATTGTAGAGTGCTTTTGGCATTCTCCAATAAATTGTAACCAAACAATTATGAAACAAAATATTGTTAAACTAAGGCTACTCTTGCTGGTAGCATGGTATCTTTGAAAAAAATGCCCACGTTTCAAATCACTTTAAAAAATAATTTAGCTCTCAACCAGTTAAAATAAACAAAAATATGCTATCATCTTTAGCCCAAATGCAATATTGATTAGTTAATGAGCAAATATATGTTCACTGGTAGAGTGCTAGATTTTGTTGTTGTTGTCAAAATGTATTCACTGGTCTTTGCCTTGTTGCCTTGTCCCATAAATCGTAACAAAGCAAACCCATGTAGACAAAATTACCATACCTTGCACAGTTTTACCTAACTTTTTCAGCACCATAACTGGGGGAGTTCTGTGATTTTGCAGTGAGTTTTGGGAAAATCTGGGCTCATATCCCAGGTGACCAAATAGTGAATAGAGACCACAGGCATTATACACTATGAATGTAATATTCAAGATTACCCCAAGATTGTTTATTGGGACATGTGACCTAAAATCTTCAAGATTACCCAAAGATTGCTTATTGGAACACATGACCTAAAATCTTCAAGATTACCCTAAGATTGCTTATTGGGACACATGACCTAAAATCTTCAAGATTACCCTAAGATTGCTTTTTGCGACACATGACCTAAAATTTTTTAGATTACCCCAAGATTGCTTTTTGGGACACATGATCTAAAAAATCTTCAAGATTACCCAAATGCTTTTTGGGGACATGTGACCTAAAATCTTCAAGATTACCCCAAGATTGCTTATTGGGACATGTGACCTAAAATCTTCAAGATTACCCTAAGATTGCTTATTGGGACACATGACCTAAAATCTTCAAGATTACCCTAAGATTGCTTTTTGTGACACATGACCTAAAATTTTCAAGATTACCCTAAGATTGCTTTTTGGGACACATGATCTAAAAAATCTTCAAGATTACCTGAATGTTTTTTTGGGACATGTGACCTAAAATCTTTAAGATTACCCCAAGATTGCTTATTCTGACATGTGACCTAAAATCTTCAAGATGGCCCTAAGATTGCTTATTGGGATGTGTGGCTTAAAATGAAAATTGACCAGGGTTTGCTTTTTAACCCTCTGCACACTTATGGAAAACTATAAAAAAATCCTCATGAAAACTCTTCCCATAATGTAACTAGGAATTTAACCAACTCAATCTTGTTTGTCAGAGCTCTGTCAAATGAGATTGAATTGGTTAAATTCCCAATTGCATCATGGGAAAATTTTGCTGTTTGAAATTTTTGTATTTTGACCTCAGAGTGGAGAGGGTTAAGCATCGATACAAAGTTGTAAATTTTATCATCTAAATATTTGTAAATAAAAATATTCGCATATTTCTCTTGATAAGTTTGTCTCTAATTTATCATCATTGCAAGAGTAAATAAAGACTGAATAATAAAAAAACACAGTTATAAAATCATCTGTTTATTTCTTTCTTCAGTCGTAAAGATGCTTCTGCTTTATCTGCTTCATTTTCCAATTATTAAAATATCCAACTGCTGAAGACTTTAACAAACTTTGGGGCGTACTGCATGTCGCTGGTGCACATGTCTTCAACCAATCTAACCCTGCCTGTGCCGCGGTGCAGAGTTCAGGGTTACGATGTTGGGGAGCTGACAGCTGCTCGTCGTTGCTCTGTGGTTCTCTCCGGGTTCTCCGGCTTCCTCCACCCGTAAAACTGTCACCGACATGATATGACCCTGGCTGTTAATGTGTCGTTAAACCCAACTAAAAAAAAATAAAAAATAACAAACTTTGGGGAATGGAGGTAGAGGGTTCCAAACCCTGTGCTCCCTAGTCCCTGATAATGTCTTCATAGTTGCTGAAATGATTAGAAAGTTTCTCATTTTGCACTTAGTGGCCATAACTCTTTAGATGAGTGATGCTTGCTTGAAATTAGATTTCATTGATAAATAGCATCTGTCTCCTCATTCACACCTGCCCACTGGTAATCCAAAAAAAAACCAAGAAATGAGTTTTTATGTTCTCTGCTTGGCATCGATTTGTACTTGTCAGTCATTGATGAATATCATTTCTGGTACACTGTATAGAATGACTGTGATATGTTGACCACTTTTTAGCTCAACTTGAGAAAGTCAAGCTGAGCTTATCCAATCACTCTCTGTCTGTCATCCGTCGTAAGTCAACACCATGTTTTCGTCTTCTCCTCCAAAACCACTGGGCCAATTCAAGTGAAAGTTTGTTTGAGTGATGGTCCCGAAGATGCATTGCATTTTTGTTCAACTCAGCATGCCCAGCCCCATAGGGAGTGGATGGGGGAAAAGCTCCAAAATACTTTTAAAATCTTCTCATGAACCAGTGGGTACAATGACTTTATATTCGGTATGGTGCTTCCTTTTGAGGTGTAGGATCAATTGTGTTCAACCAAAGTTTGTTAAGCAATATTTACCTTTGTAATGGGAGAGGCAAGATTTTTCACCCCACACAAAATTTGTATATTTTTATACTGTACCAATGACCCAGACATAGCTGGTGCTAACTCTTAAAATGCAGGGCCAAACACAAATTTTGCCCCTCAATCCCCAAAATTTGCATCTAAAACCAAAAGAAATCATGTCCTGAAGGACCTCCATACTTTGCCCCTACTGCGCATGCGCAGTGTCAAGGACGTTCCGAAATTGGTGCCAATCACCATTCTTTGTTTGGCCCTTCATCAGTCAACATCTCACTGATCTTTGTGCTTGTAAATCTCAGTTTAAAGGATGCCAGACACATAATTATTGGAGAAATGGTGATTCTAAGGAGGATATAGAAGGAGGAGAGGAAAAAGGAGTGACAGAAAATAATCAGGGCTGTAACTTAAAATTTTTTAATGAAATTATGTTAAGTTGCCTATTTTCGAGGCATGGGCCTGTTGTTGTCATTCTTGCTATAAAGTTGCACTGCTTATTCAGTGTTTCCTCTCCCCTGGTCTTCTAAGTCCCCCCTTGCTATTCTCCCATGCTTTTGGCATATTTTTGAGAAAGATCATTTCTAAATTCTCTTGGGAGAATTAGCTTGGTTACAGAATGAATTCTGTTATTTTCCCCATGTTTACGTTTTCACCCATGGGTGTTTAAACGTTGTGTTCTGCATCTACCATCTGATGTTCTGCAGATTCTCCCCTGGGAGTCTCTGTTTTGCATCAGATAGTGTGTAATTTTGATGACTGATTTCGGGCCAGTATTGTCAGTGCCTGGATTCATGTTTTCTAGTGTTTTTACACTTCTTGTTTACATTGGCAACAGTCTCTTTTGAGGAGGGCTGTTTGCCTTTGGAGTAGTTTATCTCACTATAAGATACATTATTATTATCCGTAAGTGTTGCATTAATTATTTAATATAATTTTAAAATTTTTGACCACACTTAGCCTTGGGATCCATTGGGGCTCAATGTTACTTTTCAGAAACTTGGGCTTCGCTGAAAAAATATTTTTCAAAAATTATTTTGATTTTCAATTGTTTTTTCAATATTAATGGATCATGTTATTATGTATCTTTGTGTTTAGGGGTTGGTGCGAGTACTAGGACTTGTTGTTGATTTTTCACAATGAAAGGATATTGTTCAAATTGTAATAGGAAGAAATCTTCCTCTGACTTTCATGATCATTGTATTAATTGTAGTCAGTGTACTCGCACTAACTCCTGTTCAATATGTCAATGTGTCACGGTTTGTTGTTAGTGGAGAGAGGGCTATGCCGGCCCTTTCTCCGCAGGGTCACTCTACTCTATCAGTTTCTATTTCAGAGGAACAAGAACAGGGTGATGTTTCCATGTTATCTTCCGCAAGTGCGCTTCCATCGTCACAATTGAATGCAGAGCTAGCGGCAAAAGTGCTCATGGAGATACGACAGTTGTCTAAGAGGTCCCTAGTAGGATCGACGGCGCTGTCGTCCGCTAGCTCGCCCGGTGTAGCGTCCATTCACCGAATGGTTCGGCAGCCGGGTTCGTCCGATGCGGTCCAGGAGGAAATGTTGGGTGATGCGAGCACTATAAACATTCAAGGTGCACACCCAGTGACGACGGATAGTAGGAGAGATCGGAGGAAGCCTTCTAGTCCGGTTCCTAGCTCGTCCAGGTCCAGCCGGGCCACGAGCGAGAGAGGCCCCTCTCTCGTACAACAACATCTGGGACCAGATGTTGTGGTACAAAAATGTGTCGTTAGCGGAGCACACGTCCGTTGCTCGGGACGCTCCGTTGTATAGGCAGTCCGCTGAGACTGCTCAGGCTTCTTCTTCCTCTCACCAGTGCACACGACCACACCTTGGCTACGTGACCGCCGACATTCTACCAGCTTCGCCGATCAGGGATTCTTCGGCGACCAGGTCACGCCATCCGGTAGCCAGGGACACGAGGCCAGTTGACTCCGGACGTTCGCATAGGAAGAGTATGCGGGAGTCACTAGATGCGGAGCTGCCCTCGGCGAAGCAGCGAAAGACTGCGCCTCCGCAGGCCTCGATGTCAGACGTGCTTGCTCAAATAGCACAACTTATCCCAGCAACCGACAGAAACGGTGTCGGATCGGGAATTATCCGACGGCGCTGGGTCGGTACGCTCCGCCGAAGCATCGGGTGCGGACGACCGGGAGCATCATGAGGTCCGACCGGATGGTGAAAGGGATACGGATGACTTGGAGCTATCCCTTTCGGAACAACATAAAGCTGCCGTGGACTTCATCCGGCACTTTCTTCCTCAGGTTGTTCCATCGGGCCAGACTGCTGCGGTACCGGACAAGAGAATTATAGCGTCATTGGACACTGATTTCTTCGAGCGGTTCAGGGACATCGCTCCTGAGTTTCCGTCTCAGTCCAATAATGTCACAAGGACATTTGAATTATTGAACGACGCTATATTCAAGCTTGCTACCAAAACAGGAAAAGCGGGTTTCTTGTCCGCCAATGCTCTTAACCTGCCTTTCATTAATGCAAGGAATAAATTCGATACGGCAGGACAGGGTATCCCGAGAGTTCCTCTGCGTATGGACGACGAGGCGGAAGACTTAGAATTATCATTACCGTCGTCTACGTCTATCCCAACTGTGGTGTTGGATACGACTATTTCGTCTAACAGAGCCAGTTTAGATGCTTTATCCTACGCAGACCACCTTACAAAGGCGTTATCACTGCGTCTTCAAGGGAAAGAATTCCAGGATATTCAATCCTCTTTAAGACTTCTTTCTAAGGCGGTTGCTTATTCCACGTACACCTCCGCCCTTTCAGTGGCAAACCTGGAGTTGGTTAGACGTGACGCAGCCCTAGCTACATCCACACTCGTGGATAGTAAGGTGAAGAACTCTCTCAGAGTCGCTTCGCTCTCCAGAGAACTTCTCTTCGACGGCAAGCTTTCTGCAATTTACGATAAAATTACTAAGAAAGCTTCGGATTCTCTGCTGTTTAAATCCGCTTCTAAGAAGTCGGACACGGCAGATAAGAGTAAGACAGGCACTTCTGGGTCTAATGCGCCCAAGAGAGGTTCCTATAGAGGTTCCGGTGCGTCCTCTTGGTCTTATTCAAGAGACCGTCAAGGCAGCAACTCACGTGCGGGACGTCCTTCGGGCCGGGACAATCGGTCGGACGCCCCGAGGTCGACGGGACGAGGTGCGGGTCGTGGAGGACGTGGTTTCTCCTCCCGCAGGCCTCGCAGGTCCAGGAGGTGATGGCTTCAACCTCTATCGTGTTCCGGTTGGCGGAAGGTTGTCGAGTTTTTCAGAAGAGTGGGCGTCGATTACGGACGACCCTTGGGTGAGAGGGGTGATTTCGGAAGGTCTAAGAATATCCTTCAAACGAAAGCCTCCATTAACTCGAAGTCCAAAATGGACTCAACTTCCGTCAAATCCGCAGAAAAGAGACGCTCTGTTATCAGAGGTGCAGTCTCTTTTAATGAAGAACGCGGTAGAGGTCGTAGAAAACCAGGAAACACTGGGATTCTACAGCCATCTGTTTCTGGTTCTGAAACCAGATGGCTCGTTCCGTCCAGTGATAGATTTGAGCTGGATAAACAAGCTGATCGTCGCTCCGAAGTTTTATATGGAGACGATTCGATCGGTCAGAGCGAGTATTCGGGTGAACGATTATGCTACAAGCATAGATCTCAAAGATGCATACTTTCACGTCATGGTACATCCGACATTCAGAAAGTATCTACGCTTCGCAGTCCTAGGAGTGGTGTATCAATTCCGGGCGATGTGCTTCGGATTGAATCTAGCACCCTGGGCTTTCACTCGGGTAATGAACTCAGTAATGATGTATTTCCGAGCTCATTCGTCTGCGGTAACGTCGGCCTACCTGGACGACATTCTTCAGAGGTACGGCAACGAGTTAACGCTTCAGAACGATGTGCAGAATCTGCTTCTATTGCTCCGACGTCTCGGTTTTATAATAAACGAGGAGAAGTCGGATATGGTGCCATCCAAGTCATTCACACATCTGGGAATGAGCTTCGAGACGCACAACAATCTCGTTCGTCTGCCGTTAACCAGAGCGAAATTAGTCAGTTGTTACGCTCGCTATTGTCTTCACGCAGACAAAGTCACAGCGAGGGAGTTCATGAGACTGATAGGTCTGTGCGGAGCCGCTGCGGATCTCATTCCGATGGGGCGGTTACGCACTCGTCCTCTCCAAATTTTCTTGACTCAGAATTGGAGTGTGAAATTCATTCGCTCGACATAGACGTTCTATTGTCAGATCAAGTGAAACGAGAGATTCAGACTTGGGCAAACATTCAGTGGTTAACTCAGGGAGTTGCGCTGCAGTTGCCGGATCCGAGTTTTACGATTATGATGGATGCCAGTCAAACAGGTTGGGGTGCATCATTGATCCCAACGGATTCGAGATGCCAGGGTCTTTGGGATCCGCAATTCCTAGGCAAGCACATAAGCATCAAGGAAATGATGTCAATTTGGCTTGCGTTATGTCATTGGATGGACATTATTCACAATGCTCATGTCCAAATCCTGTCCGACAATACGACAGTAGTGGCGTATATACGGAACCAGGGAGGCACTCAGTCAGTTCCGTTATTCAATCTAACGGAAAGAATCCTTCTGTTTGCTCTAGAACATCAAGTTCTACTTTCGGTCCGTCATATACCGGGTCATCTGAATGTACTAGCAGACTCCCTTTCACGAAAGGGTCGCTTGTTGCCGTCGGAGTGGACTCTCAACAAACAAGTATTCAATCAGATTTGCTTCCAATGGGAATGGCCAATGATAGACTTATTTGCGACACATCTCAACAATCAGTTGCAGACGTATGTGTCTCCGTGTCCGGATCCAAGAGCATTTGCAGTAGACGCTCTGTCGATCCCTTGGGAAGGAATGATAGGATATGCTTATCCTCCAACGCCGTTGATTCAGCAAGTATTGCTAAAAATAAAACAATCTCAATGCAAGATTCTGTTGGTAGCATCTCTGTCTCCACAGAGACCGTGGATAAATGTACTCAGGTGTCTGTTGTGGGACCTACCGCGAAAGCTTCCTCCACGGGAGGATCTTCTTTCGCAGGGGAAACCGCGTCAATTTCATCACAACCCGCAAGGTCTCAACCTTCACGTTTTTCCATTGTGCGGTCCTTCTTGCATGGCAAGCACTTTACAGGACGAGCAGTGGACGCGATTTCTAACTGTAGGAGGACCTCCTCTTCGCTAAACCATGCGGCTAAGTGGAAGGTTTTTCGTCGTTTGTGTAGGGATCATTCTGTTGATATTTTCGATCCCTCCATACCAGACGTTGCAAACTTTCTAGTATACTTGTTTGACGAAATCAAACTGCAGCCTGTTACTATTAAGGGTTATAGGTCTATGTTTTCTGATACCTATGCACATCATGATAGTTTACAAATAGGATCTAATGTCTCTTTATCTAAGTTAGTTAGAAACTTCTCGATAAATAGACCCAGAACTCTTAGGTTAATTCCTAAGTGGAATTTAGCTTGGGTTCTTCTTAAACTGAAGGAAAAGCCATTTGAACCTCTTGGGACAGTAGATTTCAAATTCTTGTCTTATAAGACAGCTTTTCTCTTAGCTTTCTCTTCTGCTAGAAGAGTCAGTGAGCTTCATGCACTGTCGGTGGATGATTCTCACTATCGTAGTGTCGGGAACACTATCACCTTCACTACTAATGTGGGATTTTTAGCTAAGAATCAGGCTCCTAATAAATATCTGGAACCTATTGTTATTAAGGCCCTTCCGTCTTCAGACGGGCGTAGGCCTTTACTCTGTCCTGTTAGAGCATTACGTATTTATAAACAGAGATCTCAGTTTATCAGAAAGGGACGAAAACGTTTCTTTCTGTCTCTGATACCTAATAGAAAGGACATTTCGGTCCATTCTATTGCTAGATGGATTCAATTAACTATCCGTACTGCTTATGAAAATTTATCTTCTTCTCAGCAGTCTGTGCTTAAGATTTCAGCTCATGAAGTAAGAGCTCTTTCTACATCTTGGGCTTACGCAAATAGTATTGCTATTACAGATTTAATGAAGGCTGCTTATTGGTCTCAGCCATCCACATTCACAAATTTTTATCTCAGAAATATTGAGTCCATTTCTGGAGACCTGCATTGTTTAGGTCCGTTATCTGTTTCTCAGAATGTCGTCCACTAAACAGTTGCAACTATAGTTATGCAGGCTTTCTGTTCTGGCAGTGACTCCATCCGGCTGCCCTCTTCGCTCTGGGCTATTTGACCCAGGGCAAGGGGAAGGGGGGTGGGGGGAGGGTGTTCCCTTAGGTCACCTGCTTTATAGTGAAAAGCAAGGGAATTCCTCCTCCGAAGTCAGTATTTCTGAGTCGTTTCCGGGATGGTTTTAAAGTGTAATATTAATATTAAAAATTCATTCATGTCATGTTTTTAAAGTGTAGCTCGGTGTGAAGCATTTGTATATGTCAAATGTCAAACGGGCGTTAATATACAATCCTCGGACTCTTTTAAAGAATATAAAGAGTCTCAATTCTCTGGACTAACTTTATTTATTGGCTTACTTTAAAAATAATTAGTATAAAGGGTTATACTGGATGTTAATAGAGAACATGAATGTTATTGTGCTCAATTATGAAGGGTATTGTATCTTTCTAATTTATCATAAATAAGAAAGATACATGTAAAGCCTAATATCCCTTTTCTCCTTGAGGAGTTGACTCTATATTATATAGTTGAGCTTATTGGATTTTCCTCTATGTCCTAGGCCCCCCAGCCTTTTTACTATTCAGCTATGTCTGGGTCATTGGTACAGTATAAAAATGTTAAAAAATTTATAGTAATTTATATATTTTTTATACTTACCAATGACCCAGACGGGGATGGCCCTCCCAGGAGTTGGGAACTCATACCTCCCCGCTGAGTACATAGCGCTGACCAGGCACTGCTTGCAAGAATGGTGATTGGCGCCAATTTCGGAATGTCCTTGACACTGCGCATGCGCAGTAGGGGCAAAGTATGGAGGTCCTTTAGGACATGATTTCTTTTGGTTTTAGATGCAAATTTTGGGGATTGGGGGGCAAAATTTGTGTTTGGCCCTAGATTTTAAGAGTTAGCACCAGCTATGTCTGGGTCATTGGTAAGTATAAAAAATATATAAATTACTATAAATTTTTTAACTTTCTGAACCAATGGTCTGATTTGAACCAAATTTGGTATGTGGTATTGTAGGGTCATAAGTACCTGACTCATGCAAAAAGTGTTTTCCTATTTCCCTGTGGGAATCACAGAAGCTAAAAATAGAAATGTTTTCAAACGCCCATATTTTCCAAACCACACAGAACAAAGAACTGTTATTTAGCATAAAGCATCCTTAGGACCAGTAGAATTGACTGGTAAAATAATGCTATCAGTTATGTCATGGTGTTCTGTAGGTGGAGGGGGGGGGGGGGGGGGGGGAGTCAGAAAATGTTTAAGCATATTTGCAAAATAAAATTTTAAAAATTTCTTCAGAACCAATGGTCAGAATCTTTTGATATTTGGTATGCAGCATCCACAGTCAGATACAAGCTTGTTAAATTGAAGCCCCTTGGTTCATATTTGGGCTCAATATAGGAGCCCAAATCTTTAACTTGGGGAAATATGGGGAATAATCTTTAAAAATCTTCTTCAGAACCATCAGTCAGAATCTTTTAATGCTTGGTATACATCATTCTTATGAGGGTCAGTTTGAAGATTGTTCAAACCAAGTCCCTAGGTTAATATTTGGGCTTCCTATGGAAGCCCAAATTTTAACTTAGTGCAATATGGAGGATAATATTTTAATAATCTTCTTCAGATCCACCAGTCAGAATGCTTTCATATTTGGTATACAACATCTCTAGGAGGTTAGATTCAAGTTTGTTCAAATCAGGTCCCTAGGTTAATAGTTTGGCTTGCTATGGTAGCCCAAATTTTAACTTAGTCCAATATGAGGAAATATCTTTAAAAAATTTCTTATTCAGATCCACCAGAGAAAATACTTGCATATTTGGTATACAACATCTTTACCAGGGTCAGATTCAACCTTGCTCAAATCAAGTGCCTGGGTTAATATTGGAGCTCCCTATGGAAACCAGAATTTTAACTTAGGGCAATATGGGGGAATTTCTTCAAAAATCTTCTTGAATAGATTCACCAGTCAGAATCCTTTAATATTTCATTTACAACATCTCTAAAGGAATCAGATTCA
This sequence comes from Pictodentalium vernedei, assembly GCA_031216915.1. Lineage (NCBI taxonomy): Eukaryota > Metazoa > Mollusca > Scaphopoda > Dentaliida > Dentaliidae > Pictodentalium > Pictodentalium vernedei. Next base: position 458,223,890 of record CM062289.1, on the reverse strand, counting down.
AGTTTGTTCAAATTGGTTACCTGGGTTAATATTTAGGTTCCATATGGTAGCCTGAATTTAACTTAGTGTAATATGAGGAAATTTCTTTAAAAATCTTCTTCTTCAGATCCTCCAGTTAGAATGCTTTCATATTTAGTATATACAACATCTCTGGGGAGTCAGATTCAAGTTTGTTCAAATTGGGTCCATAGGTTAATATTTGGGCTTGCTATGATAACCCAAATTTTAACTTAGTGCAAAATGAGGAAATTTTTTTCAAAAAACTTTCTTCTTCAGATCCACCTGTGAGAATGCTTTCATATTTGGTATACAACATCTCTAGAGGGGATAAATTCAACTTTGTTCAAATTGAGTGCTTGGGTTAATATTTGGGCTCCCCTTGGGAGCCGGAATTGGCCATGCAGCTTTAGAATTATAAATTTTTTACCAAGTACCCTCTAGAGGACTGTAACTAAGATTAATCCACATAGGTTGTATCAAGGTGCTCCATAGGGGAGCTCCACTTTTTGCATTATGATTAATGAAGAAAAGCCATGGTACTATTTTAGTCACTCTTGACAATATATGCTATGGAGATTGATTGCTTAATGTAGATTCAGTCTTGGACTTCTAGTTTATATCAGGTTCTGTTCAAAGTGAGTGCTTCAGGCCCCGTGGGGCCACTTGTTTGAGTTCTGTTTTCCAAATGAAGCAGCACAGTGCATACAAATGATGCTCTGCATGAAAGACTTATGAATTTGCCAAACGTCCATGATGTATTTCATTTCCAAGTATAAATATGTAAAACAGAGGCAGTTGCGTTGGGACTCGTTTCAAATGTGGAGGTGCAGATTTGCATAAATTTGATTTAAGACTTCATTTGAATTGGAATTTTCTGTTTGATTCAGTCTTAAATTTAATTCAAGCCCAAAATCAAGAGCAACAGAATTTATCTCTCAACTCTCTTACCCCCGACTCTTCATCCTTTGAAACAGTTTTATTGGCCTTGAGCATCCAGAAATATGTCAGTCAGTTCATCTTCCTATGTGTGAAGTCATGAGGTATATGAGGGAATCTCTAAATGGGGTCTAACATCAGACCCACCTTATTGGGGTATATTGGAACCATTGACATTTACTGTTACAGTTGTCATCACGACACTACACATCACTACATTGATCTATTGTTACTACTTCTAATTTCTTATATCACCACTCGTTTTGGCTTCTGCTACTTCAAGCACCACTGTATACAACTTATTGATTTTTTATTCTGCCACCAGACTACCACCTACTTTCTAATACTACCAGCTATTTGTATCACTGTTTTCTAATAGTAATGCAAGTACTATTGGACTTTTCTACTTGCCCACTACTACCGGATTCCCGCATAGCTATATCACTATCTGTTCTATCGACTATTACTATCTGTCCCATGACAGAGGGCTTTAGTATCCATATGAAGTTGTAAGGAAATGCTTTAATTGGGCTTTTCCTCATAGCCTCGTATATTAGACTAGAGTTTCCCTGTGGGAACACAAGGAAGTGAATCAGTTCTTGTTAACTGTGGTAAACAAGTGCTGTTTCGCTGGTAAAATAGAACCTGGCACCCAATGCCTGGGTGGAAAGCCACTAAAATGGACAACATGGGTATAAACGATTGGATGAACATGATTTTATATCCATGCTGCACTCACAGTTAACCATTGTGCAGAAGTACGTCATTTTAAGCACTAAGAAGTCTTGATAAGTCATAAAAGTGGCCATTCATTAGACTCATTAGACTGATGGTGGAAGCGAGTTATAGGGCTGGCAGAAACAGTTTGTAGGACAGGTAGTAACATAGATTTTGACTTTCAGTAGGTTGTATGCAGTATTCAGTGTGGTAGAAGGAAGGGCCATTGGATAGACCGCAAAAGTCGTAGTGTTGACAACAATGACCAGGTACATAGGCAGGCTAAAAGAAATTGGATTGGGTAGAGCGAGGTCCTTAAAACATAAACAGGCTCACCCGGCGACGTCGGAACAAAGGAAGAAGCCGGCAAGTACTGTGGGAAGCTTGGCGAGGTCTCAAAGGACCACGAGCGAGAGAGGTCTCTCTCTTTCCTAGCAGCATCTGGGGCCAGATGTTGTGATTAGAAACTTGCGTCAGTCGAAGCATACGTCCACGCCTTCCGTCCGGGACGCTCCATATAGTTCGCAGCCAGCCTCGGCTGCAGTTACGGCTTCTACAACGTCATCTTCAAAGCACACACGACCGCACCTTAGCTACACGACTTCGGATATCCAGCTTGCATCGCCAAGAAGGGACCACTCATCGTCTGCGAAGTCGGACCATCCGGTAGCTAAGGAGACGAAGCCGCATTTATCGGGTCGTCCGGAGAAAAGAGCCATCTCCGACACACCGTCCCAGGAGCATCAGGCAGCTACTAAACAGAAGACCGCTGCTCCTCAGGCCTCCGTAACGGACTTGCTGTCGCAGATTGCGCAGCTCAACACAGCATCCCAGCAAGTGCAGGAGCAGCCTACGGCAGTCTCAGATCCTGAGCTGTCGGATGGTGCTGGGTCTGTCCAGTCATCTGCACGTTCAGATGCGGTAGATAGAGAGGCTCAGCTCATTAAATCGGATGGTGAAAGGGATATGGACGAAGATTACCCTTCCCTTTCGGAGCAGCACATGGTTGCGATGGATTTAATCCATCAATACTACCTTGAATTTGTTCCGGTGAATCAGAATGCTGAGACCACTAGAAAGAAACCACTGACGTCGTTGGATGCAGACTTTATCCGGACAAAGGAGGAGGTCCTGTCTTTTCCGGTTCAGTCTAGGCAGGTGTCGCAGACCTTCGGCCATTTAGACGACGCCATATTCAAACTCTCCAGTAGGAAGAGGAAAGGCGGTTTCTTGACATCGTCTTCCGTAAATTTACCATTTATTGGACCACGTTCATTTTAAACGGTCGTGGAAGATGTACAGAGAGTTCCTCTGCGTTTGGATGAACAAGCTGAGGATGCAGAGCTATCCTTGACCGCTTCATTCACAATTCGCACGGATGCAATTGAGACGGCAATATCTTCAAACAAAGCGAATTTGGAGGCTATGTTTTACGCGGGTCACCTTTCAAGAGCTGTGGCGCAACGTCCCAACGGGAAGGAATTTGATGGCATTCATACCTCTTTAAGAGTTCTTTCCAGGGCAATTATATTTACCACGTATAACTCCGCCTTAACAATGGCTAATTTGGAGTTAATCAGACGTGACGGTGCCCTTGCGTCGTCATCTTTAATAGATGACAAGGTGAAAAAACTCTACGGATTGCTCCGGTATCCGGACACACAGTATTTGATGACAAGCTTTCATTGTTTATGGCCAAGCTACAAAGAAAGCGTCTAGTACTCTGCTTCTAAAGTCGGCGTCTAATCGACCCGCTACAGCAGAAAAGAGTAAAGGAGGACGTCTCAGACAGAAGTCGTCTAAAGGGGAGGGTATAGGAAACCCTCCTATAATTACTCTAGGGATCGTCAATACAGCAACCCGGGAAGGGGGCGTAGGTCTGATCGAGATTACCGGTCGGATGCCCCTAAGCCAGTGGGTCGAGGCTCTCCGCGAGGGGGACGTGGTTTCTCCTCCTGTAAGCCTCACAGGTCCTACAGGTGATGGTCAGGACCTCTATTGCTTGCTAGTTGGCAGAAGGTTATCAAGATTCGCAACAAACTGGATAACAATTACGGAAGACCAGTGGGTGAGAAGTGTGGTCTCAGACAGCCTACGGCTATCTTTTCGAGGAAAACCATCACTAACAAGGTGTCCGCGGTGGAGATATCTTCCGTCAGATCCTTGCAAAAGAGATCTCTCCTATCGGAGGTACAGGCTCTCTTATCAAAGGAAGCAACAGAGGTCGTCGAGAATCAAAATTCTCTAGGATTCTACAGTCACCTGTTCCTCGTACCGATTCCAGACGGCTTGTTCCGACCGGTGATAGCTGGATAAACAAGCTTATCATAGCTCCAAAGTTCTATATGGAGACCATTCGGTCAGTAAGGGCGAGCATTCGAGTGAAAGACTATGCGGCAAGCATAGATCTAAAAGATGCGTACTTTCATGTCCTGGTACATCTGGCATTCAGAAAGTAAATGCAGTTCGCCATTCAAGGGATAGTGTATCAGTTCCGAGCGATGTGCTTTGGTCTGAACCTGGCGCCCTGGGCGTTCACTCGAATAATGAACTTGGTAATGTCTGTCTTCTGAGCTCATTCGTCTGCGGTAACATCGGCTTACTTGGACGACATTCTTCAGAGATACGGCAACAAAACTACTCTTCAGAACGATGTTCAGAGTCTTCTAATTTTGCTCCGACGTCTCGGCTTCATCGTAAACGAGAAGAAGTTAGATCTAGCTCCGTCTAAGTCGTTCATTCACTTGGGAATGAGCTTCGAGATTCACAACAATCTGGTTCGTCTGCTGTTACCCAGAGCGATGTTAGTCAGTTGTTATGCTCGCTTTTGTCTACACTCAGGCGCATTAACAGCGAAGGAATTTATGCGAATGATGGGTTTGTGCAGAGCGGCTGCGAATCTTATTCCAATGGGTCGATTGCGCACACTCCCATCCAGATATTCTTTACTCAGAATTGGAGTGTGAAGAAGCATTCGCACGAGACCAGTATTGTTTTAACGGACCTGGTAAAACAAAGGGTCCAGATTTGGGCAGATATTCGGTGGTTAACTCGGGGAGTTCCGCTGAAGCTGTTTGGTCCGGCTTTCACGATTATGACGGATGCGAGTCAACCGGATTGGGGCGCGACCCTGAGCCCGACAGACTCAAACTGTCAGGGTCTTTGGGGCCCTCGGTTCCTAGAGAAACACATAAACATCAAAGAGATGATGTCAACGTGGTTAGCGCTACAACAATGGATTCACATTACAGCGGACGTTCATGTTCAGATATTGTCGGACAATTCGACAGTAGTAGCGTACATCAGGAACCAGGGAGGCACTCATTCGATTCCGTTGTGCGAACTAACGGAGAAAATTCTTCTGTATGTCGAGAATCATCATGTTCAACTGTCGGTCCATTATATACCGGGTCGTCTGAACGTACTAGCAGACTCGCTCTCTCGGAAAGATCACCTGTTACCATCGGAGTGGACACTCAACAAGTGGGTATTCAGACAGATTTGCTACCAGTAGGATCGACCTATGATGGATTTGTTCGTGACACACCTCAACAATCAGTTGCAGACGTACGAGTCGCCATGTCCAGACCATTGAGCGTTCTGTCAATTGCATGGGACGGAATGATAGGATATGCGAATCCTCCAACTCGGTTGATTCAGCAGATTCTGTTAAAAATCAAACAGTCTCGTTGTAAGATTCTGCTAGTAGCATCTCTGTCATCACAGAAATCGTGGATCAATCTTCTCAGGTGTCTGTTATGGGACGTTCCCCGGAAGCTTCCTCTGCTAGAGGACCTTCTTTATCAGGAGAAGTCACACACACTGCATCACAACCCAGAAGGTCTCAACCTTTGCGTATTTCCGTTGTGCGGTCCTTCTTGCACGGCAAGCAATTTACAGGACGAGCAGTGGACGCAATTTCTAACTGCAGGAGGTCCTCCTCTTCGCTGAATTACGCAGCAAAGTGGAAGGTTTTCTTCTGTGGGTGTAAGGATCAGTCGATAGGCGTCTATGATCCGTCCATACTGGATATTGCCAACTTTTTGGTCTACCTGTTTAACGTTCTCAAACTTCAGCCCGTCACTGTTAAGCGCTCTTGGTCTATATTATCGTACACTTACGCTCACCGTGATAACTTGGCAATTGGATCTAATGCTTCATTATCCAAACTGGTTAGAAATTTCTCTATAAATAGACCTAGAACCCTCAGATTAATTCCTATGTAGAATTTGGCTTGGGTTCTGTTGAAGCTTAAGAAAGCTCCGTTTGAACCGTTGGACGTTGTAGAGTTCAAATTCTTGACCTATAAAACAGCATTTCTCTTAGCCTTTGCATCTGCTAGAAGAGTTAGTGAACTTCGTGCTTTATCTGTTGACGAATCGCACTACCGTAGTCAGGCCTGGCGTTTTCAGGAGAGCGATTTATTCGCTCGCCTACTGCTCGCCTTAAAAAAAAATTAAGGAGAGCGAAAAATAGCCCTGCTAGGCTTAGAAAGTAATGATTACCACAACAGCTTATTCCTAAAATCCACAGGTTTTCAGATCTCTGATATGTTAGTGGTCTCTGTAAGATGGCCACACTGCTCCTCCCACACCTACGGGCCTTGCTGAGGCGTGGAGGTGTGTGTGGGAGGGGCAGTGTAGCCGTCTCACAGAGACTACCTGGTTAGCAGCACCAAATAAAATGTACAAAGCCCACTAGGCAGAATTCATTAATAGTACAACTTCATTTTGCCACTTTTAGCTTTTATAAGCTTGAGGAGAGCTAATCGCTCCCCTAGGCCATGTGAGGACAGCGATTTTTAGCCCTCCTGCATTTTTAAGAATGCCATTACTTTAACTGCATAAGTGGGATTTTTGGCTATGAACCAGGCTCCAGATAAACGGCCTGAGCCTATTACCATAAAGGCTCTACCATTTGTGAACAACCGTAGACCTCTGCTGTGTCCAGCCAGGGCAAGGCGCATATAAAAACGCCGATCAGAGTTTATGAGAAAAGGAAGGAAACGCTTCTTTCTTTCTTTAATTCCTAACAGAAGAGATATTTCTGTTCATTCTATTGCTAGATGGATTCAGTTGGCAATATGCATTGCCTATGAAAATCTATCTTCGGATCAGCGTTCTGTAAATAAGATATCGGCGCATGAAGTTAGAGCGTTGTCCACTTCTTGGGCTTATTCTTACAGTATAGCCATTACTGATCTCATGAAAGCTGCGTACTGGACACAGCCTTCTACATTTACCAAGTTTTATCTTAGAAATTTAGAGTCCATCTCCGGTGACCTTAGATGTTTATGTTCTCTGTCTGTTGCTCAGAATGTCGTCCACTAAAATGATTACATCTATAATTATTTAGCCCTTTGATACTTTTGTAAGTCTTGTGAAGTACGAAATCAAACAGCGCGTTGATACTTCGTTGTCCATTGTTTTGTTATTATTTTTCGAATTTTTAGAGTTTTAACCTCTGTTCCTATTTTCTCCCCAATAGTACTCATTGATAACCGTTGAGCCAAATGTTATCGCAGCTTAAAATATTAATATAATCCTGCTGTCAAGACTTCTTAACTGGTTGAGTGCTGGAAGCCACTATTGGGCCTTTCAAAAAATGAGGATACAAGAGCAAAAGCAAACACTTTCCTTGCTTATATTTCATATTCAGTCAAACACAAATAATAGCGCGCAAAAGCAGCCCGAAGGGCTGCTTTGAAGCAAGCCTAATAGACAACGTTTACGTGAAATTGGAAAAACCAAGGAATGCAATGCCATCCAATCTAAACCGGAAACCGGAAGTAAAAACATGGGGAACCCCAGCTCTCGTTTTCAGAAGCGAACAAATCGAATGACGCCCCCTAAAAACGCGAACGGTGTAATGCGAGATTTCTCCTTAGATCATTCCATGCAGACTGTGAATAATTTATTGAACATGCTTTTCAAAATTAAAGTTTTTCCAAACAAACTCAACTGTCGTTTGCTTTGCTGACTAAATGACAGAAATTGTCGAAAAGTTAAATGCTCCCATATATGCACATCGGATTTCATCGTCTGCTGGCTGGCTGTTGGGATCCCGCTGTTGTTCGATTCTGCGGAGTATTCTGTCACGTGATTTATCTGTCTTGCATTTGCAAAACCGGCTGTTCACTTCAAACCAACACTGCGTGTTATTGGAACAAAGTGAACCGAAAACAGACAGGTCAATGGTGTCGTCGCATGACTTCCCTAGCAACCACATCGCCCCTTAGCAACCGGCTAACTACTGGTCCGATTTTGACCAAATTCGGTATACGAACCCAAAATGCATTGCAAATAAAAACAGACATATCAATGTTGACGTCTCGTGACTTCTCTAGCAACCAGAGCGCGTCCTTAGCCAACCGGCTAACTACTGGGCCGATTTGGACCAAATTCGGTATACGGATCCAAAATGCATTGCAAATAAAAACAGATAAATCAATGATGACGTCACGTGACTTCCCTAGCAACCAGAGCGCCCCCTTAGCAACGGACTAACTACTGGTCCGATTTTGACCAAATTCGGTATACGAACCCAAAATGCATTGCAAATAAAAACAGACATATCAATGTTGACGTCTCGTGACTTCCCTACCAACCAGAGGGCGCCATTAGCAACGGGCTAACTACTGGGCCGATTTGGACCAAATTCGGTATACGGACCCAGAATGCATTGCAAATGAAAACAGATAGATCAATGATGACGTCACTGACTTCCCTAGCAACCAGAGAGCCCCCTTAGCAACGGACTAACTACTGGGCCGATTTTGACCAAATTCGGTATACGGACCCAAAATGCATTGCAAATAAAAACAGACATATCAATGTTGACGTCTCGTGACTTCCCTAGCAACCAGAGCGCGTCCTTAGCAACCGGCTAACTACTGGGCCGATTTGGACCAAATTCGGTATACGGATCCAGAATGCACAGCAAATGAAAACAGATAAATCAATGATGACGTCACGTGACTTCCCTAGCAACCAGAGCGCCCCCCCTTAGCACGGACTAACTACTGGGCCGATTTTGACCAAATTCTGTATACGGACCCAAAATGCATTGCAAACGAAACAGACAGGTCAGTGGTATCGTCGCGTGACCTCCCTAGCAACCAGAGCGCCCCCTTAGCAACGGGCTAACTACTGGTCCGATTTTGACCAAATGCGGTATGCGGACCCAAAATGCATTGCAAATAAAACAGACATATCAATGTTGACGTCTCGTGACTTCCCTAGCAACCAGAGCACGTCCTTAGCAACCGGCTAACTACTGGGCCGATTTGGACCAAATTCGGTATACGGATCCAGAATGCATAACAAATGAAAACAGATAATCAATGATGACGTCACGTGACTTCCCTAGCAACCAGAGCGCCCCCTTAGCAACGGGCTAACTACTGGGCCGATTTTGACCAAATTCGGTATATGGACCCGAAATGCATTGCAAACGAAACAGACAGGTCAGTGGTATCGTCGCGTGACCTCCCTAGCAACCAGAGCGCCCCCTTAGCAACGGGCTAACTACTGGTCCGATTTTGACCAAATTCGGTATACAGGCCCAAAATGCATTGCAAATAAAAATGCATATCAATGTTGACGTCTCAGGACTTCCCTCACAACCACAGTCCACCCTTAGCAACGGGCTAACTACTGGGCCGATTTGGACCAAATTCGGTATACGGTCCCAGAATGCTTTGAAAATGAAAACAGATAGATCAGTGATGACGTCACGTGACTTCCCTAGCAACCAGAGCGCCCACTTAGCAACGGGCTAACTACTGGGCCGATTTTGACCAAATTCGGTATACGGACCCAAAATGCATTGCAAGTGAAAACAGACAGATCGAAGTTTACGTCTTTTGATTTCCCTAGCAACCAGAGTGCCCCCTTATCAACGGGCTAACTAATGGGCCGATTTTGACCAAATTCGGAATACGGACCCAAAATGCATTGCAAATGAAAACAGATAGGTCAATGTTGACGCCACGTGACGTCATTAGCAACCAGAGCTCCCCCTTAGCAACGGGCTAACTACTGGGCCGATTTTGACCAAATTCGGTATGCGGACCCAAAATGTATTGCAAAAATCCAGAAGCACAGGATTAGCAGTTCCATAATTACTCTCAGAATTATCTGTTGTGATAACTACAAACAATACCGGTACGTCGGTATTTTTTTCAGTGAAATTAATGAAAACGGCTTATTGAAATTGGCACATAAAGCTCTAGGCCTATTTACTTCAAACGACAAGTCTGTGCTGTCTTGTGAAGTGTGTACGTCTGTGCTGGCTTGTGTAGTTTGTGTGTCTGTTGGGCAAATCACCCAGAAACCTGGTCCAAATCGTCCACAAACATGGACCGAATCATCCAATAGTCTGGTCCGAATCGGCCAGAAATATGGTCAGAATCGTCCATAGATCTGGGTGCGAAACGTCCTATATAAAAATCTGGCCCGAATCATGAAACTACATTTGTGATACTCAGTCTTATTATTTTAAAGATGGCCTTTTCAGTAAAACTGCACTGGAATATTATCATCGTCCTTTTTTGCACAGCACTGCTGTATTTTCTTGTAGTGGCTACTAAACGTTGGTAATAGTAACAATAAATGCTACACGCTATTTGTGAAAAAATAAAAATGAACGCGGCAATTTCCGTAACTCATCGGATAAATTGCGGAAAACAACGACACCATAAATATATCTTCCAATCAAAGCAATGATAAAATTATCTTTCAATCAGAGGATTGAAAAATATCTTCCAATCAAAACGCAGATAAAAGTAGTTATCTCGAAATTTGGTCCCCCATTCTTTACCAGTAAATGTAGGCCTGCAGCACATTAGGCCTAATGCATCGCTTTCGCTCGCTTTTAGGTTTGCCTAAATTTCATATTATATTGTAGGTCTGATATGTTTTTAGGGGGAAATAAATCTACAAGACAGCATGTACATGCATTAGTTCACAATGCAAAATGTTTTGTTGGACGACCCCTTAAACACTGTTTTAAATTTTGTTAAGTTTATGTCATTATAATTTGAAAAACACTGTGAGTTGCGCGCGCTTCTTGGTTTTACCAAAGTTCATATTATTCTGTATTTTAAATTTGTTTTATTACAAATTATTGGAGAGTGCCTGTTTGAATAACATATTCAGTCCTCCAAAAATAATCTAGCCCTCCGCCAGTTAATAACTAAGTGAAATTTTTTTTGTTATTTGTACTTTCCGACGTTTGACGTCGCATTTTGAAAACGATGAAGAAACTGAATTCCCAGTGACGTTTGAACGTCAGAATAATTAAAGTCTTAAAGGGTTAGGCAACCCGTTCCAGCAGTGACGCTGTTCCGCTGCCCTCTTCGTTCTGTGGTCATGTACCTCAGAACAAGGGGAAGGGGGCGGTTTTTCCCCTTATGGTCATCTGGCTCTATAGTGAAAAGCAAGGGGAGACCTCCCCCGGTGTCAGTAGTCCCGAGTCGGTGCTGGGATGGTTTTAATGTTTAGCTCGGTGTGAAACAAATAAAATGTCTCATTTATGTATTGTTTTTAAAGTGTAGCTCACTGTGAAGCATTTGTATGTGTCACGTGTCGAACGGGCGTTAATATACAATCCTCGGACACTTTTAAATGAGTACAAAGAGTCTCATTCTCTGGACTGCCTTTTTTATTGGCTTCCCTTCACCGAGTTAGCATAATGGGTTATGCTGGCATTAAATGGAGAATTATATAATATGTAATGCTCAATTACATTGTTGGTGTTATGTCTTCCTCGTTTCTCGCAAATGAGAAAGACATATATAATTCCTTTCTCTCCTATTCTCCTGTAGGAGATATCCTTTAAGAAGGGATTGAGTAATTGGATTTTCCTCTATGTCCTAGGCCCTCCAGCCCTTTTTATGATTCAGCTGGTCCGGGCCATTGGTTGTTGTATAAAAATATTATAAATTCAAAGTGATTTGCATATTTTTTCAAAAGTCAAAATTATCCCCCCCCCCCCCCCCCCCCCCCCCCCCCCCGCGACACAATAACACTTTGGTCGGCCGCTGATATGTCGCGATTCTCGGATGAGAAGGCCTTGGTTACACCTGTACTCCAAACTGCCTCCCTATTCCCACGCTTCTTCTCCCCTCCCAACACACGGTGATGAACTGCTTGATGACATACCTCGCCCCATTTTTCCCAATCTCTCCGATTAGCATATTAACCCTCTCCTTTGAGTCTCCAACTAACCACATGTCCTTCATTCTCCCATCCCACTTCCCCATTATACTCCTTGTGAATCTTATTCTTTTAGACTGATACTTTGGGCATTCTAGAAGAAAGTGTTCCAGGGTCTCCACCACGCCAAATTACACATCTGGCACTCCTTTTCACTGTTTTTCCCAACTTTTCCCCTCAGCTCCAGGGACGCGACCTCAGCTTGAACAACAGTGACCTCCCAAAGGTACTCTTCAAAACCAGGCTTCTCTTTAACACGCAGGCCACCCAAAGACCTCTTTCATTTGACCACTCTTTCCAATTACGGTTACCATCCTCCATGACCCTTTCTCTGAGGATTTTTTACCCTGGTTTGCCCCAACGTCTAGGTCCGAGATCTCCAATGAGTAGTTCTCTATTAGCTCCCTCACTTGGACCATCCACCCTGTCTTGATATTTGAGTTGAAAATTCTCAGTAATATTAATTTACACCATCGGCTGTCGGGAAGATTTACCAAATAATTAAGATAACCGAGTTTCAATAAGTCTATCCTGTCCTTGACCCTCATCCACCCAAGCTCACCCCTGGTTGCCTGACACTCGGTCTGAACCAATGGAAGCTTCATGACATCTTAAATCATCAACCGGTCTATGGAGCGTCAAACCTTTAGCCGGACGACCTTTTCGTTTGCTGGATGTGTACTCTGAGCGGCCTCCGTGATCGAGATGGAGACAGACGATGCTTGTCAAAGAGGGCTCGACCTGGACCATCAACAAATACCAGTGGCAGACTACACGCGCCCGAGGCCTAGAAGATCGACAAGACACCACCCGTTGGATCACCGCCACCTTTACACCTTGGGACAAATTATACCTGTCAAGGAGTACAGATGACCTTCCCAATGGGCTAAACCACATAAGTGGCAGATTTTGCATGCCTGGAGAACAGTGACCCCGAGAATCACATACTTTTGACAACCCACAGGGCTGCGAACTCCAGATAAAATATAAAAAAGACAATTTTTATCCGGCCATTCATGCAAGCGATAATCCAACTAAATTTGACAGCTCATTAATTACCCGCTGTCGCCTCTTGTGTTCGTTATTTAGTTCTGTATCACGCAACATATTTGAAATCCTCTTAATCATCAAACTACTCAACAGAAAGGCATAAAATTTCACACATCAGTACAATATACCAGTGCACTCACCCACCACCCCCTCTTAAACCATTATTAAGCTACATTTCCCCCTTTAACCTGTGTTCGTTTGTGTTCGTTCTTCAGTAGGGCCGTTTAGTTGATGACTCTTCCTTCCTTTTTGTCTTCTTCATGGATTCGACGGGTTCTCTTTCAGATAGGGACCAATGTGAGAGGGGATGCTCTCGAGGAAGGTGATATCTCCTCCCTGAAGGTGGCGATGTGCCTGTGTCTCTAACAGAGTCCAGCGAGAGCTAAACAGCCCCGCCCTTCACTTGTAGAGTCTAATTAATAGAAGAGACGGGTTAAGTCGCTTTGTGTTTCCTGTACTCTTGTGTGTTTGATCATGGAAGGTTTTGATACGAACGTGTTGTAATTCGTGTGTTCTCATCTTGGCGTCCAAGCTGGGAATGGAAGATGTGAATGGATTAGTATGGACGATAATCCTCTTTGTTATATTACAATAGAGTTTATTTACAACCTACCCCTATCTGCCATTGTTCATCTGCACATAGGGTGCCAAGCTGTAAATATCAATCAATCTGCTCTGATTGCTAATTTGGAATTCTCATCAAACATTAAAGGAACTTGGTTGGCTCTGAACATCTTCCGTCCACTTGCTTGGACTCCCCAAGTAAATGGCGAGTGTGTTCATCAAACAATTGTTATTTGTGACAGACGATCCACAATCACCTCCTACAGCTTCAGAGAGTCGTAGTACCTTTAGTGAGGGGACCTTTTCTCACACTGGCCCCTACCTGAAGGAGACTGGACCAACTCCCGGACTAGACAATGAGATGAAAAGGGATCCCCAAGAAGGCGACGGGAGGTCCTACGCTTTTGCTACTTTTCAGGAAAAGATCAAAGGGAAGGGTGTCGAGAAGTAGATGGAAGAGACGACCATCTGTATGGATACGCCATAGAAGCCCCGTTGGGCTAAAGCATGATGCAACAGAGAGTGGGTCTATCTTCATGGTCCGCTAGGGCAGATTTGAAGCCATCTATTGTGCTAACTGCTACGGATTTTTGGTCCAGATGGTTCTAATCAATTACAATGCGCACAAAGAATGAATGTTTGTATTGGTCTATTTTACAAGCTGGTACTGTTAAGGATCTGCTGTTGTTTCTTATTGAAGATGATACGATGTGAAAAAATGACGCTTTCATCTTTTGGGTTTACCGTTACCTTAAGTAGAGGGTTAACTGAGTGGCGTCAGTTTTTATTACTTGATCAAAATGTTATATATTTCCTGGTCAATAATATCCAGAATATCTTGTTCTCTTCAACTATTTGTTCACCCTGGTCGAAAACAAATCAAACGACCACCTGTACCCAGTGATGACGCCAGGGGGGGGGGGGGGGGGGGGGGCGGGGGGCTGTATCGGAAAGCTGTGACTCAGTTAGTGGGAAGGTTATCTCTGTTGCTATTCAGTGATCGGGGATCAGGACAAAATCGAACCTAAGACAACTCGGACCAAGACAACTCGGACCACTTTTGAAGACAACTCGGACCACTTTTGAAGACAACTCTGACCAACTTTAAAGACAACTCGGACCAACTTTGAAGACAAGTCGGACCAACTTTGAAGACAAGTCGGCCCAACTTTCAAGACAACTCGGACCAACGTTGAAGACAAGTCGGCCCAACTTTCAAGACAACTCGATCGGACCACTTTTGAAGACAACTCGAACCGACTTTCAAGACAAGTTGTAACGACTATAAGACAGGTTGGACCAACTGTGAAGAAAAGAATGATGTCGAAAATAATTAAATGTGATTTCAAAGAACTCAATAGATGCGACGGAACACTTTTCAGTGCAGCTTGTGTTGTCTTTGAAGTTATTCTGTAAAATGAAAATGCTTCTCATCACAAACTTTGATATGTGATGAATGTTTGCAATGCAACTAAACAAGTAATCATACAGAAATCATGTGCGAAAGTTTGTTGCTTGTTTCGTACTAGCTCGTCTTTTCAACAGGCTCAAAAGATTACCGACATGCTGTTTTAGGCACTAGCTTTTCTATATATTATATTCGTTTCGAGAATTTTAATCATTCAGTCATGGCTGATGACTGTATAGAGTGTAAGGCAACAGTCCGTCCTCGACAAGAGGCTATACTTTGTGACACATGCAACAGATGGCAACACCGCACCTGTAATACCGGTATTAGTGGGCACCAATACCGCAGAATGGACAACCCTTTACCTAACATAACGGTATCAGGACAGTTCGTACCCACGGCAACTCGTACCAGTCAAGTCGTACCCAAAATTGGACGACTCGTACCCATTTTCGGCTGGACAACTCGTACCCACAGTTGGACAATTCGTACCCAAGGTTGGACAACTCGTATCCACAGTTGGTCAACATGTACCTGGTCTTTAATTGTATGGGCGAAGGCGAATATTGGCTGAAGGACTTGAGAAGATGAGTGTCTGCATTCAATGGGTGTGCATAAAGGCAAAGACTTTCCATTTTTAGCATTTATCTCAGCAGAACAGTCTGAACAGACTTCGCCGAAAGTCAATTTCGTCGGTATGAACATTTCATCAAGAGAGCAATTCAAAGGAAACAGGGAATATTTAAATTATATATTAATACAGTGGTGTAGATACGGGAGACGACCCCCACCCCCCCCCCTCCCCCCCCCAAAAAAAATCGGGTAATCTTTGGCTCTTCGTTAAACGTCTGAGGGCTTTTCTACGTCCTATTTTGTTGTACTGGTAGCCATACCCAGCATTTCACGTGTTGAGGGGTTAACGCCAAATTAGAAGCGATCGGGCCTCATTCCCCCACATACCCCACCCCTTCATTGGTTGAAGGATTAACGCAATGTCTGACGCGATCGTGGCCCATCAGAAGTCCCTTTCCTGGTCAAATTACATCTATATAGACCTGTGCCAATTTTTGAGAGAGAGAGAGAGAGAGAGAGAGAGAGAGAGAGAGAGAGAGAGAGAGAGAGAGAGAGAGATTCACTTTTATAGTCCAATTTCAAACCTTACAAAAATGCTAATTATCATTCAATTTTCATGATTGTCATGGAAGATAATTGTTAGAAAAACACACCTCCCAACTGGAAGATTAACTTAATTGGCGACAATAATATGCACAGATAATTGGAAGAAGAAAAGCCGCAAAAAGGCCAGAAGGGGATAGACCTTCTTTTCCCCTTCCTTTTCCTCCTTCAACACGCCTAGACATGTGTAAAGCCATCACCTACAGCCACTGAGGGTTGAAAGGGGCTTGTCCTCCAGATTCGTCCCTGCGCGCCTTCGGCGCGCCAAACCATTTCTTCTGAGTTGATGCAACCTTGTGCACTCATAGAGAGAGATGTATTAGAACTTTTTACTTGGATATTTTTTAAATGAACATCATTTGTGATCTTCTTGATTCAGTCTATCACTGGTCATTGTTTGCCGTTTCTTCCGAGCGGGTAAATGTGCTACACTTCAAGTACAAAATCCGGCTGTACTCTCAATTTACAATGAAATCCTTTCTCGCTTGACCGGAGTGGCGCCAGTGATGTAACTTTGAAAAATAATCTAAAGGTGGAGAGTGGCATTATTAACTAGAACTATCACTGAAGGTGATTAATACCCCCGCTTTGGGTTTTTAGAGGAATGCACTTCTGATCATGTAGGCGAAGGCCATAAGGAAATGTATACATAAAGATCATTTTTCTTTCGTCCAAATTGATTGATAAATGTAGGAGGAGTTGCGCACACAAGAATTTCATATAGAAACCCATATTAAATCAAAGTTCAAGAGAGATAACCTGGTTAAAATTGTCGCAGATCAAAAAGTTTGGAATATGCACATGTTCACTTAGTAGAGATGATGTTTGAAAGGTTTCATCAAAATCGGTTCATTAATGTAGGAGGAGTTGCGCACACAAGAATTTGTTCGGATGGAAAGACACAATAAATCTAAGTCAAAGGGAGATAATCTGGTTAAAATTGTCGCAGATCAAACATCTTGGAATATGCGCATGTTCACTTAGTAGTGATGATGCCTGAAAAGTTTTGTCCAAATTGATTGATAAATGTAGGAGGAGTTGCGCACACAAGAAGACATAATAAATCTAAGTCAAAGGGAGATAACCTGGTTAAAATTGTCGCAGATCAAAAATCTTGGAATATGCGCATGTTCACTTAGTAGTGATGATGTCTGAAAAGTTTTGTCCAAATTGATTGATAAATGTAGGAGGAGTTGCGCACACAAGAATTTCATATAGAAACCCATATTAAATCAAAGTTCAAGAGAGATAACCTGGTTAAAATTGTCGCAGATCAAAAAGTTTGGAATATGCACATGTTCACTTAGTAGAGATGATGTTTGAAAGGTTTCATCAAAATCGGTTCATTAATGTAGGAGGAGTTGCGCACACAAGAATTTGTCCGGTCCGAAAGACGTGCGGACGGACGTACGGACGTACAGGGCGATTCCTATATAGCCCCCACTTCTTCGAAGCGGGGGTATAATTAGGAAAGGCAAGAGTTAATGCGACGAAGGCTATGGTTTTCACCTTGATAATTTGCAGAGCTTAGTCCAAGTTGCAAGGCCTTTTAGTTTTTTCCAGTGCTCTATTTCCCAATATTGAAGCACAGAAACCGGGTGTCGGGGTTGGGGGTTGGGTGTCATTCACTCCGGTTCTCGTACCAATACGATTGCCGACTTCCAGGAACCACTGGTACCTGCTTTCAACAAAGTACGGTCAATGAATATTTCCTGTTCTGTGTATCACAGCCGTCATTTAGACGTAAAATTTGTGTATATTTCATTCATATTCATGGAATATCCGACGAAGGAATTCCAAAGTAAACTGATTTCCATTACTATTATAGCACCTTAAACGGATCAAACAAAAGCCAAAACCCCGCTTCTATAGTTCTTAGGCCTTTAATTGCCTTCGCTCATACAATTAAACACCAAGTAGAAGTTGACCAGCCATGGGTACGAGTTGTCCAATTGTGGGTACGAGTTGTCCAGCTGAAAATGGGTACGAGTCGTCCAATTTTGGGTACGACTTGACTGGTACGAGTTGCCGTGGGTACGAGTTGTCTAGAAACCAACATAACGGCCAAAACCGACCAGCGCTATTCACGAAAACTGATAATTCAGTCTTTTTTATAGTGTTGTTTTTTTCTTCCAAGACATAGGTCTTTTTATTGCTCGTTGTCTCGAGTTTATCCATTTACTCAAAGGTTATTGTTATTAATTGTAATTTCACAAAAGAAGTGTCAAAGGGGCTTGAAAGAAATATATCTCATAATTGTAAGAGGATAAGTTAACTTTTATCTTTATACACGGAAATTGGTTTTCAAACTTTTTTTCATTTTTTTGTTTCCAAAATATAGATTATGATCCCTCATTGGAACGAGCGAATCACGTCCGTTCCAATGGGGTTTCATAACCTATGTTTATGAAGCAAACAAAATTAGTAACGCGTGTTACGAGTGTCGTCTGCTACAAGCGTTAGGTAAAGGGTTAATGTATATATATCATTCAGATAATAATGCAGATGTTCATACGGAGTTAAATTTGAAGAATTATGACTTTAAATACCAATACATATATATTGTACATATAGTTTGATAAAACATGTGCTGAACATTGTTTTTGGAGTCAGTCCAATTAAGTTGCCCAGAAAGTTGGTCCGACTTGTCTTGAAACTTGAGTCGACTTCTTCAAAAATTGGGCCGAGTTGTCTTGAAAGTTGGTCCGAGTTGTCTTCAAAAGTGGTCCGAGTTGTTCTGAAAGTTGGGCCGACTTGGTTTCAAAGTTGGTCCGAGTTGTCTTTAAAATTGGTCCGAGTTGTCTTCAAAGTTGGTCCGAGTTGTCTTCAAAAGTGGTCCGAATTGTCTTGGTCGGATTTGTCTTTGTTTCGATTGTTGTTTCGATTGTCTGTAATTCGGTGACCGGCATGGGTACACGGTTGAATTGGCGATTTCGTGGCCCAGTGAATGGAAACATTATCTCTGTTGCTATTCCGCGACGGACAAAAGTACACGATTCATTTACATGGTGATCTGGGGAAAAATATTGGGGTTGTTTTGACCAATGCCTGGGGACGTTTTGACAAAATGTTGTTCCCATCTTTCTCTGGGTATGACCAAGAGAGGGGCAAGGTTTTACTCACAAAAATTGAAAATTATTAAATAACATTAGAATTTATTTCATACAGTTGAAATAGTTGATGATTTTTAGAGAAATATGTTGACGTTTTGACCACCGCTTGGGGATGTTTTGACCAAAAGTTGGAGACGTTTTGACCCAAAATTGGGAACGTTTTTGACCAAATGTTGGGGACGTTTTGACCGAATTTGGGGGTGTTTTGGTGGGGACATTTTGGTTCAGAATGTTATGACCGGCACCCGATAACGTCCAGGCACCAAAGGTGAAGGTTGTCATTTCAAGGAGAGCAAAATGGCGTCTGCTGTTTTCAAGTCCTGTCAGAACGTTCTCAGATATCCTTTCATTTCGCGCTTAACCACCGTGAAGCAAATAGTGAGCAGCAAATCAATATCTCTCTCATCAGTCATCAATGGTATATGTAAACCCTTTTTTTGTAACTGAATTCTGAAACCATTCTTTAAAGCTTGTGAATTATTGTTGCCTAATTTCGTTGTTGTATTTTCTCAAGGAATTACAGACAACTCGCTCCAAAGACAACTCGGACCAAGACAACTCGGACCACTTTTGAAGACAACTCGGACCAACTTTGAAGACAACTCGGACCAACTTTAAAGACAACTCAGACCACTTTTGAAGACAACTCAATCTATGTTTTGGAAACCAAAAAATGAAAAAAGATTGAATAGCAATTTTTTTTTTTTTCAACTTATCCTCTAACAATTATGAGATATTTCTTTCATGCCCCGTTGGCACTTCTTTTGTGAAATTACACTTAATAACAATAACCTTTGAGTAAATGGATAAACCCGAGACAACAAGCAATAAAAAGAAGCCAGTTAACAAATGACATGCTAATTGTTTAACAATTAGTAAAACAAACATTGTATTGTGAAGGTTACCTAACGCTAGTAGCAGACGACACTCGTAAAAAAATCTTGTGTAACTATAAATTACGTTAGGTAAAGGTTTAATAACCATACAGTTTAAGATAGTGGCCCATAGTAACTCCCACACTTTTTCAACAGTTGGTGGGCACTGATTTCTCCAACAGTGCAAGTATCAGGATTTCAGATGTCAACGGAACCGAAAAATCGTTTCCGTGGTTTAAGAGACACGGAACCCGCTGGTAACGAAATTTAGGTACTGTCTGTGAGCAGTTATGGGAACCTTTTTGAAGTTTTTCCGAATCGAGGGAATTTTATATCATTTGTAGCTTTTTAGATTTCAGACACGTTTCCCTCCTAGATAAAACTGCCTGCATTCATTGATATGCTTGTAAGTTATATGTGAAATGATATTGGGATGTTTTGGCCCCGAGACGTTTTGGCCTCCTATATTAACAGTCCGGAATGAAGGGAATTACCCCTGGCACGATAGATACCAAACAGAGGTTATTGGGATGTTGATTTTTTAATATATATTTATTGTTTTAGATATTATAACGCCAGTAAACCTGTGCATGATACCTTTGTTCAAAAAACTGCTTTTCAGTTTACAACATATATTGAACACAGGCGCTTGTTATTTTATCATACTTAAAACATTTCTCAGACACACAATGAAATTACTCGTGATAATTTTACTGACGAAAAAAACATCAAGATGTTTACAGAATGAGCCAATCACATTCACTTCAGCAAAAGGGTCCGGCACTTTACTTATTCCGAGAGTGTAATTGGTTGAAATGTCTAATGTGTGCAAACGGTACACACGTGTTTTTTCCACTTCAACTTGTTTCTGTATTCGATGTAAACAGCATTTCGTTTCTATCACAGTGATGATTGTTCACCAACGAGCAGCTCTTATGAGCATTTCTTTTAACAACAAATGTTTCAATGTCTTTAGTGACAGATTGAGTGGGCAACGATATTTCGGTTCCGTCATTTTGTGACCACGGTACCGACACGCTACCGGTAACAATCATTACCGTGAAATCCTGACACTTGCAGTGTACCTATTCCAAACATCGAAAAGTTTACCTTGTACACAGCGAACATTCTTTCTTTGTATTCTTTTCAACTTACCTTCCGAGACCATTTTTACCTGTGTGGGAAGCTGCTTAGCTTCAGCATACAATAAAATTAATAAAAAATAAAATTGTAGATTTCCCTTTTTGGCTTTCTGATTTAGCCTAACATGCCACCCTTCACAGTCATTACTGGTATGTATGGTGCTACCAAAAAACACTCCCAACACTCCACTGGCCACACAGAATGAATGAATGAATGATGAATGAATGAATGAATGATCATCTTTGCTTTTACCCGACATGATGACGAATGAATGAAAGAATGCATCTTTACTTCATAAGCCATGACTGAATGATTAAAATTCTTGAGGCGAACATAATATATAGAAAAACTAGTGCCTAAAACAACATGTCGGTAATCTTTGAGATCACATTTAATTATTTTCCACATCATTCTTTTCACAGTTGGTCCAACCTGTCTTATAGTCGTTACAACTTGTCCTGAAAGTTGGTCCGAGTTGTCTTCAAAAGTGGTCCTAGTTGTCTTGAAAGTTGGGCCGACTTGTCTTCAAAGTTGGTCCGAGTTGTCTTTAAAGTTGGGCCGACTTGTCTTCAAAGTTGGTTCAAGTTGTTTTCAAAAGTGGTCCGAGTTGTCTTGGTCTGAGTTGTCTTTGGTCCGAGTTGTCCTGACCCCTTTCTCAAGACAAGGTGTTCAATGATCGGCCATACTTAAAGTATTGCTGAACTGAATATTTGAATTATGGAAATGATGCAATCTCTAAGAATAAACAGCCTTGGGAATATATGTTGTTTCAATAAACATTTGAAACATTCTTGCATTATTGTTGAATATTCCTGATAAAAACATTACGTGTATACTGTAATGTATGCTCACGCTCAACTTTTGAGCTTTGTCTGCTGTTGATATTTAAAATCAGATATTTATTGCTGCGAACAAAGCTCAACGAACGAAGTGTTTTTTCCAATCAGTTGCACGAAATGGGAAACATGACCAGTTCATTCTTTGTGAAAATGAAATATATACATAGTATGTGACAAATATACAGCACTTCACATGTATTTTACACAATATTAAAAAAACTGTATAGGTCATTGAAATGTAAAACATTCAAAATATAAGGAAATTTACTTGTTTATTAATCCAGTCGGCACCGGAGTTCAGATCAATTCTGTCATCAAGGAATTTTGTGAATGACTGAAAAATCGGTTTTGGGCTGCAGAGCAAAACGAAACAGCTCAGCAGCGCGTTATCGAAGAGCCGATGGTTATTATACCCTTTGACATTAAATTTTGTTTATCCCCCCCATCCCTTCATCACATTCATGTGCTTAAAAATGAAACCTCACTAAACGAGAATACAGGGAGGTGTTAACAAAAAAATAAGCAGCTGAGAATAGGCCAGCACACATCATTCATTCGACTCAGAATGGTTTTGTTGCAAAACCTGAACCTGTGTTTCAAGTCCAATTGATTATCAGGAGAATAAAAGAGACTGATAATAACGATTAGACAAAAATTCCGAGAGTGCTGGCTGTAAAAGTTTCGTTGGCATCTGCACCAGGCCTGTTAGCATTTTCCGGACAATAAATCACAGGGTGAAACGGGAAGTATGTGGTGAGGATTAATTTGTGAAAAAGAAAAAAAAAGATCAAACGGAAAGCTAAAACACGCAAGGAAGCAGAGGCGCCAACAGCTATGATGGGTAGGGGAGGGGCAGGGGGCTTGCCATCAGAAGGACACCTTTCCCCAGGCAAATACATATTTCATTTAACCGTTATTGTTATATACAGGGATGTAGCTGGGGGTGGGGGGGGGGGGGGGGGTCTAAAAAAAAATTGTCCCAAACTCAAGATAGTTGGAAATGTTTCAGGCAAAAATTACCAACAGTTAGAAATTTGAAGCATTATTGTAACTGAGGTTTTTTTTCCAAATGTGGTGTTACATTTCTGTGAAATTCCAACAGCAGACTCCCACAGACAGAATTCTGATTGAACAAAGCAAGATTTGCCGACGGCTCAGCAAATCGTTTCTTGAATTATATCAAAAATTATGGAAATGCAAACAAGTTGGTCAATTGGTGCACAAAATAGTCATAAGCTGATAATTTAATGCCAGTCTGTTTCAAATTGTGGAGTTCCATATTTTGATTATTTTCAGCGTGTGTAAAACAAAACGTCACAACTGTCAGGTATTCCCCAGTTTGCATGTTTTGTTTTGCGAGAAAAAGCAGGGGGGGGGGGGGGGGGGTTCATTGATAATAATTGCCTTTTAGGCATGAAATGCTCCGTGCTCAGAAGTAATTTTATCCAGAATTGGAGAAGGGATGACCAGCTTCAAATTGGAATAGCAATTACATTGTCAGGGCAGGTATTTCGTGCTTTCAACACGTCCAAACCGTTCGTACCAAACATCTGTTACGAACGACTGCAAGGAAAAGCTCATTTAACACTTTACCTAACGAATCGCCCGCATCCGCCCGCGTAATATGCAAATTGAGCAGTTGAAAAAATTAAATTTTTCAAAATATTTCAGCAAAACCATATCATGTGACCCCTCATTGGAACGAGCTCATTGGCTCGTTCCAGTGAGGGGTCACATGATATGGTTTTGTTGAAATTTTTTGAAAAATTAAAAAAAATGATATTTAAAATAATAAATTTTGATATCGTCTGCGTTGGGTAAAGGGTTAAACATCCAGCGGAGAATAGCACATAAATATCAAAATCATAAAATTAGCTATTCTCCGCTGGAATTCCAGCTAGTGTATGCTCCATTTAAAACCCATCTTTGTCACACCCGGTGATCACTCTGTAATATACGAGTCCACCACCCGCTTATCGAGGCCAATTATAGAGGAGTGAGAAAACCAGACTTCACACAGAACACTGACGACATGCATCAATGGATAGCAGTGAGTGGTGCAACGATATAATATAGTTATGCTAATAAACTCCTGAGGCCACAGAAAAAAATTTTTTTGGTTTGGGTTACCCGGCCGACCCTATTTTAAGCTTACACTCCAGAAATTTTATTGGGCTTTCAAAAATCGCGACCTTTATCTAGCACTATAAACCCCAAAACGTTGCTAAATCGGTAGAGATTTTATGAGTACGTTTCTCCATTGAAGCAGAACCTGTGCATTTCACGATTTTAATTCATCGTATTGCTGATTTTCATCTGAACGCTGTCAACTATCTTGGCTTTAATAAAAAAAGAAATGTTCTCATTTAGACGAAATGAATAATTTGAAATAATAGCGCATTAGGTAAGCACAGCAAATCCCCATAAAATCACATCTGATGCATGGTAGTGTGTCGCGATTTCTGCAGAATTGTAATGCACGACGACTGATTCAGTGCATGTAGCAGGCAATCAGCAGTAATTAAGTTGCACCTTCTCCTGACATACAGTTAAAACTAGAAGTCCTGTCACGAACTGTGCGCTTATCTAGGCTTAATTGCGCGTAGGTATTGCGGGCAATTTCCATATAGAATGGCCTCCAAAGCCTGGCAGGTTCTCCCAGTTACTAAATGCAAACACAGGCAATGTTTCTGCCAATGGACCTCCGGGTTACCCGGAGGTCCATTGGCTGAAACATTGCTTGTGCACAGGCCATATGTACAGAATTTGATAGCCTTACTATGGTTATAACGCGTAGGTTAACGCGCAGCTCGACGTGCTATTTGTGCGCATTTCAAGACAGGACTTCTAGTTTTAACTGTAAGGTGGCAATTAAATATTAGAATGCAGATACTCAGAGGACGAGATGATATTCATTCATCTTTCCCCTTTCCCTTTTATCAATTCATTTCGCGACAATACAAGAAGTATTTAAAAACGCGCATTGCATGATTTTCATTTTCGAAGATTGACAAGATCATGCAGGTTGATTCAAGACTGTAAACATTGAGAAGGCAGAAGTAATGGCATTTTCATTTCGAGAATTTTTAGCTTACTATCAATTTCAGCTGTTCTTATGAAAGAACTATGGGAGAGGCAAGCGTGGTTGGAAACAATGGACACTCCCCATGGAATACCGAACTGACAGTGTATCGAAAGTGTTGCGAGCGAATTACGAATTCAGAATTCTCAGCTATTTATAAAGAAAGTTTCAATTTCAAGAGATAGTTGGTGTTCTGGAAAAAAATATGCTTTTTAGTGAAAGCTGAACAAAAAATTAATTATTCACTGGGAATTTTGAAAATCAGATCAACAGAAAGCCCTCCCCCCCCCCCCCCCCTCTCCCACCCCTCCCCCTTCCACACACACTCCCTTCCCTCTGCAAAACTCTCAAGTCCTCATGCATGCGTATACCTACATAGAGGGAAGCATGGGGAGCAAACTGTCAATTCCTCTGACACAACAACCCTTCCTCTCCACTCCACCGCTAGCTTCGTTTTTTTTTTTTTTAAGTAAAAGGTAAAAAAAAAGTATTCTCAAGTTGTGTGGGTGGCCAATGTCATTTTTGATTAATGAGAGTTAAACAGGGTTAACATTATTAGTTATAAAGGAACATTGTATCAAAAACATCGATGTGTAACTATTTTTTTTTATCCACAGGTGCCTGTGTGAGTTTGTGTGAGGGGGGAGGGAAAATGTATCTGTAAAAGTTTGCCAACCTGAACCTGAAGCCCGAAAACCTTTAGCACAGTCTACAGGTCATAATTATGAAGGGATTTCATTGTAGCTTGGTAGGATGACTCCAAATAATGTCTAGATGAGAACGTCCCCTTTTGGTCGCGATCATTCAGCCTTGATGGCTGCCCAAGCCCAAAAACCTTTAGCATAATCTATAGGTCGTATTTATGGAAGGATTTCATTGTAACTTGTTAGGTTGACTCCATATAATGCCTAGATGATGACATCAGTCGATATTATTTTTCTTCCACATTCCTAAATGGAATAGTTACAATGTCTCAAGTGAAGAAAGTCTGAAATTTTGAACTTTATAAACAAAATCTTCGAAAATGAAGCAGAATCTTTAAACATGTCAATGTAAACCCAGATAGTGTTAGATGTCACGAAAATCAAAAGTTGTGTAAACATGAAAATAAAATTTGGACCTGTATGTGGAACAAAATTCTGTCTCTACAATAGCATTCAAAGGTGGTGATACCCTCCACTCATTTGCAAATTATACATGTATAGCTATCTCAAGGTGGTGATACCCTCCACTCATTTGCAAATTATACACATATAACTATCTCAAGGTGGTGATACCCTCCACTCATTTACAAATTATACACATATAACTATCTCAAGGTGCAAATTATACACATATAACTATCTCAAGGTGGTGCCCCTACCCTCCACTCATTTGCAAATTATACACATATAACTATCTTAAACAAAGTTGGAGCCGTTCTAATATTTGATTCATCCTTTTTTGATGAGAACTTCTCCCAAGTCTGTTAATTAGTTTCAACATTTTACTGGGAACATATTTATTTTGATGTCCTCACTGACAGATTATTTCATAAAGAAGACTGTTTATTTAGAAAACTTACATGTTTTACATGACAGCTAGTTATCAGTGCCAGCCAGGTAATGTAAAAATGACTTTAGATTGTACATTGACAGTTGAGAGAGAGTCTCTCCCAACTTTGCTGATGGGATAAGATTAAACTACACACTTGCCAAATATCCTAAATATCCAAATTTAAATTAATTTGGCAAAATTTGCGGTTTAATGTTATTGAACTATGTTGCAAGAGGCCTGGAGCCAATACTCTAAAACTTTTTCAATTGTATTTTCTAGAATTCTATTTTCTACCTATTAATATAACTGATTAAAATGAATCCGGCAAATTTCCACATCTTTGAAAATGTTAATTATTCATTACAACCCATTTAAAGTCATAACTAGGAAGCACAGTTCTAGAAAATACAATTATAAAAGTTTTACAGTCTTGGACCCTGTTTGTATGAAGTGAGAAAATGTATGAAAATGGGAAGCCAAACAATTAATAGCCTTTTAAATCAGAGCTGCTTTTCAAGGTTATCTTTCATGTTGTTCATTATAATTTAGATTTTTGTTCTCTTCAGGTCCAGTACAAATTCTCATGCCATCCTTATCGCCAACTATGGAGGCAGGCACCATTGTGAAGTGGTACAAGAAAGAAGGTTAATATTTTTATGCCTAATTTCTTTTATTTTTTTGGAGGTCCTTACTTTGCTTTGACTACACTGTGTTTCCATCTCTATCACATATCAGTAAACAAACTTTTTCCTCACAACAGAGACATATATAATTATTTGAAAATTGAGAAACACTATATAGATATAGAATGTGATGATGAGGGAACATATATTCATTTACCTTATATTTAACTAAAACACTATTGTCGTTCACTAGTTATTATTGAGTAAATGGATTGACTTATATCCATACCAGAGCAATAAGTTTGTTTCTTGTAAGTCAATTGTACTTTTGTACCTACAGTACTGTAAAAGGGGAAACTCAAAGAGACGGCTAAAATAAGTTTATGCTTTACAGTCCTGGTAATTCACCATCACTCCCTCAGTAAAAAATATGCCGACAGAAATTGTCCCCACCTTGGCAATTGATGAGAGTCATTCCATTCAGATGCCAAAAGCATTGAGGGGGCCTGGTCAGTGGGGTGTTCCCCCACAAAGAAAAACAAACTAAAAACGTGCTATAAAATAGGGCTGCACTGTATTTCGATATACCGGTAATACAGGTATTGAAATCTTAACCGGTTAAATATCGTCCATTTTTTTTTAATACCGGTATATCGTCTGTGACGATATTCATTTCGAGCCGCAGTAGGAGGGCTTGCCTTGAGTCGGGGCTGATCAGACCAGGCCCCGAGGAGCACTTGCTGGGGGCTTTTTTTCAAGCCCCGACATTTTCTACAAAAAAGCACTAACAATAATGGACAAAATGGAAAATCAGCCCCGAAAAGGCCCCGACCTCAATATGTGGGGCACTTTTTTTAGGCCCCGACCATTTTACTCAAGGCGAGCCCTGCCGCAGTTTTTATTGACAGACATTTTCCATAAAAATTCTATTTAATCTCACAACTGATTGAAAAAAGTGTATATAAACAGAAACTGTGAAAGCAGTTTGTTTGTTTTTTTTTTATCAATACACTTCATGTCCTGGTACTAGTAAAATATTCTCCCATAAGCTGTTTTATTTTTATTTCTCCGATGACACAGGAAAGTACAGATTTTCCCCAAACAGTATGGCTTCGAACGTAAACCGTGAAGAATGGTTACCGTATTTCCATTAATAATGGCTTTTGTTGGACCGGGAAATTTCTGGTTTAATACTAATAGTTCCTCCCACTTCATTGCACTTGTTCTCGCAATTCCAAGCACTGCAGTAATATTTTCAAAGTTTATTTTATTACCGGCACACTTGGAATGTGCTTTTCAATACGAACAAATCGCATACGTATTAATGAACCCACAATTCCAAGCGCTGCGGTAATGAATATTCATTTTTGTCAACACCAGTTCGCACATGTTAATGTTTTGAAAAGTAGGTGAACGTTTTGATCTGACTTGTATGCCACATCTTAAAAATTAGTCATCAAAACACTAATAAAAAATAAAGGGAATAATATTGTTTATTTTCACTTTGTTAAGAGTGATTTAATATTGAAATAGTATTTATACATCGCCAGCATTCACCCACTGCATGAGGTGGTTCACCGGTACATCAAAACGTACCTATCGAGCATGTGCGTTTCAGCTGTTTGTGATACCATGTGACAAAACTGACTGCTTTCATTTGTGAAAAAGTGTACAAACTCCCGGCCCTCTAGCGGCATCCTGCTTAACCAGTACATGGCAAACGCCCTCTAGTGGTGATCTATTCACATGTATACGACAAAACGCAGGTTAAGCATTTTTGTTTTGTAGGGTGCAGGTCGTTTCGGCACCGAGTCGTTTCGGCACCAGTGTTCAGGTCGTTTCGGCACCTGGGAAAAGTCGTTTCGACACCTGGAGTAGGTCGTTTCGGCACCTGCAGTAAGTCGTTTCGGCACCTGATTAAATTTTTTCAGCACTTTATTCTGTCATGTATTTTAGTTGTTTAATATCGTATTTTCAGTACAGAATGCTCTCAACCAAACAGTAATGACAATGTCAGTGGTGACGATAGTATTAAAAGTGGTGATAATATTAATGGCAGTAATAGTGTTTCGGGATCTAATGCTAGTATCTTTGTTCAGCATTCATTTAACACAGTGGATGAGGAACCGAGGGCTGAACATACACAGTCTTTTAACATTGACTCATCATTTCAAACACGGGAAGCCGTAAATGAACATTCATTATCAGAAGAGACAGAAGATAGTGCTGTTGTGCAGGCATCAACATCAAACCCAGAGAGTACGTATCACATCATAGACTGAGGTACAAAAACGGTTCACGGACTGGCAGCCCATCGACGCCATTTGTAATCAATGTTTGGGGGGGGGGGGGTGATTTGCCCTCTCGTACATTGGTAGCGTTTCTCTCACAAACCGTTTACTATCCACCATAATATTATTCCAAAAGAGGTTCTATCACTAAACCTAATGTGCCAATGATAGAAACTATAGCCCTTACCGTATAGCCCTTACCGAATTGTTGCTTAGTGTATTACTTATTGTATTAATTATCGTACTAAACAAAAAAGTCGTATCCTTTGTCTACATCCTTGTAGAGTGGTGAGGGAGGACGCTACAGAGGTATCAGTGGTGAATTCTCCACCCGACAAGTTTCTAACAACTGGCGAATATAGGCCACAGGAACTGGCGATGGGTTTTCGGTCGTGGGGGTTGGTCATATCCAACGGTTCGCGGACCGACGGCTCATTGGCGCTTTTTGTATTCTATGTTCGAGGGGCTGATATGCCCACACGTACATTGGTAGCGTTTCTCTCACAAACTGTTTACTATACCCCATAGTATCTTTCCAAGAAGAGGTTCCATCACTAAACCTAATGAGCCATCAACTCAAATATTGCTGTCAAGAATATACTTTTCGTCAAAAGGGAATGGCAGGAAGACAGCCTCTCAGGCTATGCCATTTCCTTGCAGCGCGTTCAACTATAACCTGTTTTATTGTTATATTGTATATTCTTATGCTGCAAAATAAATCAATCAATCAATCAAACGTGGAAAGCGGATGCTAGTAGACGACAGCGGCTCTTGCTTCACTGTTAAAAAAAAAATGACCACACATTATGGCGCTGCACAAAACGGGAACGAGGAGCGAACTATCTGGTGAGGGCTGTAAGCAGAGTCAGACAGAGGCTACGACCACATGACCCAGTCGACTTGAATTTTCAACTGGATACAACGTTTCTCGACCAGAATGCGCCTATTTTTTTACGGCATGACATTGAGGCTGGTGATGGGCGCCACGTAGTATTTTACACAGACAGACAATTAGATCTTTTAGCAAAAGCCAAGTCTTGGTACATGGACGGTGCGTTCCGAGTTGTGAACAAACCATGGATGCAGTTATTTTCTATTCACGCTTTTGTAAAAACTGATGGCAACACAAAACAAATACCCCAAGTGTTCTGCTTCATGTCAGGGAGGAAGACGACTATTATGCTGTGTTACGTGCCATTGATAGACAACTTCCAGAAAGGATTGAACTGCAAAAAATTTTTGTTGACTTTGAAATAGGAATGTGGCAGGCAATGCGTGATTTGCAGGAGTACCCATACAAGGATGTGCATTCCACTGGTCACAGGCAGTGTACAGGAAAATTCAAGAACTAGGATTACAAAATGAGTATAATAGCTATGATGACATTTACATATTTTTATGGAGAGTTATGTCACTTCTATTTCTACCTCCGGAACAAAATTTATCTCATGATGCTCATGATGCTTAAATAATGTTAAATAATGTGTGCTATTTTTCATATCTAATTTGAAATCAGTTGTACATATTTATCTCGTGATGCTTATGATGCTTGATTTTTTGTGCTGTAATGATATTTGATATTGTGCTATGTTAAACTGAATGTTGCTATTTTCATGTGTGGCCACAAATGTAAAAATGTTGTTGTTTTCATCAATTTTGAAGATATATTTTTTAAATCTTTGAATTTGGAGGCAAATTTTAAATTGTTGTTATGTTTTTTTAACCCAAAAATGATAAAATCCCTAGGTGCCGAAATGACTTGGTGCCGAAACGACCTGGCCAGGTGCCGAAACGACTTGCCCCGGTGCCGAAACGACTTGGTGCCGAAACGACCCGGTGCCGAAACGACCAGGATTCGTTTTGTAAAGCGATGGATCAAATAGTATATATTTATTTGAAATTATCGACTCAAAATAAACGATATTTGTTGTGCCATCATGAAGTTTATTTCCAAATATACAAGAATGAATTAAGACAAGTTACTAGGCTTATTATTTCAATGCTTTTAAAACGTAATTATTTGACTTCGAATGTCAAAAAAATACTGGGACAATTTGGTTGAGAATCTTACATGTTTTGAACTTGACGATATACCGGTATATCGCGATATTTTTTAAAATATCGTTACCGGTATTGAAATCCGAATATCGTGCAGCCCTACTATAAAATGAAGTCTTCTGGTGGCTTTTCAGAAGCAATGTACTTGTTTTTTGGACAGCAAAAATGTTCCCTTTTTGACAGCATGTTTCAAATTGCCCCCAAATCCAGTTTATCAGTGGATATTTGGATATTTCGTCGGTTTGTTAAAAAAATATGATAATGGCGTATTGACAGGTTTCTCTAGTTTGCATATACTCCATTCGGAAATGTACTAACCCTGATTGATTATTGAGGCAATTCAGATTCAATTTAAAGAGGTTACCCATCAGTTTAAACAATATTTTTATTCAATAAGTGTTATTTGTTACATAATATTATATCTCACGTGACTTCCTTGCATTCTGATTGGCTGAAAGATGATACCCTCATGTGACTTCCTTGCATTCTGACCAACATTAGCTACAAGCTTTTTGTCAAATCCCTCATTTACCTTGTACAGTGTAACTGTTTATTGTGTTATACTGCCTTACTGTTTATTTATTTTTGAGTTGATAATAAGACAGCCATTTGTAATCTGCCACGTTCTTATATCAGAGCCGCAAATACCAATTATGTTAGTATTAATTGAATTTTAATGCTTGTTGCCGACACAGGGTCTTGTACTAAAAAAACGTATCGGGACTGACAGCAACTGATGATAACTGTAGGGGACCAACGTTGGTGTAATATTGGAACACTAAGTAAGTGACGGATTTGTGTGATAAAACTACTGGCACTCTGAACTCACTGAAAGTGTCCACTCAGTATGATGAATTCCAACACCACACTGAAGACATGAAAATTTTTAGTGTTGTCCAGTTGTTCTGATCCATACAGAAGCATTAAGGGGGTCAAGAGTAAACGGCAGTGCATTGATTGTAGAAGCACGTACGTTGGTATAGATTTGACAGTGCAGGAGAAAATGCTCAGTTGTCTCCAGCTTACCACATTGACAAAGCTGAGATGCCGAGAGGTGGTTATCATATAGGTGGCTTTTGATACCACTGCGATTTAAACGTAACTTACAGTGATAAATTTGAGCTGCAACGGATTTGGCCCCAAAGTAAAATAATGGTGGGCGTTGGTTCGTACTGCTAAGAAACCTCTTGAAATTTATGAGGGAAGAGTTTTCTCTTACTGACGGGGGTAATCTGTTCCACTCGTTCGTAACATCCGGGATAAAAGATGATTGATATAAATTAGTGTGGCAGAATGGAACATGGAGGTTGATTCCCGATCGGAGGATGTGCCGTTGGTTGACAGAAGAGGTAATTGGGGGCACCTTAATGGAAATATAGTTAGTTCCTGGTACATCTTGAAAAACTGGATAAGCTTGTGCTTACAGCATATTTCCTGCAGTGGTTCCCATGGTGTTTCGGAATAGAGAAGATTTTTACTGGTGCTCACAGTGGCACCAAAAACTATTCTTGCTGCAGCTATTTTAATCTTCTCTAGTTCAGCTGCTTGTGTTGCTGAAATTTATCTCAGACACTCTAAGAGAGGCCTTATAAACGCGAAGTAGATTTTTTCAAGGACTTTACGATCAAGTGTAAATTTGTGAACCCTAAGCATGTCAACACATGTTCAGGCTTTAGAGCACATGTGATCAATATGATCATTCCATGTACAACCTTTATTTCATATTACACCTAGGTGCTTGTGAACATCGGAGATTTGAGTTCCACTTAGATATAAAGGTGGATGTACTGGAATGTTAGATTTACGCGATATTAGCATAGTTTCTGTTTTTTTGGGATTGAACTCAACAAGCCAGGTGTTTGCCCAATGTTTGCTTGCAGCTAAATCACGGTTGATTATGAGTGCAGCTTTATCTGGATTTTTGACCATTAAATACAGAGATTTCTTGGAGGAAGAGCTGGAACCCCACTTACACCAAACACAATGGCTCCAAAACTAATCGAGTCCACTATGTGGCATCTTATAATTTGGGTAACATTGTTCCTGGCCCCACTCCTGTTATTGTCTGGGGACATTGAATTAAACCCTGGGCCTGCCTCCGTAAACACTTATTGTGGCCAAACTTCACTGAAAATCTTCCATATAAACATTCAAAGCCTCAAGCCAAAATTGAACATTATAGAGTATGAATTGTCATCGCATGACATACTAGCCTTCACCGAGACTTGGCTTCAAAGCTGCGACCAAATATCTGATACAATGATTAGTGGCTTCCAGGAACCATTGCGGCATGACCGCTTATCGAGGGGAGGTGGCGTTGTCATGTACATAAAGGATGGCTTGTGCTTTCGTCGAAGAACTGACCTCGAGGTAAATAACACTGAGTGCCTTTTGGCTGAGGTGTTTACAAATTACAGTAAATCAATACTAGTTGGAGTATTCTACCGACCACCCAATAGTACTCCTGATATCTGGGATGGCATTACAGCTTCTGTTGATAGAGCCAAAGATACTTCAATCTCTGACCTAATCATTACTGGAGATTTTAAAGAAAATCAAAATGGTTCCTCCCAAGGACACTTCTGTGAATTATGTAACTATTTTAATCTGAGACAGCTTGTGGGAGAGCCAACGTGCTTTACTGAGTCATCTGCTACACTGATTGATCTGTTTGCTGTAAGTGATACAGTTCCTGTACTGGAATGTGAAGTTCTGGAGCCCCTTATTCCTGACATGACTTGATATCATTGCCCAATTTCAATTGAGGTTGAATTTAAAAAAACAACATCCAAACACTTTAGGAGACGCATTTGGCTGTATCCGGAAAGGGATTTTAATGCTTTGAACAATGCCTTCAGCAGTGTTGACTGGAAGAGCTTGTTCGATAATTCATGTCTAGACACTATAATCTCTAACTTTACTGAGATCCTACTTAACACGGCATCTAAATTCATCCCCAACAAAGATATAACTTCCAGGCCTAATCAACCCAAATGGATGCATAACCAGATTCGCTTACTGATTAGGCAAAGGACTCGTTTATATCGCAGAGCAAAGCGCTCAGGTTTACCATACGTCTGGGATAAATATAAACGAAAACGTAATGAGGTCGTATCAGCAGTTAGGAAGGCCAAAGTTCAATCAACATTGAGTTGCCCAAATACATTATCGTCGGAGTGGTGGAAAACCTTAAAAACATTTATCAGTAGAAATACCCCAGAAATCCCAACTTTACATCACTTGAACAAACTCTACTCAACCAATCTTGAGAAGGCGAAATTGTTCAACGAATACTTCTGTTCCATTTCAACATTGGATGGCACAAATGCAACTTTACCCGACTCATCTCATCCAGTCCTGCATTCATTTGATAAAATAATGTTAGTAAGCACTGAAGTGTATGAAGCAATCAAGAGTATTAAGATATCGAAGGCGTCCGGCCCTGACCTTATAAGTCCACGGCTCCTGAAGGAATGCAGAAGTTCATTATGTGTACCACTTACGACATTATTTAATATCCTTTTAAAAAACTGTTATTTTCCACAATTATGGAAAAAAGCCAGTGTGTCGCCGGTATTAAAAAAGAATCCTTCTAATGCTGTTACCAATTATCGCCCGATATCACTAATTAGCTGTACTGGCAAGTTACTTGAAAAGTGTGTGTTTAAAAGATTATGGCATTTCCTATGTGATAACAATATACTGAGCCAGTTCCAGTCAGGGTTTACCCCAGGTGACTCAACGGTATTACAACTGACAGATCTTTATGATGAATTTTGTCATGCCCTTGACGACGGTAAAGAAGTTAGAGTTGTTTTTTTGTGATGTCAGTAAAGCGTTTGATAAGCTTGAGAAAATAGGGATATCTGGTGATCTACTTTGTTTTTTAAAATCTCACCTCTCCGACCGGTATCAGCTGGTTGTGGTAGTCTCTGAGCGGTCCTCCTGGAGACAAGTAACGTCTGGTGTTCCACAAGGTTCCATTCTGGGCCCACTCTTATTCCTGATATACATTAACAACATTACTGAAAATTTACTGAGTAGCATTCGTCTATTTGCAGATGATACATCTTTATATCTCATAGTAGAGAATCCTAATCAAGCTGCAGTCATTGTCTTAATCAATCGTGATTTGGCGACAATCGAAGATTGGGCCAAAACATGGCTGGTTGAGTTCAATGCTAAAAAAACAGAAACTATGCTAATATCCCCTAAAATTAATGTTCCTGTACATCCACCCTTATATCTAAGTGGAACAGGAATTACTGAGGTTACTAGTCATAAGCACTTAGGTGTAATATTGAACAAAAATTGTATGTGGAATGACCATATTGAGCACGTTTGCTCTAAAGCTTGGTCACGTATCGATATGATTAGATCTCACAAGTTTACTCACGAACAAAAAGTCCTCAAACGAATATATTTTGCTTTCATTAGACCTCTATTAGAATATGCTGACTGTGTCTGGGGCAACTGCTCAGTAATGCAAGCAGCTGACTTGGAGAAAATACAGATAGCGGCAGCAAGAATAGTTACTGGTGCCACTGTGAGTGCCAGTAGAAGCCTCCTCTATACTGAAGTTCAATGGGATAAACTACAAGAAAGACACCGAAAGCACAAGCTTACTCAGTTCTTCAAGATGTATCATGAGCTAACACCTCCATATATCTCTATCAAAGTTCCTCCCATCAGTGCATCCATCAATCAAAGTCATAATCTCCGATCTGCAATTAACCACCGTATTCCCTTCTGCCACACTAACTTATACCAATCCTCATTTATCCCGGATGTTACCAATCAGTGGAGCAGATTACCCACCCCGGTAAAGGAAAATTCCTCCCTCAGAAATTTTAGAAGGTTCTTAAATAGTGCAAACCAACGACCACCGATATTTTACACTGGTGCTAAATCCCGTGCTGCACAAATCTATCATTGTAGGCTACGCTTACATTGTAGCGGTATCAATGCCCACCTCTGTGACAACCATCTATCGTCATCCCCACTGTGCCAGTGTGGTGCCCCAGAGACAACTGAACATTTCCTCCTGTATTGTCCAATACATGACGCTGCACGCAACTCAACTATCAATACATTGCCTTTCACATTTGACCTCTCTACGCTTCTGTTTGGGTCTGAATGGTTGGACAACTCTAATAATGCTCTTGTATTCGGAATTGTACAGGAATATATCACACTGAGTGGGCGCTTCCAGTGAGTCATTTGCATTTGTAGTTGTTTGGGGAATGACTTATCACCTTCATTTCACATATTCGTTATTCAAACATTTGAGACTGATGTGATGACTTCCCAGCAAGGAATAGATGTCTTTGGTGTCGGTGGTTTGGGGGTCGTGTGTGGTCACGGCCATTGTCAGGGCTTGTGGGCTGCTCTCTTCCCGGCGGTGGAGTGGCACTTGTGATGTGACAGGTGTTGCTCCCCCACACCCGTTGTTGGGGGGAGGGTGGCTTGTCATCCCGGCGGTGGGCGTGGCTATGCACGTTTATCAGATTGTGGATATTACATGAATCTGAAGTGTGAATAATGCAGCCTTATTTTGCATTCAGGGCGTTAGTGCCATAGGACGCCAGGCTACGACGGAGCCATCGTGGGCAGTTCGGGCTCCGCGCTTGGGCTGTGTTTCCTCGCGTGCATCGATCTAGGAAGTCTAGGATAAACAAGATGTAGGTTTTTTGTGGCTTTTAATAGATGAAATTTGGTTGATGGCTTGTAAATGTAAGATGCGCGCACGTTAATGGCGGCTCAGGTGTAGATCCCCGATGAGTCAGCTTTAATGACACCGCTAGCAGCACATTCTCTGAGGTTGCGTTTGATAACTCTCATTTGTCGGGTGTGCGTTGAGCTCAGTTTGATTGAAACTCTCTACCCCTCCCCCTTTCTCTCTCTCTCTCCCTCTCTCTCTCTCTTCTCTATTTTTGTATACCTCCATTTCATGTTTAAACAATATTTTACATAGTACAAGCACCTACCTGCAATTTTTTTCAGATTTTCTTGGGAGACAGCTTAACATAAGCTTATAGCTTACTGCTGAATCCCACACATACAACTTGTACATCAACTATATTGAACTATCTTTATGCATTCACCTGTATCACAAGTCTCCATGAACATTATGTAATTATCATTTACCTGTATGTATTATATTATAATTCATGAATAAATATTGTTTAAACTAAATATAGAGATGTATCATCTGCGAATAGGCGTATACTACTGAGTAGGTTTTCAGTTATATCATTGATATATATTAAGAATAACAGAGGGCCAAGAATTGATCCTTGTGGTACACCAGAAGTTATTGGTTCCCAAGGAGATGCCTCCGATGCCACTAAAACCCTTATCCTCGCATTTGCTGGCCATTGTCAGTAATTTCCATGTATACATAATACGTTTGAATGGAATTTTAAGAAAATCTGTTGTACATTATACTTGCACCAATGACGTTTTCAAGACAGCAGGCCAAGATTTGGTGCATTTGGTACCAATACAGGAAACTGAACACGAAACTCATTAATATTCATAACCTGTCGACACCGAAGGTGAAGCATTGTGAAATGTTCATCAGTTCATCAAATGCACTTTTCTTTGCTGGACTGGAACTTGCCATTTGCTCCTCATTTATACTGTCCGATGTATTTATTTCTACACGTAATTTTGAAAGCCTGAACTCCAAAATCGTTTTAAAATGGGAGGGGGAGATGGTAATTTAAACTTTTTAAAATATAGACAACCTGCTTATACCCCCTCAAAATGAAGTTTGGTGGGGGAGGGAGGGGGGAGGGGGAGGGGGGTATATTGGAGCCAACTTGTCCGCCAGTCAGTCTGTTATCGTCGGTATGTTGCACATGTAAACTTGTGTAGCGAACTACTTCCATAGTTTTAGCCGCATTTTCATGAAACTTCACAAAAATGATTAACATGCTCGGTTTCAAGATGGCCAACTGGTGGCCATATTGTTTTTTTTTTTATGTAAACTTGTGGCGCGAACCACTTCCACAGTTTTGGCCTCATTTTCATGAAACTTCACAAAAATGGTCAACATGAACTTTTAATAAAATAGACAACCTGCTTATACCCCCACAAAATGAAGTTTGTGGGGGGGGGTATATAGGAGCCAACTTGTCCCTCAGTCGGTCTGTTGTTGTCGTCGTCGGACCATTGCACATGTAAACTTGTGTAGCGAACTACTTTCACAGTTTTAGCCCCATTTTCATGAAACTTCACAAAAACGATCAACATGATGAGGGGAAGTGTGTGACATAATGTTTTTCCCGCTCGGTTTCAAGATGGCCGACTGGCGGTCTTATTGGATTTTTTTTACTTAGAAAAATTGGATGCCCCATTTCAGTCCCCCACACTAGGCGGTATGCCAAGGTGGGAGTATACTGGCGACAGACCATCTCTAGTTAATATTTGGGCTTCCCTGTGGAATTTTCTATGAAATCTTCTTGAGAACCACCATTCATAATGGTTTGATATTTGGTATACCACACCCCAGCTGGGCTCAGATTCAAATTTGTTTAAATTAAGTCCCTAGATTCATATTTGAGTTCCCTATGGTGGCCCAAGTTTTAACTTAGTGTAATATGACAAATAATCTTTTAAAAAAAATCTCCTTCTTCAGATCCACCATTCCGAATCTATTGATATTTGGTAAACGGCATCCTTGGGGTAGGGGGTGATTGGAAGGGGTCAGATTCAAGTTTGTTTAAGTTAAGTCCCTAGATATTTGGACTCCTTAGTTTTGCATTACTGGAAATCTGGGCATTATTTCTGTGGTAGCATCCCAATACTAGAAAAAAAAATCATGTGGCAGGGACAACAGAGTTATTAATAATTAAATAACTTTGTCTGTAGTGTTACTAGCCACAGATGATGATGATTTAATTCTTCTTTAAGGAACTTGTCAGGTGAGTGCCTCAGGCCACATGGGACCTCTTGTTCTAGAAATGAAACATAATAAAAGTTAGGGCTCCACGGTATATCGATAAACCGATATATACTGGTATTCAAACCAATATCGATTGAATACCGGTGTAATTACGAAAATATCGGTTTATCGTCATTATTTATTTACCCACAATTTAATTTTCAAGATGTCTTGAGTTTTTTAACTGTAGCCCCGAATGAATAATATTATCCCTGTATCCAAGGAATCGTCTGCCTGTGCCATCGTTGAGCTCATTCCAAGGAGGGATCACATGATATAGTTTTGTTGAAATTTTTGAAAATTATTTTGATAAATTAATTTTGAAAATAATAAAAGGTGATATCGTCTGCGTTGGGTAAAGGTTTTTCGAACTACATCATCAGGCATGCTAATTCACTTCCGACTGTGATGCCTCGAATCTCGATTGTGGTACTTGTGTTCATATATCTGAACAGTTTTCGATATACTGGTATACCACGGTATTTTTTGAATACCGATACTGGCATTCAGTTTTGAATATCGTGCAGCCCTAATAATAGTATAAAATCCGTAGAGGTGATACACAGACCAAACACACTACTGATAGCAGATATTCATATGTTTTTGGCTAAACTAAATGAAATACTAGAAGTAGTTGACCATGAAAAGAAAAAATGCTATATCATGGGTGATTTTAATATTGATCTCCTGAAAACGGACCAACATGCTAAAACTGATAATTATATATCAATGGGAGTATAATGGGGAAGTGGGATGGGAGAATGAAGGACATGTGGTTAGTGGGCAACTCCAAGGAGAGGGTTAATATGCTAATCAGAGAGATTGGGCGAGAACCGCGACAAATCAGCGGCTGGCCAAAGTGTTATTATATTATTTTATCATATGACTCGTCCGTTTTGTTCACTTTAAAACATTTGATATCTTGTTTTCATATTAATCAGTGATAAATAAAGCCTTCCATCAATTTCATTGGTCATTTTCAAAACTAGACAATTTGATTGGCTGAACAAAATACAACTGGGCCACATTTTCATAATTTGCATAATTAGAGTTGAGAGCTTTCATTGGTCAATTTCAAAACTGGACATTTTGATTGGCTAAACAAAATACAACAGGATCACATTTGCATACTTTCAGTGATATTTGGTGTACAACACCTCTGGGAGGGTTAGATTGAAGGTTGTTCAAATCAGGTCCCTGGGTTAATATTTGTGCTTTTTATTGAAGCCCAAAGTTTACCTTTGTCAAATATGAGAAAATTTCTTGAAAATTCTTCTTCTTCAGGTCCACCAGTGAGAATCCTTTCATATTTGGTATGTAACATATCTAGGGGTGTCAAATTCAAGTTGGTTCAAATCGAGTCGCTTGTTTTTTCATGTTTTTTTTTTTTAGGGGGGGGGGGGGGGGTGGTGGGGGTGCTAGAGGGAACCACAGTTGCTGAAAACAAAACAACAATTTTGTTGGATTATTGTTTTTTAATACTTCACTAAACAGAACATGCTAGGAGCCTTTCCTAGGACCAACAGAAATGAATGGTCAAAAAAGTTGCCTTTGGTTGTGTCATGGCAAATCAAAAAATTGCTCTTGCTTCTGTTCACTTATTGATACACTCATCTCTTTTGACAGTTTGAGCCAGGTGAGCATTTCAGGCTCCCTTGAGCCTCTTGTTTAAATTCCATGAAAACAATTCTGTATCGTCACGTGAATGTGAAAGCATCAGGGGGTGCATTCACACTGAAACTAATAACCTTACTTCTAATTGTTACCTTAATTTTCCTTGTTTGGTGTAAAATTCTACTATTGTCAAGTGATATCGAAATCAACCCAGGCCGAAGCTTTTTTAACTCGGACCAAAATCAGAATAGTTTGAAAATTCTCTGCCTTAACATCTAGAGCCTAAAACCCAAATTAGATACCGTTCAATACGAATCATCCCCCTATGATATAATTTAGCCTTGACGGAGACATGGTTGCACAGCAATGATCCGACATTCCAGGAACCATTGCGGCTCGAAAACCAAAGACATTCCAACTGTCGACATAATTATAATGGGTGATTTCAATGACAACCAACTGGCTCCCACTGGAGGCAGCATTTCTGAAATAATCGATCAGTATAGCCTACGACAGCTTGTGTGTGAGCCAACTTGCTTCATGGAGTTGTCCACTTCTTTGCTTGATATTTTTGCAGTCAGTGACACGATCAAAGTAAAGGCAAGATGTCCTTGAACCACTTATTCCAGAAATGATCTGCTATCATTGTCCAATTTCAATCAAAGTTGAATTCTTAAAACCTCCTCACCTATCCTTTAAAAGACAGATATGGCTTTATTCTAGAGGCGATTATCCGTCATTAAACAAGGCCTTCTCAAACATTGACTGGAATCCTATTTTTGATAATGTTCGTCTTGATACAATCGTTTCTCTTTTACTGACAAATTGCTCGACACTGCATCAAAATACATACCCAATAAACTTATTACTTTAAGATCAAATCAACCAAAATGAATGCACAACGGAATAAGGCTACCAGACAGCAATATATGAGTTTATATTCCATCTATACCACCAAGATGAGATAAATGATGCAGACACTAGGGACACTAGGGATATGACTTACCTAAGCTATAAACTTATTGTCGAATCCCTCCTTTCCTCGGCAATCTGTGAATCAGTTTATTTGTTATATTGTACAGTACAGTTGCGGTGGATTGGTTGTAATCCACGTGTGGGCAGTGATGTCCATGCATGGGTTTATCAGGAAATAAAAATCATCATTAGCAAAATGTTAATTAATGAAGCACCAGATTATACTGGACCGGGTTGTACCGGGTTGTACCCGCTGCTTCATTAATTAAATTTTTGAAAATTATTTCTGTAATCAGTGTTTGGGATTTAAAATTAATGTATCCATGGAAATATTCCCCACCCGTGGAAAGTGACCATTCCACAGCAGCCGTACTGTATACCACTGTATTTTAATTTATTAATTTTGATTTTTTCTTTGTTGTATTTTTGCTAGTGTACACAAATAACATAATTTTTCAAAAATAAATTAAACTAACATATTTTCCAATAAGATAACAACTAGATCCCTCTCAGGTATCACCATTATAGATGTGTCTCAGGCTACTTTAGCACATTCTTCAATACAGTTGCCATGGAGTGATCGTAATCATCACATGGGCAGTGATGTCCACGCATGTGATTAGCAGGTAATAAAAATCATCATTTTTGATGATTATTCCTATAATTAGTGTTTGGAATCTGATATTATTGCGTTCGTGGAAATATTGCCCACATGTGGAAAATGACCAGTTCATGTCGGCCGTACTGTACTCTGAAACTCTGAAAGATTAATATCAACAGCATAGGCCAGTTCAAAGAGCTTTTATCCCATACAGATTTTTCATCTGTCCTTCACTCTAATTGTCCTGATCGACCATATGACCCATTTATCATTATTTATGTCTTTGATGGGGCTTTTTTTCCTGTAAAAAACATACGCCAAATGAAAACCTTGGATGTCTAAAAACATACGCCAAATAAAAACCTTGGATGTCTAAAAACATACGCCAAATGAAAACCTTGGATGTCCAAAAACATATGCCAAATGAAAACCTTGGATGTCTAAAAACATACGCCAAATAAAAACCTTGGATGT
Organism: Pictodentalium vernedei; assembly: GCA_031216915.1. Taxonomy (NCBI): domain Eukaryota; kingdom Metazoa; phylum Mollusca; class Scaphopoda; order Dentaliida; family Dentaliidae; genus Pictodentalium; species Pictodentalium vernedei. Next base: position 458,180,650 of record CM062289.1, on the reverse strand, counting down.
CTAAAAACATACGGCAAATGAAAACCTTGGATGTCCAAAAACATACGCCAAATGAAAACCTTGGATGTCTAAAAACATACGCCAAATAAAAACCTTGGATGTCTAAAAACGTATGTCAAATGAAAACCATAGATGTCTAAAAACATATGCCAAATGAAAACCTTGGATGTCTAAAGGTTATTTAATCTCATCCGTCAATAAAACTAAGTTCTATATTAATATGCTAAAATGCCCAACAGAACAAAATAATAGAAATTACAAACATTTCTATAGGATATTTAATAAGGTCAAATGACAAAGTAAAGCCTCAAAAATATATTTACTGAAAATAAAAACAATTTATGTAAAACCTGCTAATCTTGAATGAAAAGATACATTTGGCAAAATGCACTGTTCCTTGCCATCTTTCTTTCTAAAAGAAAATGAACAAGAAATAAATGACCTAACAGAAATTGCTTAAGAATTCAATTAGTTTTTATACGCCCGTTTTGAAAAAACAGGTCGTATTATGGTATACCTCTGTCCGTCTGTCCGTCCATCTGTCTTTCCGTCTGGTCACATGTCGTACGATAACTCAAGAACACTTTGAGAGATTTTCTTGATTTTTGGGTAGGTGGTGTATATCGATGGAGGGAAGCTCCCTTTCGTTTAGTGTCGCCGTTCGATTAGTCATCCCAGAGTTATGGGACTTTATTACTTAGAAAATCTTTGATTTTTTATCCGTCGTACGATAACTCGAGAACGCTTTGAGAGATTTTTGTGATCTTTTGGTAGGTGGTGTATGTTGATGGAAGGAAGCTCCCTTTCGGTTAGTTTCACGATTCGATCCAGAGTTATGGGACTTTATTACTTAGAAAATTGTTGATTTTTTACACGTCGTACGATAACTTGAGAACGCTTTGAGAAATTTTCACGATTTTTTGGTAGGTGGTTTATGTTGATGAAAGGAAGCTCGTTTCCGGTTGTTGTCCCCGTTCGATTAGTCATTCCAGAGTTATGGGACTTTATTACTTAGAAAATCGTTGATTTTTTACACGTACGATAAAGCGAGAATGGTCCAAGAGATTTTCGCGATTTTTTGGTAGGTGGTGTATGTTGATGGAAGGAAGCTCCCTTTCGGTTAGTGTTGCCGTTCGATTAGTCATTCCAGAGTTATGGGACTTTATTACTTAGAAAATCTTTGATTTTTTACACGTCGTACGATAACTCGAGAACGCTTTGAGAGATTTTAGTGATTTTTTGGTAGGTGGTGTATGTTGATGGAAGGAAGCTCCCTTTTCGTTAGTTTCACCATTCGATCCAGAGTTATGGGACTTTATTACTTAGAAGATCGTTGATTTTTTACACGTCATACGAAAACTCGAGAACGCTTTGAGAGATTTTCGTGATTTTTTGATAGGTGGTGTATGTTGATGGAAGGAAGCTCTCTTTCTTAGTGTCGCCGTTCGATTAGTCATTCCAGAGTTATGGGACTTTATTATTGTAATTATTTCTTTGCTGTCAGAAGTTCATGTTCTTGGTTTGTTTTGCGCTTTAGGCCTCATAATCTACAGAACAGCATAGGTGGTGGTGTATTTTACGCCTTGAGTGCTAGAAGGCTTTGTAATGCTAAAGTATTGGAAAGCCTTTTTGTACTCAAGGGACAAGTTTATCAATTTTATTAACTTTGGGTAAAATATCAGACATAAACCATTTAATTTTTAATTTTTTAAATTTGTATTGGTTATAAAAAGAGAGCATGGGGCAGCCAAAAGGATCATGTGGTAGGGCCTGAGAAACAGATTTTAATCTTTTTTTAGGCCTTATTTGTTTCTATTATGAGAAGTGCAATTTAACCTTCTTTCTCATGATTTTATGAATGTTTCGTACATACTCCACCAACTATTACCTCCATTTATACTTTATCACAGTATATGGACTATTATCTTGGTGGAAGATTCACTCCACCAGTGTTTTATAGGTACTGAGTATGGACCCAAAATTTGATGCTCTGTACCATAAGTCTGTAATGAGTTCAGAGATACAACATACAGGCTATTGATACCACAGCATATTGTTCTCAATATAATGCATGTTGTAAAGATGTAAGTGATAGACTATATATATCATGTCCTCCATTTGTCCCACTATTTTTCATTTTTGTCCTGAAATACTGAAATATTCAAGGCAACAACATGCTCAGCTGTCCAAACTTAGTGCTACAGGCCATTATATCATTTTTATATGCCTGCTTTGAAAAAATGGTCGTATTATGGTATACCGCTGTCCATCCATCTGTCCATCCATCCATCCACACATCGTACAATAACTCGAAAATGCTTCGAGCAATTTTTGTGATTTTTTGGTGGAAAGTATATGTTGATGGAAGGAAGCTACCTTTCGATTTGTGTCACTGTGCGATTTGTCATTCCAGAGTTATGGGACTGTATTCGTCAAAATATAGGCTAAGACCTGGTTGGTTGAGTTTAATCCCAGTAAAACTGAGAGGATGCTCATATCACGTAAATGCAACCCTACTGCCCACCCACCTCTATTCCTAGGTGATTCGCGGATATCTGAAGTCAATAATCATAAACATTTAGGAGTTATATTAAATTGCACATGCTCATGGAACGATCACATTGATCATATCTGCTCTAAAGCCTGGTCCCGCTTAGACCAACTGGGGAAGCAGAAATTTAATCTCGATCGCAGCGTGCCTGAAAAAATATACTTTGCCTTCGTTAGGCCTATACTAGAATACGCTGATGCTGTCTGGGATAATTGTTCAGCAGTTCAAGGTGCCGAGCTGGAGAAAATACAGATCGCAGCCACTCGGATCGTTACTGGGGCAACTGTCAATTGTAGCAAGTCTCTGCTTTATTCCGAAACACGTTGGGACTCTCTACAAGACAGACGCCGCAAACATAAGCTGTTGCAGTATTTCAAAATGTATCCCTGCATGTCGCCTTTATATATTGCCAATAAAGTTCCCCCAATCATCTCATCAGCAAATCTATCGCTTAATCTCCGGTCATGTCATAACCACAGAGTTCCTTTTTGTCGGACTCAGTTGTATCAGTCGTCTTTTATTCCAAGTGTCACTGATCAATGGAACAAACTGCCTTTATCTGTCTGCGAGAACTCATCACTGATCAATTTCAAGACTTTCCTAAATGCTGGAAATCAGTGACCACCTGCGGTTTACAGGGCGCAGAATATATCACTGCAGGTTACGATTGCATTGTAGTAACCTTAACTCTCATTTATATGACAATCATCTGTTACCTACCCCATTCTGTCAGTGCGGGATGTGTGAGACACCAGGGCATTTTTTCTTAAACTGTCCAATGTACTCAGATGTTCGTAATAGTACTATGAACCTTCTGCCATTTACTGTAAACATATCAACACTTCTTTTTGGATCTGAATTTTTGAATAGTCGGGAAAACCATCTTGTTTTTGAAGTGGTGCATGACTTCATTTTGTCAAGTGGACGTTTCTAGACTGCTAAGAATTAAACCACCAGGTACGACTACTACTATATGACGAATTTACCGCCAATCCTATAATCTTGCTTTCCTTTCCGTTTTCTTCGCATGGATCACCATCAAGGCTGCTTCCGTCTCACTTCTCACTAGCAGTGCTTCCGCTGCTTAATTGCGAGTGTCTTGAATGCGAAGGCAATGCATTGTGCTTTCAAGCTGGCATCCCCTGTTTTCTATTGCTCCTTTTCTTTATACCTTCTTTTCACCTTATCCTTCATTCACAAGCAAGGTTTAAACAATATCTTGTGTCGACGCCTGGTAGTTTGACTCCAGGTGCTTACCTTTCTTCGACTAGAATTACCACCAACTTTCTCATCGGTTTTGTTCAGGGCCGGGGTGTCGTGTCCTCGCACTCGAGGTTACCTGCTAGTGTCGACAACGATGCTGACAAATCAAATCTGAATGACCTCTCGGGTATTTGCTCCTAGGTCTACATTGTTAGGGCCCACAGGCAGCTCTCGCTGTGTGCATGGATGCTGTGCCCCAGCTTAGCACGTGGCTGATGATCACGGTTGCGACCGACCACAGTCCATGGGTTCCAGCCGGCGATATATGAGTCCATCTACTATATTATACCACCTTTTGTGTAAATTTCTGAATTTCTGAAGAAACATGGCGGTTCGGTAGTCCCTTTTCAATTTGCTTCCAGCAACTGTGTGTGTTTAGTTATGTAGAAAGTTATTAGCTTGATATTTGTTTGTGTAATTCATGGGGAAAATGGATTGGCTTGGACGACAGGTGCAAATTCAACTTGTGGTAACTTGTGATCAAGTTTCTGACGAATATATACGAACTGTTACTGATTGTTACAAATAATGTTTCCATGTTTCACTGCTTGTTGGCTCGCTAACTGGTCAGTGTCTGCAACGGTTCTTTTCAAAGTTCTCGAGTGATAAGTCTTACAAAGATCACATGACAAAATAAAAGTAACCATTGATCTGAGATGTCACTGACCCTTCTCCCTAGGTTACAGTAAAACGGGTTTGGTGATATAATATAAACAATATAAACATTTAATTTTGAATCGATATGTTACATTGTCTTTTGGCTGTAACTGTACCGGGCAGTTGGCTAGACACTGGACTCAATATACATCAAAGTGCTCAATCACAGCCGTCACGCATGAGCGTCAACTCGTTTGTCATTTCATCTTGAACTTGAACTCACGGTCGAGACAAAACTGATTGCGACTCGACTCTGGCTTTTGACCTTAATTGGACTGAATCGACCGAGACATTTGCTTAACCACACAAGTGTTGATCTCCTGGGGAGTCAATGCAAACAACTTCTTGAAAAAAATAGTTACATTCTAGTGAAATGTCATCCTATTATGAATGGTAATAATACTACCAAGCTTGATAGAGACAAAAGGCGTAGATCTTCTAACGAAAGTGCTGCGTCGATAAGCCAGGATCCCAAAAGGCCCAAAGAAACTCTCCTCTCTGAATCGTCTATACTAGAAAGTGACACTGACACCGAAATGGAGTCTTCCACTGGCTTTGGGCTTGATCTGAGTGACACAGGCTCAGACATAGGCTCTGGAGAGAATAACCAGCTGAATGTTGACGAATCGGAAACTACCACACACGTGACGCCTCCAAAAAGTAGACCCGAAGCTGCGTCAATGTTTATCATAGCCTTGCAGGATCCAACAGTGCAGAGCATTTTCCAGGAAATGATGATGAGGTCTGTCGAAACTGCTATTACTGGTCGGATCTCAAGTGTTGAAAAGCGGATAGGCGAACTTGAAATGGTGGTTGACGAACAGTCGCAAATAATTGCCAACCTCAATAACGAATTGGAAGATTTGCGCCAGTATGGCATGCACAATTCATTAAGAATCAGTGGTATACCAGAAACGAGTACAGAAAACACCGACAATCTTGTACTTGACGTTGCCAATGCATTGGGCGTTCCGTTGCAAATTAGTGGCATAGAGAGAAGTCATCACTCAGGTACCCCTCAAAGCCATCCTCCTAGATCCTTACACGTGAAATTTGTTAGCTACCGCACACGTGACAAATTCTACAGGGGCCGTCGAAAGTTGAAGGGTGAACAGTCAGTGAAAAACATCTATATCAATGAGCATCTTACTAAGGATAGGGTAGCTCTTGTGCGCAGGCGTCGTCTTCTGGTTAAAGCCAAGAAAGTGGCAGGTTCATGGACTCATGATGGTGTCATATTTGTTAAGGAGTTCGACGACACCGTGCATCGAATTACTACCAGTGCCAAAATGCTTTCTATCGAAGAAAAATTTAGACTACTGGTGTCAATTCGCCCTTCACAGCAATAATTATATCTGATAACTTATACCCTATATCTCAGTATTCCATATTATACCCACCTTACAACTCCCTGAACCCACACTTGTAAAATCACCCAAGCCACACATCTCTTGTGCGAATGGTCAGGTGACATCTGAGTACTACCACTTGCTACGCCACTTGTCTAATCATACAAGATGTCACCGGCAGGACCATGCCTTTGTATGAAGCGAAAGCCTAGTTACTGAATAACCAGCCGGATCTTCGATATATTTGGCACAAAATTTGCATGATAATCCATACAACCTAATAGCGGATGCTAATCATACAAGATGTCACCGGCAGGACCATGCCTTTGTATGAAGCGAAAGCCTAGTTACTGAATAACCAGCCGGATCTTCGATATATTTGGCACAAAATTTGCATGATAATCCATACAACCTAATAGCGGATGCTTCTGGTCATGTGTCGTCCGCCTGCAAAAGCAGATGGCGCATGACTAGAGGCATCCGTTACACAACTGGCCCAATCAGTATAGTTATTTCGGGTTGGATGTCGTCTGCTCTAACCGTCAAACCGTATAATAAATCTCCGGAATGTGGCTCAGCCTGACCTAGTGGTTGTTGCTTGTCAGATGTCATCTGGCTGAGTTGGCAGATTGCGCCTGACAGGAAGCATCTGCTACATAAAAGGTCTAACCAAAGCAGTTGTCTCTGGGTGGATGTCGTCTGCTCATATGTGCAGACGATGCTTAGCGGGAGACGACTGCTACACCTATGGCCTCTCAGTTTGTTACAATTGAGTACGTTAATGACAGCTCAATATGCCAACCACAAGCATGGCGAGCATGGCGCTGGATATAAAGGCCTCCCGAAGAGAGAACTGCAAATCAGCTCTATAGACCTGACCTGGAGCCTCCTTACAGCTATTCGCCTGGCCTCTTTTCTGGCATGCTTTTCGCTTCCAAGATTGTGATTAACAGCCACGTGGCTCAACCCTTGCTCTTGTGTCATAATAAAGGTACCCTCATTGGGAATACCGTGGTGCTTTCAAGCTCATCGTCATATTGAAAAGGTTGCGTTACCGCCCTCCTACTATACTAATCCAGCCCAGCAATGACCCACAGAGCCACCCAAACTCAAACTTGATAAGCAAGCCCCCTTAACCCCCGGTAGAGCTACACAACAACAAAGTCGACTAGCACCCCCTTCAAATTGTAACAAGATAAAGTAAATACCTGTCAATCAGCCTGTACCTAGGTATCATGGGAAACCATCTCAGCAGACTTGGGCCCTTATCCAACGTTTCCGCCTAACCGTCCAGCTCCACACACAAATTACATCTCAAACCCTGTTACACTTCCAGCTATTGTCTAGAATGGAAGGCTAATGACTTCACACTGGATGGAGCTCGTGAAGCTCGTAGGAATGAGTTATCGTGAGCTGTGCTCATCCGATAGAAATGTAATACCTAGATATTCACGAACTTCACTTACAAGTTTCGTTTTCTATTGGTTGTGGGTAAAGGATTATCATAACGCATCCCTTTACTTCTGTCCACCCACCTCATCAATAACTTCCTGACCCACGACCGAACTATACAGCAATTCGAGTTATGCCCTCTTTCTTGAGGACATGGTTTGACTTTATGTGAGACTAACGAGTCAAATCAGGAGATCTAAGTAGGGACTCTCTTTGTTTTGTTACCTGGTGAGAAATTAACGATAATATACTGCAGTTTTAACTTAACACCTCCATCAAGCCTGTTTATATCTGTACATACAGTTTGACTATTTTTCTGCTGACTTACTCTTGTACTTGCCGTTGTATTTGTGTGGGCACTCACGTACATATGCAGTCCACTAGTCTGTGGATGGTTATACTCTGAAGGTTGTCCGCTGTGTGCCCAAGTTGCGCATAAGAGGACGATAAGTTATACACCTGGTCCTCGGCCCGGATATGTTATTACTCCAAGTGTGTAAGTATATTACTAGTGTTCTTGTATAGTTCCACTTAATAATGTAGATTTGTTTCTAAATATTTCGATAATTTTCTCTGTTTCAGCTACCAAACAGTCTGCTTAGCTTAGACAATTATGCTGTGTACGTGGTATGCGGTAACCTCGGAAGCTCAAATGATATAGCTTCAAGCCCTGCTATAATTGACCAAATGTTCTAACTTTATCACCTACAATTCACCTGCAAAAAATTATCTTAAGTTCTAGCCTGCTGTGTACCCTGCTGTGTATTATTTCGCATGACCCATCGCCATCACCTGCGTCACCCTTTGGTTTCTTCCTTGTCACTTGTGGTATTCTTACCCAGGACAAGGAAGAACTTTCTGTAGGGGTGATTTGCACCTGCCTGGTTCCCAAATGCCCCATGCTGCATTAGAATTAAAGTTTCTACTTCGAGTTACTTTCGCGTGTCTTCTTTCGATACTTTCGCGACATGTCTCGCATTATTGATACTCCATTTATAGATACTCCCATGGAACCACTCATCCGACGAGCCATGCGAAATATCTCTCTGGTGCTTGAGAGTGACTTTACCCAGGAATTATAATACCCAACCTTTACCCTGATTGAAACGCATATAATACCATAATGACAATTTTCAATATGGTTTCTTGCCAGACTCAACCCCACTCTGTTTTTCTTAGAACAAGACATAAGTGAAGCTACACTACTGCGCAAGCGACCATTACATGAATATCCCAGGTCCACGATATCTTCACTCAAGATCTAAGAGAAGTCGCCGACTAATATGGGCGATTATTTTTCGAGTCAATGTCCGACACGATATTAAAATCGCCGTGATTCACAGGCAAACAGATTACAGCTGTAATTAATTTCTAGATCACCTGAACGAAAACGATGTACTTATTGTCGTATTTTGCACGACTCTTACAATTTTGTGGTCGAAATATGTATAACTCAACATTCTCAACTCGACGAAATGACATTTACCAAGACTCATAAAATATTTATGTTTTTAATCACAAAGAATTTTTTTTTTAAATTCGGACAAATTGCAACATTCCAACACAAACGTACATGTACATAAATATGATTCGGAAAATTATTGATGACTGGTTATCATTCTGATGTTCTGTGACATCAACATGCAGTAGTTTATTTGGTCTAATCTATGTCACAATTAATGCTGAGATTACGCTCTCTGGAGTTAATCCCTTTCACTCCAAATGTCTTGTCCAATTTAATTATTGCGTTCATTGTCCGCATAATATCGGGCGGGTTTAATACTTTTGTCTCACCTCGGACCTAGGATATTCATGTAACGGTCACTTGCGCAGTAGTGTACTGCCACGTGACCAGTGTGGACTGTGTCTCTCCCCATCTCTCGTACCGTGAAGATCAGAAAGTTCTGCATATTTACATGTGATGGGATTGAACGGTCCTTAGTAGCACGGTCCAGGGTGGCATGGCAGGGCATGGTTCTACCATGGGATGCCAAGGCATCATGGGCCGATGCTTGGAGCCCCATGTTGACATGCATGCACCCACTATTACTCCTAGTATCTTTCTACAAAACAAACTCAGCGAACTACTTGAAAATGCAAACGAAAATTAGTCCCAAGAATCATACACTACCAGTACCCCAAGGTTTAATACACCAGTTGCTGGAAAGCATGTTCCTAACATGAACTCGTTTTGTGTCTCAACACCATTACTTCTTGTACATGTAAATATATTGTTCTCATTCTTGATTGAATTTCTATTCTCACTTTCTAGTTCTGTTCTCTCCACTGATATGACCCAAGAAAAATTGACCAGAGTATGCCATCCTGTGCGGATGATTGGACCCACTACATTTCTTCACAATTTCCTAAATTCACTCGATGTGTGACATAACTAGCTACCGAATGCGAGTGGGCTCTTTCGCCGCTATAGTTGGCAGTGGCATGCAGGGTAAGAAGCAACTAGATCCACAAACACTCCTCTTGGTTTACTTGTTCCGCAGCCACGGCTTAAACAGTCTTAGACTTATGTTAATTTTAACGCACACCATCGGATACGAGCAGACACACTCTTACATTCTCAATAGTATCATGTGATCACTTTATTCCAATTCCAGTTGTCTGTATTGTACACACAGTTATCCGAATCTGGTAGCATCATCGACAATGAACTTACCACTATCTTTAATTGGACATTCAGTGGTAAGCGCTATCAGAATGAAATGTTACGCCCCTCTTTGTTATGTTCTTGTGGGTATTGCTTTATGGCTTTTAAAACTATGCATTGCTGCAGGTGACATTGAGATTAACCCAGGTCCAGACAAACACCCACGGCCATCCACATCTGACTCTGCCACGACAACCTCCACCAGGTCAGCTGTTCCCAATGGCATATCCTTCCTCCACCGACCAAAAATTGACGTTATTGCTTATGAGGCGTTGTCCTACGATCTTTGTGCCTTCACCGAGACGTGGTTGGACGCCAACGATTGCGACTCTGACATTGAATTACCATCCTTTCAACCGCCGCTGAGAAATGACCATGGTAGTCGAGGTGGTGGAGTTGCCATCTACTTGAAGAATTACATCTGCTTCAAACACCGATGGGACCTGAACATTGAAACCCTTGAAAGTCTATGGGTTCAAATTTTTACTGAGCATAGCCCGATCCTTCTCGGTGTAATTTATTGACCACCTAACTCTTCTAGTGATGTATGGAGTCTGGTCTCCGCATCACTAGACAAAGCATTAGACACAAATATACCAAATATCATTGTAACCGGCGATTTCAACAACAACCAGCATGGCCGCCGAAACGGACCAATGCAACAGCTTCTTAGTGAATATAATCTCTCGCAAGTAGTTCAGGAATCGACATACTCTTGTCTGCCAAATAATAGTGATGGACAAATAATAGTGATGGCTTGCATTTTTGGTTGAAATTAATAATAGTGATGGCATTTTCACTCTTCGTCTCATTGCCAAATAATAGTGAAGTTGAAAATTTTTCTCTAAAATTAATAATAGTGATATCACTATTATTTGGCAGGTGAGAGTACTTTACAGAAAATTCCAACACCCTGCTTGACCTCGTTATCGTAAATGACCAAGCACTCACCAATATCAGTAATGTTGAAGTGAATGATCCGTTCTTTGTGGATCTCACAAGATACCATTGCCCGGTGACGTGGTCTCTTAAAACCCTAAAAAAAAAATTTAATACTTACAAACGAAAAATCTGGTGCTTCAGTGCAGGTGATTACTATAGGCTTAACAGCACGCTCAGTGATATCAAGTGGGAAACTATTTGGCTTGAATCACCTCTACCAGACCATGTGCCCCAATTGACTGGCTTACTTGAACACTATGCAACGAAATTTACCCCACACAAGATGATCACATGTCAACCGAATCAACCGCCGTGGATGCATAATAATATTAGAAAATTAATTCGCCAGCGTAAACGGCTTTATCGAAAAGCTAAAACAAAAAAATACTTCATCGTCATGGGAGAAATTTCGGCTCAAACGTAACCAAACAGTCTCTGAAATTCTCAAATCAAAATTGAACTTCTTTTCTAAAATCATCGAAAAATTAAACTCTTCAACAACGAGTTCCTCTGACTGGTGGAAAACAATCACGAGTCTTCTTTCCCGCACAAAACAAACAATTCCCATACTTGAGGATGACAACAAACTATTTGTGTCAGACAATGAAAAGGCAGAACTGTTTAATAAATATTTCTGTAATATCTCAACGATCGATGATTTTAATCATCCCCTTCCTCAAACTCGAGATGAAGTTGGTCGCGCTGAAATCAGCGAAATCACTATCACACCCGAGGACACCCTCAAAGCTCTCCAATCGATTAATGTTTCCAAAGCTTGTGGGCCCGACAATGTCAGCCCCACCTACTCAAAAAATGCTCATCTAGCATGTGTCACCCTTTAACAAAGCTCTTCAACTCAGTGCTCCAAAAATCATTTTTCCCACCTAAATGGAAACGAGGTAATGTCATCCCTGTATTCAAGAAAGGCGATAGCAAGCTAGTTCAAAATTACTGCCCAATTACCCTGTTGAGTTGTTTGAGTAAAGTATTAGAAAAATGTGTCTTTCAAAAAATACTCCATTTTCTGAAGACTAATATGCTCCTAACACCTTTTCAGTCCGGGTTCCTGCCGTCTGATTCCACTGTCTTGCAGCAAACTGACATTTACGATGCCTTCAGTTATGCAGTAGACGAGGGAAAGGAGATATGTGTGATATTTTGTGACGTGAGCAAGGCCTTCGACAAGGTTTGGCACAAAGGACTTTCTCTACAAGCTACAAGACATCGGAATCACTGGCTCTCTCCTACAGTGGTTTAAATCATACTTGGATGAACGACAGCAGTGCGTCGTTCTTAATTCGGTATCATCATCCTGGAAACATGTACCAGCAGGGGTACCCCAAGGATCCATTCTGTGACCCTTGCTATTTCTGATTTATATCAACGACATAGTTGAGAACATCACTAGAAGCATTCGGTTGTTTGCAGACGACACAACACTTTATCTGATTGTTGAAGACCCCAAAATCTCTGCTGAAATCATTGGAACTGAATTAAAATGAGTCGGGGAATGGTCCAACCGATGGTTAGTAAATTTTAATCCCGCCAAAACAGAGTCCCTGTTAATAACTCGTAAAACTAATCAGCCGAGTCACCCAATTCTTCACATGTTTGAGACTGATATCAACGAGGTCAGTTACCACAAACATCTAGGACTAACATTTGATAATCGAGGATCATGGTCCTCTCATATTGCAGAAATAACCAAAAAAGCCTGGAAGCGTGTGGATATCTTGAGACGGTTCAAATACAGACTCGATCGGAAAAGCCTGGAGCAAATTTATTTTGCTTATGTTCGCCCAATACTTGAGTATGCCGATACTGTATGGGACAACTGTACCACCACTGAAGCTGATGATCTAGAAAAAATACAGATCGAAGCAGCACGACTTGTGACAGGGGGTACCAAGAGCACTAGCAAATCTCGACTCTATTTGGAAACTGGCTGGGAAACTCTAGAAACAAGACGAACAAATCACAAACTCCAGCAGTATTTTAAAATGTATCATGGCCTTGTACCCCAATATATGTCCGACTTAATTCCCCCTCCCACCTCTGTGACTCATAATTATAATCTCTGATGCGACAACCTTGCAGCTCCACACTGTCGAACAAACGCGTACCACATGTCATTTCTTCCTTCTACCACACGATTATGGAATAGCATACCGCTTGAAGTTAGAGAAAATACTTCCGTCTCAAGCTTCAAGAGTTACCTGAATCGTAACAGACATCGGGTTCCCACCTACTTTTACAATCGTACCTCACGTCGTGCACAAATTCTCCACTGCCATCTACATCTTAATTGCAGTAATCTTAACAGTGACAGACACAACAACTTCCTCTCTGATAGTCCCCTGTGTGTATGTGGTGAATGCGAAACTACTGGCCATTACTTCTTCTATTGTCCCATGTACATCCACACGCGAATGCAAACATTAGGTTCCATACCCCACTTGATTACAACCGACATCTTGCTTTATGGTTGTGAATATTACGACTTGCCAACCAACAAGTTCATATTCCAGCAGGTCCACAAATTTATTCTTTAGAGTAAACGTTTCCAGTAGCTCAGAACACGATACCGTGACTATTCTAATGCCCCAATCACTGCATGCCACGTCACCCTGGCACCAATTTTTCTTTGGGTCATTATGCAATTTTGTCATTTTTTTCTTCCTCTCTCTTTATTTCCCTTCAGTTAGCTCGATCACTCACTTGTCTTCAAGCAGTTTGTACACAATTTTTTTTAATCATGCCAAAGAACATAAAATACTTCCGTACCAGCCATTAAATACGAAAGGTTTAAAATGTATTGGAGACAGCGTTGTATAAGCTAAACAAGCTTACTGCTGAATCCACTTCAGTTTATGTACTATTGTGTTAATATGTAATCTGTTCTTCAGCATGTTTTCTGAAATAAATATTGTTTAAACTAAATTTCTGAATGACCCCGGGAGATGACTAACATAAGCTCCTAGCTTTCTGTCAGATCCCCCATTACATAATAATATGTTTTTTGTTCGTATATGTTATATTCTTCGTGTTCTCTATATATATTGTCACTTTTATTGGTGTTTAATATTGTAACATATTGCATACTTATTGAATAAATATTGTTTAAACTAAAATATAGGTAATTTTTCACATGTTGAGTGCTTCCCTCTTGTAATTAATAACGGGCGCATCATGCGCTCATGGCGCAGCTGTTTATTCTCTAATATAAGAAAACGATTGACCAAATCAATGCTGTGACATCTATAACACAAGTGTATGGTTTATGTTAGCAGAAGCGACATTGGATTGATTTGTTCCCAGGTTGGCTCCCTCTTTCCTTTATCTCCTTTCTTCTACCTTCCACTGCTCTCTTATTTTCTACCTGCTTAGTAGCTCTCACCATTCCAAATGTCAACTAGATCCTTCTATTCAGCCTGTAACTTTAAGATATACGGGAGACGACCTTAATAAGCATAATGCTTACTGCCGAATCCCGTCCCTATCAAATTTTTGCTATATGACATACGATATGTTATTGACATTTACTTAATTTTATGCGTTCATTTTGTTGTATATTATGACATATGTATGTAAGTATGTATGTTAAAGTTATTTTTCTAATAATATTGTTTAAAACAAATCAATTAAAAACTCCACAAAATACTTCTCAGGGTATATAAATACTAACTGTCCCCATAGTCTTTTCGTAAGTCTGACAACACCCTAAGAAGTAATAAATGTTACAAGCACTATGAAATTGAAACCCAGTGAGGACTGTAAAGACTTTATTTACATAATCTTTTTTTATTTATGAACACTCTACTGATGTTATGTTAATGTGTCACGACTTAATCGCGATCAGATCGAGATAATACCACTTTTGGTTTTGTGTATATGTTTATACTTTATCACATTATGCTCACTTGTGAAATGCTAAATTTTTTACACCTAGTTTTGCTGCACGGTAACAAATGATCAGACAGTGGATGTTAACAGAACCCAGTTTGTTGAATGTAATTGTTAGTCACATTCATGTTGAATCTGACTCCCCGTGTCGCCTCTCCTCTCTCTACACTCTCCTGGAAGTGAAAAGCGGAAATAGTGAGTTTGATATGCTTTCCGCTTGCTCTTTGTGCTTGGATATGGACTATATCCTACCTATATACACTAGATTCTTTGATGCTACAATGCTTCCTGCCCAAGCATTATATGATTGAATAAATTACCTCTTCTACCATGAGAGCTCAGCATATATGTTTACTTGTGTTAATCTATTATACACAGTTTGGTACGTTTGTGACCCAGCTTCAAAGTCAAGCTCTAATTACCCTCGTTGATATGTTGAGTATTGTACTCCTCCACTATTATATTAACAAAAAATGTCCACCAACATTTGAAAGGCTTTCATTGGAATTAAAGTGCTTACAATGGCCTTGCGCTGGACCCATCAAATTCTGGCCAGTGGGGCGCCCTAGATTTATTCTTGCCAACAAGAAGTAATAAATGTTACAAGCACTATGAAATCGAAACCCAGTGAGGACTGTAATGGCATAACAGCAACTATCCTTAAACAAACAGCAGATACAATAGCAGAACCCCTGTCCCACATTCGTGGTATAGTGCCAAATAGAGTTAAGATAGCTAAAGTTACACCAATTTCAAAAAATGGAAATGAACAGTCATTCAACAATTACAATCCAATAGTATTCTGCCAACCTTTTCCAAAGTATTAAAAAAATAATAATCATAAATTTATGGTCATATTATGATGGAAGTTAGTCTCAAATGTCGTAGAGGCGCAGAAAATTTATATATTTTTCTTGATGTCTTTGCACTTTCTTATCAACCTACCTCAATTGTTTACAACAGGCTTGCACTACAGTGGAAGAACCTAACTCTCATAAAATACTCTCTATTTTAATCTTTCCCAAGATTTGGGAAAGAAAAGTGGTGTAAAAACACCACAAAAAAATAAGCCAAAACTGGGTCGAGCGCCATCGGCGCACACCCAGTATGGGACGCTCTTCCATAGTACAAATCCACGACTTCCGTAACACAGTGCGCAATGCGTCAATTCGTCTTTCTTTTGATTTTCCGCACACGTGGTGGATGTGTGTGTGCCATCTTTGCTAAAGTATCAGTGATATTTTAACTCGTCGATAATGGTTTTCCTGTGACTGGATTTATGGATCTGAAGATCGTATAATAACAGGACTGTGTTTTCAATATTCTCGTTTATATTTTCAACCACATTCTCATTGTATATTATTTACTATTCCGTTTTCGCGAATGTTTTGTTTGTGACATTGTGTCATCGCGATTCGACAATGAATTTTTTGGTTGATAAAAATTTAATTGTTATTGGCTGTCTGGGTTCTGCCACCTTCTTTCGTAGTTGAGGGTGTTCTTCTACTTTCTGTTTCTGTTGAGTTCCCCCCCGCCGGACTCGACCTTGTCTGGTGTGAGTTTGACCCCCTCCATGGGGGATGTGCAGCTCCTCACACTCCTACGGGGGGTGGGGAATGCTATTGTTTTGGGGTCACCCGATTCGACCACGTCTGGGGAGAATTGCTCCCCCTCCGTGGGGGATGTGCAGCTCCTCCCGCACCAGCAGGGGGGGGGCGCTGTCGTTTCGGGGCTTCCAGATTCGACTATGTCGGCCGTCTGGGTTCTGCCACCTTCTCTCGTAGTTGAGGGTGTTCTTCTACTTTCTGTTTCTGTTGAGTTCACCTTTTTCTTCTACTGCTCTCACCTCTGTTCTTTCCAGTTCGGTTCCTTTAGGGCAATTCCTTTTGGCCTTGCCATTGGTGCGTTCTTGTGTCTGTTTCGTCCGCACCCGCGGGTGGTGTGGAATGCAGTCGTTTCGGGAGCCTCCCGACTCGACCACGTCTGATGTGATTTTACCCACTCCGTGGTGGATGTGCAGCTCCTCCCGCACCCGGAGGGGGGGGGGACACTGTCATTTTGGGGCCCCCCGACTCGACCACGTCTGGTGTGAGTTTGACCCCCTCCGTGGGGGATGTGCAGCTCCTTTCGCTCCCGTGGGGGGGTGGTGAACGCTTTCGTTTCGGGTCGCCCGATCCGACCACGTCTGATGAGAATTGCTCCTCCTCCGTGGGGGATGTGCAGCTCCTCCCGCCCCAGCGGGGGGTGGGGACCGCTGTCGTTTCGGGGCTTCCCGATTCGACCATGTCTGGTGAGAGTTATTCCCCTTCCGTGGGGAATGTGCAGGGTTTTACCGTGGTGGATACTGCGGGAGCTGTTGGTTTTCTGGTGTAGAGATGCCTGGTTCCGGGACTATGCG
This sequence comes from Pictodentalium vernedei, assembly GCA_031216915.1. Taxonomy (NCBI): domain Eukaryota; kingdom Metazoa; phylum Mollusca; class Scaphopoda; order Dentaliida; family Dentaliidae; genus Pictodentalium; species Pictodentalium vernedei. The sequence goes on along the minus strand of CM062289.1, from coordinate 458,163,470 downwards.
TCCTCTCCAGTCGACATCTGAGGCTGTCACTAGGGTTGTGACTCCTCCTTTGGAGGCCGAGCTTGGTGGCTCTCTCCGCTTTTCCGCCAGTTCCAACAGCTTCCGTCGTATCTGCTGCTACTGCTGTTCCTCCTACAACGTCATTGGGCACCGTTTTTAGCCGGCCTCGGCTTCTCCCTGCCAGGGTCTGCAGGGATGTCTGTAGTTGTGGGGTTTCGGCCTCAGCCTTCTCAGACTTCCACTCGGCGAAGTCAGATGGGGCTGCCGACTGAACCCCCTACTGTGTCCTATCAGCCATTGAGCACAGTAGTTTTATACCTGCAGTGGTATGCTGCGGTGTCTGGTTGTGTAGATGTGGGGGTATTGGCCGCAGCCTTCCCTGACTTCAACTCGGCTAAGTTGGAAGTGTCTGCCGGCCGGACCCTCTCCTGTGGTCTCTGCGCCATCGAGCACCACAGTTGTCATTCGGTTGTTCTTAGTGGGACACTATTAAGGCTTCCACGTTTAGACAAAATTGTAAACGTTTAAACGACTGTCTGTAAACGAAACGGAAACGTTTACACATACTAACAATGCAAGTAGTCAATATTTGATAGAAGTGTGTAATAATACACAGTAAGTTCAGCATATCTTTGCGTACAGGGCATACAATTTATGTTATTGAGACAGCCGATTTAAAGTTCGTCCAAAAACGACGTAGACGAACGATTACAGCATGCAGATGTCGAAGGCAAAGAAGTCGCTCGGTCTATGGTGGGGGGGGGGGGGGGGGGCTGGGGGATTCTCCCAGTAAATTTTTAAATTTATGGGGGTCTCTGAGCTCATTCTGGTGGGTTCGGGGTGAAATTCCTTGTGTTTTTTCAAACAGTAATATTGGAGCTAGTTGCCATGGCACACAATTGTGACAATACCGGACTTGAGAGTGGAATGCAATGTCGCAAAAATAAACAAAGTCTACAAACCATGCAGGGGAATCCAAATTTTCAAACACCGCAAGTGCCAGTCTGTCTGTCAAACTCCATAAATCGATCCTAAGATCATCCCATGTGTGAATAATAAATTAATAATCCATGTCAGTTGAACGAAATCATCGAGAACAATTGTGTATCACTTTGGAAATATACATGTAAATCCGAGTAAACTAAAACATCCCACACATGTTTCGAAGGAAACACCAAAGATAAGCACGTGCCATGCGGCTCACGTGACTGTGTCACATATGATATCACATGATTTGAAGATGATTTCGTTCGGTTACTGTGGCGGCGGTGGCGGCGCCAGTCGGAACCAGTACACAGTTTTTCTGAAGCATTACCAAAATATTGCATTGCAAAGTTGGAAATTTTTTTTTTGTTTCTTTGACTTTCTGCATTAATCTGCAATTTTGAAATTACTCTATTAAAACTTCATTCCGTGTACACGTTTACCAGAACTGTAAACGTTTAATGCCCATAAACGAAACGTTCACGTTTACATGTGTAAACGTGGAAGCCTTAGACACTATGAACTGCCCACACGACCAGTTTTGAGGGACCAACGTTTTTTGTGCAGCCTGGACCTTCTGCCTCGCAGATGTCCGCGGTGACTCTCATGAGTTCCCGCTATTTTGATCCTCGGGGTGTGTCACACCCCTATACACGTCTGCCTTCAGACGTTTCGGCTGCCGCCCGTCGTCCCACGCCGGGTGTTTTGGAGGATCGTGACCCTTCGCTGGTTAAGAGGGTCAGAGGTGAAGCCACTTTGCCGGTTCGTTCCCCCGTCGAACCGGTCAGGTCGGGCAGTGAGCTTAGGGAGGCCCTCTCCTTACTCACTCAGGTTCTGTCAAAGAGCCTTCCTGTTGCTTCCAGCGAGGCAGCGAGTGGTTTCCAGGCGCCCCCTATGGCGCTGCCTCCCGGGATTGGAAACAGGCCGCTTTCTGATCCCCCTGGTGTTCCGACACCATGGGAGGCGTCGGCTGGTTTGCTCCCGATGGGCTATGTGTCTTCCGACTCAGGGGAAGAGTCAGACATGCTTGATGTCGAGAGCCAGCAGTCTTCGGACTTGGGGGCAGCTCTTGATTTCGTGTTTGGGTTCCTTCCAGATCTCAAACCATCTTACCAGTCGACAGTGTCAGCCAGGCCGCGATCATCGGTCACATGCCAACAGCCTATGGAGCAACCCGCTTCTGGGCGTCTTCGACCGTGCCCGTCGGTACAGTTGGTTGACGCATTTTCAGCCTTGGACTCAAAGTTCCAAGGCTATGAAGGCTCCGTTCTTCACCAGGGTTGACACCTTTTTGCCTCCGGCGCATTATCGTTCCTACGATTCCGCCAATCCGTCAGTCTACCAGACTTTGACGGTTTTGGATCAGGAGTCCAATTCCCTTGGGCTTTCCAAGTCCAAGTCTGCCGTCATTCCGATGACGACTCTGGAGTCCGCATTGGGCTTATCGAGAGAGATGCTTGGTATGCTTTCTCTCTCCGATCACGTTGTCTCAGCTTTAGCTGCTTATCTGCCTCCAGATCATCATCAAGAACATTAGGTCAGTGGGTTTCTATTCCCGCCTGTTCTTGGTGCTGAAGAAGGACGGCCGACTCCGACCGGTTATCGATCTGAGTTTCCTGAACCAGTCTATCATTGCTCCCAAGTTCAGCATGGAGACTTTCAGGTCGGTCCTCCGATCAATTCACCAGGGAGATTTCGCTTCCAGCTTCGACCTGCGAGACGCTTACTTTCACGTTCCGATTCATTGGGCGTTACGGAAGTATCTCAGGTTCATTTTTCTGAGGCGAGTTTACCAGTTCAAGGCCATGCCTTTCGGCCTCAACCTGGTTCCTTGGGCCTTCACCAGACTGATGTCGAATGTGATAGCTTTCCATCGCACACAGTCCAGGGTGACTACTTTGGCATATCTGGACGATATCCTCCAGGGGCATTCCAATGCTGCCTTACTGGAGTCGGATGTTGCCACTCTGTTGAGCTTGCTCACGTCGCTAGGTTTCAGAGTCAACGAGGAGAAGTCTGACCGGGTCCCTTCTCAGTCGTTTTATCATCTGGGAATGGCTTTCCGCACACAATTCAATTTGGTGGCGGTTCCCCAGGCCAAGGCTGTGATTCTCTCAGCTTTTGCTCCAACTCTGTCCCAGTCCACATCCGCGACGGCTCGGAGTATTCTCTGGCTAATCGGTCTCTGCTGTTCGGTGACGGATCACATTCCTCTAGGTCGGCTGCATGTCTGACCTCTCCAACACTTTCTGCTCAGTCGTTGGAGGCCGAATGTAGATTTTCTGGATCTGGTGCTTCAGTTTTCAGAATATCTTTATCCTCACCTTCTCCTCTGGGCGGATGTCCAGTGGCTTTCGCAGGATGTTCCGTTGGACTTACCCACGTCCGATCGCGTTCTGACGGCAGATGCCAGCGATCTCGGATGGGGTGCGACGTTGGATCCTCTAGGTCTTTCCATTCACGGGATGTGGGACCAGGATCATGCAGCTCTACACATCAACCAGAAGGAGCTTCTTGCTCTTCTTCTGCGTTTCAGGCAGTGGATCCCTCACCTGTCGAATCGCCAGGTCCTTCTGTTGTCTGACCATTCGACGGTGGTTGCTTACATTCGGAACCAGGGCGGCACGCACTCTGTTCCAATGTACGAATTGGCTTGGGATCATATACTGCTCGCTCAGGATGTCCACGCCGGGGTGGCTGTTCGTCACATCCCCGGTAGCCTGAACGTCCTAGCCGTCTCACTGTCCCGTCGGGGCAGGGTCATTTCCACCAGGTGGATGCTCCACATGGCGGGTTCCATCGATCTCTTGTGACTCGATGGAACCATCCGGTGGACACTTTCGTGCCCCCGTGTCCAGATGCTCTGGCTTTCGCCGTGGACGCTCTGGCCCTCCTTTGGGATGGTCTTGTCGGCTACGCCTTCCTACCGGTTCCGATACCGCCTCAGGTTCTCACCCAGATATGAACCTGCAGTCGTCAAATCCTTTAGATCACACCCGTCACCTCGGTGGGTGTGGATCAATCTGCTCCGCTCTCTGTTAGCGGCGGTTCCGGCATGTCTCCCTCTACCTCGTGACTTTCTTTGCCAAAGTCGCCCGAGGAGGTTTTCAAGTTGACCCGACTTCATTGTGCCTTCGCACATGTCTTTTATCGGGTCCTGTCTCCTCCGTAGTGGTTTTTCGAGACACGCAGTGGAGTTGCTTTTCTTCTTCAAGGAGGCGCTCACTCCACTGGTTTAGCCTCTGTGGCTAAGTGGAAGGTTCTTCTGCCGATAGTGTGTGATCACTCTGTTGCTTCTGTCACTCCTTCGATCACACCGCTTGCGGAGTTTCTGGTATATGTTTGTTTCTGGGGGTCTCCAGCAATGGGTACATGTCCATGCTTCAGAGACATTTTTTTCCTATGTGATACCGCATTGTTTCGACACTCATCCTTGCCTCTCCATGCTTGTTCAGCTCTTTTCCTTGAAAAGGCCTAGGACTTTGCAGTTTACTCCAAGATGGTCACTTTCTTGGGTGCTTCTGCTTGGGTGTGGGGGGGGGGGAGTTCACGCCTTTCTCCTGGATGAATATGCGTTTTCCCACATGCCAGATCTCTCCTGCATCCATTTCTTGATGGACTTGTCTTGCTATTCGTGCAGCTTCCGCTCGTCTAGCTACTGGTGATTGTATTACCAATTGTTTTTTCTGTCACGAGGTGCGTGCATTGTCTTCCTCTTTTAATAACTCTGTCATGTTGTCGGATGACTGATGTTATACTGGCAGCCTTTAGAGAAATGCTACATTCTCCTTTTATCTGCGACAATTGCAGGAGCCGACAGAGAACCTTGGGGCCCTCTTTCTTCGGCTCAGGCTGTTGTCTATTCCAGCCTTTCAGCTTTTTTTACGGTCAGTTCCAGCTTTGTGCTGTTACTGCCCTTTCTGTCTGTGCGTCGCACTTCACCATACGCCTCATCTTTCATTGTCTTTTCTAATGTTTGTGATGCTATGGTTTGATAGGCCTAGGGATCTCTTCCTCTGTCCACGGTCCCAGTGTTATTGAGTTATGTGTGGGTTGGGTATGTGATTCCCTCCAGCCTTATGTCTATTCAGCCTGTAAACAATTGAGGTAGGTTGATAAGAAGTATAAATTTTATAGTAAATTTCCTTTCTTATTATACCTACCGAAATTGTTTACATGGAGGCCCTCCCGTCTTCTTATTCGGGTAAGAATCCTTCCTCCCCACTGATCACATAACTCCTGTGTTGTTCGGAATCAAAAGAATGACGAATTGACACATTGCGCACTGTGTTACTGAAGTCGTGGATTTGTACTATGGAAGAGCGTCCCATACTGGGTGTGCGCCGATGGCGCTCGACCCAGTTTTGGCTTATTTTTTCGTGGTGTTTTTACACCACTTTTCTTTCCCAAATCTTGGGAAAGATTAAAATAGAGAGTATTTTATCCGAGTTAGGTTCTTCCACTGTAGTGCAAGCCTGTTGTAAACAATTTCGGTAGGTATAATAAGAAAGGAAATTTACTATAAAATTTATACTTCTGTAATTTGGGGACACCTGTAAACAGTGTGAAATTGGGGTAATCTAAAGCCTTGGTGATGCACTTCCTAAAACACAGGATGAGGAAGTAATAAGGAAGGTAAAAACAATACATTAGCTGCCGTCTTGGATTTATCAAAAGCTTTTGATACAATAAACCACAACACTTTGTAACATAAATTGGAATCATTTGGTGTAGGAGTGATGAGCAATGCATGGTTTAGGAATCATTTGGTGTAGGAGTGATGAGCGATGCATGGTTTAGGAATCATTTGGTGTAGGAGTGATGAGCGTTGCATGGTTTAGGAATCATTTGGTGTAGGAGGGATGAGCGATGCATGGTTTAGGAATCATTTGGTGTAGGAGTGATGAGTGATGCATGGTTTAGGAATCATTTGGTGTAGGAGGGATGAGCAATGCATGGTTTAGGAATCATTTGGTGTAGGAGTGATGAGTGATGCATGGTTTAGGAATCATTTGGTGTAGGAGGGATGAGCGATGCATGGTTTAGGAATCATTTGGTGTAGGAGTGATGAGCGATGCATGGTTTAGGAATCATTTGGTGTAGGAGTGATGAGTGATGCATGGTTTGGGAATCATTTGGTGTAGGAGGGATGAGCGATGCATGGTTTAGGAATCATTTGGTGTAGGAGTGATGAGTGATGCATGGTTTAGGAATCATTTGGTGTAGGAGGGATGAGCGATGCATGGTTTAGGAATCATTTGGTGTAGGAGTGATGTGCGATGCATGGTTTAGGAATCATTTGGTGTAGGAGGGATGAGAGATGCATGGTTTAGGAATCATTTGGTGTAGGAGTGATGAGCGATGCATGGTTTAGGAATCATTTGGTGTAGGAGGGATGAGCGATGCATGGTTTAGGAATCAGGAATCATTTGGTGTAGGAGGGATGAGCGATGCAAGGTTTTGGAATCATTTGGTGTAGAAGTGATGAGCGATGCATGGTTTAGGAATCATTTGGTGTAGGAGTGATGAGCGATGCATGGTTTAGGAATCATTTGGTGTAGGACTGATGAGCGATGCATGGTTTAGGAATCATTTGGTGTAGGTGGGATGAGCGATGCATGGTTTAGGAATCATTTGGTGTAGGAGGGATGAGCGATGCATGGTTTAGGAATCATTTGGTGTAGGAGTGATGAGTGATGCATGGTGTAGGAGGTACCTTTTTATTAGAACCCAAAATGTCCAATATGACAATACTGAATCTGATTTAACGGAAATAATTTGTGGAGTTCATTAAGGGTCAATACTTGGACTCACACTTTTTATATGCCTGCTTGAAAAACGACCGTATTATGTAATGGGTCTGTCTGTCTTTTCATCTGTCTATCCATCTGTCTATCCATCCATCTATCCATCCATTAACATTTTTGGTTTGAGACCAATAACTCCAGTTTTCATTATTTGATCTCAACCAAAGTTGGTATGTGCATTTTCTAGCTAGTAATACAGAGTAAGTTCGAATATGGGTTTCTGTGCAATTACTTTTACATGAGTTACGGCCCTTTTTCGATGTAGAATTTGTCCGTCTATTAACATTGTTGGTTTCCGACTGATAACTCCAGTTGGCATTATTTGATCTTAACCAAAGTTGATATGTGTATTACCCAGCTAGTAATACAGGCCCAGATCGAATATGGGTTTCCGTCCAATTTGTTTTACTTGAGGTATGGCACTTTTTCGACTTAGAATTTGACCGTCTATTAACATTGTTGGTTTCTGACCGATAACTCCAGTTTGGATCATTTGATCTCAAAGTTGGTACAATTCAAAATGGTAAAAAGGCGTATTTTGCCACACCTCACAATGCTTTTGTTCTATTGCACAAAAATGACCTTAGTTCCCCAACATCCCTAAATCTTCTTTAACTTGCGAATGACACAGTGGCCTATGATCATAAAAACGGTCTTAATCATAAAAATATAACTTTAAGAAATCCTGAGTTATTGATAAACAACAAATTAATTGATAGAGTAGGACCAAAAGAAAAAGAAAAGTCCTTGAAATTTTGGGGTGTAAACATTAATGAAAATCATATGAAATCCATATTTTAAAAATCTCTTCCAAAAGAGAATGGGCAAACTACTCACTTAACAAAGGGGAAAAAAACATTTCAACCCCAGGCTCTAAACACTATTATGCTCTTGTCCATTGTCATCTAGTATATGGAATACATATATGGGGGAATTCAAGGGGAGCAAATAAACGTCTTGAGATTCAATAACGATCACTAAGAATTATGAATAATAAGAAATACAACTCGCACACAGATCTACTTTTCTAAAAAGACCAAATCCTTAAAATAACTGACTTGTTTTCTCTCCAAGACTGTCTGATCATGTTTGATTGGAAATAGGGAAATCTCAAAGTAACAGGACAATTATTTCAGCACCATTCAGCATCGATCAATTGTGAACATCAGGCAAACAAGACAACTACGAGTAAATAGAATATAAATGTAAACGAGACAACTACAAGTAAATAGGACACTGATCAAGTGTGAACACCAGAGAAACACGATAACTATGAATCAATAAAACATTGATCACATGTGAACACCAGGCAAACAAGACAAGTAAGAGAAAATAGAACACTTATCAATTGTGAACGCCAGACAAACAAGACAACTTGAAGTAAACAGAACATCAATCAAGTGTGAACACCAGACAAACGACAACTCTGAGTAAATAGAACACTGATCAAGTGTGAACACCAGGCAAACAAGACTACAAGTAAACAGAACATCAATGAAGTGTGAACACCAGTTAAACAAGACAACTACGAGTAAACAGAACATCGATCAAGTGTGAACACCAGGCAAACAAGACAACTACGAGTAAATAGAACACCGATCAAGTGTGAACACCAGGCAAACAAGATAACTACGAGAAAATAGAACACCAATCCAGTGTGAACACCAGGCAAACAAGACAACTACGAGTAAATAGAACGCCGATCAAGTGTGAACACGAGGCAAACAAGATAACTACGAGTAAATAGAACACCAATCAAGTGTGAACACCAGACAAACAAGACAACTATGAGTAAATAGAACATCAATGAAGTGTGAACACCAGACAAACATGACAACTACAAGTAAATAGAACATCAATCAAGTGTGAACATCAGACATACAAGACAACTGTGAGTAAGTTGAACACTGATCAAATGTGAACAACACGAGACAGACAAGACAACTACGAGTAAACAGAACATTGATCAAATGTGAACACCAGGTGAAGAAGACAACGACGAGTAAATAGAAAATCGATCAAGTGTTAACTCCAGGCAAACAGGACAACTACGAGTAAATAGAACATCGATCAAGTGTGAACACCAGACAAACGACAACTCTGAGTAAATAGAACACTGATCAAGTGTGAACACCAGGCAAACAAGACTACAAGTAAACAGAACATCAATGAAGTGTGAACACCAGATAAACAAGACAACTACGAGTAAACAGAACATCAATCAAGTGTGAACACCAGGCAAACAAGACAACTATGAGTAAATAGAACATCAATGAAGTGTGAACACCAGACAAACATGACAACTACAAGTAAATAGAACATCAATCAAGTGTGAACATCAGACATACAAGACAACTGTGAGTAAGTTGAACTCTGATCAAATGTGAACAACACGAGACAGACAAGACAACTACGAGTAAACAGAACATCGCTCAAATGTGAACACCAGGTGAAGAAGACAACGACGAGTAAATAGAAAATCGATCAAGTGTTAACTCCAGGCAAACAGGACAACTACGAGTAAATAGAACACTGATCAAGTCCATATTTGGTTTTACAACACTCAACTCACCCAGTTAAGCAATTGCCTGAAAACTCTCAATAACAAATCCGAGTTTAAAAGAATAGTGAAAAGAAAAGTGTTGTCAACATATGTTGATACCATCCAATGTAATAACCCATTCCGCCCAGACTGTTCAAATTAAACTTAAGTCATCGCAACTGATCTGTGTTTTGACAGTAACATTGGATCTCCTTTTTGGTCCAGGGTAACAGAATTTATTTTCGTTTGATATTGACTCAGCAGACACCAGATGCTCCGAATCTTTTAAAAAGATCTAAAGTATACTGTCCTTCTTGTTAGTTGCCTGCCTTGTTTTTGACTCTGCCATCATTCTTACCTTTTCCTATGAGAAACTATTTTTTCACCATTTGCCACTTTCCTTCATCGTTTGAGGGTGTGTGTGGTACATTCCTCTGGTTAACATGTCCACTGTTAACATACAATCTACAGACTGTTTGTCAGGATCAGACAGAATTATGTGACCCACTGGTACAAACACTTTTCAAAACTACCTCGCAGTGTTGAAGTGAACAATGTTTTTAGTTTAAACAGTATTTATTTAGTATTTGACATGTGTATACATTTTACAATAACTATAAAGTTAAAAAACAAGTCTGAACAACACTAAATACAGTAGTATACACACAACAAGGAAAGCAGATTATGTGGGAGAGAGATTCGACAGAAAGCTAGAGCTTATGTAAGTCGTCTCCCTGGCAATGTATAACTTACACCTGCAGGTGGTATAAATCACCGGAAGATCCCACTCGTCGTCACATGCCGGCCGAGACTCTCACTCGGTTGGGCATTGTATTACAAGCTAGTTGCTACGCCTGGAGATGGAGAGATGGTGGGTGGCTTGTAGACAGCAAATCTGACTATTCAATCTCCCTGCGATCAGGGGTAACCAAGGCCTTCTCACTCGAGAACCACGACAAATCAGCAGCCGCCAAAGTGTTATTATAAACACGGTGTACTGTATTAATTATCTAATAGTAATTTTGTGCCATATTCATTTATTTAGAATGTTAATAACATTATTTAAATAAAATGTTTGTCTATCTGCCCCTCAAAGGGAAAACATTAATGACACTATATGGGTGGTTAAATGTTTGACAGCACAAAAAATTAATTTACATTTGGACATTGTTTTCAAGTTTATTAAATAATTATTGTATTTATTTGCAATAAAGGTGACAGTATATCAGCTGGTGATGTTCTCTGTGATATACAAACAGATAAAGCTGTTGTTGGAATGGACATAGAAGAAGAGGGTGTATTAGCAAAAATTCTTGTAAGTTTTGATTTAAGAATTTAACTTCACTGTGAATTTTGTATTTTTTTTTGTAACGGTGATTGATATAGTTTCTGTTACAGTGTGGCTGCTGTGGTCACTTCCCAAGGGTGGGCACTATTTCCATGGATGCAATTATATCAATTGTCTTGGGGTGGTCTGCATGATAAAGAGAAGGCAGGTTTTTGAAGAGCACCTTGATGGCACCTTTGATGAGTCACTGTTGTTTAAGATGAGGTTGCAGTCACTGGAGCTTAGGGAACAAGTGTTTGACCACCGAGGTGGTATTAGTCCCCTACGGTGCTTTTGTGACATAAGGTGTTTTTGTCACATAAGACATGACCACAGTCAGCAGGAGTATCAGACCTGGGGTGGGGGGGGGGGGAGTGGGGGGGGGGCAGTTTTGGTAAAATAATTGGAGACGGTTTGACCTGGGGACGGTTCGGCTTGAGGACAATTCGGGTTTCATGACAACAGGAGAGTCAGACCTGGGGGGTGGTTTGGGTAAAATATAGGTTATCAAACAGGATTTCCGCCGACCTGTAGAAAATGAATCCATTGCCTCGAGAGCCACAGCTTGTGGCCCCTCACTGGAGTGAGTTCGTTTAGCTCATCCCCGCGGGAGACCACAGGCCTCAGCTCTTGCGCAAAACCAATGAGAATCACTGACTCGGAAAATTAATGATAATACTATCTTAATCCATTAGCTGACTTAAAGGTGATCACCTTCCTGTTAGATAACAAGTCTCCCTCCAATCGGACACAACCTGAACCAGCGATGATTACCAATAATATGGAAACAACGCCGTTTTTTTTTTTTTTTTTTTTTCGTGGCCTGTGTAAAATAACTCATCATTACCTGCATTTTATTACTATGTTTTTTGTATTGGACCATTTGAATCTGTGAAATAACGATCGTACGAATCGTTCGCCTCACGAGAAAGTACAATTCGATCATTCTTACAATAGAAATACCACCCATGTATATTCCTAAATCTAAGTCTCTGTAGTCTGTAGACTGTATGACTACTGCAATCTGTAGTCATTGCCACAGGAACCATGGCTGGTGGCCCTTCCTTGGAAAGATTTCCTTGAGCTCGACTCGGCGGCGTACTACAAGCTTTGACTCTTGTGCATTGTGAGTGATAATCACCAAACATTGGTATCTTTTATGGACAGGCCACGAGCCATGAATTGTTTACAAATAGAGTGACAACCATCAACAATCACATAGAAAGTTAATGATAATGTTATATTAACCCCTTACCTGACAATAAGTTATTGTCTCGTATACACTCCTATCACTCAATCCTAACTATGTCTTCTAGTGCTAAAGTTAGATAATCCCTACAAAATTAATAGTCATTTGTCAATGTTAATGCTGTTTTAACACGAATTAACGTTGTCAAGTGCTACCTTCCATGCCGTCACATGACTCGCCCATTGTTCGCTTCAAAATCAAGCTAACTTACTCAGCTTTCAATACCGAAACAAATCACACTCCCCTTTCGACCTCCCATACTGTCTCTACCTCCAATTCAACTCCTGCCTCAACTGTGCCTGAACCAAGATCTTCGGACTTTATTGACGAGTTGCTTCTAAGTGTGCACCACGGCCCTGCACTTCGATTGCCTAACTCTACAACTCGTTATGAAAAACTGGATGGTGGGGGTACCACAAACACAGCGGTGCTTGTGGTGCATCCACCATCTGCAGTCAGCTTGATGTGGTTACCTGACATAGCCCAAGTCATAAGTAGTGAACCAGCACGTAAAATGCGTTCAGTGTCAAATAACAGCCAGAGAAAATACAATAATCAAAACAAACACAACTATGTTACCTTTATTCTTCTTGACTTTCATACCTCTCATGTATTTATACTTACATATTTTAATATTCCAGTACTATCAGACTACAGTCCAAATATTCCCCCTGTTCATACCCTACTCCAAGATCCAAATTGTATTATTTTCTCACTCATCATTTTCTTCTATTCTCCACCCCATAGACCAAATTCCAAGAAAAGACAGCTGTTACCTCACTCATTCAGACCTACTCTCAGAAAATATGATGTTCCTTCCCACACATTCGTAAGTCTAAAGAATGATTGACATATCAACATACAGAATGAGAGTGGGCCTATTTTATTCAGTTGCACGGTATGGCAGACACAGTGTCAAGACATTAAATCCGGATGAAAGTGTTCTCGTTGCATTGATTTATTGTTGCGGCATTTGTGGTATTTTTCTAATGATCTTTAGAATCACTTGTAACAATATCACAATACCTGTACCAAGAGTCAATGATTTAAAGTCAAACCCAATAAATTTACTTAACCCACCACACTTCCCAGTCATGCTCCTCAGCCCATATACCCAGGAAAATATATATAAAATGAACTGGTGGTCCCTCGAACCTCTCTCTTTCATTATTACATGCATCTATTGTTGTATCGCTTTATTAATCACTCTGTCGGGTGACATTGAGACGAACCCAGGTCCTAGTGATGATTCGTCATCCCGATCCTCTGAACAGCCCCACGACTACTATCATCATGCACAGAGAATTGGTGGAACATCTATGCTACACTTGAACATACAAAGTCTTATTCCAAAAATTGATACATTACGTTGCGAGGCCTTAGAATACGACATTTGCATTTTCACTGAATCTTGGTTGGATGCCAATGACGAAAATAATGATCTCTTGTTCCCGGGATTTCAACAACCCGTTAGAAAAGATCGAGACTCTAGAGGTGGTGGAATCATTATGTATTTAAAGAACGATATCCCCTTCAAAGTTCGGAATGACCTTGAGATTTCGGGCATTGAAGGCGTGTGGCTTGAGATTAATAACACAGCTTGTCACTTCCTCCTGGGGACCTTCTACCATCCCCCAAACGCAAGTGTAGAATCGTGGAACTTGATAGCTACCTCCATTGAACAGGCATTAGACACAGACTCGTCAAACGTAGTTATAACCGGTGACTTCAATGACGATCAACTGACAAACCAAAATGGCCCAATACAACGCATCCTCGAGCAATATAACTTGTCGCAACTTTTAAACCAACCAACACACTTTACGGAAACCTCTACTTCCCTTCTCGATTTGATCATAACAAACAATACCTCTTTTGTTGCTGAGTGCGGTGTTGAAGGTCCTCTTCACGATGACCGCATACGCTACCACTGTCCCATTACAGCTGTATTGAAGTCTCCCGTCAAGCGTTCCCAAGCACACAAACGTAAAATGTGGTTCTTCAATGAAGGTGACTACACCAATCTGAACAACACATTAATGGAAACGAACTGGAATAAGGTGCTCTCCTACTCTTCGTGCGATGATGTAACTCGTGATTTTCAGAACTATCTCGAGTCAACTGTCTCAAAATTTATCCTGCACAAATTAGTCACATGCCGGCAAAATGAGCCATCGTGGTTCCGTAATGATATCAGAAAACTTATTCGCCAACGTAAACGTATTCACCAACATGCAAAACGAGTTGACACACCACAGGCATGGGAAAAATATCGCAAGAAGAGAAACCAAACCACATCTGCAATTCGAAATGATAAAGATAAATATTTAACAAAACTGGAAAAAGATCTCAACAACAAATCACACTCCTCTGCCAACTGGTGGAAGACACTCGACAAACTTATGAACAAACATAAACTAGACATTCCCGCCCTTCAATACAAGAATCGTGACCTGTCATCGAATGCTGAAACGGCAGAAGCATTTAATGACTACTTCTGTAAGATATCCAAAGTGGACGACTCGAATGCCTTCTTACCTCCCCTTAGTCACAATATTCGCCGTCCGACCATAGAAAATATCCAAATATTGACCGATGACGTCATTGGTGCCCTAAATTCTCTAAAAACTTCAAAAGCAAGTGGACCAGACAACATAAATCCGAGAATTCTCAAGGAATGTAGAAATAGTTTGACAAAGCCACTTACAGATATCTTCAACTACCTCTTATCCCAGTGTAATTTCCCGTCTGAGTGGAAAAAAGCTAATGTATCCCCTATATTCAAAAAGAACGATCCGAACCTAGTAACAAACTACAGGCCCATATCGTTGCTTAGCTGCATTGGCAAAGTTTTCGAAAAGTGTATATTCAAGAAAGTACTGGCGTTTCTCCAGTCAAATTCCTTGATTACTCGATTCCAGTCTGGATTCACACCCACCGATTCAACTACTCTACAACTCACAGAAATTTATAATACTTAGTACTGCCCTCAACAAAGGTAAAGAAATCCGCCTTGTCTTTTGCGACGTTAGTAAAGCGTTTGATAAAGTTTGGCACAAGGGGCTTCTTTTTAAACTCGAACAAATAGGAATAACTGGTAATCTGCTACGGTGGTTCGAATCATATTTGAGTAATTGGCAACAGCGGGTGGTCATTAATTCTGAAGCCTCCACGTGGCGACAAATTCTGGCAGGCTTCAAGGATCCATCCTTGGTCCTTTGCTATTTATAATATACATCAACAATATAGTTAATAACATTTCCATTAATATCTGCTTGTTTGCTGTTGATACGACTATCTACTTGATAATAGAAAATCCCGACTTAGCTGCTGATATTCTAAATCACGACATAATGCAACTTGAAAGCTGGTCAAAGCAGTGGCTCGTCGATTTTAACCCATCAAAAACCGAGTCTATGCTTATCTCACGTAAAAATATAAGGATTAATCACCCACCCCTGAAAATGTGTAACGAGACTATAGAAGAAGTTAGTTGTCACGCCCATCTTGGTTTACTTTTAAACAATCAGGGTTCATGGGATGGTCACATTGAAGCGATAGCAGCTAAAGCTTGGAAGAGAATCGGCATCATGAGAAAATTCAAATACAGAATTGACCGCAAAACATTAGAAACAATATACCTTACTTTCATCAGACCACTTTTGGAGTACTCAGACTCTGTGTGGGACAATTGTTCTGAACTCCAATCTGAAAAACTCGAACATATTCAGATCGAAGCTGCACGGATTGCGACAGGCCCCACACAGAGTGCCAGTAAAGAACTTATTTATGTAGAAACTGGGTGGGAAACGCTAAAAGTAAGAAACAGAGAAACATAAACTGATACAATATTTTAAAATGTTCCATAGAATGACCCCATCATATCTGTCGTTGATGATTCCCCCCTTAGCCTCCGAGTCCCATAGGTATAGTCACCGCAACAATACCAATCTCACTGTCCCATTCTGCCGCCCTCAACGACACCAGGAATCATTCCTGCCATCAACTACGCGACAGTGGAATGCCCTTCCGCCACACATGAGAGATAATAGTTTGTTGGTTATTTTCAAGTCTTACTTAAATAGAAACAAGTCGATTGTGCCTACCTACTTCAAACGCAGTAAGGATCGTAAGGCACAGATACACCATTGTAGACTTCGCTTAGGCTGCAGTAACCTAAATCACCACTTGTTTAGAAATTACTTATCAGATTCTCCTGACTGTTCGTGTGGCACCTGTGAAACAAGCGACCATTTCTTATTCCATTGTCCGATTTATGCAGATATTAGAGTTAATACACTGGCTACCCTTCCTTTCACAATTACCACGGACATACTACTAAATGGATGTGTAACGTATACCGTGGAAAGAAACATAGAAATCATTGAAAAACTGCACAATTATATAAGTACCACAAAAAGATTTTACTGAATGTTCGTGCTGTGAACCTCTTCCTTTAACCAAATGGTGCATGGTGCCAAAGCAGGATTGGGAACTAAAACGCAGGCATTGTTTCGACAAGTGAGCGTTGCGGACCTGACGCAGATGCTCACTCATCGGAGTACAGCAGGGCTGTTCCCACGACACCATCACACCAAATTCCATTGGGGCTTTACCTATCCGTGAGAGTAATCGGACCTCCGGGTGAGATCCTTCACCACTTAATTCGTCTACATGTACTTAAGCTGACCTCATTGCAGCGTCAACTGTCTCTCCCATTCCGCGACACTTAAGGAAACAGCTGCCTTGATCCTGGGTATTCTCTGTCCTTTACCCCTTCTTTTACAACTATTCTCAAAATAATTTCATGATGATAAAAGTGTATTAAATGCCATGAAAGTTTACTGTGCGTGTTGCCAGTTGGAAACAGCTTACATAAGTTTCGGCTTGCTGCTGAATCCAGATTTCACAAGCTCTTGTTAAATCATGTTATTTCATATCTTGTGCACTTGTATTTATTTATGAAATAAAATAATGTTTAAACTAAACAGGATTTCAAATGTGAATGGAATCTAAAAATTGAGAATTGAGAGAAGTGTAGCTTGAACCATGTTGGTGGGAGGGGTGGCAACATAAAAATAGAGAAAGAAAAGCTTAAAAAACACAGCAAAAATGGCCGCCATTCCACCATCTTGGATTTTGAAAAAAAAATATTAAGCTTGCATCATCCCTTCAGAACCATTTATCCACGAACCAAATATGAAAGGTGTAGCTTAAAGCATGTTGGAGGGAGAGGTGGTAATATAAAAACAGACAGACAGACAAACAGACGAACAGACAGACAGACAGACAAATCTTAGATTTTGAAAAAAAAATATTTAGCGTGCATAATCCCCTCACAACCCTTTATCAATGTACAATATATGAAAGGTGTAGCTTGAACCATGTTGGAGGGAGGGGTGGTAACATAAAATAGAGAAAAAAGCTTAAAAAACACAAAAATGGCTGCCATGGCGCCATCTTGAATTTTGAAAAAAAAATATTGAACGTGCATCATCCCATCATAAACCTCTACCCATGTCCCAAATATGAAAAGTGTAGCTTGAACCATGTTGGAGTGAGGGGTGGTAACATAAAATAGAGAAAAAAAGCTTAAAAAAACACAACAAAAATGGCTGCCATGCCGCCATCTTGGATTTTGAAAAAAAAAGTATTGAACGTGCATCATCCCCTCCCAACCCTCTATCCATGTGCTAAATATGCAAAGTGTAGCTTGACCCATGTTGGAGGGAAGGATGGTAACATGAAAATAGAGAAGAAAGCTTAAAAAAACAGAACAAAAATGGCCGACATTCAGCCATCTTGGATTTTGAAACAAAGATTTTGAGCGTGCATCATCCCCTCAGGAGGGAGAGGTGGTAACATAAAAACAGACAGACAGACACACAGATGGATGGACAGACAGATGGACAGACAGACGGACGGAGTGCAATCCTATAGTCCCCTTACGGTTCCTGTAGGGGACTAATAAACTGGGAAAGGCAATGAAAAGGAGTGTCAAATGTGTAATTTAAGCATAGTGGAGACCCTGGAACACTTTCTATTAGAATGTCCAGTCTAACAGAATAAGATTCACCGGGAGTATGATGGAGAAGTAGGATGGGGGAGTGAAGGACACCATGGTTAGTGGGGGACATAAAGGAGAGGGTTAGTATGCTTATCAGATAGATTGGGAAGAATGGGGTAGGACTGTCATCAAGCAGTTTGCCTCAAAGTGTTGGCAGGAGAGAAGAGTCATGCTCCATAGACGACATCTGTGCAGGTGTAGGGTTTACTCAAATTTAAATTCTTGTCTCCTAATTTTGTGCAACCAATAAATTGGAATTTTGTCAACGTTTTTCTCAGGTTGCTTTAGGAATAAGCTAAACGAAGGTAATCATATAAATTGCTTGTCCTTCTATAGGTATAATGCACTAAATACTCGCATTGTTTGTGGAAAATGGAAATCTACACATTGAGAAAATGTTCAACCACCTTGTAGCAACTCGGAACACACCATGTCCAGGTTTTCACCCAGTTCTTCCCATACATGTTTTCTTCCATTATGGAGGTCTTCAACATCAATGGGTTTTCGTCTAGAATGACTTCAAGAGGGAGGGGAAATGAATGGCTGAGGGCTAGGTGGCATCAAAGGTGCTTACAAATATTACCACTGTTGCTTCTTTGGATACAAAGCAGTCCAATGCCAGTTATGGCAGCTCATGAGGGCAATTGTGAATTGTCCTTGATACGAGAATGTGGAACAGGAGACACACATAGCCCAACTGGTGTTCAAGTGGTCCATCAATCCCAACCAAAACTTGATATTCTAAGATGTGAGCTTGTAATATTAACTATGAGAAATGTGTGCTTACGGAATCATGGCTCCAGAGCAGTGACAATAACTCAGATTTGGCAATCTGTGGGTTTCATGACCCAATAAGAAAAATTCGTTCTTCCAGGGGACTCGATATCGTTATCTACCTCAGAATTTCAATGGAATTCATACATCACCCTGATTTGGAAATTGTTAATGTTAAGTTTATCGGTTGCAGATATTTACTGCTAATAAAAGCTTCCCCCTTGGGACTTTTTACAGACCGCCTAATTCAGGGACCGAAACCTGGAATCCTATTTGGACTTCTGTTGAAAGAGCATTAGATGTACAGATGCTTCCCATGATAATAACCAGCGACTTTAATGACGATCAACTCAACGGCCCAGTCCAGAACCTTTTGAACCTTTATAACTTGTCTCAAGTCATCCAGCAGCCCACGTTCTTTACGGAAACATCAGCCTCATTGATCGATTTAATTATAACTAACTGTCCCCATTTGATGAAATCGCATGATGTTGGAGACCCATTTCTTGGCAAGTTTGTCCGTTATACCTGTCCTATAATGGCCCAAATTAGTTTAAACAATATTTATTCATGAATTATAATATTATACATACAGGTAAATGATAATTGCATAATGTTCATGGAGACTTGTAATACAGGTATTTAAACATAGTTGATATACAAGTTGTATGGGTGGGATTCAGCAGTAAGCTATAAGCTTATGTTAAGCTGTCTCCCAAGAAAATCTGAAAAAAATTGCAGGTAGTTGCTTGCACTATGTAAAATATTGTTTAAACATGAAATGGAGGTATACAAAAAGAGAGAAGAGAGAAAGAGGGAGGGGAGGAGGGGGAGAGAGAGAGAGAGAGAGAGAGAGGGGATAGAGAATTTCACCCAAACTGAGCTCAACGCACACCCGACAAATGAGAGTTATTATAAGCAACCTCAGAGAATGTGCTGCTAGCGGTGTCATTAATGCGGACTCACCCGAGATCCACACCTGAGCCGCCATTAACGCGCGTGCATCTAACATTTACAAACTATCAATCAAATTTAATCTATTAAAAGCCACAAAAAATCTACATCTTGTTTATCCTAGACTTCCTAGATCGATGCATGTGAGGAAACACAGCCCAAGCACGGAGCCCGAACTGCCCACGACGGCTCCGTCGTAGCCTGGCGTCCTGTGGCACTAAAGCTCAGAATGCAAAATAAGGCTGCATTATTCACACTTCAGATGCATGTACTATCCACAATTTGAGAAACGTGCATAGTCGCGCCCACCGGCAGGACCGACGTGCCCCCCCCCACCCCCCCCCCCCCCCCCCACCCCCCACCTCCCCCCCCCCCCCCCCAACAACAGCGGGGGAGCAAAACCTGTCA
Organism: Pictodentalium vernedei; assembly: GCA_031216915.1. Taxonomy (NCBI): domain Eukaryota; kingdom Metazoa; phylum Mollusca; class Scaphopoda; order Dentaliida; family Dentaliidae; genus Pictodentalium; species Pictodentalium vernedei. The sequence goes on along the minus strand of CM062289.1, from coordinate 458,143,358 downwards.
CATCACCAATGCCACTCCCCCGCACCCACCGCCGGGAAGAGAGCAGCCCACCAGCACCGACAACGGCCGCGGCCACACTCGACTCCCAAACCGTTGACACCAAAGACATATATTCCTTGCTGGAGAGTCATCACATCAGTCACAAATGTTTGAATAATGAATATGTGAAATGAAGGCGACAAGTCATTCCCCAAAGGACTACAAATGGAAATGACTCACTGGAACCTCACTGGCCCAAATTAAGTTCACATAAGAGCCTTCCTTAAGTCTTAAGCGACAAATATGGCTATTTTCCAACGCGAATCTTGTCAATCTCAACAAATCTATTGGGGAGTTAACTAGAACATGATCTTGTCTTCAAACTAGCCCGACCAGATTGTTGATGAGCTTACAAAGTCACCTCGGCTAGTTAACCAGTCAATATATCCTAAGCAAATTAGTCACATTAAGGCCCAGCGAATCAAAGTGGATACATAATGAAATTCATCACTTAATATGCCAGCACAAGCACCGTTATCACTATGCGAAACGCAGTGGTACCGAATTAGCTTGGGGAAAATATAAGAAAAGAAATGAAGTAACCTCATCCATTAGGAAGTCGAAAGCATCATACTTTACCAAAATCGAAAACACTCTGAATTCCTATATGACACCCCCTAACCTCTGGTGGATGACACACAAACTGCTTTTGGGAAATAAACAAACAGACATAACTAATCTCATCCATGAGGGTGTTAGTCTTTTTATTAACATAGAGAAGTCTGAGGCCTTCAATGAGTACTTTTGTTCAATTTCCGGTAATGACGGTAATACTCCTCTACCACCACATCCTTTTGATTCTGACCGACCCACTTTGGATAATATTTTCCTTGAGCCTGAAGATGTGTAAGAAGCCTTGAATTCTCTCAAGCCCTCTAAAGGGCCTGACAGTATAAGTCCATTTACTCTAAAGGGATGTTCTTCGACATTAGCCAAACCATTCGCTGACATTTTTAACCACTGTCTCACAAATTCTACATTCCCACACCTGTGGAAAAGTGCAAATGTTTCGCCAATATTCAAAAAAGACTCTCGTAACCGAGTGACAATTACCACCCAATTTCACTCTTAAGCTGTGTTGGCAAGGTGTTTGAAAGTTGTATAGCAAAGAAAGTTAAAGAGTTTCTTGATGCGAATAGCATTTTGACAAAATTCCAGTCAGGTTTTGTTTCTAAAGACTCCACCGTTCTCCAGTTGAGTGAAATTTACTACACCATTAGCTCCGCTCTTGATGAAGGAAAGTAAAGACTCCACCGCTCTCCAGTTGAGTGAAATTTACCACACCATCAGCTCCGCTCTTGATGAAGGAAAGTGAAGACTCCACCGTTCTCCAGTTGAGTTAAATTTACCACACCATTAGCTCCGCTCTTGATGAAGGAAAGTAAAGACTCCACCGTTCTCCAGTTGAGTGAAATTTACCCCACCATTAGCTCCGCTCTTGATGAAGGAAAGAAAAGACTCCACCGTTCTCCAGTTAAATGAAATTTACCACACCATTAGCTCCATTATGATTATCTCGTCTCTTGATGAAGGAAAAGAATTAAGATTTGTCTTCTGTGACATCAGGAAGGCTTTTTACAAAGTATGGCATAGTGGCCTTTTGTACAATCTCGAAAAGATTGGTATAACCGGCCATCTTTTGTCCTCGTTCAAATTATACCTTAGTAATAGACACCAGCGGGTCATTGTTAACTCTGAATATTCTACCTGGGGAAACACCAGAGTGGGTGTTCCACAGGGCTCGATCCTAGAACTGTTACTTTTTCTTATCTACATAAATGAACATAACTGATGGACTGGTATCTAGCATTCGACTCTTTGATCAAGTGTTATAATATTATTATATTATGATGATGATACATCTCTCTACCTCACCATTGTACACCCTGTCCAAGCTACAAGACTTTGTCTGACGACCTCCAAAAGATTGAATCGTGGGCACCCCACTTGCTGGTTGACTTCAATCCTGCAAAATCTGAGTCACTTATAATATCACGCAAATCCACTAAACCTCTGCACCCCACTCTAAAGATGTCTGGTTCTGACATTAATGAAGTCACCCAGCATAAACATTTGCAGCATAAACATTTGGGCTTAATCCTGAATGTCCGTGGATCGTGGGGCAATCATATCTCAGAAATCACAACTAAGGCCTGGAACAGGATATCCCTCCTCAGGAAGTATAAATTTTCCCTTGATCATTGAAAACTGAAAAAAATATTTTTCTCTTTCATACGACCACTACTGGAATATGCCGACACTGTTTGGGATAACTGTAACAATTACGAATCCTCCAAACTAGAAAAACTACAGCTTGAGGCAGCTCGGTTAGTCCCTGGTGCTATTCGAAGTAGAGTAGAGCTTCATTACATATTATTAAAAAAAAGTAGAGGATATTTGATAAAAGTGAGATATATATTTATACACTACTCAAAGTTTGCTAAGCACTAAGTGCATCCAACTACGTGTTTTACTTTTTAGTTGAAATATTGTAATGAAAAGTGTATATATTTTTTATTTAATTATATCTTTAATGATTAAAGTACAGAAATTAAAATTTTATTCGTGTTTGACATTATTTTTTAGCTTTTGAATACGATAACCATGGAAACAGGATATTTTTGGTAAAAGTAGAAATTTTTCAATATTCCAAAAAGTTGACGGAGTGAACTGGTATGGCATCAATATCGAGTATGAGACCCATTACTGTTAATTACAGCTTGACAACGCCTTCTCATGCTCCCAATCAGGTTCCTGATGGTCCTTTGTGGGATGTTGTTCCATTCTTGGACCAGCATGGCACCAAGCTCCTGGACACTTCTTGGCTGGACTGGACGGGCTGAAATTGCAAGCTGCAACTCATTCCAGACATGTTCGATTGGATTGCGGTTAGGGGATCTTGCTGGCCAGTCCATACGCTCAATCCTCTCCCTCTGTCGGTACTCCCCAACAGCATGGGCAACATGAGGATGGGCATTATTGTCCATTAGAATGAATCTATCACCCACTGCACCTGCATACAATCTGAGGTGGACATCCAGGATCTCATCAATATACCGTTGTGCAGTCAATGTACCACATTCAAGGACACAGAGCTCTGTATGTCCATCCCAGCTGAAGCCGCCCCAGACCATGATCGACCCTCCACCATAGCAGTCATGCTCAGCAATGTTGGCTTCATGGAATCACTCTCCTGGTCTTCTCCATACCCTAGAATGCCTATCTGTGTGGTCTAGGCAGCACCTTGACTCATCTGTGAAAAGGACAGGTCGCCAATCTTCTCTAGTCCATCCAACGTGGTCCATGGCCCATTCACATCATGCCTGGTGGTGGTTCTGGGACAGTGGAATGCGAATACATGGTCTTCTGGATCGGAGACCACCTTCGTGCAACCTTGCCCGGATAGTCTGCGTTGAAACATTTACCCCGGATGCATTCTGAAGGTCACTGCGAAGCTGGGTTGCTGTGGCAAAGCAGTTCCTACGGGCCTGAATGATCAAAAAACAGTCTTCAGCTGCAGATGTTGCCCTGTCTCTGCCACCACCATGCCATCTTACTGGTGTGCCATACTGCTGAAATCTTGCCCAGGCTCTGGTGATCACTGTATGGTGCACACCAAGGGCTTCACCAACCTGACGATGGGTAGCCCCCTGCTCCACCATCCCTACAGCCCGCCACATTTATGCTTCAGACAAATGTCTTCTTACATTTGCATTTGCCATATTCAATCATTAAATCACAAGGGTTTGTGTTGAAATGAAGATTGAATACCCTACACATATCATGTACATGTAGACAGTACACGAAAACATCATGAAAATCAAGGGGTACATGCTTTCCATGACTGTCACGAAAAGTCTGCCTGTCAAGAGAGCTAATGTAAACATTGGGGACCATCAATACATTCCTCAATCATATCCACCAAAAATATCGCAAATATGTCGTAAGCAAATTTCACAATGATGTGTTAAATATTTGGTACTTAGCAAACTTTGAGTAGTATATTTTCATAAAAAAGACAGTTGAGGCATTGCTGCACTGTGACATCTGGTGAATGATTTCAGCAATAGTTGGGTGTCTGACAATCACACTTTCCACGCACTGAGCTGTAGAAGACATGGACTGCCGTCAGAGAATTTACCCCATTCAGTCCAAGACCTCAATACCTTGTAAATCCTCCTTGATTCAACATGGCATACTCCTCACCAAACGTCCAGTATCAGGTTGATTGATGTTATTCCATTTTTCCTGCAGTGCAGTGGCAAGTTCCTGGACATTGGTAGGGGGCTGTTGGCGTTTCGTACGCGCCTGCAAAGCATATCCCAGATGTGGTCGATTGGTGAAAAGTCTGGACTTAGTGCTGGCCAAGGCAGTGTAGTGATGTTCTGCTCCTGTAGGTACTCTGTAGCGACATGGACCCTGTGAGCTCTTGCATTGTCATCTTGGAAAATGAATTGATGACCATAACATCGCGCAAATGGCACCACCTGAGCTGCATACATGTCATGGTAGTACTGCCCTGTGACACACCCTTGGATGACATGTAATGCTGTTCTGCTTGTCATGGTTGTGCCTCCCCACACCATAAACGATCCACCATCAAAACGATCGTGCTGCCTAGTGGTTACGCCATGATATTGTCCGTTTCACCGCCGCCACACTCTATTTTGCCTGTCGTGGAAGTAGGCGATTTTGGATAGTCTGACCACTGACTCGCACATCTCTGCAGCTGCAGTCCAATTTCTGAGGCACTTTGATGGTGGTTACGTAATGCTGTAGTTTAGATGAAACGATCCTGGTTAGCAGTTGTTGCCCTTGAACGACCTGACAGACGTCTTGTCATCAATATTGCCTGTCTGACAGTAGAGTGACCACAACCTGCTAACCACCAATTGAGTAACATTGAGAATTTGAGCCACTGCAGTCCGTCTGCTGCCAGCTTCCAACATGCCAACGTTCATCACGCATACCTCAAAAGTTACGTTTCTACCAGAAACTATTGTTGAACAAGTTTATTCCAAGAAAAGAACGATGAGACCTCCGAAAAGGCCCATCCAGTACAAATGAAAATTTCAGAATGTACCCCACAGACATTAACGCGGCACTCATGTGAAAAACTTGCATGAAATTTTCATGGGCCAGTGTCATTCATGATACACACTAAACCTGGTAACAAATTGATGTGTCCAATCACGTGTATCCAATACCATTTTCTGAAAATCTCAACATCAGTTTGGATATCCCCTACTTTTTTTAATAGTATATGGCAAAACAGTCTGGGAAACCCTCCGTACGCATAGAGAAAAGCTCAAACTTATACAGTACTACAAAATGGTTCATCATCTTATCCCAGGGTATATATTATCTCTTGTCCCCTCGATAACATCCGCTACCCATGAATATTGCCTTCACAACAATGCCAACTTAAATATCCCACACTGTCGCACCAACTCAGACCTACATTCCTTCTTACCGTCAACAACCCGACTGTGGAATAGTCCTTCCCCTGTAATTAGAGAAACTAGTTCTCTCGGAAACTTCCATTCATACCTGAACAAAGATAGATTCCCGACTCCAGAATGGTTCGTATGCTCACAAATCACGTCAGATTCATATATATCACTGTAGCTACGGGGAGCATGAAACAACTCACCATTGTCTTTTTAACTGTCCTCTTCATTTAGATATAAGAAGGGACATGCTACAGCAACTGCCTTACACCATTGATGTGGAAACTCTTCTCTACGGCAATGCCAACTGCAGCCTACAAACCAACTGTGCAATCTTTTTCTGCCTTCATAGATATATTGAGGCAACTTGTAGATTTGGTTGACAATCAGTAGATCGCGTACCGAAAATCAGCACTGCAATCTCCACCATGGTGTATTCAATATATTAGTTTAAACAGTATTTATTCACTAAATGACATGTGAACACATTTCACAATAACAGTAGGGTAACAAAAGTTCTGAACAACACTAAATACAATAGTATACACAAAACAGTGAAAGCAGATTACTGTGTAAAGGAGGGATTCAACAGAAAGCTTAAAGCTTATGTAAGTCGTCTCCCTGATAACTTATGAACTTACTCCTGTAGGTGGTACGAATCTGATGAAGAGCTCACATGCCGACACACGGAGGCCGAGGCGCTCCCTCCATTGCATATCAAATTACTCTTAGTTGCTACGATTGAAGATCATTGGCAGATAAGTTAAGCAACACATCAGAAGAAATATGGAGTAGAGGAAGGCAGCCTCGACCGCCGGGCAATGACATGTGAAACTGTTTAAACTTCAACTTAAAATTAAAGGGAAAGAAAGAAGAGAAAGAAAGAACAGGAATGCTGATAAATAGAAAAAGAAAAAGGAAAAAGAAAAATAAACAAAAAACAAAAACTAAATAATAGGAAAATAATAAGATGAAATCAGTTTGAATACATGATATATAGATATTATGCTGATGTAAAAAGCACGCAACAAAATCACACTCCGATCGCCAAGGGCAGTTCAGGACGTGTCGATGACGAGCCTCAATCTGTCCCCAGAAACCGGAGCGAGACTCCGACACACACCTTGCACAACCGCACAGTTGGTAATAGTTTATTTATCCTACAATATCTTGGGCAATAGTCGAGAATGTATTATGCAGACGAATGTAATAACGAACTATTTATTTGTGTGGGACCAAAAGAATTGAACTCTCGATAAGGGAACGTGCTTACATCATACCCCTGATACAAGTATCTGTACCAGGGGGTCGGATACAGATTGAATGTATGTTAAATAGAATTAAATAGAATTAACACTCAAGAAAATCGTAAGTAGGCAGCTTGTTTCATTTAGTTCATTTAGTGGCAAGTTATACGTAAGTAAACCTAGAGGTGTTGAACGTTGGAACGTCTGAAGGGCTATTCCCCACCAGCATTGGTCACTTGGTCCTATTATGCTAGCTATGTTTGGTGCAGTGAACAATTGCGTTTCCCACGAGGAGTGGAGATGGCGTATTGTTAAGTTACTGCATTATTGAAATCACTTGCTTGATAAAATGAAGTCATGTACCCCTTCGAAAATAAGGCGGTTGTTCTTGTTGTTCAAGAATTCAGAGCCAAACAGAAGTGTGGATGTATCTGTTACATATGGGAGTAAATTAATTGTATAATTTTGAGCGTTTGAAAGCAAAGGACAATAAAAGAAAAAGTGATCAGTAGTTTCGTGCTCACCACACTGACAGTAAGGGCTGGGTGATAAATGATTGTTGAAAAGGTGAGAATTAAGACTACTACAATGCAACTGCAGCCTACAATGGTATATTTGAGCCTTGCGAGATTTCGCGTTACTGTAGAACATTAGGGGTTTTTGGTTACCATCACTGAGAAACGTTTTAAAGTTAATCAATGATGAGTTCTCGCGGACAGGTAACGGTAACTTATTCCACTGGTCAGTAACGCTGGGGATAAAAGAAGACTGATACAGTTGCGTTCGGCAAAAGGGAACTCGGTGGTTTTGGCCAGATCGGAGACTACGTGATGAATTCGTCACGGAGATAAGTGGGGGAACTTTGTTAGAGATGTATGGAGGTGACATGTGATGATACATTTTGAAAAACTGAATTAATTTATGTTTATGGCGCCTTTCTTGCAGGGATTCCCACCGTGTTTCAATATATTGATTGCTCAACAACACTGATCCAAATGGGTGCCCCATCTGGATTCCGAGCTGAGTGTGCTTTTTGCCAGACTGTCTTAACTGGTCGAATTCCTTCGTCCACTCCACAGTAGCTCAACAGCAACAGTACCTATTCGCCCAGTTGAACTACTCCAACCTTTACCTCCTCTTACAACACTCACCAGTCAAAAACTCAAAACCTCTGTTATTACATAATGTAACCTCACTTTTCTGATTACCACTTTACAGGTTATGTCAAAAAGTGTTTTTCGGACGTTCATACCCCAATGTTTAATTCTAAGGTGGAGACATCTTTCACAAGTATTAGCTTACTGCTGGATCCATTTTCCAATTCACAGCTTATGTTATTATTGTGTAATCTCAGTTTTTTGTACTTTTTATATTGTTTGTTTAGAAATAAAATATTGTCAATCAATCAAGAGGCCATCACAGGCCTTCAGATAAATCATGCTTTCAGTGATAGCTAATAGCACATTAAAAAAAGAAGATATTTTGCATAGACAATCATTGGAGACACAACCTATTGTTCCTTTCCATTTGCCGATGTATCGGCCTCGCTACATCAATTCTCTGAGCTGTCACTCTTACTCATGTCAAAGATCTCACAGACGTCACTATCATGGAAGAAATGTTCTCAGCATTCATCAGATTCTTCATAACTTTTGGGCTCGTAAGAGGCTCCACCATATCATTGTTGAAAGCATCAACTCCATGTCTCTCTCTCATGGTCATCCACCAGTGCCATTGAGGTCAGATAAGGTGAGATTCTGAATCTGGGAATCTTCTTCATAAGATATAGAACTGCTGACAAAAGCATTATAGTCATAGGAGAACTTGCCTGTCAGTCGCAAACTTCTTTCTCATACTCATGAAACTTGTGTGCAAGCTCACATTCAGACTGGAATTCAGAGGCCTGTGCAAACATGTTAACCTTCCAAAAACATTTTCAGGGAAATTGAGGTTGATTTTCAGGGAAATGGCATGGATTTCCGGGGAAAGTTTACGTAACAGATAATGCTGTATGTTACAAGTTGACTTCCACTCAATGAGAGGACTTCTCTTTGCAGGAAATACTACAAAACTATTAATGCAGCTCACATATGTTGTATTAAAAATAAAAATGTCAAAATATATAAGTATAAACTTTCATTTTGGAGTTATACCACTGCTCATCTCAGCTATTTCTGTATTCTGCCTAATGGCTTCTGCAAACTGTATTCTATTTACAAACATTGGAATCACAACAGTACTCCAGTTTCTCCCAATACTCCTCCCCCCCCCCACAAAAAAAAAAAAAACAAAAAAAACAAAACAAAACAAAACATAAAAAAAATAAAAAAACAAAAATTAAGGAAAAAATATAACTCTTCAGTTTCAATCAAGCACAACACATGTAGAGGTCAAACTTAAAAAAAAAATGTTCTCTTGCACTTCTCCTACAATCTGTTCATGACTTAGCAGTAATCTGAAGACAAAAAACTTATAAAAAATAATAGGCCTAATTAACTCTGTTAAGTTTTCCTACAATCACTTTGTGGCTTCTGAACAGCAGACATGAGTTGAAAGAAATAAATATTAACCCTTTACCCAATGAATCGGCCGCATCCGCCCGCGTAATATGCAAATTCAGCAGTTGAAAAAATATTATTTTTCAAAGAATTTCAACAAAACCATATCATGTGACCACTCGTTGGAATGAGCTCACCGAGCTTGTTCCAACGAGGGGTCACATGATATGGTTTTGTTGAAATTTTTTGAAAAATTTGAAAAAAATTATATTTAAAATAATAAATTTTGATAACGTCTTCGTTGGGTAAAGGGTTAAAGAAAATTCTCAGGAGTATAAAAAAGATGATTCAACAGAGGACCTCTGGAAAAATGTAAAAGAGACAAAATGAATTCTCTGTAGATCCTATCCATTTTAATATCATTTTTAAAAAAATAATAAATGAAATAATAAAATAAAAACACTTCCAAACGAGGCCTTCAACTTAGAATTAGTTTAAACAATGTTTATTCCAATTGTATCTGGTAATAATGTAGAATAGTATGTGGATTGGATTCGACAGTAAGCCGCAGTCTTATTGTTGTCATTTCCATATGTACAATAATATTACAAGCAGATTAGATCAGATATGACATATATCAAGTGTATACTAATCATTATGTTTGTCAAGGAGCTGGACATGATGTGTTTGTTCGAGTATATATTAGAAATATTGGTTTAGGAGAGCGAGAAAGTAAATGTTAATGATAATAGTGCATAGAAAAGAAATACAAAACCTCTTCAAACACTATGTTGCAGTTTGTAAAGTAAAGAGCAAATTGGACAATTGCACCAACCTGGAAAGCAAAAACATCGAACAAATGCAGTTAGAAGCATCAAGGATTTAACTGCTGCAACGCGAAATGTTTGTAAAGCTCTTTTATATGTGCAGATGGGTTGGGAGCTAGTGATGAACCAATAATTGGAATCGGCAATCAGAACCAGCAATTGGACCTGGCCAGTTATGGGTCATTGGCCGATTATGATAAATGGCAGTTAAAAAGTGTCATTTTCTGGTTATTCAGTATTTAGCACTGACTATTAAAATCTCATTGATGTCTGCCCATTTCAATGAAGTTTTCCCATTAAAAATGTGTGTAGTGTATATCAGAATATTTTGGGATTTGCAGGGCCGATATACTACAGAATTTACCATCTGCAATCGGTACGAGATCGCCACTATTCCCAACTGGTCGAAGTCACTGGTCTTCAATCATTCCTGATTCATGGTACTGTACAACGTTGCATTGGTACATGCATTAATAAAATGTGTTTAGCCTGTAGTCTGTAGTATACTTCATGATGCAAGCATCGCAATACAGTAAGAATTTAAATTGGGAGAAAAAACTAAAAAACACTCTTTTTTCTATGATAGATGATTGTTACGCAACATGTAAATCGCATGACTGTCACAAAAACGTTTTCAGTTTGTCAAGTTCATTTTTGGCTCACCAACGATAGTTGTGTGAGCCTATGGCATGGCATAGCCCTCATGTCGGCATCTGCGTCGGCGTCCGGATTCAAACATTTTGAACTTTGGTGTGCAGGTTTTGATATTTTTTATTTTTTTTTATGTCAGCATGCTTTTCAGGGATAGTAATATTTTATTCAACCCTCTTTCCATGCTTAGTTACTTGAATTTTGGACTTTTGTGTACAGGATTTTGACTTTTGTGTGCTGGTTTTGATATTTGCCTTTCTTTTCTTCCAAGGAGTAATTTACCTTGCAGTATATTGCCATGGTTCCAGTTTTATGTTAGAATGCTTCTTAGGGCCAGTATTATATTATTTAACCCTTTCCCTACTTATTATGCCCCCGAAAAATTTTTTCGAGGGGTATATAGTGGAGGTCTCCATCCGTCCGTCTGTCCATCCGTACGAACATTTTGTATTATAACTCGAACATCAGTTGTTGGATTTTAATGTTCTTTGTTATGGTGATAGGGCAGCTTGGGGGAACGGATGCCCTTGTACCTAGGGTTTTGTCCGACAAATCTTATAGGAGTTATGTCCCTTATTTACTTTTTCCATCTCTCCATACGAACATTTTGTATTATAACTCGAACATCAGTTGTTGGATTTTTAATGTTCTTTGGTATGGTGATAGGGCAGCTTGGGGGAACAGATGCCCTTGTACCTAGGGTTTCGTCGGACAAATCTTACAGGAGTTATGTCCCTTATTTACTTTTTTCCGTCCGTCTGTGCGAACATTTTGTATTATAACTCGAACATCAGTTGTCAGATTTTAATGTTCTTTGGTATGGTGATAGGGCAGCTTGGGGGAACGGATGTCCTTGTACCTAGGGTTTCGTCGGACAAATCTTACAGGAGTTATGTCCCTTATTTACTTTGAAAATTGATGATCTTTTGGTTTCCTACCAATTAAAATTGTTTGGCTGAACCGATGAGTTTCAAATTTTATATGCTGATTACTCATGTCAAAGTACAGGTCGGTTTCAATTTGAGGTTTGACTCGGCAATTTTTGATGTAGTTATGCCCCCTTTTTCACTTGGAAAAGATGCAAGACCAGTTCTACTTTTTCACTGGTTTGAGAATTTTTAACAAAGGTATGTACTATTCCTATTTTTGCCTCTTTCAGTTATTATTCAATATGGCTCCATTCAAGTCATCTGCAATTATTTTTATAACTTTTTCTCTATTACTGACTCCTTAGTGCTGTTCTGCAATGTTGCAGTAGTGAAGCTGTTGTCTGTTGTTACAAAACATATTAACAAAATATAAGTAATAATAATTTTATTGGCACTTTGCCATTCCTTACTGTTGTTCTGCAATGTAGTGTTGTTCTGCAATGTAGCAGCAGTGAAGATGTTGTCTGATTATCCACATGTGAGTATGACTTGGCTACCTTTGGGGCATTAGCACACGTATTAGCGTTGCTCTTGTTTACTTTAATTTTGGACTTTTGTGTGCAGGTTTTTGACTTTTCTGTGCAGGTTTTTGACTTTTGTATACAGGTTTTGAAATTTTGTCTTCAAGTGGAGTTTTACCCTACTGGCATATTGCCATGGTGGTTACCTTAACATTTCAGGGTATTTTTCTCAATTTTAACCCTTTGAAACAAATGTGATGCTTTTTAGCTTAACTTGACATAGTCAAGATAAGCTATTGCCATCACGTGTGCGGAAGTCTGTTAGTCTGTGAGTCTGTGATGTCTGTTCACATTTTCCTTTAGCACGGGCTAAACCCTGCAGTCTTGTCTGATCGTCACGAAATTTCATATGCAGGTTTGGGGTCATGTCTAAATGAGAACATCCCCTTTTGGTCGCGATCAGGCAACCGGTATGGCTGCCCGAGCCCAAAACCCGAAAACCATTAGCACAGGCTACAGGTCGTATTTATGAAGGGATTTCAATGTAACTTGGTAGGATGCCTCTGTATAATGCCTAGATAAGAACGTCCCCTTTTGGGCATGATCTATCAACCGTGATGGCTGCCCAAGCCCAAAACCCAAAAACTTTTAGCACAGTCTGCAGGTCATGTTTAATGTGGAGGGATTTCATTGTAACTTGGTAGGATGACTCCTTATGATGTCGAGATGAGAATATCCACATTTGGGCATGATCTGCCAACCGTGACGACTGCCCGAGCCCAAAACCTGAAAACCTTTAGCACAGTCTACAGGTCATATTTACTGAGGAATTTCATTGTAACTTGGTGGGTTGACTTCATACAATGTCTAAATGAGAAAGTTCCCTTTTGAACGTGATTGGGCAACTGCGACGGCGACGGGCCCGAAGCCCGAAAACCTTTAGCACAGTCTAGAGGTCATATTTATGAAGGGATTTCATTGTAACTTGGTAGGATGACTCCAAATAATGTCTAGATGAGAACGCCCCATTTTGATCGCAATCATGCAGCCTTGATGGGTGCCCGAGCCCAAAAACCTTTAGCATAGGCAAAAGGTCATATTTATGGAATATGAGCATAGGCAAAAGGTCATATTTATGGAGTCAACCTGTTATATTTATGGAAGGATTTCATTGTAACCTATTAGGTTGACTCCATATAATGCCAAGATGATGACATCCCCTTTTGGTCGTGATTGGTCAGTTGTGATGGCTACAAGTGCCCGAAGCCCAAAAACCTTGAGCACAGTCTACAGGTCATATTTATGAAGGGATTTCATTGTAACTTCTTAGGATCACTCCAGATGATGCCCAGATGAGATTATCCCCTATGATTGCGATCATTCAGCCATGATGGCTGCACAAGCCAGAAGCCCGAAAACCTTTAGCACAGTCTACAGGTCATATTTATGAAGGGATTTCATTGTAACTAAGTAGGTTAACTTCATATAATGTCTAGATGAGAACGTCCCCTTTTGGACATGATTGGGCAACTGTGACGGCTAAAGGTGCCTGAAGCCTGGAAACCTTTAGCACAGTCTGCAGGTCATATTTATGAATGGATTTCATTGTAACTTGGTAGGATGACTCCAAATAATGTCAAAAGGTCATATTTATGGAATATGAGCATAGGCAAAAGGTCATATTTATGGAGCCAACCTGTTATATTTATGGAAGGATTTCATTGTAACCTATTAGGTTGACTCCATATAATGCCAAGATGATGACATCCCCTTTTGGTCGTGATTGGTCAGCTGTGATGGCTACAAGTGCCCGAAGCCCGAAACCCTTAAGCACAGTCTACAGGTCATATTTATGAAGGGATTTCATTGTAACTTCGTAGGATCACTTCAGATGATGCCCAGATGAGATTGTCCCCTTTGGTTGCGATCATTCAACCATGATGGCTGCCCGAAGCCTGAAGCCCGAAAACCTTAAGCACAGTCTACAGGTCATATTTATGAAGGGATTTCATTATAACTTGGTAGGTTGACTTCATATAATGTCTAGATGAGAACATCCCCTTTTGGACTTGATTGGGCAATTTTGACGGCTAAAGGTGCCTGAAGCCTGGAAACCTTTAGCACAGTCTACAGGTCATATTTATGAAGGGATTTCATTGTAACTTGGTAGGATGACTCCAAATAATGTCTAGACGAGAACGTTCCATTTTGGTCATGATCATTCAGCCTTGATGGGTGCCTGAGCCCAAAAACCTTTAGCATAGGCAAAAGGTTATATTTATAGAAGGATTTCATTGTAACCTGTTAGGTTGACTCCATGTAATGCCTAGATGATGACATCCCCTTTTGGTCGTGATTGGTCAACTGTGATGGCTACAGGTGCCCAAAGCCCGAAAACCTTGAGCACAGTCTACACGTCATATTTATGAAGGGATTTCATTGTAACTTCGCAGGATCACTCCAAATGATGCCCAGATGAGATTGTCCCCTTTGGTTGCAATCATTCAACCATGATGTCTGCCCGAGCACGAAGCCCGAAAACCTTTAGCACAGTCTACAGGTCATATTTATGAAGGGATTTCATTGTAACTTCGTAGGATCACTTCAGATGATGCCCAGATGGGATTGTCCCCTTTGGTTGCGATCATTCAACCATGATGGCTGCCCAAGCCCAAAACCCGAAAACCTTTAGCACAGTCTACAGGTCATATTTATTGAGGAATTTCATTGTAACTTGGTGGGTTGACTTCATACAATGTCTAAATGAGAAAGTTCCCTTTTGAACGTGATTGGGCAACTGCGACGGCGACAGGGGCCCGAAGCCCAAAAACCTTTAGCACAGTCTAGAGGTCATATTTATGAAGGGATTTCATTGTAACTTGGTAGGATGACTCCAAATAATGTCTAGATGAGAACGCCCCATTTTGATCGCGATCATGCAGCCTTGATGGGTGCCCGAGCCCCAAAACCTTTAACATAGGCAAAAGGTCATATTTATGGAATATGAGCATAGGCAAAAGGTCATATTTATGGAGTCAACCTGTTAGGTTGACTCCATATAATGCCTAGATGATGACATCCCCTTTTGGTCGTGATTGGTCAGTTGTGATGGCTACAAGTGCCCGAAGCCCAAAAACCTTGAGCACAGTCTACAGGTCATATTTATGAAGGGATTTCATTGTAACTTCTTAGGATCACTCCAGATGAGATTATCCCCTATGGTTGCGATATTCAGCCATGATGGCTGCACAAGCCAGAAGCCCGAAAACCTTTAGCACAGTCTACAGGTCATATTTATGAAGGGATTTCATTGTAACTTAGTAGGTTAACTTCATATAATGTCTAGATGAGAACGTCCCCTTTTGGACATGATTGGGCAACTGTGACGGCTAAAGGTGCCCAAAGCCCGAAAACCTTTAGCACAGTCTGCAGGTAATATTTATGAGGGGATTTCATTGTCTCCATATAATGTCTAGATGAGAACGTCCCATTTTGATCGCGATCATTCAGCCTTGATGGGTGCCCGAGCCCAAAAACCTTTAGCATAGGTAAAAGGTCATATTTATGGAAGGATTTCATTGTAACCTATTAGGTTGACTCCATATAATGCCAAGATGATGACATCCCCTTTTGGTCGTGATTGGTCAGCTGTGATGGCTACAAGTGCCCGAAGCCCAAAAACCTTGAGCACTGTCTACAGGTCATATTTATGAAGGGATTTCATTGTAATTCGTAGGATCACTTCAGATGATGCCCAGATGAGATTGTCCCCTTTGGTTGCGATCATTCAACCATGATGGCTGCCCGAAGCCTGAAGCCCGAAAACCTTAAGCACAGTCCACAGGTCATATTTATGAAGGGATTTCATTATAACTTGGTAGGTTGACTTCATATAATGTCTAAATGAGAACAGCCCCTTTTGGACATGATTGGGCAATTTTGACGGCTAAAGGTGCCCGAAGCCTGGAAACCTTTAGCACAGTCTGCAGGTCATATTTATGAAGGGATTTCATAGTAACTTGGTAGGATGACTCCAAATAATGTCTAGACGAGAATGTTCCATTTTGGTCGTGATCATTCAGCCTTGATGGGTGCCCGAGCCCAAAAACCTTTAGCATAGGCAAAAGGTTATATTTATAGAAGGATTTCATTGTAACCTGTTAGGTTGACTCCATGTAATGCCCAGATGATGACATCCCCTTTTGGTCAGGATTGGTCAACTGTGATGGCTACAGGTGCCCGAAGCCCAAAAACCTTGAGCACAGTCTACACGTCATATTTATGAAGGGATTTCATTGTAACTTCGCAGGATCACTCCAAATGATGCCCAGATGAGATTGTCCCCTTTGGTTGCAATCATTCAACCATGATGTCTGCCCGAGCACGAAGCCCGAAAACCTTTAGCACAGTCTACACAGGTCATATTTATGAAGGGATTTCATTGTAACTTCGTAGGATCACTTCAGATGATGCCCAGATGAGATTGTCCCCTTTGGTTGCGATCATTCAACCATGATGGCTGCCCGAGCCCGAAAACCTTAAGCACAGTCTACAGGTCATATTTATGAAGGGATTTCATTGTAACTTGGTAGGTTGACTTCATATAATGTCTAGATGAGAAAATCCCCTTTTGGGCATGATTGGGCAACTTTGACGGCTAAAGGTGCCCAAAGCCCAAAAACCTTTAGCACAGTCTACAGGTCATATTTATGAAGGGATTTCATTGTAACTTGGTAGGATGACTCCAAATAATGTCTAGATGAGAACGCCCCATTTTGATCGCAATCATGCAGCCTTGATGGGTGCCCGAGCCCAAAAACCTTTAGCATAGGCAAAAGGTCATATTTATGGAATATGAGCATAGGCAAAAGGTCATATTTATGGAGTCAACCTGTTAGGTTGACTCCATATAATGCCTAGATGATGACATCCCCTTTTGGTCGTGATTGGTCAGTTGTGATGGCTACAAGTGCCCGAAGCCCAAAAACCTTGAGCACAGTCTACAGGTCATATTTATGAAGGGATTTCATTGTAACTTCTTAGGATCACTCCAGATGATGCCCAGATGAGATTATCCCCTATGGTTGCGATCATTCAGCCATGATGGCTGCACAAGCCAGAAGCCCGAAAACCTTTAGCACAGTCTACAGGTCATATTTATGAAGGGATTTCATTGTAACTAAGTAGGTTAACTTCATATAATGTCTGGATGAGAACGTCCCCTTTTGGACATGATTGGGCAACTGTGACGGCTAAAGGTGCCCAAAGCCCGAAAACCTTTAGCACAGTCTGCAGGTAATATTTATGAGGGGATTTCATTGTCTCCAAATAATGTCTAGATGAGAACGTCCCATTTTGATCGCGATCATTCAGCCTGGATGGGTGCCCGAGCCCAAAAACCTTTAGCATAGGTAAAAGGTCATATTTATGGAAGGATTTCATTGTAACCTATTAGGTTGACTCCATATAATGCCAAGATGATGACATCCCCTTTTGGTCGTGATTGGTCAGCTGTGATGGCTACAAGTGCCCGAAGCCCAAAAACCTTGAGCACAGTCTACAGGTCATATTTATGAAGGGATTTCATTGTAATTCGTAGGATCACTTCAGATGATGCCCAGATGAGATTGTCCCCTTTGGTTGCGATCATTCAACCATGATGGCTGCCCAAAGCCCGAAGCCCGAAAACCTTAAGCACAGTCCACAGGTCATATTTATGAAATGGATTTCATCATAACTTGGTAGGTTGACTTCATATAATGTCTAAATGAGAACAGCCCCTTTTGGACATGATTGGGCAATTTTGACGTCTAAAGGTGCCCGAAGCCTGGAAACCTTTAGCACAGTCTGCAGGTCATATTTATGAAGGGATTTCATAGTAACTTGGTAGGATGACTCCAAATAATGTCTAGACGAGAACGTTCCATTTTGGTCGTGATCATTCAGCCTTGATGGGTGCCCGAGCCCAAAAACCTTTAGCATAGGCAAAAGGTTATATTTATAGAAGGATTTCATTGTAACCTGTTAGGTTGACTCCATGTAATGCCTAGATGATGACATCCCCTTTTGGTCGTGATTGGTCAACTCTGATGGCTACAGGTGCCCGAAGCCCGAAAACCTTGAGCACAGTCTACAGGTCATATTTATGAAGGGATTTCATTGTAACTTCGCAGGATCACTCCAAATGATGCCCAGATGAGATTGTCCCCTTTGGTTGCAATCATTCAACCATGATGTCTGCCCGAGCACGAAGCCCGAAAACCTTTAGCACAGTCTACACAGGTCATATTTATGAAGGGATTTCATTGTAACTTCGTAGGATCACTTCAGATGATGCCCAGATGAGATTGTCCCCTTTGGTTGCGATCATTCAATCATGATGGCTGCCCGAGCCCGAAAACCTTAAGCACCGTCTACAGGTCATATTTATGAAGGGATTTCATTGTAACTTGGTAGGTTGACTTCATATAATGTCTAGATGAGAAAATCCCCTTTTGGGCATGATTGGGCAACTTTGACGGCTAAAGGTGCCCAAAGCCCAAAAACCTTTAGCACAGTCTACAGGTCATATTTATGAAGGGATTTCATTGTAACCTCGCAGGATCACTCCAAATGATGCCCAGATGAGATTGTCCCCTTTGGTTGCAATCATTCAACCATGATGTCTGCCCGAGCACAAAGCCCAAAAACCTTTAGCACAGTCTACAGGTCATATTTATGAAGGGATTTCATTGTAACTTTGTAGGATCACTTCAGATGATGCCCAGATGAGATTGTCCCCTTTGGTTGCGATCATTCAACCACGATGGCTGCCCAAGCCCAAAACCCGAAAACCTTTAGCACAGTCTACAGGTCATATTTATTGAGGAATTTCATTGTAACTTGGTGGGTTGACTCATACAATGTCTAAATGAGAAAGTTCCCTTTTGAACGTGATTGGGCAACTGCGACGGTGACAGGGGCCCGAAGCTCAAAAACCTTTAGTACAGTCTAGAGGTCATATTTATGAAGGGATTTCATTGTAACTTGGTAGGATGACTCCAAATAATGTCTAGATGAGAGCGCCCCATTTTGATCGCGATCATGCAGCCTTGATGGGTGCCCGAGCCCCAAAACCTTTAACATAGGCAAAAGGTCATATTTATGGAATATGAGCATAGGCAAAAGGTCATTTTTATGGAGTCAACCTGTTAGGTTGACTCCATATAATGCCTAGATGATGACATCCCCTTTTGGTCGTGATTGGTCAGTTGTGCTGGCTACAAGTGCCCGAAGCCCAAAAACCTTGAGCACAGTCTACAGGTCATATTTATGAAGGGATTTCATTGTAACTTCTTAGGATCACTCCAGATGATGCCCAGATGAGATTATCCCCTATGGTTGCGATATTCAGCCATGATGGCTGCACAAGCCAGAAGCCCGAAAACCTTTAGCACAGTCTACAGGTCATATTTATGAAGGGATTTCATTGTAACTTAGTAGGTTAACTTCATATAATGTCTAGATGAGAACGTTCCCTTTTGGACATGATTGGGCAACTGTGACGGCTAAAGGTGCCCAAAGCCCGAAAACCTTTAGCACAGTCTGCAGGTAATATTTATGAGGGGATTTCATTGTCTCCAAATAATGTCTAGATGAGAACGTCCCATTTTGATCGCGATCATTCAGCCTTGATGGGTGCCCGAGCCCAAAAACCTTTAGCATAGGTAAAAGGTCATATTTATGGAAGGATTTCATTGTAACCTATTAGGTTGACTCCATATAATGCCAAGATGATGACATCCCCTTTTGGTCGTGATTGGTCAGCTGTGATGGCTACAAGTGCCCAAAGCCCAAAAACCTTGAGCACAGTCTACAGGTCATATTTATGAAGGGATTTCATTGTAATTCGTAGGATCACTTCAGATGATGCCCAGATGAGATTGTCCCCTTTGGTTGCGATCATTCAACCATGATGGCTGCCCGAAGCCCGAAAACCTTAAGCACAGTCCACAGGTCATATTGATGAAGGGATTTCATTATAACTTGGTAGGTTGACTTCATATAATGTCTAAATGAGAACAGCCCCTTTTGGACATGATTGGGCAATTTTGACGGCTAAAGGTGCCCGAAGCCTGGAAACCTTTAGCACAGTCTGCAGGTCATATTTATGAAGGGATTTCATAGTAACTTGGTAGGATGACTCCAAATAATGTCTAGACGAGAACGTTCCATTTTGGTCGTGATCATTCAGCCTTGATGGGTGCCCGAGCCCAAAAACCTTTAGCATAGGCAAAAGGTTATATTTATAGAAGGATTTCATTGTAACCTGTTAGGTTGACTCCATGTAATGCCTAGATGATGACATCCCCTTTTGGTCGTGATTGGTCAACTGTGATGGCTACAGGTGCCCAAAGCCCGAAAACCTTGAGCACAGTCTACACGTCATATTTATGAAGGGATTTCATTGTAACTTCGCAGGATCACTCCAAATGATGCCCAGATGAGATTGTCCCCTTTGGTTGCAATCATTCAACCATGATGTCTGCCCGAGCACGAAGCCCGAAAACCTTTAGCACAGTCTACAGGTCATATTTATGAAGGGATTTCATTGTAACTTCGTAGGATCACTTCAGATGATGCCCAGATGAGATTGTCTCCTTTGGTTGCGATCATTCAACCATGATGGCTGCCCGAGCCCGAAAACCTTAAGCACAGTCTACAGGTCATATTTATGAAGGGATTTCATTATAACTTAGTAGGTTGACTTCATATAATGTCTAGATGAGAAAATCCCCTTTTGGGCATGATTGGGCAACTTTGACGGCTAAAGGTGCCCAAAGCCCAAAAACCTTTAGCACAGTCTACAGGTCATATTTATGAAGGGATTTCATTGTAACTTGGTAGGATGACTCCAAATAATGTCTAGACGAGAACGTTCCATTTTGGTCGTGATCATTCTGCCTTGATGGGTGCCTGAGCCCAAAAACCTTTAGCATAGGCAAAAGGTTATATTTATAGAAGGATTTCATTGTAACATGTTAGATTGACTCCATGTAATGCCTAGATGATGACATCCCCTTTTGGTCGTGATTGGTCAACTGTGATGGCTACAGGTGCCCGAAGCCCAAAAACCTTGAGCACAGTCTACAGGTCATATTTATGAAGGGATTTCATTGTAACTTCGCAGGATCACTCCAGATGATTCCCATATGAGATTGTCCCCTTTGGTTGCGATCATTCAACCATGATGGCTGCCCGAGCCCGAAGCCCGAAAACCTTTAGCACAGTCTACAGGTCATATTTATGAAAGGATTTCATTGTAACTTGGTAGGTTGACTTCATATAATGTCTAGATGAGAACGTCCCCTTTTGGACACGATTGGGCAACTGCGACGGCTTTAGGGGCCCAAAGCTCAAAAACCTTTAGAACGGTCTACAGGTCATAATTATGAAGGGATTTCATTGTAGCTTGGTAGGATGACTCCAAATAGTGTCCAGATGAGAACGTCCCTTTTTGGTCACGATCATTGAGCCTTGATGGCTGCCCAAGCCCAAAAACCTTTAGCATGTCTGTAGGTCGTATTTATGGAAGGATTTCATTGTAACTTGTTAGGTTGACTCCATATAATGCCTAGATGATGACATCCCCTTTTGGTCGTGGTTGGTCAACTGTGATGGCTACAGGTGCCTGAAGCCCAAAAATCTTGAGCACAGTCTACAGGTCATATTTATGAAGGGATTTCATTGTAACTTCATAGGATCACTCCAGATGATGTCCAGATGAGAATGTTCCCTTTTGGTTGCGATCATTCAACCATGATGACTGCGCAAGCCTAAAGCCCGAAAACCTTTAGCACAGTCTTCAGATCATATTTATGAAGGGATTTCATTGTAACTTGGTAGGTTGACTTCAGTAATGTCTAGATGAGAACAGCCCCTTTTGGACACCATTAGGCAACTGTGTTGGCTACAGGGGCCCAAAGCCCGAAAATCTTTAGCACAGTCTACAGGTGATATTTATGAAGGGATTTCATTGTCCCTTGGTAGGATGACTCTAAATAAAGTCTAGATGAGAACGTCCCCTTTTGGTCGGGATCATTCAGTCTTGATGGCTGCCTGAACCCAAAACCCCAAAACCTTTAGCATAGTCTATTGGTCATATTTATGGAAGGACTTCGTTGTAACCTGTAAGTTTGACTCCATATAATGCCTAGATGATGACATCCCCTTTTGGTCGTGATTGGTCAACTATGACGGCTTCAGGAGCCCGAAGCCCAAAAACCTTGAGCACAGTCTACAGGTCATATTTATGAAGGGATTTCATTGTAACTTCTTAGGATCACTCCAGATGATGCCCAGATGAGATTATCCCCTATGGTTGCGATCATTCAGCCATGATGGCTGCACAAGCCAGAAGCCCGAAAACCTTTAGCACAGTCTACAGGTCATATTTATGAAGGGATTTCATTGTAACTAAATAGGTTAACTTCATATAATGTCTAGATGAGAGCGTCCCCTTTTGGACATGATTGGGCAACTGTGACGGCTAAAGGTGCCCAAAGCCCGAAAACCTTTAGCACAGTCTGCAGGTAATATTTATGAGGGGATTTCATTGTCTCCAAATAATGTCTAGATGAGAACGTCCCATTTTGATCGCGATCATTCAGCCTTGATGGGTGCCTGAGCCCAAAAACCTTTAGCATAGGTAAAAGGTCATATTTATGGAAGGATTTCATTGTAACCTATTAGGTTGACTCCATATAATGCCAAGATAATGACATCCCCTTTTTTCGTGATTGGTCAGCTGTGATGGCTACAAGTGCCCGAAGCCCGAAACCCTTAAGCACAGTCTACAGGTCATATTTATGAAGGGATTTCATTGTAACTTCGTAGGATCACTTCAGATGATGCCCAGATGAGATTGTCCCCTTTGGTTGCGATCATTCAACCATGATGGCTGCCCGAAGCCCGAAAACCTTAAGCACAGTCTACAGGTCATATTTATGAAGGGATTTCATTATAACTTGGTAGGTTGACTTCATATAATGTCTAGATGAGAACATCCCCTTTTGGACTTGATTGGGCAATTTTGACGGCTAAAGGTGCCTGAAGCCTGGAAACCTTTAGCACAGTCTACAGGTCATATTTATGAAGGGATTTCATTGTAACTTGGTAGGATGACTCCAAATAATGTCTAGACGAGAACGTTCCATTTTGGTCGTGATCATTCAGCCTTGATGGGTGCCCGAGCCCAAAAACCTTTAGCATAGGCAAAAGGTTATATTTATAGAAGGATTTCATTGTAACCTGTTAGGTTGACTCCATGTAATGCCTAGATGATGACATCCCCTTTTGGTCGTGATTGGTCAACTGTGAGGGCCCGAAGCCTGAAAACCTTGAGCACAGTCTACAGGTCATATTTATGAAGGGATTTCATTGTAACCTCGCAGGATCACTCCAAATGATGCCCAGATGAGATTGTCCCCTTTGGTTGCAATCATTCAACCATGATGTCTGCCCGAGCACAAAGCCCAAAAACCTTCAGCACAGTCTACAGGTCATATTTATGAAGGGATTTCATTGTAACTTCGTAGGATCACTTCAGATGATGCCCAGATGAGATTGTCCCCTTTGGTTGCGATCATTCAACCACGATGGCTGCCCAAGCCCAAAACCCGAAAACCTTTAGCACAGTCTACAGGTCATATTTATTGAGGAATTTCATTGTAACTTGGTGGGTTGACTCATACAATGTCTAAATGAGAAAGTTCCCTTTTGAACGTGATTGGGCAACTGCGACGGCGACAGGGGCCCGAAGCCCAAAAACCTTTAGCACAGTCTAGAGGTCATATTTATGAAGGGATTTCATTGCAACTTGGTAGGATGACTCCAAATAATGTCTAGATGAGAGCGCCCCATTTTGATCGCGATCATGCAGCCTTGATGGGTGCCCGAGCCCCAAAACCTTTAACATAGGCAAAAGGTCATATTTATGGAATATGAGCATAGGCAAAAGGTCATATTTATGGAGTCAACCTGTTAGGTTGACTCCATATAATGCCTAGATGATGACATCCCCTTTTGGTCGTGATTGGTCAGTTGTGATGGCTACAAGTGCCCGAAGCCCAAAAACCTTGAGCACAGTCTACAGGTCATATTTATGAAGGGATTTCATTGTAACTTCTTAGGATCACTCCAGATGATGCCCAGATGAGATTATCCCCTATGGTTGCGATATTCAGCCATGATGGCTGCACAAGCCAGAAGCCCGAAAACCTTTAGCACAGTCTACAGGTCATATTTATGAAGGGATTTCATTGTAACTTAGTAGGTTAACTTCATATAATGTCTAGATGAGAACGTTCCCTTTTGGACATGATTGGGCAACTGTGACGGCTAAAGGTGCCCAAAGCCCGAAAACCTTTAGCACAGTCTGCAGGTAATATTTATGAGGGGATTTCATTGTCTCCAAATAATGTCTAGATGAGAACGTCCCATTTTGATCGCGATCATTCAGCCTTGATGGGTGCCCGAGCCCAAAAACCTTTAGCATAGGTAAAAGGTCATATTTATGGAAGGATTTCATTGTAACCTATTAGGTTGACTCCATATAATGCCAAGATGATGACATGCCCTTTTGGTCGTGATTGGTCAGCTGTGATGGCTACAAGTGCCCGAAGCCCAAAAACCTTGAGCACAGTCTACAGGTCATATTTATGAAGGGATTTCATTGTAATTCGTAGGATCACTTCAGATGATGCCCAGATGAGATTGTCCCCTTTGGTTGCGATCATTGAACCATGATGGCTGCCCGAAGCCCGAAAACCTTAAGCACAGTCCACAGGTCATATTGATGAAGGGATTTCATTATAACTTGGTAGGTTGACTTCATATAATGTCTAAATGAGAACAGCCCCTTTTGGACATGATTGGGCAATTTTGACGGCTAAAGGTGCCTGAAGCCTAGAAACCTTTAGCACAGTCTGCAGGTCATATTTATGAAGGGATTTCATAGTAACTTGGTAGGATGACTCCAAATAATGTCTAGACGAGAACGTTCCATTTTGGTCGTGATCATTCAGCCTTGATGGGTGCCCGAGCCCAAAAACCTTTAGCATAGGCAAAAGGTTATATTTATAGAAGGATTTCATTGTAACCTGTTAGGTTGACTCCATGTAATGCCTAGATGATGACATCCCCTTTTGGTCGTGATTGGTCAACTGTGATGGCTACAGGTGCCCAAAGCCCGAAAACCTTGAGCACAGTCTACAGGTCATATTTATGAAGGGATTTCATTGTAACTTCGCAGGATCACTCCAAATGATGCCCAGATGAGATTGTCCCCTTTGGTTGCAATCATTCAACCATGATGTCTGCCCGAGCACGAAGCCCGAAAACCTTTAGCACAGTCTACAGGTCATATTTATGAAGGGATTTCATTGTAACTTTGTAGGATCACTTCAGATGATGCCCAGATGAGATTGTCCCCTTTGGTTGCGATCATTCAACCATGATGGCTGCCCGAGCCCGAAAACCTTAAGCACAGTCTACAGGTCATATTTATGAAGGGATTTCATTGTAACTTGGTAGGTTGACTTCATATAATGTCTAGATGAGAAAATCCCCTTTTGGGCATGATTGGGCAACTTTGACGGCTAAAGGTGCCCAAGGCCCAAAAACCTTTAGCACAGTCTACAGGTCATATTTATGAAGGGATTTCATTGTAACTTGGTAGGATGACTCCAAATAATGTCTAGACGAGAACGTTCCATTTTGGTCGTGATCATTCTGCCTTGATGGGTGCCTGAGCCCAAAAACCTTTAGGTTAGGCAAAAGGTTATATTTATAGAAGGATTTCATTGTAACATGTTAGATTGACTCCATGTAATGCCTAGATGATGACATCCCCTTTTGGTCGTGATTGGTCAACTGTGATGGCTACAGGTGCCCGAAGCCCAAAAACCTTGAGCACAGTCTACAGGTCATATTTATGAAGGGATTTCATTGTAACTTTGCAGGATCACTCCAAATGATGCCCAGATGAGATTGTCCCCTTTGGTTGCGATCATTCAACCATGATGGCTGCCCGAGCCCGAAGCCTGAAAACCTTTAGCACAGTCTACAGGTCATATTTATGAAAGGATTTCATTGTAACTTGGTAGGTTGACTTCATATAATGTCTAGATGAGAACGTCCCCTTTTGGACACGATTGTGCAACTGCGACGGCTTCAGGGGCCCAAAGCTCAAAAACCTTTAGAACGGTCTACAGGTCATAATTATGAAGGGATTTCATTGTAGCTTGGTAGGATGACTCCAAATAGTGTCCAGATGAGAACGTCCCTTTTTGGTCACGATCATTGAGCCTTGATGGCTGCCCAAGCCCAAAAACCTTTAGCATGTCTGTAGGTCGTATTTATTGAAGAATTTCATTGTAACTTGTTAGGTTGACTCCATATAATGCCTAGATGATGACATCCCCTTTTGGTCGTGGTTGGTCAACTGTGATGGCTACAGGTGCCTAAGCCCGAAAATCTTGAGCACAGTCTACAGGTCATATTTATGAAGGGATTTCATTGTAACTTCATAGGATCACTCCAGATGATGTCCAGATGAGAATGTTCCCTTTTGGTTGCGATCATTCAACCATGATGGCTGCGCAAGCCTAAAGCCCGAAAACCTTTAGCACAGTCTTCAGATCATATTTATGAAGGGATTTCATTGTAACTTGGTAGGTTGACTTCAGTAATGTCTAGATGAGAACAGCCCCTTTTGGACACCATTAGGCAACTGTGTTGGCTACAGGGGCCCAAAGCCCGAAAATCTTTAGCACAGTCTACAGGTGATATTTATGAAGGGATTTCATTGTCCCATGGTAGGATGACTCTAAATAAAGTCTAGATGAGAACGTCCCCTTTTGGTCGGGATCATTCAGTCTTGATGGCTGCCTGAACCCAAAACCCCAAAACCTTTAGCATAGTCTATTGGTCATATTTATGGAAGGACTTCGTTGTAACCTGTAAGTTTGACTCCATATAATGCCTAGATGATGACATCCCCTTTTGGTCGTGATTGGTCAACTATGACGGCTTCAGGAGCCCGAAGCCCAAAAACCTTGAGCACAGTCTACAGGTCATATTTATGAAGGGATTTCATTGTAACTTTGTAGGATCACTCCAGATGATGCCCAGATGAGAATGTCCCCTTTTGGTTACAATCATTCAGCCATGATGGCTGCCAGAGCCCAAAGCCCAAAAACCTTTAGCACAGTCTACAGGTCATATTTATTACTGATTTCATTGTAACTTGGTAGGTTGACTTCATATAATGTCTAGATGAGAACGTCCCCTTTGGACGCAATTGGGAAACTGACGGCTACAGGGGCCCGAAGCCCAAAAACCTTTAGCACAGTCTACAGGCCATATTTATGAAGGGATTTTAATGTAACTTGATAGGATGACTCATTTTGGAATAATTTCACTGTAACTTGGTAACTTTTGTTGATATACGTTAACTGTGAGGGCCCCATACATTAACTGTGAGGTCATATTAACCCACACCTCAGCTCTTTAGTACAGTGTACACCTCATATTATTTTTATCATAAACATAGCATACAGGAAACAGGGTCTTTCTTTTCTTTCAAGTGGTGACTTACCTTGTAGCATATTGCGATGGTTCCTATTTTATGTTAGGATGACTCTTTGGGCTAGTATTATATTATTTAACCCTTTAGCTGCTTATTTACTTTAATTTTGGACTTTTGTGTGCAGATTTTTGACTTTTCTGTGCAAGATTTGATATTTTTTTTAAATGGAGTTTTACCTCACTGGTATATTGGCATGGTGGTTACTGTAACATTTTCAGGGTATTTTTCTAAATTTTAACCCTTTGAAACAAATGTGATGCTTTTTTGACTTTCATGTGCAGGTTTTGAGATTTGTCTTTCTTTTCTTCCAATTGGATATTTTTCAAGCAGAGTTTCACCTTAGTGGCATAGATGATGCCTAGATGATGACATCCCCTTTTGGTCGTGATTGGTCAACTATGACGGCTTCAGGAGCCCGAAGCCCAAAAACCTTGAGCACAGTCTACAGGTCATATTTATGAAGGGATTTCATTGTAACTTTGTAGGATCACTCCAGATGATGCCCAGATGAGAATGTCCCCTTTTGGTTACAATCATTCAGCCATGATGGCTGCCAGAGCCCAAAGCCCAAAAACCTTTAGCACAGTCTACAGGTCATATTTATTACTGATTTCATTGTAACTTGGTAGGTTGACTTCATATAATGTCTAGATGAGAACGTCCCCTTTGGACACAATTGGGAAACTGACGGCTACAGGGGCCCGAAGCCCAAAAACCTTTAGCACAGTCTACAGGCCATATTTATGAAGGGATTTTAATGTAACTTGATAGGATGACTCATTTTGGAATAATTTCACTGTAACTTGGTAACTTTTGTTGATATACGTTAACTGTGAGGGCCCCATACATTAACTGTGAGGTCATATTAACCCACACCTCAGCTCTTTAGTACAGTGTACACCTCATATTATTTTTATCATAAACATAGCATACAGGAAACAGGGTCTTTCTTTTCTTTCAAGTGGCGACTTACCTTGTAGCATATTGCGATGATTCCTATTTTATGTTAGGATGACTCTTTGGGCTAGTATTATATTATTTAACTCTTTAGCTGCTTATTTACTTTAATTTTGGACTTTTGTGTGCAGGTTTTTGACTTTTCTGTGCAAGATTTGATATTTTTTTTAAATGGAGTTTTACCTCACTGGTATATTGCCATGGTGGTTACTGTAACATTTTCAGGGTATTTTTCTAAATTTTAACCCTTTGAAACAAATGTGATGCTTTTTTGACTTTCATGTGCAGGTTTTGAGATTTGTCTTTCTTTTCTTCCAATTGGATATTTTTCAAGCAGAGTTTCACCTTAGTGGCATATTGCCATTGTGGTTACTGTGACAGGGTATTTTTTTCAATTTTAACTCCTTGAAACAAATGTGATACTTTTTTTTTACTTTTATGTGCAGGTTTTGAGGTTTGTCTTTCTTTTATTCAAAGTGGAGACTTACCTTGTAACATATGGCAATGGTTCCTATTTTATGTTAGCATGCTTCTTAGGGGCTATTATTATATTATTTAACCCTTTAGCTGCTTATTTACTTAAATTTTGGACTTTTGTGTGCAGGTTTTGAACTTTTTTTTTTTACTCCAGCCACCCCTTTACATTGGCCACCTGTTGGTGAGCCACTGGGTACTGATACCCCCTAGTTTTATTCAGTTACCTCCCTTGATATTTCTCTCCAATTTTGCTTGCAGATAACAACATGTTTACACTGAAGAAACACACCAAGGGAGTAACAAGTTGAACAATGAACAATAAATAGTCTATTCTGAGAAGTTGCATGTGTATATGTAAACAATGCACCATACAGCTTCACAACACACATTAACATCAAAGTTATTGTTCATTTAAGACATAAAGTATGTGTGCTCAGTATCTTCCTGCTTGATACAGCCAAGTGTATTGTATTCTAAGCAAAACTGTATTAACACTATTTACCAGAATAACATACAATCATCACAAGGGAACAATATCGTGTGATTGTATCATTATTAACGAGCTTCTCCACCCCAACTCCCAATAATGCTAATATTATTTTGGTCAATATTGCCCAACACTAGACATGCATACCCTGAGAACTTATGTGGTATTAAGCTTTCTTAATTGGTGATTTATCAATAAAATTCTGCAGTATAACAGGCACTAACATATTTTCTTCTGGGTCCTGTTTCAACCATCGGAATCGGCATTGAAATCGGCAAAATTGGCAGATACATAATCGGTAATCGGTTCATAGCAACTTTTGATTATCGGCTCATAACTGTTGGGAGCTTCTTAAGTTAAACAATTTTTCAAAATGTATCACTACCTTGCCCCAGCATACCTTCCATGCCTCACTCTCCAAATGTTGTCTGCAACACATGATTACAACTTGCGTTGTAACACATATTTGAAAATGCCCCTCTGCCGCACTCAGTCGCATCAAAGATCTTTCCCTGCCATCCACTACACAGCTTTGGAATACATTACCGAGTGAAATTCACAAAAATAACTCCATATCCAACTTCTCAGCATATCTCAACCGAAACAAACAGCTAGTTCCAAGCTACTTTTATCACAACAAATTATGAAAGGCACAGATACTCCATTGACAAATTATGAAAGGCACAGATACTCCATTGACAAATTATGAAAGGCACAGATACTCCATTGATAAATTATAAAAGGTACAGATACTCCATTGACAAATTATGAAAGGCACAGATACTCCATTGACAAATTATAAAAGGCACAGATACTCCATTGCCAAATTATGAAAGCCACAGATACTCCATTGACAAATTGTGAAAGACGCAGATACTCCATTGACAAATTATGAAAGGCACAGATACTCCATTGACAAATTGTGAAAGGTACAGATACTCCATTGACAAATTATGAAAGGCACAGATACTCCATTGACAAATTATGAAAGGCACAGATACTCCATTGACAAATTATGAAAGGCACAGATACTCCATTGCAGGTTGCACCTATCTTGTAGCAACCTCAATGACCATCTCTTCAACAATCACCTTTTTTCAACACCCTTATGAAGATGTGGTATGCGTGAAACTGTGGCACATTATTTTTTCAACTGTCCTTTCTACTTGAGTGAAAGAAACACTACTTTGGGCCAACTAAGGTATTACATAAATAGCGACATTCTCCTAAGTGGGAGCACTCACTATATCCCCAAGGTCACTTAGGCAATATTCAAAAGTGTACAAGCATTTATCCTGGAGACAAAGCATTTTTAGACTCCTCTATATTTAGAAGTGCCAATAAACTGACACAAAACTAGCCCCGTGGTGAACACTAGCCAAAGGAAGCAGTGCTAGCTTACAGCGGTAGCAACACCCCTATGAAGAGGTAAAGTAGTCCTACTTTATTGGTATCTTGGGAACCGGCAACTATCCCCATCATGTGCAGTCACCAAATTGAAACTGCAGTCGGGAGATAACTCACACCTAGTGCTAGCACTCTTGGCCCTTCAAGTAGCCTCAACGATTTCTTCTCAAGAGTGTTCTACTTCAAGTTTACCTCTTTTATAGGCAAACGATCATGACATTCTTTCACTTAGTATGGTGACACCATCATGAGACAACTGTGACTAAGCCTAATTTCTGATGATGACCTATCGGAAGGCGATGAAGCTGATGATAAGGAACAAGATTCTCACCGGCTTCACGACTACCCTGAAGCACTAAGTTCATTAATGAATACATTCCTGAGGTCTAGTCAGACTTGAACCAACCTCATCACGGTACATATCTAAAGGTGAGGGAAGAGCAACTCTTATCTTTTTCTCAGTTCGCCGCTCTCCCTAGACCTTTGCAGTTTTCTTCCACTGATGATTCTTTTTTGACCTTGAATGAACGCCTGCAAGCCAGCAAGCCAAGGCACTTAACATCTCCTTTTCAGAAGAAAAGATACAGGTTTTCCTACCAAGAGGTATAAGATATATGTTTTCTGTTTGAAGAGCACATTTAGTACATCACCTCCTGTTGCCTGAAAGCGGAACATATCTCACACTGGAATAAAAGTCCCACCCATTGAGAGTGGCCAAACTTGTTGGAGCAGCTTCTAACAATTTTCAGTGTTATTTGTAGGAAATCTACCAAACATGATCACAGCATTTTGAACTCCTGAAAATGTTTTTTTTAACCCTTAACCCTTTACCCAACATAACGGCCAAAACCGGCCAGCGCTATTGACAAACATCACCAATCAATATTTTTATACTGTACCAATGACCCAGACATAGCTGGTGCTAACTCTTAAAATATAGGGCCAAACACAAATTTTGCCCCCCAATCCCCAAAATTTGCATCTAAAACTAAAGAAAACATGTCCTGAAAGGCCCTCCACACTTCGCCCCTACTGCGCATGCGCAGTGTCAAGGACGTTCCGAAATTGGCGCCATTAATCATTCTAAGTTTGGCCCTTCATCAGTTAACATCTGACTGATCTTTGTGCTTTTAAATCTCAGTTTAAATGATGCCAGACACATAAATATTAGTGAAATGGTGATTCTAAGGAGGATAGAGAAGGAGGAGAGGAAAAGAATGTGTGACAGAATATTATCAGGGCTGTAACTTAAAATTTTTTAATGAAATTATGTTAAGTTACCTATTTTCAAGGCAGCAGCCATTTTGTTGTCATTCTGATTATTTAGTTACACTGTTTTTTCAAGTGTTTTCCTCTCTCCCTGTCCTTTAAGTTCCCCCTTGCTATTCTCCCATGCTTTTGGCATAGTTTCTGTAATTATTATTACTAAAATTTCTTGGGAGTTTTAGCTGAATAACAGAATGAATTCTGTTCTTTCCCCATGTTTACGTCTTCACCTACGGGTGGTTAGGCGTTGTGTTCTGCATCTACCATCTGATGTTCTGCAGTTTCTTTCCTGGAAGTCTCTGTTTTGCATCAGATAGTGTATTTTTGGTAACTGATTTCGGGCCTGGGTGCCTGGAGTCTTATTTTAGTGTTTTTACACTCATTGTTTACATTTACAACAGCCCTCTGTGTGAGGGGGGGATTTCTAAAAAATAATATCTTTATGTTATTTTAATCATAACTAGATACATTATTATTGTTCGTAAGTGTTGAATAAATTGTTTAAAATATTTTTAAAATTTTTGTCCACACTTAGGCTTGGGATCCATTGGGGCTCAACGTTACTTTTCAGAAACTTGGGCTGTTCTGAAAAAATATTTTTTCAAAATATTTTGATTTCAATTATTTTTTCTATATTAATGGATCATATTATTATTATGTATTTTGATTGCCAGGGGTTAGTGCGAGTACCAGGACTTGTTTTCTTTTCACATTGAAAGGATATTGATCAATTGTTTTAAGAGGAAGTCTTCCTCTGACTTTATTATCATTCTATATGTGGTCAGTGTACTCGCATTAACTCCTGTTCTGTATCGTATGATTTCGATGACAATATGGGAAGCGTATGTCACGGTATGTTGTTGGGGATTTGGACACTCCGGTCCTTTCCCCGCAGGGTCACTCTACTTTATCAATTTCTATTTCAGACGATCAAGATTAGGGTGATGTATCTGTGATGTCTTCCAACAGTGTGCCTCCGTCGTCACAATTAATGAAGGGCTAGCGGAAAAGTGCTCATGTAATACGCCAATTGCCTAAGAGGACCCTAGTAGGTTCGACGGCCTTTGACGTCCGCTAGCTCGCCCGGTGTAGCGTCCATTCACCGAATGGTTCGGCAGCCGGGTTCGTCCGTTGCGGTCTAGAAGGAATTTTGGGGTGATGCGAGCACTATAAAATTAACTTAATGCACACCCAGTGACGGCGGATCGGAGGGAGAACGGAGGAAGCCTTTTAGTCCGGTTCATAGCTCGTTCCGGTCCATCCGGACGGCAAGCGAGAGAGGCCCCTCTCTCGTTCAACAACATCTGGCCCCAGATGTTGTGGTACAATGTGTCGCAAGCGGAGTATACGTCCGTCGCTCGGGACGCTCCGTTGTATAGGCAGTCCGCTGAGACTGCTAAGGCTTCCTCTTCTCGTCAGCGCACACGACCGCACCTTGGCTGCGTGACCGCCGATATATTACCAGCTTCGCCGATCAAGGATTCTTCGGCGACCAGGTCACACCATCCGGCAGCCAGGGATTCGAGACCGATGGACTCCGGACGTTCGCATAGGAAAAGTATGCGGGAGCCATCTGATGCGGAGCTGCCCTCGGCGAAGCAGCGATAGACTGCGCCTCCGCAGGTCTCGACGCCGGACATTCTTGTGCACATAGCACAGCTTATCGCAGCATCCCAGCAGCCGACAGAAACGGTGTCGGATCGAGAATTATCCGACGGCGCTGGGTCGGTAGCCGGGGACACGAGGCCTGCAGACTCCGGACGTTCGCATAGGAAGTGTGCGGGAGTCAACGTACACGGAGCTTCCGGCGGCAATGCATCGTAAGTCCGCTACTGCACAGGCCTCGGGAACGGACGTGCTTTCCTTAATAGCACAGTTTATCGCAGCATCCCAGCATCAACTGAATCTGTCGCATATATTTTATCCGACGATGCTGGGTCGGGACGCTCTGCGGAAGCGGGTACGGACGTCCGAAAGTTTCATCCGGTCCAACGGGATACCGAAAGGGATTCGGAGGATTTCAAGCTTTCCCTTTCGGAACAACATATGCTGCGATGCCGGATAAGAAACTGATAGCGTCGGTGGACTTAGAAATTTTTGGTTCGGTTCAGGGACATCGTCCCTCAGTTCCGACATAGTCCAATAATGTCACACAAACTTTCGAATTATTGAACGACGCTATATATATTATTATTTTATGCTTGCTATCCAAGCATTTCTGGTTTCTTGTTCGAAGAGTTATGGAGATGTCTTTCAAAAGTGTGCCTCTGTCGTCATAGTTAATGAAGAGTTAGCGGCAATAAGTGCTCATGGAATATGTCTATCGCTTACGGAGTGACATTCGCTAGCTCACCCGGTGTAGCGTACATTCATCGAATGGTTCGGCTGCCGGGTTCGTCCGTTGCGGTCTAGGAAGGAGATTTGGGTGATGCGAGCACTTTAATTACTTTAGTACTCACCCAGTGACGGCAGATTGAGGACAGATCGGAGGAAGCCTGTTAGTCCGGTTCCTGGCTTGTCCAGATCCGTCCGGGCTGTGAGCGAGAGAGGTTCCTCTCTCCCCCAACAACATAGGGGACCGCATGTTGTGGTTCAGATATTTTACATTCGGAGCATATGTCCGTTGCTCGGGACGCTCCGTTATATTGACAGTCCGAGAGACTGTCTTTAATGCTTCCTCATCCTCACAGCAGGGCACACGACCGCACATTGGCTACGTGACCTCGAGTATCCGATCAGTTTCGGCATTCAGTGATTCCACGGCGAATAGGTCGCGCCATCCGGTAGCCAAGGGACACGAGGCCTATACACTCCGTTCGCTCGCATATTGGAAGTATGCACGGGGTAACGATCACGGAGCTTCCAGCGGCAATGCATCGTAAGACCGCTTCTCCTCAGGCCTCAGTGACGGACGTGCTATCCGAGTTAGCACAGTTGTTTCGCAGCATCCCAGCAATTGACAGTTTCTCGGTCGAATCAGGAATTATCCGACGGCGCTGGGTCGGTGCGGTCCGCGGTTGCATCAGCTACGGACGACCGAACGCTTTATAGGGTCCGACAGGATGGCGAAAGGGTTTCGAAAGATTTCGAGTTTTCCCTTTAGTAGTATCGGAAGATGCCTTTCATATCTTCTGGCATTATCTTCCAGTGATTATTATTTCGGACTTCATTGCTGCGATCTTGGATAAGAGACTTATAGCGTCATTGGACTCGGATTTTTCGATCGGTACAGGAACATTGTCCCTGACTTACCGACGCAGTCCAATATTGTCATTACAACATGTGTTTTATTTTTCGACGCTATATATATATATATACAAGCCTGCTACTAAGCATGATAGTTTAGTTTCTTGTCCGCGTTGCTCATTTCTGCCATTTTTACAAATAGTTTATTTTGGCAGAGCAGGGCATACCGAGAGTTCATATGCGTCTAGACGGTGTGATTAAAGACTGCATATATTCTTTTTCGCCGTTTATGTCTTTTCCAATTTCAATGTTGAGAACGACATTATGTATAGTAGACTTAACTTAGACGCTTTATTATACGTAATCCGCCTTACTGAGGCGTTATCATTACGTCTTCAAGAAAAGATTTACGGGATATTATTCTCAATGTAATTTCTTTTGAGGGCAGTAGTTTGTTCACGTATAACTCCGCCCTTCAGTGGCTGATTGGAGTTGGTTAGACGTGACGCAGCCCTAGCTACATCCACATGCGTGGATAGTAAGGTTAAGAACTCTCTCAGAGTCGCTTCGTTCTTGGAGGAGCTTCTCTTCGACGGCAACTTTCCGGCAATCCATGAATTGCTCGATTTATACGTTCTCTTGTCTATCTAGTGTTACAAGAGATTCAGACTGGGGCAAACATTCGGTGGTTGACTCAGAGAGTGTCGCTGCAGTTGCCGGACCCGAGTGTGGCTGTTATGACGGTTGCCAGTCAAACAGATTGGGATATATACTGATCCCTACGGATTCGAAGTGCCAGGGTCTTTGGGTTCCGCAGTCTTTTAGCAATCAGTTTAACTTCCGCGGAATAATGTTTTTTAGGCTTGCTTTATGTCATTGCATGAACATTATTCAGAAACGCATGCCCAAATTCCTGTCCTTTAATTCGACAGTAGTGGCGTATCTCCGGAACCAGGGAGGCACTCTTTCGTTTCCGTTATTCATTTTAATGGAAAAAATCCGTCTGTTGGTTATAGTACACCAAGTTCAGTTTTGGTCCGTCATATTCCGGGTCGTCTGATTGTTTCATCGGACTCCCGTTCTCTTACGGGTCGCTTGTTGCTGTCAGAATGGACTCTCAACAAACAAGTATTCAATCAGATTTGCTATCTATGGGAGCGCCCAATGATGATTTATTTATGACACAGCTTGCTAATCAATTGCAGACGTATGTGTTGGCTTGTCCAGATCTCTGAGCTAATAGTGTTAACGCTCTATTGATCTATAGGACGGAATGATAGGATACGCGTATCCTCCGGCGCTGTTGTTTTAGCAGGTATTGCTAAGATAAACAACCACAATACATTTCTGTTGATAGCATCTCTATCTTCACAGAGATCATGAGTAATTTACTCTCTTGTCTACTGTGGGTCTTAACGTGAAATCTTCCTCTATGTGAGGATCTTTTTTCACTGAGTAAATCGTGTCATCTTTATCACAACCAGCAAGGTCGCAACCTTCATGTATTCCGTTGTGTGGTCCGTATTGCATTGTAGCACTGTACTGGACGAGCTTTGGACACGATTCTTACTATAGGAGATCCTCTTCTTCGCTATTCTATGCGACTAAAGTGGAGGCTCTTCCGTCGTGGTGTAGGGATCATTATGTTCATATTGTTGATCCCTCCATACTACTCATTGCTATTTTTTAGTATACTTGTTTCACAAGATCTACTGCAGCCTGTTATTATTTAGGTTATAGGTTTATCTTACCTCATACCTATGCACTCTACGATAGTTTACAATTGAGCCTTTTGTCTCCTTATCTAAGTCAGTTAGTAACTTTTTGATAAATAGACTTAGAATCTTTAGATTAAATTCCTATATGGATTTTAACTTCGGTTCTTATTTAGCTAAGTAATCATTTGAGCCTCTGGAAACAGTAGTTTTCAAATTCTGACCTTTTAGACAGTAATTCTGTTGGTTTCTCTTTTACTGTAGAGTCAGTGAGTTTCATGCACTATCGATGGATGATTTTCACTTTCATAGTTTCGGAATCAATACTTCCGTTACTATTTAGGTTGGATTGTTGCATAACAGTTAGGCTCCTATTATCCGGAACCTATTATTTTAAGGTCCTTCCGTCTTCGTATGGGCATAGGCCTTTACTCTTTCCGGGTACAGTTTATGTATTTATAAACAGATATCTGTTTATTACAAGGGCGTAAGCTTCTTCTGTCTTTGATGTCTAGTAGAAGGACGTTACGCTCCATTTTATTGTTAATGGATTCTATTAACTATCGGTACTGCTTATGGTATATCATTGACTTAGCAGTTGTGCTTAAGATTTCGGCTCATGAAGTTAGAGTCCTTCTACTTCTTGGGCTTACATTAATAGTGTCGCTATTATAGATTTTTGAAGGCCGCTCATTGTGCTCAGCCATCCACATTCATGAATTTTATCTTAGAAATATCGAGTCAATTTCTGGAGGCCTCTTTTGTTAGGTCTATTATCTACTGCTCAGAATGTCATTTACTTAACAGTTGCTACTATAGCTAGGTAGGCTGTCTGTTTCGGCAGTGTCTCCGTTCGGCTGCCCTCTTCGCTCTGGGCTATTTGACCCAGGGCAAGAAAAAGGGGGGGGGGGGGGGGAGGGTGTTCCCTTGGGTCACCTGTTTTACTATGAAAACAAGGGGATACCTCCTCCGGAGTTAGTAATTCTGAGCTGTTATTGGGATGGTTGTTTAGTGAGAAGTTTAAGTTTTTAAAATTCATTTAAGTCTTAGTTTTTAAAGTATAGCTTTTGAATATTGCATATGTCAACGGACATGATTATGCAATTCTCAGACACTTTTAGGAGTATAAGAGTCTCTATTCTCTAGACTTACTTTATTATTGGCTTACTTTAAAAATTATTAGTATAAGGATTATATTGGATATTAATAGAGTACATGGATGTATGAAGCTCAATTTTGGAAGGTGTTGTATCTTTCTAATTTATCATAAATAAGAAAGATACATGTAAGGCCTATTACTTCTTTTCCCTACAGGGGATGACTCTATTTTATTTTATTGAGCGTATTCCATTTTGCTCTATGTCCTTGGCCCTCCAGCCTTTTTACTATTCAGCTATGTCTGGGTCATTGGTACAGTATAAAAATGTTAAAAAATTTATAGTAATTTATATATTTTTTATACTTACCAATGACCCAGACGGGGATGGCCCTCCCAGGAGTTGGGAACTCTTGCCTCCCCGCTGAGTACATAGCGCTTACCAGGCACTGGTTATTAGAATGATTAATGGCGCCAATTTCAGAACGTCCTTGACACTGCTCATGCGCAGTAGGGGCGAAGTGTGGAGGGCCTTTCAGGACATGTTTTCTTTAGTTTTAGATGCAAATTTTGGGGATTGGGGGGCAAAATTTGTGTTTGGCCCTATATTTTAAGAGTTAGCACCAGCTATGTCTGGGTCATTGGTAAGTATAAAAAATATATAAATTACTATAAATTTTTTAACTTTCATTCTTTTTTTCATTTTTTGTCTCCTAACCATAGCTTATGACCACTATTTGGAACATGCGTGTTGAGCTCATTCCAATGAGGGGTCATAAGCTATGGTTTTGACGCAAAAAGTAAAAAAAAATAGTTATTCAAGAATTTTATTTGCAAGTGCCATCTTTTCGTGTTAGTTGAAGGGTTAAAAAAGTTTAGCGTTTTTAATAAATATGTAAAGAATGATCAAACTTTGAATCGATGTAAAAATGTCAAAAATGGCAATAAATCAAAAAACTATAAAACAGTCATCTCTTAATTTTTCAAA
Source organism: Pictodentalium vernedei (assembly GCA_031216915.1). Taxonomy (NCBI): domain Eukaryota; kingdom Metazoa; phylum Mollusca; class Scaphopoda; order Dentaliida; family Dentaliidae; genus Pictodentalium; species Pictodentalium vernedei. The sequence continues at coordinate 458,104,049 of CM062289.1, read as the reverse complement.
GTATACAACATACTAATATTTCACAAGAGTCTGATGTCATTTAATTTTTTATAACGTTAACATTAATAATGTCACCCTATATCTGGTCCATATAATTTGATCTAATTGGCAGATCTTGTTCATACTTAGTACAATTATTGCTCCTGACTCAAAGGTTTGTTGCGACATTGATCCAAGGTCATATCATCAAGATCAATGTCATGGACAGCAAAACTTGGATATTGTTATACAGCCCTTGTCCGGTTCATATAACTGTGTATGATTGACAGAGAGTGCAGTGGCTCAGTGGTAGACTGTTGGACTTCTGTGCTAGAGGTCCCAAGTTCAATCCCCGTCTGGGATGACCCACGTTGTGTCCTTGGGCAAGGCACTTTTTCCTGGTTGCCTACATGGGGGCACGATGATGCTGTGTACTAAGGCGTACTGCACGTTGATGGTGCACATGTCTTCAACCACTGTAACCCTGCTTGAGTGGAGCTTGAACAGAGTTTGAATGTTGAGGAGCTGACAGTTGCTCATTGATTCTCGGTGGTTCTCTCCGGGTACTCCAGCTTCCTCCACCCGTAAAACTGTTAGTCACGATTAGCCATTGTGCATAAGTATGTGACCTTAAAACACCAATAAATAAATTGTATAATTGACAGATCTTATACATAGTTGGTGCAATTATTTCTCATGGCACAAAAGTGTGTCATAACTTTTATCCTAGGTCATACTATCAAGGTCAAGGTCACAGACAACAAGACTTTGATTTTGTTATACCGCCCATGTCTGGTCTGTATAATTGAATCTGTGTGACAGATCTTGTTCATACTTCACTCAATTATTACCCATAACCAAACCTTGTGTCATGACCTTGACCCATTGTCATATCATGAAGGTTAAGGTGACAAGCAGTAACACTTGGATTCTTGTCTTGTATTTAGCTTCCCCTATAAGCAGTGATCCTCTGTGGAGATGCCGCTTGTATTATTAACGGAGAGTTATACATATTACAAATTGGCATTTTTAAAGAAAAATGTCCATAAAGAATCTAAAATTTGAAATGATGTTAAAACCTAGAAAATGGAGATAAATCAAAAAACTTCAAAACAGCTGTCTCTTAATTTTTTTAACTCTACAAAATACTAAATTTTTTTTTAAAATTGGCCTACATTTAATTTTTGTTAATTACAATAAAATCACCTGGAAATTTGGCCATAACTGTTGACAATTTCCCAGGTCAGGACCACATTTTTAGATCTGTTTTTTGTATAAGTGTGCCAGATTTCACCAGGATTGCCTCACGGGAAGTACCCTAAACCATGGTGTAAAGAAAGAAAGAAAATATAAAAAGGCTGACAATCATTGTAAGTTCTAACTTAACCTCAAGTTAATTATTAAATCCATTCCTGAATGGAGTTCTATTTGGACATACCAGTAGCTGGGACTCGAGTACTTTTATAAACAATAAACACATTTATCTTTTGATTTTTACCCTCCACTTATTGTTTATTCAGCACTTCTGTTAGTTTGAGTATGATGATGAGAAATTAAAATTTTATACCAATTTTTGTTTCTTATTATACATACCAAACTAATACAAATTATTGCCCTTCCGACAATGAATTATTTATGTTCCTCCTCCCCACTTACAAAATATACATGCGTGTGTCAGTAATTTGGAAATTCAAGGGGCATGTAAGAAATGGACAATGGGACTGTCATTATCTGTACCTTGGACACCAGGTTATGTGCACCATGCACATTTTTTCCCTGGTTGGTCTAGCTCGGCTATTTGTGTCAGTTTGGGCTTTTTAAGTTCTAGGAAAACATTAGAAATTACTCATTTTCTGGAGGAACTAGAGTATAAGGATAGGAACTTCTATTAGTTTGATAAGTGTACTACTAAGAAACAAAATTTGGTATAAAATTTTAATTTTCACAATTACAAGTTCCACCTGATCTCGTGACAAGTTTGTGGAAAAAGTGTAGGCCCTTAGACCTATGCTTGTAAGGCTCATACCCATAGTTGATACAAACAAAATAAAAAAAACATTACACTGCCTTTAGCCAACATTACCCTTCAATTCTTCTGAACAAAAAGCCTACAGACCCATTGCCCTATTCAAAATTTAAATAATTGAGATTTTCTAGTTCTTTGTGGCAATGTGGGTGTTATGTCATCACTGGAGGCACATAAAAACACTGGGAGGCAATGTGCTAAAAATTAGGTTTGCAAATGATGTATGCATGCAAAAGTAGCTTTTGAGTCTCCACATAGTTTGCATTGGCCAAGTTCAGCTGAAGCAAACCTAACCATTTATATTTAATATTTGACTGCTATGCATATGGTTGTGTTTTCTAATTCCTTCACAGTTTAACTGGGAGTTGGGGTGGTTAAATATGGGCAGTGGATGTATATATTCCATATACACAGCCACAGCTCATGCACCCACTATCAAATTTTTTGGAGAAAATCCCCTTAGCTCTGAGGCAGGACCAATTTCATCTCAGCAGAAATGAGGATGGTTTATTGAGCAAATTCGAGCCACAGTAGAATACAGTCAACTCTTCAGTAAAAATAAATTGCATGGGGTGGTTGTAGGTGGGGGAGGGGGAACTAATACATCAACCCAAATGTTTGACTTTATTTACTGAATAAATATACTTCACATCTTGCATCTATACCTAGAACATATAGTTGGAATATATTATCAGTGGAGAATATAACCATCACAGTTGGGACAAATCAGATTGCTTTCACTGCTATTTGGTGTTTTTGTTAAATGGTTTTGATATATTTCAGCAGTGTATCTCACTTGTTCATCACCAGTCTTGCCCCCTGATCTTTTGACTAAGATTTCAGGCAGTGAAAAGTCATGTATTCTGGTTCCAAACCTGTACCTCTGCCAGTCCACTATTCCTTTAGCACACCCTACAGGCTGTATCTCTCACTTGATCAGTTTCTCAAATTTCATATGTGGCTTTCGGGTAATGTTTATGTGGGAACTAGTGAATTTTTCCAAATTTCTGCCAACAGCTATCTTGGTTTTAGCTTATAAATTGTCAACAATTCCATTAGCACACCCTACATGCCACAATTCTAACCTGACCTTTTTCCAATTTCATATGAACTTTGGTGTGATGGCTAGATGGGAGCTATCAATTTTTTCTGGATTTTATTGAAAAACATTGCCATCATTGGCCATCTTGGATTTGACATACAAATTGTCAACAATTCCTTTACCATGTGGGTTGTGTCTTATTTTTTTTACCTTTGGGAAGAACTAGAAGTTACCATGTGATGTGTGGTTGTGTGTGTTACTTATGAAGATATGTTTTCACATTACAAACAAAATGTAATTCATATCAGCTTTGAAAATATATGGTTGTCTTGAAATATATAGATGAAATGTATTGCATTTTTTAGGCACCCGATAATTCTAAAGATGTAAAAGTGGGTAGACTAATAGCTTTAATAGCTGAAGAAGGAGAAGATTGGAAAAGTATAGAAGTACCAGTTAATACAACATCTCCAAAAGCTCAAAAGTCTGATGCTCCTGTCACACCAGTGTCTAGTCTATCAGAGTCAGATGTTAAGGTATCAACCGATAAAAGGTAGATATATACATGAGTTAATACAAAGTGCTAAGGTGTCAACCGATAAACGGTAGATATATACATGAGTTAGTACAAAGTGTTAAGGTATCAACCGATAAAAGGTAGATATATACATGAGTTAGTACAAAGTGCTAAGGTGTCAACCGATAAACGGTAGATATATACATGAGTTAGTACAAAGTGCTAAGGTGTCAACCGATAAACGGTAGATATATACATGAGTTAATACAAAGTGCTAAGGTGTCAACCGATAAAAGATAGATATATACATGAGTTAATACAAAGTGCTAAGGTGTCAACCGATAAAAGATAGATATATACATGAGTTAATACAAAGTGCTAAGGTGTCAACCGATAAAAGATAGATATATACATGAGTTAATACAAAGTGCTAAGGTGTCAACCGATAAACGGTAGATATATACATGAGTTAGTACAAAGTGCTAAGGTGTCAACCGATAAAAGATAGATATATACATGAGTTAATACAAAGTGCTAAGGTGTCAACCGATAAAAGATAGATATATCCATGAGTTAATACAAAGTGCTAAGGTGTCAACCGATAAAAGATAGATATATACATGAGTTAATACAAAGTGCTAAGGTGTCAACCGATAAAAGATAGATATATACATGAGTTAGTACAAAGTGCTAAGGTGTCAACCGATAAAAGATAGATATATCCATGAGTTAATACAAAGTGCTAAGGTGTCAACCGATAAAAGATAGATATATACATGAGTTAATACAAAGTGCTAAGGTGTCAACCGATAAAAGATAGATATATCCATGAGTTAATACAAAGTGCTAAGGTGTCAACCGATAAAAGATAGATATATACATGAGTTATTACAAAGTGCTAAGGTGTCAACCGATAAAAGATAGATATATACATGAGTTAGTACAAAGAAGAGAAAACATGACATAGTAGATAGACCAGCTGTATTCCTCATTCATCTGTTCAATCATCCGTTCATTGGGCTGTTTATTTCAGTCAACCAATATCCAGTTTATCGATACAGTGCTTTGGTGTGGTACCAGTGCTAAGCACATTAGAATTCCTTAATATATTATGCAAAATCTACATTTTGAGGGATACTAAACACTGCGAAAACACAATAGAAAGATATGTGGAATCAAGTTTTACACAAGGTACTCAAGTCTGAGGCTTTCACATAAAGTGATTCATAGTATAGTTTGCTCCCTCTGACTCAATGTTCCTTGCATTTCTTTTGGTGATAATTACCTAATGTAATATTCATAGAAGCTAAAGTTTATATCTCCACTTGCTTGATGTTCATCTGTCCGTCAGTCCATCCGTCCTAAAGTTGTATCATACACTAAACTCACGACTTTCTCTAATGAATAGTTAAAGCTGAGTGGTTAGAGCACTGAACTTCAGTTTGATCCAGACCAGCAGTAACTGTATTGTGTCCTCAGGCATGACACTTAATTCTCATAGTTCATATGATGGCAGGTGGTGCTTGTACTGAGGCATACTGCATGTCAGTTGTCTTAATTCTGATAGTCAACATGGTGGCAGGTAGTACTTGTACTGAGGTATACTGCATGTTGATTGCCTTAATTCTGGTAGCCCACAATGACATGGTGGCAGGTTGTACTTGTACTGAGGTGTACTGCATGTCGTTTCTCTTAATTCTGATAGCCCCCCCCCCCCCCCCCACCCCACAGTGGCAGGCAGTACTTGTACTGAGGTGTATCAATTCTGATAGCCTCCATGGTGGCAGGCGGTACTTGTACTGAGGCATACTGCATGTCTATTGTGTTAATTCTGATAGCCCACATGGTGGCAGGTGGTACTTGTACTGAGGAGTACTGCCTGTCAGTTGTCTTAATTCTGATAGCCCACATGGGGCAGGTGGTACTTGTACTGAGGTGTATCCCCATGGTGGCAGGTGGTACTTGTACTGAGGCATACTGCATGTCTGTTGTGTTAATTCTGATAGCCCACATGCTGGCAGGTGGTACTTGTACTGAGGCATACTGCATGTCTATTGTTTTAATTCTGATAGCCCACATGGTGGCAGGTGGTACTTGTACTGAGGAGTACTGCCTGTCAGTTGTCTTAATTCTGATAGCCCACATGGGGCAGGTGGTACTTGTACTTAGGTGTATCAATTCTGATGCCCCCCCATGGTGGCAGGTGGTACTTGTACTGAGGCATACTGCATGTCTATTGTGTTAATTCTGATAGCCCATATGGTGGCAGGTTGTACTTGTACTGAGGTGTATCAATTCTGATAGCCCCCCATGGTGGCAGGTGGTACTTGTACTGAGGCATACTGCATGTCTATTGTGTTAATTCTGATAGCTGCCCTGGTGGCAGTTGGTACTTGTACTGAGGTATATCAATTCTGACAGCCCACATGGTGGCAGGTGGTACTTGTACTGAGGCATACTGCATGTCTATTGTGTTAATTCTGATAGCCCACATGGTGGCAGGTGGTACTTGTACTGAGGTGTATCTGTTCTGATAGCTCCCCATGGTGGCAGGTGGTACTTGTACTGAGGCATACTGCATGTCTATTGTGTTAATTCTGATAGCCCACATTGTGGCAGGTGGTACTTGTACTTAGGTGTATCAATTCTGATGCCCCCCATGGTGGCAGGTGGTACTTGTACTGAGGCATACTGCATGTCTATTGTGTTAATTCTGATAGCCCACATGGTGGCAGGTGGTACTTGTACTGAGGTGTATCAATTCTGATGCCCCCCATGGTGGCAGGTGGTACTTGTACTGAGGCATACTGCATGTCTATTGTGTTAATTCTGATAGCTGCCCTGGTGGCAGTTGGTACTTGTACTGAGGTATATCAATTCTGACAGCCCACATGGTGGCAGGTGGTACTTGTACTGAGGCATACTGCATGTCTATTGTGTTAATTCTGATAGCCCACATGGTGGCAGGTGGTACTTGTACTGAGGTGTATCTGTTCTGATAGCTCCCCATGGTGGCAGGTGGTACTTGTACTGAGGCATACTGCATGTCTATTGTGTTAATTCTGATAGCCCACATTGTGGCAGGTGGTACTTGTACTGAGGTGTATCTGTTCTGATAGCTCCCATGGTGGCAGGCGGTACTTGTACTGAGGCATACTGCATGTCTATTGTGTTAATTATACCCCCGCTTCGAAGAAGTGGGGGCTATATAGGAATCGCCCTGTACGTCCGTACGCCCGTCCGTACGTCTTTCCGTCCGGACAAATTCTTGTGTGCGCAACTCCTCCTACATTAATGAACTGATTTTGATGAAACCTTCATCTCTACTAAGTGAACATGTGCATATTCCAAACTTTTTGATCTGCGACAATTTTAACCAGGTTATCTCTCTTGAACTTTGATTTAATATGGGTTTCTATATGAAATTCTTGTGTGCGCAACTCCTCCTACATTTATCAATCAATTTGGACAAAACTTTTCAGACATCATCACTACTAAGTGAACATGCGCATATTCCAAGATTTTTGATCTGCGACAATTTTAACCAGGTTATCTCCCTTTGACTTTGATTTATTGTGTCTTTCCATCCGAACAAATGCTTGTGCGTGCAACTCCTCCTACATTAATGAACCGATTTTGATGAAACCTTTCAAACATCATCTCTACTAAGTGAACATATGCATATTCCAAACTTTTTGATCTGCAACAATTTTAACCAGGTTATCTCTCTTGAACTTTGATTTAATATGGGTTTCTGCATAAAATTCTTGTGTGCGCAACTCCTCCTACATTTATCAATCAATTTGGACGAAAGTTTACAGACATCATCACTACTAAGTGAACATGCGCATATTCCAAAATTTTTGAGCTGTGGCAATTTTAACTAGGTTATCTCCCTTTAACTTAGATTTATTATGGGTTTCTACATGAAATTCTTGTGCGTGCAACTCCTCCTACATTTATCAATCAATTTGGATAAAACTTTTCAGACATCATCACTACTAAGTGAACATGCGCATATTCCAAGATTTTTGATCTGCAACAATTCTAACCAGGTTATCTCCCTTTGACTTAGATGTATTATGTCTTTCCGTTCGAACAAATTCTTGTGTGCGCAACTCCTCCTACATTAATGAACCGATTTTGATGAAACCTTTCAAACATCATCTCTACTAAGTGAACATGTGCATATTCCAAACTTTTTGATCTGCGACAATTTTAACCCTTTACCCAACGAATCGCCCGCATCCGCCCGCGTAATATGCAAATTCAGCAGCTGAAAAAATATTATATTTTTATACTGTACCAATGACCCAGACTTAGCTGGTGCTAACTCTAAAAAATCCAGGGCCAAACACAAATTTTGCCCCCCAATCCCCAAAATTTGCATCTAAAACCAAAAGAAATCATGTCCTATAGGACCTCCATACTTTGCCCTTACTGCGCATGCGCAGTGTCAAGGACGTTCCGAAATTGGCACCAATTATCATTCTCTGTTTGGCCCTTCATCAGTCAACATCTCACTGATCTTTGTGCTTGTAAATCTCAGTTTAAAGGATGCCAGACACGTAATTATTGGAGAAATGGTGATTCTAAGGAGGATATAGAAGGAGGAGAGGAAAAAGGAGTGACAAAAAATAATCAGGGCTGTACTTAAAATTTTTTATGAAATTATGTTAAGTTGCCTATTTTCGAGGCATGGGCCTCTTGTTGTCATTCTTGCTAAAAAGTTGCACTGCTTATTCAGTGTTTCCTCTCCCCTGGTCTTCTAAGTCCCCCCTTGCAATTCTCCCATGCTTTTGGCATATTTTTGAGAAAGATCATTTCTAAATTCTCTTGGGAGAGTTGCTTGGTTACAGAATGTGTTCTGTTATTTTCCCCATAGTTACGTTTTCACCCATGGGTGTATAAACGTTGTGTTCTGCATCTTCCATCTGATGTTCTGCAGATTCTCCCCTGGGAGTCTCTGTCTTGCATCAGATAGAGTGTAATTTTGATGACTGATTTCGGGCCAGTTTTGTCAGTGCCTGGAGTCATGTTTTCTGGTGTTTTTACACTGTTTGTTTACATTGGCAACAGTCTCTTTTGAGGGGGGCTGTTTGCCTTTGGAGTAGTTTATCTCACTATAAGATACATTTTTATTATCTGTAAGTGTTGCATTAATTATTTAATATAAATTTAAAATTTTTGACCACACTTAGCCATCGGATCCATTGGGGCTCAACGTTACTTTTCAGAAACGTGGGCTTCGCTGAAAAAATATTTTTCAAAAATTATTTTAATTTGCAATTGTTTTTTCATTATTAATGGATCATGTTATTATGTATCTTTGTGTCAGGGGTTTGTGCGAGTAACTAGGACTTGTTGATGACTTTTCACAAGGAAAGGATATTGTTCAAATTGATCATTGCATTAATTGTAGTCAGTGTTCTCGCACTAATCCCTGTTCTATATGTCAATATTGGGATGACAAACATTGGAAACGTGTGTCACGATATGTTGTTAGTGGAGAAAGGGCTATGCTGGCTCTTTCTCCGCAGGGTCACTCTACTCTCTCAGTTTCTATTTCAGAGGAACAAGAACAGGGTGATGTTTCCATGTTATCTTCCGCAAGTGTGCTTCCGTCGTCACAAATGAATACAGAGCTAGCGGCAAAAGTGCTCATGGAGATTAAACAAATGTCGTCCGCTAGCTCGCCCGGTGTAGCGTCCATTCACCGAATGGTTCGGCAGCCGGGTTCGTCCGATGCGGTCCAGGAGGAAATGTTGGGTGATGCGAGCACTATAAACATTCAACGTGCACACCCAGTGACGGCGGATAGTAGGTGAGATCGGAGGAAGCCTTTGAGTCCGGTTCCTAGCTCGTCCAGGTCCAGCTGGGCCACGAGCGAGAGAGGCCCCTCTCTTGTACAACAACATCTGGGACCAGATTTTGTGGTACAAAATGTGTCGCAAGCGGAGCACACGACCGTCGCTCGGGACGCTCCGTTGTATAGGCAGTCCGCAGAGACTGCTCAGGCTTCTTCCTCTCGTCAGCGCACACGACCGCACCTTGGCTACGTGACCGCCGATATTTTACCAGCTTCGCCGATCAGGGATTCTTCGGCGACCAGGTCACACCATCCGGTAGCCAGGGACACGAGGCCGATGGACTCCGGACGTTCGCATAGGAAGAGTATGCGGGAGTCATCAGATGCGGAGCTGCCCTCGGCGAAGCAGCGAAAGACTGCGCCTCCGCAGGCCTCAATGTCGGACGTACTTGTGCAGATAGCACAACTTATCCCAGCAACCGACAGAAACGGTGTCGGATCGGGAATTATTATAACTTGGAGCTATCCCTTTCGGAACAAAATAAAGCTGCCGTGGACTTCATCCAGCACTTTCTCCCTCAAGTTGTTCCATCGGGCCAGACTGCTGCGGTTCCGGACAAGAGAATTATAGCGTCATTGGACTCTGATTTCTTTGAGCGGTTCAGGGACATCGCTCCCGAGTTTCCGTCTCAGTCCAATAATGTTGTAAGAACATTCGAATTATTGAACGACGCTATATTCAAACTTGCTTCCAAAACAGGAAAAGCAGGTTTCTTGTCCGCCAATACTCTCAACCTGCCTTTCATTAATGCAAGGAATAAATTCGACACGGCAGGACAGGGTATCCCGACAGTTCCTCTGCGTATGGACGACGAGGCGGAAGACTTAGAATTATCATTACCGTCGTCGGCGTCTATTCCAACCGCAGTGTTGGAAACAACTATTTCGTCTAACAGAGCCAGTTTAGATGCCTTATCTTACGCAGATCACCTTACTAAGGTGTTATCACTGCGCCTTCAAGGGAAAGAATTTCAGGATATACAATCCTCTTTAAGACTTCTTTCAAGGGTAGTAGCGTATTCCACGTGTAACTCCGCCCTTTCAGTGGCAAACCTGGAGTTGGTTAGACGTGACGCAGCCCTAGCTACATCCACACTCGTGGATACTAAGGTGAAGAACTCTCTCAGAGTCGCTTCGGTCTCCGGAGAACTTCTCTTTGACGGCAAGCTTTCTGCAATTTACGATAAAATTACAAAGAAAGCTTCGGATTCTCTGCTGTTCAAATCTGCTTCTAAGAAGTCGGACTCGGCAGATAAGAGTAAGACAGGCACTTCTGGGTCTAATGCGCCCAAGAAAGGTTCCTATAGAGGTTCCGGTGCGTCCTCTTGGTCTTATTCAAGAGACCGTCAAGGTAGCGACTCACGTTCGGGACGTCCTTCGGGCCGGGACAACCGGTCGGGCGCCCCGAGGTCGACGGGACGAGGTGCGGGTCGTGGAGGACGTGGTTTCTCCTACCGCAGGCCTCGCAGGTCCAGGAGGTGATGGCTTCAACCTCTATCGCGTACCGGTTGGCGGAAGGTTGTCGAGTTTTTCACAAGAGTGGGCGTCGATTACGGACGACCCTTGGGTGAGAGGGGTGATTTCGGAAGGTCTAAAGATATCCTTCAAACAAAAGCCTCCATTAACTCGAAGTCCAAAATGGACTCAACTTCCGTCAAATCCACAGAAAAGAGACGCTCTATTATCAGAGGTGCAGTCTCTTTTAATGAAGAACGCAGTAGAGGTCGCAGAAAACCAGGAGACTCCGGGATTCTACAGCCATCTGTTTCTGGTTCCGAAACCAGACGGCTCGTTCCGTCCAGTCATAGATTTGAGCTGGATAAACAAGCTGATCGTCATTCCGAAGTTTTATATGGAGACGATTCGGTCAGTCAGAGCGAGTATTCGGGTGAACGATTATGCAACGAGCATAGATCTCAAAGATGCGTACTTTCACGTCATGGTACATCCGACATTCAGAAAGTATCTACGCTTTGCAGTCCTGGGAGTGGTGTATCAATTCCGGGCGATGTGCTTCGGATTGAATCTAGCACCCTGGGCTTTCACTCGGGTAATGAACTCGGTAATGATGTATTTCCGAGCTCATTCGTCTGCGGTAACGTCGGCCTACCTGGACGACATTCTTCAGAGGTACGGCAACGAGTTAACGCTTCAGAACGATGTTCAGAATCTACTTCTATTGCTCTGACGTCTCGGTTTTATAGTAAACGAGGAGAAGTCGGATCTGGTGCCGTCCAAGTCATTCACACATCTGGGAATGAGCTTCGAGACGCACAACAATCTCGTTCGTCTGCCGTTAACCAGAGCGAAATTAGTCAGTTGTTATGCTCGCTATTGTCTGCACGCAGACAGAGTCACAGCGAGAGAATTTATGAGACTGATAGGTCTGTGCGGAGCCGCTGCGGATCTCATTCCGATGGGGCGGTTATGCACGCGTCCTCTCCAAATTTTCTTGACTCAGAATTGGAGTGTGAAAATTCATTCGCTCGACATAGACATTCTCTTGTCAGATCAAGTGAAACGAGAGATTCAGACTTGGGCAAACATTCAGTGGTTAACTCAGGGAGTTCCGCTGCAGTTGCCGGATCCGAGTTTTACCATTATGACGGATGCCAGTCAAACAGGTTGGGGTGCATCACTGATCCCAACGGATTCGAGATGCCAGGGTCTTTGGGATCCGCAATTCCTGGGCAAGCACATAAACATCAAGGAAATGATGTCAATTTGGCTTGCGTTACGTCATTGGATGGACATTATTCACAATGCTCATGTCCAAATCCTATCCGACAATACGACAGTAGTGGCGTATATACGGAATCAGGGAGGCACTCCTTCAGTTCCGTTGTTCAATCTAACGGAAATAATCCTTCTGTTTGCTCTAGAACATCAGGTTCTTCTTTCGGTCCGTCATATACCGGGTCGTCTGAATGTACTAGCAGACTCCCTTTCACGAAAGGGTCGCTTGTTGCCGTCGGAGTGGACTCTCAACAAACAAGTATTCAATCAGATTTGCTACCAAAGGGAACGGCCAATGATAGACTTATTTGCGACACATCTCAACAATCAGTTGCAGACGTATGTCTCTCCGTGTCCGGATCCAAGAGCATTTGCAGTAGACGCTCTGTCGATCCCTTGGGACGGAGTGATAGGATATGCGTATCCTCCAGCGCCGTTAATTCAGCAAGTATTGCTAAAGATAAAACAATCTCAGTGCAAGATTCTGTTGGTAGCATCTCTGTCTCCACAGAGACTGTGGATAAATCTACTCAGGTGTCTGTTGTGGGACCTACCGCGAAAGCTTCCTCCACGGGAGGATCTTCTTTCGCAGGGGAAATCGCGTCAACTCCATCACAACCCGCAAGGTCTCAACCTTCACGTTTTTCCGTTGTGCGGTCCTTCTTGCATGGCAAGCACTTTACAGGACGAGCAGTGGACGCGATTTCTAACTGTAGGAGGACCTCCTCTTCGCTAAACTCTGCGGCTAAGTGGAAGGTTTTTCGTCGTTGGTGTAGGGATCATTCTGTGGATATTTTTGATCCCTCTATACCAGACATTGCAAACTTTCTAGTATACTTGTTTGACGAAATCAAACTGCAGCCTGTTACTATTAAGGGTTATAGGTCTATGTTATCTGATACCTATGCACATCATGATAGTTTACAAATTGGATCTAATGTCTCTTTATCTAAGTTGGTAAGAAACTTCTCGATAAATAGACCCAGAACTCTTAGGTTAATTCCTAAATGGAATTTAGCTTGGGTTCTTCTTAAACTGAAGGAAAAGCCATTTGAACCTCTTGGGACAGTAGATTTCAAATTCTTATCTTATAAGACAGCTTTTCTCTTAGCTTTCTCTTCTGCTAGAAGAGTCAGTGAGCTTCATGCACTGTCGGTGGATGATTCTCACTATCGTAGTGTCGGGAACACTATCACCTTCACTACTAATGTGGGTTTTTTAGCTAAGAATCAGGCTCCTAATAAATATCCGGAACCTATTGTTATTAAGGCTCTTCTGTCTTCAGACGGGCGTAGGCCTTTACTCTGTCCTGTTAGAGCGTTACGTATCTATAAACAGAGATCTCAGTTTATCAGAAAGGGACGAAAACGTTTCTTTCTGTCTCTGATGCCTAATAGAAGGGACATTTCGGTCCATTCTATTGCTAGATGGATTCAATTAACTATCCGTACTGCTTATGAGAGTTTATCTTCTTCTCAGCAGTCTGTGCTTAAGATTTCGGCTCATGAAGTAAGAGCTCTTTCTACTTCTTGGGCTTACGCTAATAGTATTGCTATTACAGATTTAATGAAGGCTGCTTATTGGTCTCAGCCATCCACATTCACAAATTTTTATCTCAGAAATATTGAGTCCATTTCTGGAGACCTGCATTGTTTAGGTCCGTTATCTGTTGCTCAGAATGTCGTCCACTAAACAGTTGTAACTATAGTTATGCAGGCTTTCTGTTCCGGCAGTGACTCCGTCCGGCCCGCCCTCTTCGCTCTGGGCTATTTGACCCAGGGCAAGGGGAAGAGGGGGGGGGGGGGAGGGTGTTCCCTTAGGTCACCTGCTTTATAGTGAAAAGCAAGGGAATGCCTCCTCCGAAGTCAGTATTTCTGAGTCGTTTCCAGGATGGTTTTAAAGTGTAATATTAATGTTAAAATTCATTCATGTCATATTTTTAAAGTGTAGCTTGGTGTGAAGCATTTGTATATGTCAAGTGTCAAACGGGCATTAATATACAATCCTCGGACACTTTTAAAGAATATAAAGAGTCTCAATTCTCTGGACTAACTTTATTTATTGGCTTACTTTAAAAATAATTAGTATAAAGGGTTATACTGGATGTTAATAGAGAACATGAATGTTATTGTGCTCAATTATGAAGGGTATTGTATCTTTCTAATTTAACATAAAATAAGAAAGATACATGTAAAGCCTAATACTCCTTTTCTCCTTGAGGGGTTGCCTCTATATTATATAGTTGAACTTATTGGATTTTCCTCTATGTCCTAGGCCCTCCAGCCTTTTTTCTATTCAGCTAAGTCTGGGTCATTGGTACAGTATAAAAATGTTAAAAAATTTATAGTAATTTATATATTTTTTATACTTACCAATGACCCAGACGGGGATGGCCCTCCCAGGAGTTGGGAACTCTTACCTCCCCGCTGAGTACATAGCACTGACCAGGCACTGCCAGTAAGAATGATAATTGGCGCCAATTTCGGAACGTCCTTGACACTGTGCATGCGCAGTAAGGGCAAAGTATGGAAGTCCTATAGGACATGATTTCTTTTGGTTTTAGATGCAAATTTTGGGGATTGGGGGGCAAAATTTGTGTTTGGCCCTGGATATTTTTATACTGTACCAATGACCCAGACTTAGCTGGTGCTAACTCCAACAAAACCAGGGCCAAACACAAATTTTGCCCCCCAATCCCCAAAATTTGCATCCAAAACAAAAAGAAATCATGTCCTAAAGGACCTCCATACTACGCCTCTACTGCGCATGCGCAGTGACGCAGTCGTCCTGAAATTGGCGCCAATTATCATTCTCTGTTTGGCCCTTCATCAGTCAACATCTCACTGATCTTTGTGCTTGTAAATCTCAGTTTAAAGGATGCCAGACACGTAATTTTTGGAGAAAATGTGATTCTAAGGAGGATAGAAGGAGGAGAGGAAAAAGAAGTGGCAAAAAATAATCAGGGCTGTACTTAAAATTTTTTGATGAAATTATGTTAAGTTGCCTATTTTCGAGGCATGGGCCTCTTGTTGTCATTCTTGCTAATTGTTGCACTGCTTATTCAGTGTTTCCTCTCCCCTAGCCTTCTAAAGTCCCCCCTGGCAACTCTCCCATGCTTTTGGCATATTTTTGAGAAATTTCATTTCTAAAATTTCCTGGGAGAGTTGCTTGGTTACAGAATGTTTTCTGTTATTTTCCCCATAGTTACGTTTTCACCCATGGGTGTATAACGTTTGTGTTCTGCATCTTCCATCTGATGTTCTACATATTCTCCCCTGGGAGTCTCTGTTTTGCATCAGATAGAGTGTAATTGATGACTGATTCCGGGCCAGTTTTTTCAGTGCCTGGAGTCATGTTTTCTAGTGTGTTTACACTGTTTGTTTTCATTGGCAACAGCCTTTTTTGAGGGGGGCTGTTTGCCTTTGTGGTAGTTTATCTCATTATAAGATACATTTATATTATCCGAAAGTGTCTCATTAATTATTTTATATAAATTTAAAATTTTTGACCACACTTTGCCATCGGATCCATCGGGGCTCAACGTTACTTTTCAGCAACTTGGGCTTCTCTGAAAAAATATTTTTTCAAAATTATTTTGTTTTGCAATTGTTTTTTCATTTATTAATGGATCATGTTATTATGTATCTTTGTGTCAGGGGTTTTTGCGAGTAACTAGGACTTATTGTTGTTCTTTCACAATGAAGGGACGTTGTTCAAATTGTAATAGGAAGAAATCTTCCTCTGACTTTCATGATCATTGTATTAATTGTAGTCAGTGTTCTCGCATTAATCCCTGTCCTATATGTGAACATTGGGATGAGAAACATTGGAAACGTGTGTCACGATATGTTGTTTCTGGAGAAAGAGCGATGCCGGCTCTTTCTCCACAAGGTCACTCTACTCTCTCAGTTTCTATTTCAGAGGAACCAGAACAGGGTGATGTTTCCATGTTATCTTCTTCAAGTGTGCGTCCGTCGTCACAAATGAATTCAGAGCTAGCGGCAAAAGTGCTCATGGAAATAAGACAAATGTCGTCCGCTAGCTCGCCCGGTGTAGCGTCCATTCACTGAATGGTTCGGCAGCCGGGTTCGTCCGATGCGGTCCAAGAGGAAATTTTGGGTGATGCGAGCACTATAAACATAATAGATGCACACCCAGTGACGGCGGATAGTAAGCGAGAACGGAGGAAGCCTTTTAGTCCGGTTCCTAGCTCGTCCAGGTCCAGCCGGGCCGCGAGCGAGAGAGGTCCCTCTCTCGTACAACAACATCTGGGACCAGATGTTGTGGTACAAAATGTGTCTTTAGCGGAGCATACGTCCGTCGCTCGGGACGCTCCGTTGTATAAGCAGTCCGCAG
This sequence comes from Pictodentalium vernedei, assembly GCA_031216915.1. Lineage (NCBI taxonomy): Eukaryota > Metazoa > Mollusca > Scaphopoda > Dentaliida > Dentaliidae > Pictodentalium > Pictodentalium vernedei. The sequence continues at coordinate 458,087,524 of CM062289.1, read as the reverse complement.
AGACTGTTAAGGCTTCCTCTTCTCGTCAGCGCACACGACCGCACCTTGGCTGCGTGACCGCCGATATATTACCAGCTTCGCCGATGAAGGATTCTTCGGCGACCAGGTCACACCATCCGGCAGCCAGGGATTCGAGACCGATGGAATCCGGACGTTCGCATAGGAAAAGTATGCGGGAGCCATCTGATGCGGAGCTGCCCTCGGCGAAGCAGCGAAAGACTGCGCCTCCGCAGGTCTCGACGTCGGACATTCTTGTGCAGATAGCACAGCTTATCGCAGCATCCCAGCAGCCGACAGAAACGGTGTCGGATCGAGAATTATCCGACGGCGCTGGGTCGGTACGCTCCGCCGAAGCATCGGGGGCGGACGACTGGGAACATCGTGAGGTCCGACCGGATGGTGAAAGGGATACGGATGACTTGGAGCTATCCCTTTCGGAACAACATAAAGCTGCCGTGGACTTCATCCGGCACTTTCTCCCTCAAGTTGTTCCGTCGGGCCAGACTGCTGCGCTTCCGGACAAGAGAATTATAGCGTCATTGGACTCTGAATATTTTTATACTGTACCAATGACCCAGACATAGCTGGTGCTAACTCTTAAAATATAGGGCCAAACACAAATTTTGCCCCCCAATCCCCAAAATTTGCATCTAAAACTAAAGAAAACATGTCCTGAAAGGTCCTCCACACTTCGCCCCTACTGCGCATGCGCAGTGTCAAGGACGTTCCGAAATTGGCGCCATTTATCATTCTAAGTTTGGTCCTTCATCAGTTAACATCTGACTGATCTTTGTGCTTTTAAATCTCAGTTTAAATGATGCCAGACACATAAATATTAGTGAAATGGTGATTCTAAGGAGGATAGAGAAGGAGGAGAGGAAAAGAATGTGTGACAGAATATTATCAGGGCTGTAACTTAAAATTTTTTAATGAAATTATGTTAAGTTACCTATTTTCAAGGCAGCAGCCATTTTGTTGTCATTCTGATTATTTAGTTACACTGTTTTTTCAAGTGTTTTCCTCTCTCCCTGTCCTTTAAGTTCCCCCTTGCTATTCTCCCATGCTTTTGGCATAGTTTCTGTAATTATTATTACTAAAATTTCTTGGGAGTTTTAGCTGAATAACAGAATGAATTCTGTTCTTTCCCCATGTTTACGTCTTCACCTACGGGTGGTTAGGCGTTGTGTTCTGCATCTACCATCTGATGTTCTGCAGTTTCTTCCCTGGAAGTCTCTGTTTTGCATCAGATAGTGTATTTTTGGTAACTGATTTCGGGCCTGGGTGCCTGGAGTCTTATTTTAGTGTTTTTACACTCATTGTTTACATTTACAACAGCCCTCTGTGTGAGGGGGGGATTTCTAAAAAATAATATCTTATGTTATTTTAATCCTAACTAGATACATTATTATTGTTCGTAAGTGTTGAATAAATTGTTTAAAATATTTTTAAAATTTTTGTCCACACTTAGGCTTGGGATCCATTGGGGCTCAACGTTACTTTTCAGAAACTTGGGCTGTTCTGAAAAAATATTTTTTCAAAATATTTTGATTTCAATTATTTTTTCTATATTAATGGATCATATTATTATTATGTATTTTGATTGCCAGGGGTTAGTGCGAGTACCAGGACTTGTTTTCTTTTCACATTGAAAGGATATTGATCAATTGTTTTAAGAGGAAGTCTTCCTCTGACTTTATTATCATTCTATATGTGGTCAGTGTACTCGCATTAACTCCTGTTCTGTATCGTATGATTTCGATGACAATATGGGAAGCGTATGTCACGGTATGTTGTTGGGGATTTGGACACTCCGGTCCTTTCCCCGCAGGGTCACTCTACTTTATCAATTTCTATTTCAGACGATCAAGATTAGGGTGATGTATCTGTGATGTCTTCCAACAGTGTGCCTCCGTCGTCACAATTAATGAAGGGCTAGCGGAAAAGTGCTCATGTAATACGCCAATTGCCTAAGAGGACCCCAGTAGGTTCGACGGCCTTTGACGTCCGCTAGCTCGCCCGGTGTAGCGTCCATTCACCGAATGGTTCGGCAGCCGGGTTCGTCCGTTGCGGTCTAGAAGGAATTTTGGGGTGATGCGAGCACTATAAAATTAACTTAATGCACACCCAGTGACGGCGGATCGGAGGGAGAACGGAGGAAGCCTTTTAGTCCGGTTCATAGCTCGTTCCGGTCCATCCGGACGGCAAGCGAGAGAGGCCCCTCTCTCGTTCAACAACATCTGGCCCCAGATGTTGTGGTACAATGTGTCGCAAGCGGAGCATACGTCTGTCGCTCGGGACGCTCCGTTGTATAGGCAGTCCGCTGAGACTGCTAAGGCTTCCTCTTCTCGTCAGCGCACACGACCGCACCTTGGCTGCGTGACCGCCGATATATTACCAGCTTCGCCGATCAAGGATTCTTCAGCGACCAGGTCACACCATCCGGCAGCCAGGGATTCGAGACCGATGGACTCCGGACGTTCGCATAGGAAAAGTATGCGGGAGCCATCTGATGCGGAGCTGCCCTCGGCGAAGCAGCGATAGACTGCGCCTCCGCAGGTCTCGACGCCGGACATTCTTGTGCACATAGCACAGCTTATCGCAGCATCCCAGCAGCCGACAGAAACGGTGTCGGATCGAGAATTATCCGACGGCGCTGGGTCGGTAGCCGGGGACACGAGGCCTGCAGACTCCGGACGTTCGCATAGGAAGTGTGCGGGAGTCAACGTACACGGAGCTTCCGGCGGCAATGCATCGTAAGTCCGCTACTGCACAGGCCTCGGGAACGGACGTGCTTTCCTTAATAGCACAGTTTATCGCAGCATCCCAGCATCAACTGAATCTGTCGCATATATTTTATCCGACGATGCTGGGTCGGGACGCTCTGCGGAAGCGGGTACGGACGTCCGAAAGTTTCATCCGGTCCGACGGGATACCGAAAGGGATTCGGAGGATTTCAAGCTTTCCCTTTCGGAACAACATATGCTGCGATGCCGGATAAGAAACTGATAGCGTCGGTGGACTTAGAAATTTTTGGTTCGGTTCAGGGACATCGTCCCTCAGTTCCGACATAGTCCAATAATGTCACACAAACTTTCGAATTATTGAACGACGCTATATATATTATTATTTTATGCTTGCTATCCAAGCATTTCTGGTTTCTTGTTCGAAGAGTTATGGAGATGTCTTTCAAAAGTGTGCCTCTGTCGTCATAGTTAATGAAGAGTTAGCGGCAATAAGTGCTCATGGAATATGTCTATCGCTTACGGAGTGACATTCGCTAGCTCACCCGGTGTAGCGTACATTCATCGAATGGTTCGGCTGCCGGGTTCGTCCGTTGCGGTCTAGGAAGGAGATTTGGGTGATGCGAGCACTTTAATTACTTTAGTACTCACCCAGTGATGGCAGATTGAGGACAGATCGGAGGAAGCCTGTTAGTCCGGTTCCTGGCTTGTCCAGGTCCGTCCGGGCTGTGAGCGAGAGAGGTTCCTCTCTCGCCCAACAACATAGGGGACCGCATGTTGTGGTTCAGATATTTTACATTCGGAGCATATGTCCGTTGCTCGGGACACTCCGTTATATTGACAGTCCGAGAGACTGTCTTTAATGCTTCCTCATCCTCACAGCAGGGCACACGACCGCACATTGGCTACGTGACCTCGAGTATCCGATCAGTTTCGGCATTCAGTGATTCCACGGCGAATAGGTCGCGCCATCCGGTAGCCAAGGGACACGAGGCCTATACACTCCGTTCGCTCGCATATTGTAAGTATGCACGGGGTAACGATCACGGAGCTTCCAGCGGCAATGCATCGTAAGACCGCTTCTCCTCAGGCCTCAGTGACGGACGTGCTATCCGAGTTAGCACAGTTGTTTCACAGCATCCCAGCAATTGACAGTTTCTCGGTCGAATCAGGAATTATCCGACGGCGCTGGGTCGGTGCGGTCCGCAGTTGCATCAGCTACGGACAACCAACGCTTTATAGGGTCCGACAGGATGGCGAAAGGGATTCGAAAGATTTCGAGTTTTCCCTTTAGTAGTATCGGAAGATGCCTTTCATATCTTCTGGCATTATCTTCCAGTGATTATTATTTCGGACTTCATTGCTGCGATCTTGGATAAGAGACTTATAGCGTCATTGGACTCGGATTTTTCGATCGGTACAGGGACATTGTCCCTGACTTACCGACGCAGTCCAATATTGTCATTACAACATGTGTTTTATTTTTCGACGCTATATATATATATATACAAGCCTGCTACTAAGCATGATAGTTTAGTTTCTTGTCCGCGTTGCTCATTTCTGCCATTTTATCATTTTTACAAATAGTTTATTTTGGCAGAGCAGGGCATACCGAGAGTTCATATGCGTCTAGACGGTGTGATTAAAGACTGCATATATTCTTTTTCGCCGTTTATGTCTTTTCCAATTTCAATGTTGGGAACGACATTATGTATAGTAGACTTAACTTAGACGCTTTATTATACGTAATCCGCCTTTCTGAGGCGTTATCATTACGTCTTCAAGAAAAGATTTACGGGATATTATTCTCAATATAATTTCTTTTGAGGGCAGTAGTTTGTTCACGTATAACTCCGCCCTTCACTGGCTGATTGGAGTTGGTTAGACGTGACGCAGCCCTAGCTACATCCACACGCGTGGATAGTAAGGTTAAGAACTCTCTCAGAGTCGCTTCGTTCTCGGAGGAGCTTCTCTTCGACGGCAACTTTCCGGCAATCCATGAATTGCTCGATTTATACGTTCTCTTGTCTATCTAGTGTTACAAGAGATTCAGACTGGGGCAAACATTCGGTGGTTGACTCAGAGAGTGCCGCCGCAGTTGCCGGACCCGAGTGTGGCTGTTATGACGGTTGCCAGTCAAACAGATTGGGATATATACTGATCCCTACGGATTCGAAGTGCCAGGGTCTTTGGGTTCCGCAGTCTTTTAGCTATCAGTTTAACTTCCGCGGAATAATGTTTTTTAGGCTTGCTTTATGTCATTGCATGAACATTATTCAGAAACGCATGCCCAAATTCCTGTCCTTTAATTCGACAGTAGTGGCGTATCTCCGGAACCAGGGAGGCACTCTTTCGTTTCCGTTATTCAATTTAATGGAAAGAATCCGTCTGTTGGTTATAGTACACCAAGTTCAGTTTTGGTCCGTCATATTCCGGGTCGTCTGATTGTTTTATCGGACTCCCGTTCTCTTACGGGTCGCTTGTTGCTGTCAGAATGGACTCTCAACAAACAAGTATTCAATCAGATTTGCTATCTATGGGAGCGCCCAATGATGATTTATTTATGACACAGCTTGCTAATCAATTGCAGACGTATGTGTTGGCTTGTCCAGATCTCTGAGCTAATAGTGTTAACGCTCTATTGATCTATAGGACGGAATGATAGGATACGCGTATCCTCCGGCGCTGTTGTTTTAGCAGGTATTGCTAAGATAAACAACCACAATACATTTCTGTTGATAGCATCTCTATCTTCTCAGAGATCATGAGTAATTTACTCTCTTGTCTACTGTGGGTCTTAACGTGAAATCTTCCTCTATGTGAGGATCTTTTTTCACTGGGTAAATCGTGTCATCTTTATCACAACCAGCAAGGTCGCAACCTTCATGTATTCCGTTGTGTGGTCCATATTGCATTGTAAGCACTGTACTGGACGAGCTTTGGACGCGATTTCTTACTATAGGAGATCCTCTTCTTCGCTATTCTATGCGACTAAAGTGGAGGCTCTTCCGTCGTGGTGTAGGGATCATTATGTTCATATTGTTGATCCCTCCATACTACTCATTGCTATTTTTTAGTATACTTGTTTCACAAGATCTACTGCAGCCTGTTATTATTTAGGTTATAGGTTTATGTTACCTCATACCTATGCACTCTACGATAGTTTACAATTGAGTCTTTTGTCTCTTTATCTAAGTCAGTTAGTAACTTTTTGATAAATAGACTTAGAATCTTTAGATTAAATTCCTATACGGATTTTAACTTCGGTTCTTATTTAGCTAAGTAATCATTTGAGCCTCTGGAAACAGTAGTTTTTCAAATTCTGACCTTTTAGACAGTAATTCTGTTGGTTTCTCTTTTACTGTAGAGTCAGTGAGTTTCATGCACTATCGATGGATGATTTTCACTTTCGTAGTTTCGGAATCAATACTTCCGTTACTATTTAGGTTGGATTGTTGCATAAGAGTTAGGCTCCTATTATCCGGAACCTATTATTTTAAGGTCCTTCCGTCTTCGTATGGGCATAGGCCTTTACTCTTTCCGGGTACAGTTTATGTATTTATAAACAGATATCTGTTTATTACAAGGGCGTAAGCTTCTTCTGTCTTTGATGTCTAGTAGAAGGACGTTACGCTCCATTTTATTGTTAATGGATTCTATTAACTATCGGTACTGCTTATAGTATATCATTGACTTAGCAGTTGCGCTTAAGATTTCGGCTCATGAAGTAAGAGTTCTTCTACTTCTTGGGCTTACATTAATAGTGTCGCTATTATAGATTTTTGAAGGCCGCTCATTGCGCTCAGCCATCCACATTCATGAATTTTATCTTAGAAATATCGAGTCAATTTCTTGAGGCCTCTTTTGTTAGGTCTATTATCTACTGCTCAGAATGTCATTCACTTAACAGTTGCTACTATAGCTAGGTAGGCTGTCTGTTTCGGCAGTGTCTCCTTTCGGCTGCCCTCTTCGCTCTGGGCTATTTGACCCAGGGCAAGGAAAAGTGGGGGGGGGGGGGGGGGGGGGGGGGGGAGGGTGTTCCCTTGGGTCACCTGTTTTACTATGAAAACAAGGGGATACCTCCTCCGGAGTTAGTAATTCTGAGCTGTTATTGGGATGGTTGTTTAGTGAGAAGTTTAAGTTTATAAAATTCATTCAAGTCTTAGTTTTTAAAGTATAGCTTTTGAATATTGCATATGTCAACAGACATGATTATGCAATTCTCAGACACTTTTAGGAGTATAAGAGTCTCTATTCTCTAGACTTACTTTATTATTGGCTTACTTTAAAAATTATTAGTATAAGGATTATATTGGATATTAATAGAGTACATGGATGTATGAAGCTCAATTTTGGAAGGTGTTGTATCTTTCTAATTTATCATAAATAAGAAAGATACATGTAAGGCCTATTACTTCTTTTCCCTACAGGGGATGACTCTATTTTATTTTATTGAGCGTATTCCATTTTGCTCTATGTCCTTGGCCCTCCAGCCTTTTTACTATTCAGCTATGTCTGGGTCATTGGTACAGTATAAAAATGTTAAAAAATTTATAGTAATTTATATATTTTTTATACTTACCAATGACCCAGACGGGGATGGCCCTCCCAGGAGTTGGGAACTCTTGCCTCCCCGCTGAGTACATAGCGCTTACCAGGCACTGGTTATTAGAATGATAAATGGCGCCAATTTCGGAACGTCCTTGACACTGCGCATGCGCAGTAGGGGCGAAGTGTGGAGGGCCTTTCAGGACATGTTTTCTTTAGTTTTAGATGCAAATTTTGGGGATTGGGGGGCAAAATTTGTGTTTGGCCCTATATTTTAAGAGTTAGCACCAGCTATGTCTGGGTCATTGGTAAGTATAAAAAATATATAAATTACTATAAATTTTTTAACTTTTTGAGCGGTTCAGGGACATAGCTCCCGAGTTTCCGTCGCAGTCCAATAATGTTGCTAGAACATTTGAATTATTGAACGACGCTATATTTAAACTTGCTTCCAGGATGGGGAAAGCAGGTTTCTTGTCGGCTAATACTCTCAACCTGCCTTTCATTAATGCAAGGAATAAATTCGATACGGCAGGACAGGGTATACCGAGAGTTCCTCTGCGTATGGACGACGAGGCGGAAGACTTAGAGCTATCATTACCGTCGTCAGCTTCTATTCCAACCGCGGTGTTGGAAACAGCTATTGCGTCTAACAGAGCCAATTTAGATGCCTTATCTTACGCAGATCACCTTACTAAGGCGTTATCACTGCGCCTTCAAGGGGAAGAGTTTCAGGATATACAATCCTCTTTAAGACTTCTTTCAAGGGCAGTAGCTTATTCCACGTGTAACTCTGCCCTTTCAGTGGCAAATCTGGAGTTGGTTAGACGTGACGCAGCCCTAGCTACATCCACACTAGTGGATTCTAAGGTGAAGAACTCTCTTAGAGTCGCTTCGGTCTCAGGAGAACTTCTCTTTGACGGCAAGCTTTCCGCTATTTATGATAAAATTAAAAAGAAAGCTAATGATTCTCTGTTGTTCAGATCGGCTCCTAAAAAGTCGGATACAGCAGACACGAATAAGACAGGCACTTCTGGGTCTAATGCACCCAAGAGAGGTTCCTATAGAGGTTCCGGTGCGTCCTCTTGGTCTTATTCGAGAGACCGTCAGGATAGCGACTCTCGTTCGGGACGTCCTTCAGGCCGGGACAATCGGTCGGACGCCCCGAGGTCGACGAGGCGAGGTGCGGGTCGTGGAAGACGTGGTTTCTCCTACCGCAGGCCTCGCAGCAGGAGGTGATGGCTTAAACCTCTATCGCGTTCCGGTTAGCGGAAGGTTGTCGAGTTTTTCACAAGAGTGGGCGTCGATTACGGACGACCCTTGGGTGAGAGGAGTGACTTCGGAAGGTCTAAAGATATCCTTCTAACGAAAGCCTCCATTAACTCGAAGTCCAAAGTGGACTCATCTTCCGTCAAATCCACAGAAAAGAGACGCTCTGTTATCAGAGGTGGTCTCTTTTAATGAAGAACGCGGTAGAGGTCGTAGAAAACCAGGAATCTCTGGGATTCTACAGCCATCTGTTTCTGGTTCCGAAACCAGACGGCTCGTTTCGTCCAGTCATAGATTTGAGCTGGATAAACAAGCTGATCGTCGCTCCGAAGTTTTATATGGAGACGATTCGATCGGTCAGAGCGAGTATTCGGGGTGAACGATTATGCAACGAGCATAGATCTCAAAGATGCGTACTTTCACGTCATGGTACATCCGACATTCCGAAAGTATCTACGCTTCGCAGTCCTAGGAGTGGTGTATCAATTCCGGGCGATGTGCTTCGGATTGAATCTAGCACCCTGGGCTTTCACTCGGGTAATGAACTCGGTAATGATCTACTTCCGAGCTCATTCGTCTGCGGTAACGTCGGCCTACCTGGACGACATTCTTCAGAGGTACGGCAACGAGTTAACGCTTCAGAACGATGTTCAGAATCTTCTTCTATTGCTCCGACGTCTCGGTTTTATAGTAAACGAGGAGAAGTCGGATCTGGTGCCGTCCAAGTCATTCACTCATCTGGGAATGAGCTTCGAGACGCACAACAATCTCGTTCGTCTGCCGTTAACCAGAGCGAAATTAGTCAGTTGTTACGCTCGCTATTGTCTGCACGCAGACAAAGTCACGGCGAGAGAATTTATGAGACTGATAGGTCTGTGCAGAGCTGCCGCGGATCTCATTCCGATGGGGCGGCTACGCACACGTCCTCTTCAAATTTTCCTGACTCAGAATTGGAGTGTGAAAATTCATTCGCTCGATGTAGACGTTCTCTTGTCAGATCAAGTGAAACAAGAGATTCAGACTTGGGCAAACATTCAGTTGTTAACTCAAGGAGTTCCGCTGCAGTTGCCGGATCCGAGTTTTACCGTTATGACGGATGCCAGTCAAACAGGTTGGGGTGCATCATTAATCCCAACGGATTCGAGATGCCAGGGTCTTTGGGATCCGCAATTCCTGTGCAAGCACATAAACATCAAGGAAATGATGTCAATTTGGCTTGCGTTACGTCACTGGATGGACATTATTCACGATGCTCATGTCCAAATCCTATCCGACAATACGACAGTAGTGGCGTATATACAGAATCAGGGAGGCACTCATTCAGTTCCGTTGTTCAATCTAACGGAAAGAATCCTTCTGTTTGCGTTAGAACATCACGTTCTTCTTTCGGTCCGTCACATACCGGGTCGTCTGAATGTGCTAGCAGACTCCCTTTCACGAAAGGGTCGCTTGTTGCCGTCGGAGTGGACTCTCAACAAACAAGTATTCAATCAGATTTGCTACCAATGGGAACGGCCAATGATAGACTTATTTGCGACACATCTCAACAATCAGTTGCAGACGTATGTGTCTCCGTGTCCAAGAGCATTTGCAGTAGACGCTCTGTCGATCCCTTGGGACGGAATGATAGGATATGCGTATCCTCCAGCGCCGTTAATTCAACAAGTATTGCTAAAGATAAAACAATCTCAATGCAAGATTCTGTTGGTAGCATCTCTGTCACCACAGAGACCGTGGATAAATCTACTCAGGTGTCTGTTGTGGGACCTACCGCGGAAGCTTCCTCCACGAGAGGATCTTCTTTCGCAGGGGAAATCGCGCCAACTCCATCACAACCCGCAAGGTCTCAACCTTCACGTTTTTCCGTTGTGCGGTCCTTCTTGCATGGCAAGCACTTTACAGGATGAGCAGTGGACGCAATTTCTAACTGTAGGAGGACCTCCTCTTCGCTAAACTATGCGGCTAAGTGGAAGGTTTTTCGTCGTTGGTGTAGGGATCATTCTGTAGATATATTTGATCCCTCTATACCAGACATTGCAAACTTTCTAGTATACTTGTTTGACGAAATCAAACTGCAGCCTGTTACTATAAAGGGTTATAGATCTATGTTATCTGATACCTATGCAGATCATGATAGTTTACAAATTGGATCTAATGTCTCTTTATCGAAGTTGGTTAGAAACTTTTCGATAAATAGACCCAGAACTCTTAGATTAATTCCTAAGTGGAATTTAGCTTGGGTTCTCCTTAAATTAAAGGAAAAGCCATTTGAACCTCTTGGGACAGTAGATTTCAAATTCTTATCTTATAAGACAGCTTTTCTCTTAGCTTTCTCTTCTGCCAGAAGAGTCAGTGAGCTTCATGCACTATCGGTGGATGATTCTCATTATCGTAGTGTTGGGAACACTATCACCTTCACTACTAATGTCGGTTTTTTAGCTAAGAATCAGGCTCCTAATAAATATCCGGAACCTATTGTTATTAAGGCTCTTCCGTCTTCAGACGGGCGTAGGCCTTTACTCTGTCCTGTTAGAGCTCTACGTATCTATAAACAGAGATCTCAGTTTATCAGAAAGGGACGGAAACGTTTCTTTCTGTCTTTGATGCCTAATAGAAGGGACATTTCAGTCCATTCTATTGCTAGATGGATTCAGTTAACTATCCGTACTGCTTATGAAGATTTATCTTCTTCTCAGCAGTCTGTGCTTAAGATTTCTGCTCATGAAGTAAGAGCTCTTTCTACTTCCTGGGCTTATGCTAATAGTGTTGCTATTACAGATTTAATGAAGGCTGCTTATTGGTCTCAGCCATCCACATTTACAAATTTTTATCTCAGAAATATTGAGTCCATTTCTGGAGACCTGCATTGTTTAGGTCCGTTATCTGTTGCTCAGAATGTCGACCACTAAACAGTTGCAACTATAGTTATGCAGGCTTTCTGTTCCGGCAGTGACTCCGTCCGGCTGCCCTCTTCGCTCTGGGCTATTTGACCCAGGGCAAGGGGAAGGGGGGGGGGGGGCGGGTGTTCCCTTAGGTCACCTGCTTTATAGTGAAAAGCAAGGGAATGCCTCCTCCAAGTCAGTATTTCTGAGTCGCTTCCGGGATGGTTTTAAAGTGTAATATTAATGTTTAATTCATTCATGTCTTATTTTTAAAGTGTAGCTCGGTGTGAAGCATTTGTATATGTCAAGTGTCAAACGGGCTTTAATATACAATACTCGGACACTTTTAAATGATTATAAAGAGTCTCAATTCTCTGGACTACTTTATTTATTGGCTTGCTTTAAAAATAATTAGTATAAGGGTTATACTGGATGTTAATAGAGAACATGAATGTTATTGTGCTCAATTATTAAGGGTAGTGTATCTTTCTAATTTAATATTAAATAAGAAAGATACATGTAAAGCCTAATACTCCTTCTCTCCTTAAGGGGTTACCTCTTTACTATATAGTTGAGCTTATTGGATTTTCCTCTATGTCCTAGGCCCTCCAGCCTGTTTACTATTCAGCTAAGTCTGGGTCATTGGTACAGTATAAAAATGTTAAAAAATTTATAGTAATTTATATATTTTTTATACTTACCAATGACCCAGACGGGGATGGCCCTCCCTGGAGTTGGGAACTCTTGCCTCCCCGCTGAGTACATAGCGCTGACCAGGCACTGCCAGTAAGAATGATAATTGGCGCCAATTTCGGGACGACTGCGTCACTGCGCATGCGCAGTAGAGGCGTAGTATGGAGGTCCTTTAGGACATGATTTCTTTTTGTTTTGGATGCAAATTTTGGGGATTGGGGGGCAAAATTTGTGTTTGGCCCTGGTTTTGTTGGAGTTAGCACCAGCTAAGTCTGGGTCATTGGTAAGTATAAAAAATATATAAATTACTATAAATTTTTTAACTTTTTAGAGTTAGCACCAGCTAAGTCTGGGTCATTGGTAAGTATAAAAAATATATAAATTACTATAAATTTTTTAACTTTTCGAAAAATTTCAACAAAACCATATCAAGTGACCCCTCTTTGGAACGAGCTCGTCTAGCTCGTTCCAAAGAGGGGTCACATGATATGGTTTTGTTGAAATGTTTTGAAAAAAATTAAAAAATGATATTTAAAATAATAAATTTTGAAATCGTCTGCATTGGGTAAAGGGTTAACCAGGTTATCTCTCTTGAACTTTGATTTAATATGGGTTTCTATATGAAATTCTTGTGTGCGCAACTCCTCCTACATTTATCAATCAATTTGGACGAAAGTTTACAGACATCATCACTACTAAGTGAACATGCGCATATTCCAAAATTTTTGAGCTGTGGCAATTTTAACTAGGTTATCTCCCTTTAACTTAGATTTATTATGGGTTTCTGCATGAAATTCTTGTGTGTGCAACTCCTCCTACATTTATCAATCAATTTGGATGAAAGTTTACAGTAGTGCTGCCGCAGTTAAGACTTTTTTCTGACCGGTTAACCAGCATGTTTGACCGTGGTTAACCGCATTTAAGGTACCTATATTTGTAGTTTGTTCTTGCTTCAACTGTAACTATTATTTCGGGCCGGCCAATGTTATTTACATTGACCATAAATAATAATAAAGAAGTATTCTATTTAGTCGTTGTTGTTCAATCGCCCTTGTGTTTACATCAGTGCGTGTAATAGGAAATCAACAGGTCTGTGGGGCCAATATGGATGAAACCATAAAAAATACAAAATCATCAAAATAACAACGAAAAAATAAATAATAACACATTAAATGTTTGTCAGCAATACCTGGAGAGACGTATTTATTTATTCCATGAACTCCAATTCACTGATATGTAAAGTCCGGTTATAAATTACGCACACGTGCACCAGGTAAAGTTAGATTCAAGAGCACCAACAATGCTTAAGTGGGACAACAATTTGAAAATAATTTGCGCTGTAACCTGCGCATTTGTTGTATTTTTATTAGTTTTTCCGAAACGTTCTCGCGTTCCGGAAAAAAACAACTTAATCACAATAACTGCGCAGGTTACGGCGCAAACGGTGCTCTGAATCGTCTGATTCTGAAACTATGAAGTTTCAGTCACAAACGAGCGTTGGATTTTCTTGACAGGGATGAAGACATTGGGGTGATAAACAAACAACGAAAAACAAATAAATGCAAGTATTTTTTAAATCTTTAATAATAATTTTCCTTTATTCTTTTATCTTATTCACCACGTAGTAACTCGTGAAAACTTACCTATTTCCGTTGCATCCCAAACGACTTATACACGGGGGCAGCTTATACACAGACATATACAATGAGTATAGTGAATGTAAGGTTAACCGGTTAAAACATTTTCTTGACCGGTCAAAGTTTTAACCACAGGTTAACCGGTTATCCGGATAACCGCGGCAGCACTAGTTTACAGACATCATCACTACTAAGTGAACATGCGCATATTCCAAAATTTTTGAGCTGTGGCAATTTTAACTAGTTTATCTCCCTTTAACTTAGATTTATTATGGGTTTCTAATATTGTGCGTGCAACTCCTCCTACATTTATCAATCAATTTGGACAAAACTTTTCAGACATCATCACTACTAAGTGAACATGCGCATATTCCAAGATTTTTGATCTGCGACAATTTTAACCAGGTTATCTCCCTTTGACTTAGATTTATTATGTCTTTCCGTTCGAACAAATTCTTGTGTGCGCAACTCCTCCTACATTAATGAACCGATTTTGATGAAACCTTTCAAACATCATCTCTACTAAGTGAACATGTGCATATTCCAAACTTTTTGATCTGCGACAATTTTAACCAGGTTATCTCTCTTGAACTTTGATTTAATATGGGTTTCTGCATGAAATTCTTGTATGCGCAACTCCTCCTACATTTATCAATCAATTTGGACGAAAGTTTACAGACATCATCACTACTAAGTGAACATGCGCATATTCCAAAATTTTTGAGCTGTGGCAATTTTAACTAGGTTATCTCCCTTTAACTTAGATTTATTATGGGTTTCTACATGAAATTCTTGTGCGTGCAACTCCTCCTACATTTATCAATCAATTTCGACGAAACCTTTCAAACATTATCACAACTAAGTGAACATACGCATATTCCCAAATTTTTGATCTGCGACAATTTTAACCAGGTTATCTCCCTTTAACTTGGATTTATTATGGGTTTTCAAATGGGATTCTTGTGTGTGCAACTCCTCCTACATTAATGAACCGATTTTGAATACATGTTGCACATTGTAAATGTGTTTTTCCAAATGTAAACCATATATGTGTGGGCTCTTTAAGTATTCAGTGCTGTTCTGTGGAAGGCCACATGCAAATACAAATTTCAACAACAAAAAATGATCTTCATGTATACATTTCCTTATGGCCTTCGCCTACATGATCAGAAGTGCATTCCTCTAAAAACCCAAAGCGGGGGTATTAATCACCTTCAGTGATAGTTCTAGTTCTGATAGCCCACATGGTGGCAGGTGGTACTTGTACTGAGGTGTATCTGTTCTGATAGCCCCCCATGGTGGCAGGTGGTACTTGTACTGAGGCATACTGCATGTCTATTGTGTTAATTCTGATAGCCCATATGGTGGCAGGTTGTACTTGTACTGAGGTGTATCAATTCTGATAGCCCCCCATGGTGGCAGGTGGTACTTGTACTGAGGCATACTGCATGTCTATTGTGTTAATTCTGATAGCCCACATGGTGGCAGGTGGTACTTGTACTGAGGTGTATCAATTCTGATAGCCCCTCATGGTGGCAGGTGGTCCTTGTACTGAGGCATACTGCATGTCGATTGTGTTAATTCTGATAGCCCACATGGTGGCAGATGGTACTTGTACTGAGGAGTACTGCCTGTCAGTTGTCTTAATTCTGATAGCCCATAGTGCTGCCGTGGTTAAGACTTTTTTCTGACCGGTTAACCAGCGTGTTTGACCGTGGTTAACCACATTTAAGGTACCTATATTTGTAGTGTGCTCTTACTTCAACTGTAACTATTATCGGGTCGGCCAATGTTATTTACATTGACCATAAATAATAATAAAGAAGTATTCTATTTCATCGTTGTTGTTCAATCGCCCATGTGTTTACATCAGTGCGTGTACCGGAAATCAACAGGTTTGTGGGGCCAATACGGATGAAACCATAAAAAATACAAAATCATCAAAATAACAATGAAAAAATAAATAATAACACATTAAATGTTTGCCAGCAATACGTGGAGAGACGTATTTATTTATTCCATGAACTCCAATTCACTGATGTGTAATGTCCGGTTATAAATTACGCACACGTGCACCAGGTAAAGTTAGTTTCAATAGCACCAGCAATGCTTAAGTGGGACAACAATTTGAAAACAATTTGCGCTGTAACCTGCACATTTGTTGTATTTTTATTGGTTTTTCCTGAACATTCTCGCATTCCGGAAAAACCAACTTAATCACAACAACTGCGCAGGTTACGGCACAAATGGTGCTCTGATTCTGAAACTGTGAACTTTCAGTCACAAACGAGCGTTGGATTTTCTTGACAGGGATGAAGAAAGACATTGGGGTGATAAACAAACAATGAAAAACAAATAAATGCGAGTATTTTTTAAATCTTTAGTAATAATTTTCCTTTATTCTTTCATCTTATTCCCCACGTGGTAACTCGTCAAAACTTACCTATTTCCGTTGCATCCCAAACTGCCCCAAATTGGCAAAACGTAACTTGCAACTAATTCTTTTTGACTGCATATATTTAAAAATGGGGGGAGGGGGGGGGGGGGGGTGCGACTTATACATGGGCTTTAGGCAAAAGGGAGGAATTCCAGGTGTGAGTTTGGGGTGTGACTTATACACGGGGGGCGTCTTATACACGGACATATGCGGTGAGTATAGTGAATGTAAGGTTAACCGGTTAAAACATTTTCTTGACCGGTCAAAGTTTTAACCACAGGTTAACCGGTTATCCGGATAACTGCAGCAGCACTAATAGCCCACATGGGGCAGGTGGTCCTTGTCCTGAGGCATACTGCATGTCGATTGTCTTAATTCTGATAGCCCACATGGTGGCAGGTGGTGCTTAAACTGAGGTGTATCAAATGATATAGCCCACATGGTGGCAGGTGGTCCTTGTGCTGAGGCATACTGCATGTCGAGTGTCTTAATTCTGATAGCCCACATGGAAGCAAACTTTGGACTGGACATGGGCTGTATAACAATATCCAAGTTTTGCTGTCCATGACCTTGATGATATGACCTTGGATCAATTTCACAACAAACCTTTGAGTCAGGAGCAATAATTGTACTAAGTATGAACAAGATCTGCCAATTAGATCAAATTATATGGACCAGATATAGGGTGACGTTATTAATGTTAAGTTATAAAAAATTAAATGACATCAGACTCTTGTGAAATATTAGTATGTTGTATACCTCAAAAAATTAAGAGATGACTGTTTTATAGTTTTTTGATTTATTGCCATTTTTGACATTTTTACATCAATTCAAAGTTTGCTCATTTTTTACATATTTATTAAAAATGCTAAACTTTTTTAACCCTTTACCTAACATGAAAAGATAGCACTTACAAAAATCAAGCATCATAGTTTGGCTGCTTCAGAAAAACAGAACAAAACATATCTGTACTGACCTTATATCATTATTTGTCTCCCTGTGTTCCAGTTAGAGAGATTGAAACTGTTTTAATTGGCGTATTGACCAAGATAATTGTTGTGAGGTTTGTTTTTCTCATACAATATCCGTACTTACAAAGCGGAGACAGAAGATTAGGAATGGGACGTAATTCGGTCACATGATGTATCATCATTTTCATTATCCGGCCTACGGCCCTACATGTCACGTGACTTGTCATGTGTTATATAATTTGATCACCTTACTAAACATTTTTAATGCACTAGGGAATGCCCTGTTAAGTGGTAATAATATTCACTTACAAGAAATTATATTCTTCATTATGTCAGACACACAAGTGAAATAGTGCCTGTTTAACATTCAAATTGTACCTCTCAATGACTCCAACAGGCTTCTTAATTGAAGGCTTTCGACTGATAACATAAAGAAAATGTATGAATTTACTAAGTGCAAAACTTTTATATTTCAGTGCTCCAATTGGTCCGTCTGTTAGAAAACTGATGGAAGAGTATGGTCTGAAATCAGCAGATGTTTCTCCAACAGGTCCACATGACAGAGTATTGAAAGGGTATATTTCTCCTCAGTATACATTATTTGTTTACACAGTATACATTATTTGTTTACACAGTATACATTATTTGTTTACACAGTATACATTATTTGTTTACACAGTATACATTATTTGTTTACACAGTATACATTATTTGTTTACACAGTATACATTATTTGTTTACACAGTTTACATTATTTGTTTACACAGTATACATTATTTGTTTACACAGTATACATTATTTGTTTACACAGTATACATTATTTGTTTACACAGTATACATTATTTGTTTACACAGTATACATTATTTGTTTACACAGTATACATTATTTGTTTACACAGTTTACATTATTTGTTTACACAGTATACATTATTTGTTTACACAGTATACATTATTTGTTTACACAGTATACATTATTTGTTTACACAGTATACATTATTGTTTACACAGTATACATTATTTGTTTACACAGTATACATTATTTGTTTACACAGTTTACATTATTTGTTTACACAGTATACATTATTTGTTTACACAGTATACATTATTTGTTTACACAGTATACATTATTTGTTTACACAGTATACATTATTGTTTACACAGTATACATTATTTGTTTACACAGTATACATTATTTGTTTACACAGTATACATTATTTGTTTACACAGTATACATTATTTGTTTACACAGTATACATTATTTGTTTACACAGTATACATTATTGTTTACACAGTATACATTATTTGTTTACACAGTATACATTATTTGTTTACACAGTATACATTATTTGTTTACACAGTTTACATTATTTGTTTACACAGTATACATTATTTGTTTACACAGTATACATTATTTGTTTACACAGTATACATTATTTGTTTACACAGTATACATTATTGTTTACACAGTATACATTATTTGTTTACACAGTATACATTATTTGTTTACACAGTATACATTATTTGTTTACACAGTTTACATTATTTGTTTACACAGTATACATTATTTGTTTACACAGTATACATTATTTGTTTACACAGTATACATTATTTGTTTACACAGTATACATTATTTGTTTACACAGTATACATTATTTGTTTACACAGTATACATTATTTGTTTACACAGTATACATTATTGTTTACACAGTATACATTATTTGTTTACACAGTATACATTATTTGTTTACACAGTATACATTATTTGTTTACACAGTTTACATTATTTGTTTACACAGTATACATTATTTGTTTACACAGTATACATTATTTGTTTACACAGTATACATTATTTGTTTACACAGTATACATTATTTGTTTTGTTTACACGGTATACATTATTTGTTTACACGATATACATTATTTGTTTACACGGTATACATTATTTGTTTACACGGTATACATTATTTGTTTACACGGTATACATTATTGTTTACACGGTATACATTATTTGTTTACACAGTATACATTATTTGTTTACACAGTATACATTATTTGTTTACACAGTATACATTATTTGTTTACACAGTTTACATTATTTGTTTACACAGTATACATTATTTGTTTACACAGTATACATTATTTGTTTACACAGTATACATTATTTGTTTACACAGTTTACATTATTTGTTTACACAGTATACATTATTTGTTTACACAGTATACATTATTTGTTTACACAGTATACATTATTTGTTTACACAGTATACATTATTTGTTTACACAGTATACATTATTTGTTTACACAGTATACATTATTTGTTTACACAGTATACATTATTTGTTTACACAGTATACATTATTGTTTACACAGTATACATTATTTGTTTACACAGTATACATTATTTGTTTACACAGTATACATTATTTGTTTACACAGTTTACATTATTTGTTTACACAGTATACATTATTTGTTTACACAGTATACATTATTTGTTTACACAGTATACATTATTTGTTTACACAGTATACATTATTTGTTTACACAGTATACATTATTTGTTTACACAGTATAATTTGACATGTTGCTTTATAATAATAATATTGTAATCTTATTCTTAGACCTAAAAGTCTTATTGTATGTTGAATTATTTGTGGCTATTACCCAGTCTGTCTACTGTCAATTAGTTTCCAATTTGTCACGTCTTATTGTATGTTGAATTATTTGTGGCTATTACCCAGTCTGTCTACTGTCAATTAGTTTCCTATTTGTCACGTCTTATTGTATGTTGAATTATTTGTGGATATTACCCAGTCTGTCTACTGTCAATTAGTTTCCAATTTGTCACGTCTTATTGTATGTTGAATTATTTGTGGATATTACCCAGTCTGTCTACTGTCAATTAGTTACCAATTTGTCACGTCTTATTGTATGTTGAATTATTTGTGGCTATTACCAAGTCTGTCTACTGTCAATTAGTTTCCAATTTGTCACATCTTATTGTATGTTGAATTATTTGTGGCTATTACCCAGTCTGTCTACTGTCAATTAGTTTCCTATTTGTCACGTCTTATTGTATGTTGAATTATTTGTGGATATTACCCAGTCTGTCTACTGTCAATTAGTTTCCAATTTGTCACGTCTTATTGTATGTTGAATTATTTGTGGATATTACCCAGTCTGTCTACTGTCAATTAGTTTCCAATTTGTCACGTCTTATTGTATGTTGAATTATTTGTGGATATTACCCAGTCTGTCTACTGTCAATTAGTTACCAATTTGTCACGTCTTATTGTATGTTGAATTATTTGTGGCTATTACCCAGTCTGTCTACTGTCAATTAGTTACCAATTTGTCACGTCTTATTGTATGTTGAATTATTTGTGGCTATTACCCAGTCTGTCTACTGTCAATTAGTTTCCAATTTGTCACGTCTTATTGTATGTTGAATTATTTGTGGCTATTACCCAGTCTGTCCACTGTCAATTAGTTTCCAATTTGTCACATCTTATTGTATGTTGAATTATTTGTGGCTATTACCCAGTCTGTCCACTGTCAATTAGTTTCCAATTTGTCACATCTTATTGTATGTTGAATTATTTGTGGCTATTACCCAGTCTGTCCACTGTCAATTAGTTTCCAATTTGTCACATCTTATTGTATGTTGAATTATTTGTGGCTATTACCCAGTCTGTCCACTGTCAATTAGTTTCCAATTTGTCACGTCTTTCACATTCTGCGGTTGTTATTATCATCATTATTTTTGAAATATTGGATATTAACTAGTTGAGTGCAAGAAGCCACTATCAGGGCTTTCACAAAAATGAGGGTATCAGAGCAAAAGTGAACATTTTTATTTGCTTGTTTCCCTTTCAGTCAAATGCAAATAATATTTTGTTTATACAAGTTTGTTCTATAATAAATTTTTGGAGAGGCCTGTAGGCACTTTCCATAATTTGTAATAATAAAAATTTTGAATAACAAATTTAGACCATCAAAAATAAGCCCTCAACGAATTAAACTAGTTGTATTATGGCAATAACAATTTCATCACTTTTCATCCAGAATAAATAATGACATTTTTGATGCAACTTACCCATCATTTTTGTTACCAAATTATTTGATAATGTTTTATATTCTTTGTACATAGCCTTTAGAGTCCTGACTAAACATTCTATATGTATGATGACAATGACAACTTTCATACCTGTACATTTCATGTAAGGATTGTGCTATTGATAACGTAAACTAATCAAGTTATTTATTGGTGTTTAATGTCACTTTCATCTGCTATGTCTATGTCATGACCCCAAAACAAACATAAAGTCAAATATAGTGAGTCGTGTTTACCTGTGATGCTCACTTTACTGGGTACAATTTTACCAGTAAAACAGAATTTGTTTACAAGCTCTTTCCTGTAGTTCTCAAAAAACTTCTCGAGTAATAGAGTTCAAATATCATTTTATTGGTTATACAGTGGAACCCTGTTAATTGAATAGCCACTTTGCCAATGGAAATTACTCAATTAACAGGGAATGTGTCACTTTCCTGTATTCTATAAACTTAGCCTTTATTCTATTATATCTTGTTTGACAGCGCTTTGTGAGCTCTGTCAAACAAGATATAATAGATTAAATGCCTGTATTGGATGTACTGAGGCCAAATAGGTCTATAAACATAAGGAAACTGGGGAGAGTTGGGGTAATTTCTCGACAGGTCACAAGATTTTTTTATTCAATTAACAGGAGATTACTCTATAACCTATATTCAATCAACAGGGCAAATTTGTACTGGAGGTATGGTAAATGGGTTTGTGTTGGGAAATTATATGCAATTAACAGGGTTATTCAGTTAAGAGATATCCAATTAAGTGGGCTCCACTGTACTTCAATTGTGTGATAATGTTGTGTTTTGGAACAAGTTTATATTCAAGTTGAAATCAAACACTAAATAGCAGAGAAGTATTTTTAACTGCGACTAGCAGCTCTATAAGTGGCAATGTCGGTCTGTCTGTTGGTCTCTCGGTCGGTCGGTCTGTCTGTGACCAATGAGTTTGTCTGTGACCAACGAGTTTCAAAACTCAATAACTTTTGAAATACTTGATGGAATGACTTTATATTTGGCATGTAAGTATATCTTATTCATGTCTAGCCACTGTTCAATGCATGCATTGTTCCAAATGTTTTTCTTGGAGTTATGGCCCTAGATGAACTTAGAATTTTGTGAGATTGCACCACCCGTCGCAGCTACGGCGTCGATGTCGCGATTTTTTTGTATAAAAACGCAAAAACCTCCTTCATTGCAAAACTCAGGAAATTTCAGGACTTATATTTCAACAAGAGTCGATTCATGCAAAGATTCACGAAACAAAACCAGCAGGAATCCATGGAGATTCTTGCTGCACCTCTGCTAGTATTTGCGTGAAAGTCAGTTTAACCCTTTACCTTGACATAGCAGCTGTTAACTAATACAAGGCTAACGTTACCTGAAATATCCTGACACGTCAATAAAATTGTACAAAAATGGCTGGCTTTCATTGGAGCCAGTTCCAGTGACATCCTGGTGGGCCCTCATTGGAGCGAGGTCGTCGAGATCGCTTCCCCCCCACAGACCTTTCAAATAAGATGGATTGATAATCACAGCGCACTCCCCCTCCCCATCCGAAATATCCTCTTTCTTTTCCTCCATTCCTGCCAGACCACACATAATGTGGGTATCCTCCTCTCTCTCCATATATGTATATATACATGTGTCTATGTGCATTGTATGTGTATCTTATGTATACATAATGTATGCAGATGGGTATATGCGTGTATTTGGATACGTGTGCAGATATGGGTGTATGTAGGTATGTGTATGTATATGTGCGTGCATATATGGGCTTTTATGTGCATATATGTTCAATGTATATAGAATCTACAGACCCATGTTATTTCCGGGGGAATATACTTTAGTAGTTTCGTGCACTAAGTGGTAGAAGAGCAGATTTTATGTATCAATACAGAATGTTTGAATTTTGCGGCTTTAACCGCAAACCTATTCTGTTGTAACCGGATACAGGATTGGAGAATATAAGGAGGTGGGAGGATGTCAATAGGAATTCATGAAGTGATAAATACAATATGAAGTTTGGGGGCAATGGGTCTTAGCAAAATAGTTTATTTTACCTGAATTAGTATAAGATATTGTAACACCTAGTATTCCCGAGTGCCTGGCCTTGTATCACAGTGTGCACACTCACCCTTCTCCCAAACGCCCCCCTTTTCGTTAATAGGTCTAGTGCCCTAGATCATCTCATCAACATCTTGACTGTAGAGTAGAGTTCTCTTCCAATCAATTTCTTGTTAGCTATAGGTCAAGGGGCCTAGAACAGACTACCGAAATTTCGTTCATGCTGATGGTGATACAAGGAGGGGAAAGTCCCGGGTAAATACTAAATGCGATTGGAAGGAAGGAATACACACTGTAACCAGTATTCTTATGTCAAGATCTCTGTACTAAAATTACCCTTGATCATCCACTTTTAGATCGGTTCCCATTGTGTGCCTGTGATTTTACCACGTATTAAAGCCTAGCCACCCAAGCCTAATATTGCCCCATGGTGATAATGTAAATATTTGTAGATAGTTCAGACACATTATAATTTGGGGTGGAATTCATTTTAATCTCAGGCTTTCGTTACTCATCCAACTGCACCCCCTCCCCCCCCCCCCCCCCCCCCCCCCCCCCCCACACCTATCAACCTTGTGACTCGAATTGGTTATAATGCTGTTAACACCCACGAGAAAGAGATAGAGGGAGAGAGAAAGAGAGAGAGAGAGACCATATTATTGTGACAGGCATATATTTTATAACTACCACAGACATGCTTATTATTATTCTATGCTGCTTTAAGTTGCTTTGTATACATGAGATGAGGTAAAAAAGTGGAAATAAATCAATCAATCAATCCATATTTGTAAAATTTTATTGGTAAATATTGTTTATTTTTATTTTTTTAAAATATCAAATTCAGTTTATGTTTTAAAATTTAAAAAGCTGTTTTGGGTAAAGGTTAACGTGTTATCAATATACAACATGGGATCAACCATCCTGGGATACTCATATCAGGTATGGATTCTTGCAACCATTTGCACAAGAACCCAAATGGATTCCCCCTAAATTTAGATGAAATATAAGCCCTGACATTTGACAAGTACCATGTAAGTGGCCTCGGTATTGACCCATGTCAAAATAGTCAATTTTGTAAACAAAGTAGCTTGACTAGAAATATAACACTTGGCTAAGGAAATAACAAGACTTTGATTTTGGTGTTTGAATTGCTTGGTGAGTTGATGCGATGGGGTGTCAGCTTGGCGCGTGTACAAACTCTAGCTTTTTAAGTTACATGTACATTCCATCACTTAATTCAAGGAAGACTATTAAATTATTTTTTTTTAATTAATTACAATGATTGATAATCTTTCTAGAGATGATCTTGATCAGGAAAATATGAGAATCAAGTTTGCAAGGAATCTAGACAATGTTTTCTTTATCAATTATAATGTTTTGACTGCCGGTTTGGAATTAGAGGACATTTTGACAAATTGGCTGCCAGTTTGGAATTAGAGGACATTTTGACAAATTGGCTGCCATTTTTGGAAATGGTCACCAAAGCTGCATGTGGTGAATCTATTGTTTACTGTGGTAAACAAGTTCTGCTTTACTGATAACACAGGACCCGGAACCAATGCCCAGTGGAGAAGTCATCTAAAGTGGACAGAATAGTTATAAACAATTGTCTAAAGTTGATTTCATACCAACATTGCTGTCATGATATAGTCAAAGATGCTAAATGTGACCTTAAGTAGCAATAAATAAGTTTGTTTTGGGGTTAGGTAAAAATATTTCTGTTTCTACATTAACCCTTTACCCAACGCAGACGATATCAAAATTAATTATTTTAAATTTCATTTTTTCAAATTTTTCAAAAAATTTCAACAAAACCATATCATGTGACCGAGCTCGTTCCAGCAAGGGGTCACATGATATGCTTTTGTTGAAATTTTTTGAAAAATAATATTTTTTCCACTGCTGAATTTGCATATTACGCGGGCAGATGCGGGCGATTCGTTAGGTAAAGGGTTAAATGCAATAAGGGTGTACACAAATTTTGATAAGAAAATGTTATCACCAGCAAATTTCTAACAAATTTCCAACAAAGTAAATTGCAGCTTGGAATTTTAGCTCCCCTGAGCAAATCTCAAGGGGAGCTTTAGTGATCACTTTCTATCCACCGTCTGTCCATCCGGTTGTAACTTGACATTTACTTCTAAACTACTGAAACAAATTAATTGAACCAAATTTGATATGCGTATTCCATGTCTTGTGTCAATTCAAGATTGTTCAAATAAAGTTACCACATCAACAGGGGACACCACAAGAGGCATAATTCTGTTGGAACCCATAATTGTTTTTTACAAAATTAAAAAATCTTCTCCAGAACTACCAGTCAGAATCTTTTAATGCTTGGTATACAATATCCTTAAATTGGTCAGTTTCAGGTTTGTTTCAAGCAAGTTTGCTTGTTCATGGAAACACAAATCTTTTTCAGAGAATCATTTTATGGTTGGTATAGAGCATTCTTGGAGTGGGGGGGGGGGGGGGGGGGGGGTGGTTAGATTCTAGTTTGTTCAAATCAAGTCCTTGGGGTAATACTTTGGCTCCCTATGGGAACTTGAACTGTAACTTATAAGGAATATTCTTTAAATATCTTCTTTTTCAGATCTACTAGTCAGAATGTTTTGATATTTGATATGCAGTATCCTTAGGAGGTTCAGATTCAAATTTGTTCAAATCAGGTCCCAAGGGTCATTTGGTCTCCCTATGAGAGGCCGAATTTTAACTTTGTGCAATATGAGGAACACTCATTAAAAATTCTCTTCTTCACATTCATGCTTCAGAATCTTTTGATATTTGGTTTACAGTATCCTTTGTAGGGTCAGATTCCAGTTTGTTCAAATCTGGTCCCCAGGTTCATATTTGGATGCTCTGTGCCAACCTAAATTTTAACGTAGTGCAATATTGGGAAATTCCTTTAAATGTCTTCTTCAGACCCACCAGTCAGAATCTTCTGATATTTGATATGCGGTAACATGAGGAGGTTCAGATTACAGTGTGTTCAAATCAAGTAGCTGGGGTCATATTTGGGCTCCCGGTGAAATCCTAAATTTTAACTTTGTGCAATATAAGGACTATTCTTTAAAAAGTTTTCTTCACATCCATGAGTCAAATTCCTTTGTTACATAGTATTGACATCCTTTGTGTGGGGAGATTCCAGTTTGTTCAAATCATATTCCTGGTTTCATATTTTGGGCTCCCTGTGGCAGCCCGAATTTTAACTAAGTACAGTATGAGGAATATTGTACTAAGATTTTCATCAGATCCACCAAACAGAATCTTTTAATATTTGATATATAGAAATTACTATAACTCCTAGATTAAAGTTTGTTCAAAGTGTTACTTTTGATTGATTTTGGCGGGCACCAGAGGGGGTTGAAATTTAACACAGCACCCAATGGAGAATTAACTATTTGTTTAACTCCTACCTCTCTGGTAGTATTTCAAATTTGTCACCAATGACTCCATATTGCCCATGCAGTATGAAAAATTTAACAAATTATATCTTGTTTGACAGAGCTCATTGAACTCTGTCAAACAATATATAATTTTTTTGATACCCTCAGTTGCATTATGGGAAAAATTTACTGCTGAAACATTGGTATTTTGACATCAGAGTGCAGAGGATTAAATGACTGAGCTGAGCGGAGGACACTTACACAAACTGATAGGACATTTACGGTACACAAAAAAGATATGATTTTTATCGCAAATGTCCTTTTATGGATACAAGTAAATTTGCTTAAATGTCTTTCGACCTGAAAACAGTGAAGGACATTGGCTAAATTTACCTGTATTCCAAAAAGGATATTTATGAAGGAAATCATATCCTTTTCTTTAAATTGCATAAATGTCCTTCTCCCAGTGGATCAGGCAAACTTAGTCAAATGTAAATGTGAGTTCATAAGATTAACATTTGCTTGATTGGGACCACCAGGCTACTTGAAACCCCAGGGGGTGTGGGGGTGATCCTTCAGGAAATTTTTTTTTTTGCATGAAAATAAGATTTTGGAGGATTTTGATTGATTTTAAGAAAAAAAAAGTGTGTGGGGCTGGGGATCTTTCCACTAACTTTGTGTTAAAATTATATTTTCTTCACTATATATAATAGACTTGTAATCTTAATCCTCAATAGATAATTTATCCATCAAATTCCAAGAAAGGAAATTGTATCCTTGATTTTTATCAAAAGTCAATGGTTTTAGTCTGTTTTAGTTGCAACTTTGATAAAAAGGTTGGTAAAACCACTTCGGGTGACTCATTTTTTGGTACTCGGAATATATTTGCTTCCTGTGGTACACCTTATCTCTCCCCATCAAATTTAGTGTGTTTGGCCGTATCAAGATCCAGCCATTTTGAGGTGCTAAGCCACCATACTACAGCAAATCATCTTTGAAGATGGCAAGTGCAGTCATAGATATTGAAAAAATAAAGTTTCTCTGTTTGGAAAAGTCTTGCTTTTAGAGCACACCTCAAGTGGTCGTTACTGACATCATATGAAACAACTTGTGTATAAAAGTATACTTGGCATTTCTAATTCATTAAGTACAAATCATCTGACAGAAAGTAGACTTTTAAAAACTCCCTAAGCATTCGGTCATGCATCTGAATTAACCCTCAATGACCTGGACAGTTGTACAATTAAATGTCTATCACTGCTTATTTTTAGTATTTCAGTCTTTTGATTGTAATCATCACAACACACATAAAAAAAAACAATTTAATACTTTTTAGTTTCTGTGTATAAAACATACAAACAAAAAACCCTAGTTTGTGAAACAAAAACTCTCTCAATCATGTCCTTGCTGCCTGCCGGGGGTGGGAGGGGGGGGGGTGCGGTGTAGAGTATGTAGAGGTGCAGACTGCAAGCTGAGATGTCCGCAGTTCGAATCCCACCTGCGGCAACCACATTATGTCCTTGGGCAAGACACTTCACCCCCATTGCCCATGTGGGGGTACGGCGGCATTGTGTACTAAGGCGTACTGCAAGTCGATGGTGCACTTGTCTTCAACCAATGCTAACCCTGCATGTGTGGAGTTAGTATGTTGGCAGCTGACAGTTGCTCAGTGCTTCTCTCTGGGTACTCTGGCTTCCTCCACCCATAAAACTGACATGGTCATGATTAGTCATTGTGCAGAAGTATGTGACCTTAAACATCAATAAATAAATAAATAAATTATTGCCTGCCATATCACCCTATTTCTTCACACAGATGATGGCTTCCAGGAGCATTGAAAATTTCACCAATTTCAGCCTAATATTATAACCAATCTAGGAGGTCTTTTGACTTTTCAGAGGGAAGCTCTTTCATTGTTTTTCAACGTGGGTTTATGTCTAATGAAGGATGTTTGCTGGCGAGTGGAGATTGAAAAACAGACACTCAATTTTCAGAGCTTTTTTGAAGATATCATTGCAATATGTACAAGATGTCTCTTTATTTCTGAACCCTTCACACTAACACCCTTATTAAGTCATCCAACAAAGTTGGTGACTTATGTCAATCGTCAGCCATTTTTAGCTCATCTTGACAAAGTCAAGTTGAGCTAATCTCATCGCTCTCCGTCCGTCGTCCATCAACACAATGTTTTGGTCTTCTCCTCCAAAGCCACTGGGTCAATTCAAGTGAAAGTTTGTATGAGTGATGGTCCCAAAGGGGCATTTCATTTTTGTTCAACTCAGCATGCCCAGCCCCATAGGGAGGGAGTGGGGGAAAATGCTCCAAAATATTTTAAAAATCTTCTTCTCAAGAACCAGTGTGTACAATGACTTGATATTTGCTATGGAGCTTCCATATGAGGTGTAGAATCAAGTTTGTTCAAACGAAGTTCGTGAAGTAATATTTGGCTTTGTAATAGGAGGGGTAAGATTTTTGGCCCCGCCCAAAATTTCTATTTTCTGAACCGATGGTCCGGTATGAACCAAATTTGGTTTGTGGTAGTATTGGGTCATAAGTACTTGACCCATGCAAAAAAAAAATTCCCGCATCCCCATGGGAACCCTGGGAGCTAAAAATAGAAATATTTTCAAACGCCCATATTTCCCAAACCCCACAGAACCGAGAGCTTTTATTTGGTATGAAGTATCCTTATGACCAGTAGAATTGAATGGTAAAAAAAAATTGCCATTGGTTATGTTAGGGTGTTCTGTAATGGGCATCGCAAAAATGCTGAGTCAGCATATTTGCAAAAATTTTAAAAAATCTTTTCTCCAGAAGCAATCATCAGAATCTTTTGATATTTGGTATACAGCATTCATAGGGGGGTCAGATAAAAGTTTGTTGAAATAAAGCTCATTGGTTCATATTTGGGCTCTCTACAGGAGCCCAAAGTTTTAACATAGGGTAATATGGGGAATATTCTTTAAAAATCTTCTTCTTCAGAACCACCAGTCAGAATCTTTTAATATTTGGTACACATCATCGTTATGAGGGTCAGATTCTAGATTGTTCAAACCAAGTCCCTAGGTTAATATTTGGGCTTCCTACGGAAGCTCAAATTTTATCTTTGTTCAGTATGGAGGGTAATTTAAAAAAATCTTCTTCTTCAGATCCATCAGTCAAAATGCTTTGGTATTTGGTATGCAACATCTCTATGGGGGTCAGATTCAAGTTTGTTCAAATCAGATCCCTAGGTATATATTTGGGCTCACTATGGTAATTTCTTTAAAAAATCTTCTTCTTCAAATCCACCAGTCGGAATGCTTTTATATTTGGTATACCACATCTCTAAGGGGGTCAGATTCCAGGTTGTTCAATTCGAGTGCCTAGGTTAATATTTGGGCTCCATATGGGAACATGAAGTTTAACTTAGTACAATATGAGGGAATTTCTTCAAAAATCTTCTTCAGATTCACTTGTCAGAATGCTTTCACATTTGGTATACAACATCTCTAGGGGGGTCAGATTCAAGTTTGTTCAAATCGGATCCATAGGTTAATATTTGGGCTCGCTATGGTAGCCCAAATTTGAACTTAGTGCAATTCGAAGAAATTTCTTTGCATTTTCTCTTCTTCAGATCCAACAGTCAGAATGCTTTTATATTCGGTACACAACATCTCTAGGGAAGTCAGATTTAACTGTGTTCAAATCAAGAGCCTGGATTAATATTTAGGCTCTCTATGGGAGCCAGAATTGGCCATTTTGCTGAAGAATTAAAAATTTTGTATTCAGTACCCTCTAGAGGTACTAAGATTAATCCACATAGGTTGTATCAAGGGGCTTCATAGGGGAGCTCTACATTTTACTTATGATCAACTGAAGAAAAGGCATGATGCCCAGATTATTTTTGTCACTCCTGAGGGACTCAAGGATTGACAATGTAGCCTATGGAGATGGCTTGCTTAATGTAAACTCATTCTTGGACTCTGTTTAAATTGTGTTCTGTACAAGATGAGCGCTTCAGGCCCCGTGGGGCCTCTTGTTTTTATTCTTCCTCTATTTAGGGAACTTCCTCTTCACCCAGAATCATGAAGTTTGCCACACTTGTTGACAGTTAGCAGCATTAAAAATTGTTCGTTTTACTTTTGGGAATTTCAACCTTTAACCAAAACAATACCCAAATAACCTGTTATTCTTGATCTTTTAATATCTCGGCCTGTATCAAGCTTCCCTATTTCAGTTTTTGGTAATCTCTTCCCTGACAAAAACCATATCTAAAAATGTCCTACCAACCTGGGAAATTATCAACGATTATAGCTGACTTTTTGGGTGACCCTTTTCAAAATTAAATTGTGTCTGTTTTTCATGAAATTTTATAGTATGTTGTAGAGCTCAAAAAATTAAAAAAAAATCCTTTTTTTTGGATTTTTTAAGAAATGTGTCTTTCAATGTTTTAATGTCATTTCCTCTCCAATCTGGTGACAGTCCCACCCACAGCACACTAATAATACTAATAATATAACACCACACAGCAAGAGAAGTACTTGACACTATGTTGTGAGCCGTTTCATCCAGATTGTCGGAAAATTGTTAATTCTCTGACATTATTGGCAATCAAAGTTGGGAAACTTGAGAATTAAATTTTACTGCATAGAGTTGAAATTAAGGGAAATTTTAGTACTCATGGTCCCGATTAACAAGTTGAACAAATTTTAAAAATCCGACTTCAACTTGTGGAGATATAATAACATCAGTACCAACATGTGTTACCCTCTCCCATTTGATGGTAGTCCTAACCCACAAACTACATCACATAGTACTATAATAATATCAAAGTTGGTAAGAGGAATAGCTGAGGGCAAGTTGTGTGCAGTTTCATCCAAATTGTGATAAAATTGTTAATGCTATGACGTTATTGGAGATTGAAATCGGATGTAATGTCACAGGGGTTCAATGGTACAAAGTTAAAATGCGTGGGAATTTCTTGAAATTTTTGTGTTGTACACCTCAAAAAAAATAAGAGATGGCTGTTTTTTCGATGTGTCGCAATTTTTCAACATATCAAGAAGGGTTCAGGCTTTTGTTACTTCAACCTAAAAAATAAAAAATTCATCATGGGAGGGGCCCATTCGGTGATGGATGTGTTGTTAATCCCCTACCGGCATCGCCGGAGGGGACTATAGGCTTGCACTCCATCCATCCGTCAGTCTGTCTGTCAGTCTGTCAGTCACACTTTAGTTTTCCGGAGTTTTTTTGGAAACGCTTGAACGGAATGATTTCATTTTTGGTAAACTACTATAGAACGATGACTTACAGATCAACTTTGAGTTTCATGCTGATTGCATTATTCTTGTGTGAGTTACAGCCCTTGGAAATATGGGAAAAAGCACCAAAATATCAGTTTTCCGGAGTTTTTTTGGAAACGCTTCAACGGAATGATTTCATTTTTGGTAAACTACTATAGAACGATGACTTACAGATCAAGTTTGAGTTTCATTCTGATTGCATTATTCTTGTGTGAGTTATGCCCCTTGGAAATATGGAAAATCGCCAAAATATCAGTTTTCTGGACTTTTTGGGGAAATGCTTCAATGGAATTCATGCTGATCACATCTAGGTTATAACATTTGTATAATTATTAATGCTCATTAGTCCAGTAGGGGACATTGTATTGTTTCAGCGATACATGCGCTCTTGTTTTGTATGACTTCTAGAAATTAGCTTGTGATTTCAAAACATCTATTGTCTTTGTTGCTCCCTTCCTATAAGCCCCTTTAATTTCTTTCCAGACAACTTGATCTAGGTGAGTATTTTTAGGTTTACTTGAGCCTCTGGTTGTAAGTATATACCCAAATTATCTCATGAATGACTGCAATGAAATTATGATTAGCTGAAGGTGTCTACTCAAAATCAATCGATATCTTCTAAATATTTAGAACTAGATATATTGTAAAACTGGTAATTGTTCAGTATTTCTGGTAGTTTTGTGCAAATACTATATTTAACAACTGTATTTTATGCTTCTTTTATTATACCCCTCACAATGAGTTGTGGGGGAGGAGGGTGGGTATACTAGAATTACCTTGTCCATCTGTCCGTAGACATAATTTTGTCCGGAGTTTTTCTCAAGGCATTTATGGACCAATCTGCTCAAAACTTTGTATGAATGTTCACCACCATGGGAACCTGTGCACCTGCGATTATAGTTTCGGTTGGATTATTTTTTGCCAGAATTATGCCCCTTTTTGACTTGAGAAAGCAGGCCTAGAATTTTGTCCGGAGATGATGCTTATGGTTTGAGTCCTTTGAAACTTGGATGTTTACTTCCATGGGGACCTATGCACCAGCAATAAAAGTTTCAATTGGACGTTTTTTTTGCCAGAGTTATGCCCCTTTGCATCTTAGAATGTCTGAATTTTGTCCAGAGATTTTCTTGGATGTTTATGGGCTGATTCCTTTAAAACTTAGTATGGAGGATCACTACCATGGGATCCTGTGCACCTACAATTTTAGTTTTGATCAGACTTTTGTGCTAGAGTTATTCCCCATTTCATCTTAGAATTGCCTAGAATTTTGTCTGGAGATTGTCTCGCGCATTTATGGGTCGATTCTTTTGAAACTTGGTATGAATGTTCACTACCTTGGGAACCTGTGCACCTGCAATTATAGTTTCGATCAGACTTTTATCCCCAGAGTTATGCCCCTTTTCATCATAAAGGCCTGAATTTTGTCCAGAGATTTTCTCAGATGTTTATGGGTCGATTCCTTTGAAACCTGGTTTGGATGTTCACTACCATGGGATCCTTGTTACCTATGATTATAGTTTCTATGTGACTTTTTTTGCCAGAGTTGTGCCCCTTTTCATCTTAGAATGCCTGAATTTTGTCCGGAGATTATCTCAGATGTTTATGGGTCAATTCCTTTGAAACTTGTTATGGATGTTCACTACCTTGGGAACCTGTGGACCTGAATTATAGTTTTGATCAGACTTTTCCTTACCAGAGTTGTGCCCCTTTTCATCTTAGAATAATTTTGTCAATGGGGGGGGGGGGGGGGGGGGGGGAAGGAAGTGGGAGGGGGTGGTATGGACAGGTACATCTGGGACAGTCACACCTCTAGCTGGTTATAAAGTAATAAATTATGTTTTGAGAATTTTTTTATTTTTCAGAGAT
The DNA here is from genome assembly GCA_031216915.1 of Pictodentalium vernedei. Taxonomy (NCBI): domain Eukaryota; kingdom Metazoa; phylum Mollusca; class Scaphopoda; order Dentaliida; family Dentaliidae; genus Pictodentalium; species Pictodentalium vernedei. The sequence goes on along the minus strand of CM062289.1, from coordinate 458,053,639 downwards.
GTATTGAGTTATATAAAAAGAAAGAGCTTATCCAAAGTTTCATTAGATACAGAAGCTGTTCTTCAAACACATGCAATGCCAAGTCCTCTGCCAGCAGCTGGTACTCCCACAATATCTGTAGTCTCCAGGCCCTCAGCAATACCAATGGAAGGTGAAGAGTTTGTTGATATACCACATACTAATATGAGGAAGGTTATTGCTCAAAGATTAACAGAATCAAAGGTAACAAAATACTTTCCTGAAACATTATATAAAAGTATCAGTTCTGTTGTTTGGAAGTTAGAATTGAAATTAATTATTGGGCCTAAAAAGTTAAAAATATGTATTTTTATACTGTACCAATGACCCATCAATCAGTAACATCTCACTGATATCTGTGCTTATAATCTCAGTTAAAATGATGCCAGACACATAATCATGAGAGAAATGGTGGATCTAAGGATGAAATAAAAGGATGAGAGGAAGGAACAGTGGAAGGATGTGTTCAGGGCTGTAACATATAATTTTTATGCAAAATTATTTAATGTTTCCTAATTTCGGGCATGGGCCTGATGTTTTCATTCAAGCTATGAAATTTCAATTGTTTGTTCAGTGTTTCCTCTCTCCCTTTCCTTAATACCCCTCTTGCTATTCTCCCATGCTTTTGGCATAATTTTTGTAATTTTTTTTACTGAAATTTCTTGGGAGTATTGGCTTGGAAACAGAATGTTTATTCTGTTTTTCCCCATGGTTACGTCCTCACTATAGGGTGGTTAGGTGTTTCGGTCATGCATCTACCATCCAATGTACTGCAGTTTCTTCTCAGGAAGCTTCTGTTTTACATCGGATAGTGTTAAAATTGGTTACTGATTTCGGGCCATGTTTTCAGTGCCTGGAGTCTTGTTTCCTGTTTTTATTCACTTTTGTTTACGTTGAAAACGGTTACTGCTGACAGTGATTCCTTGTCTTCTATTTAGTTCTGCTCATAGCCAGATACATTAATATTATCCGTAAGTGTAACATTAATTTTTCGACATGTTTTAAAATTTTTGTCCACACTTAGGCTTTTTTGGGTTCCATTTGGGCTCATCGTTTCCATTGGGAACTTGGGCTCATCTTGAAATTTTTTCGAAAATTTTTTTTTTCTTTTCAATTATTTTTCGAAATGTTTGTAATGGATTATTTTATTATCATGTATCTTGTTTTCAAGGGCTAGTGTGAGTACTATGACTCTAAATATTTTTTCAAAATGAAAGAACTTTGTTCAAATTGTAATTCGAGGAAGTCTTCCTCTGATTCTCATGCTCAGTGTATTTCTTGTAGTCAGTGTACTCGCACTAATTCATGCTCTGTGTGTGCCAATTGGGATGACAAACGTTGGAGACGTGTGTCACGGTATATTGTTAGTGGTGAGAGGTCCATGCCGGTCCTCTTGCCACAGGGTCACTCTAGTTTTTCAGAGGAACAAGAACAGGGTGACGTTTCCATGATGTCTTCAAGAAGTGTGCCTCCATCGTCGCAGTCAAATGAAGAGCTAGCGGCTAAAGTGCTCAAAAGTGTATTTCCGAAGGTCTAAAACTGTCCTTCAAGGAAAAACCTCTGTTAAATCGAAGTCCACGTTGGACTCGGCTTCCGTAAAACGTTCAGAAGAGAGATTCGCTTCTATCAGAAGTTCAATCTCTTCTGGACAAGAACGCGATAGAGGTCGTAGAAAACCTGGAATCTCCAGGTTTCTACAGTCACTTGTTCCTGGTTCCAAAACCAGACAGCTCGTTTCATCCAGTTATAGATCTGAGCTGGATAAACAAGCTGATCATGGCTCCAAAATTTTATATGGAGACCACCATCCGATCGGTCAGAGTGAGCATTCGAGTGAACGATTATGCTGCGAGCATAGATCTCAAGGATGCATACTTTCACGTCATGGTACATCCGGCGTTCAGAAAGTATCTTCGCTTCGCTGTCCTGGGAGTCGTTTATCAGTTCCGGGCAATGTGCTTCGGTTTGAATCTAGCACCCTGGGCCTTCACTCGAATAATGAACTCGGTAATGACTCATTTCCGACTCATTCGTCTGTGGTAACGTCAGCCTACTTGGACGACATTCTTCAGAGGTACGGCAACAAGTTAACGTTTCAGAACGATGTTCAGAGTCTGTTTCAATTGCTCCGTCGTCTTGGTTTCATAGTAAACAAAAAGAAGTCGGATCTAGTGCCGTCCAGGTCATTCACCTACCTGGGAATGAGCTTCGAAACGTACAACAATCTCGTTCATCTGTCATTAACCAGAGCAAAATTAGTCAGTTGTTATGCTCGCTTTTGTCTTCACTGAGATGTAGTAACAGTGAGAGAATTCATGCGACTGATAGGTTTGTGTGGTTTGCACTCGTCCACTCCAGATATTTTTTACTCAGAATTGGAGTGTGAAGATTCATTCGCTCGAAACGAACATCATCTTGTCGAATCAAGTGAAACAAGAGATTCAGACTTGGGCAGATATTCAGTGGTTAACTCAGGGAGTACCACTGCAACTGCCGGATCCGATTTTTACGATAAAGACGGTTGCGATTCAAACAGGTTGGGGCGCAATTTTGAGCCCAACAGATTCGAGGTGCCAGGGTCTTTGGGATCCGCAGTTCCTAAACAAGCACATAAACATCAAAGAGATGATGTCAATTTGGCTTGCGCTACATCAGTGGATGAACATTATTCAGAATTCACATGTTCAAATTCTGTCCAACAATTCAACAGTAGTAGCGTATATTCGGAACCAGGGAGGCACTCATTCCATTCCGTTGTTCAATTTAACGGAAAGAATCCCCCTGTTTGTCCTAGAGCATCAAGTTCTTCTGTCGGTCCGTCATATTCCGGGTCGTCTGAAAGTTCTAGCAGACTCCCTTTCTCGGAAAGGTTTATGTTGCCGTCAGAATGGACTCTCAACAAACAAGTATTCAATCAGATTTGCTACCAATGGGATCGTCCTATGATAGACTTATTTGCGACGCATCTCAACAATCAGTTGCAGATGTATGTGTCGCCATGCGGAATGAGAGGATACGCGTATCCTCCAGCTCCATTGATTCAACAGATATTGCTAAAAATCAAGCAATCTCACTGCAAGATTCTGTTGGTAGCATCTCTTTCACCCTAGAGACCATGGATAATTCTACTCAGGTATCTGTTGTGGGACAATCCGCGGAAGCTTCCTCCACGGGAGGACCTTCTTTCGCAGGGGAAATCGCGCACACTGCATCACAACCCGCAAGGTCTCAACCTTCACGTATTTACATTGTGCGGTCATTCTTGCACGGCAAGCATTTTACAGGACGAGCAGTGGACGCAATTTCTAACTGTAGGAGGACCTCTTCGCTAAATTATGCTGCTAAGTGGAAGGTTTTCTCTCGGTGGTGTAGGGATCATTCTGTTGATTTTTATGATCCCTCCATTCCAGACATCGCTAATATTTTTATACTGTACCAATGACCCAGACATAGCTGGTGCTAACTCTTAAAATATAGGGCCAAACACAAATTTTGCCCCCCAATCCCCAAAATTTGCATCTAAAACCAAAGAAAACATGTCCTGAATGGCCCTCCACACTTCACCTCTACTGCGCATGCGCAGTGTCAGGGACGTTCCGAAATTGGTGCCATTAATCATTTCTTAGTTTGGCCCTTCATCAGTTAACATCTGACTGATCTTTGTGCTTGTAAATCTCAGTTTAAATGATGCCAGACACATAAATATTAGTGAAATGGTGATTCTAAGGAGGATATAGAAGGAGGAGAGGAAAAATGTGTGACAGAAAATTATCAGGGCTGTAACTTAAAATTTTTTAATGAAATTATGTTAAGTTACCTATTTTCGAGGCAGCAGCCATTTTGTTGTCATTCTTGTTATCAAGTTACACTGCTTGTTCAGTGTTTTCCTCTCTCCCTTTCCTTTAAGTCCCCTCTTGCTATTCTCCCATGCTTTTGGCATATTTTCTGTAATTTTATTACTAAAATTTCTTGGGAGTTTTAGCTGAATAACAGAATGAATTCTGTTCTTTTCCCCATGTTTACGTCTTCACCTATGGGTGGTTAGGCGTAGTGTTCTGCATCTACCATCTGATGTTCTGCAGTTTCTTCCCTGGAAGTGTCTGTTTTGCATCAGATAGTGTATTATTGGTAACTGATTTCGGGCCTGGGTGCCTGGAGTCTTATTCTAGTGTTTTTACACTTATTGTTTACATTTACAACAGCCCTCTGTGTGAGGGGGGATTTCTTGAAAATAATATCTTGATGTTAATTTAATCATAACTAGATACATTATTATTGTTCGTAAGTGTTGAATAAATTGTTTAAAATATTTTTAAAATTTTTGTCCACACTTAGGCTTGGGATCCATTGGGGCTCAACGTTATTTTTCAGAAACTTGGGCTGTTCTGAAAAAATATATTTTCAAAATTTTTTGATTTCAATTATTTTTTCTATGTTAATGGATCATATTATTTTGTATTTTGATTGTCAGGGGTTGGTGCGAGTACTAGGACTTTGTTTTCTTTTCACATTGAAAGGATTTTGGTCAATTGTAATAAGAGGAATCTTCCTCTGACTTTTATGATCATTGTATATGTAGTCAGGGTACTCGCACTAGCTCCTGTTCTGTATGTGATAATTTCGATGACAACATGGGAAGCGTGTGTCACGGTATGTTAGTGGGGAATTGGACATTCCGGTCCTTTCCCCGCAGGGTCACTCTACTTTATCAGTTTCTATTTCAGACGATCAAGATTAGGGTGATGTATCCGTGATGTCTTCCAAAAGTGTGCCTCCGTCGTCTCAATTAATGAAGAGCTAGCGGAAAAGTGCTCATGTAAATACGCCAATTGCCTAAGAGGACCCTAGTAGGTTCGACGGCCTTTGACGTCCGCTAGCTCGCCCGGTGTAGCGTCCATTCACCGAATGGTTTGGCAGCCGGGTTCGTCCGTTGCGGTCTAGAAGGAGTTTTGGGGTGATGCGAGCACTATAAATCAACCAAATGCACACCCAGTGACGGCGGATTAGAGGGAGAACGGAGGAAGCCTTTTAGTCCGGTTCCTAGCTCGTCCAGGTCCATCTGGACGGCAAGCGAGAGAGGCCCCTCTCTCGTACAACAACGTCTGGTCCCAGATGTTGTGGTACAAAATGTTTCGCATTCGGAGCATACGTCCGCCACTCGGGACGCTCCGACATATAGTCAGTCCGGAGACACTGTCAATAAGGCTTCCTCATTCTCATGGTAGCGCACACGACTGCTCTTGGCTACGTGACCTCGGATATCCAGTCAGCTTCGCCAATCGGAGAATCATCGGTGACCAGGTCATACCATCCGGTAGCCAGGAATACGAGGCCTGCAGACTCCGGACGTTCGCATAGAAAGTGTGCGGGAGTCAACGTACACTGAGCTTCCGGCGGCAATGCATTGTAAGACCGCTACTGCACAGGCCTCGGTGACGGACGTGCTATCCCAATTAGCACAGCTTACCGCAGCATCCCAGCAACAACTGAATCTGTCGCATCATGTATTATCCGACGATGCTGGGTCGGGACGCTCCGCGGAAGCAGGTACAGACGTCCGAAAATTGCATCCGGTCCGACGGGATGCCGAAAGGGATTCGGAGGATTTCGAGCTTTCCCTTTCAGAACAACATATGCTGTTGTGTATGTCATGTGACTTTATCTTCTACAGGTTCTTTCGTCGGACCAGAATGCTGCAATGCCGGATAAGAAACTGATAGCGTCGGTGGACTTAAAAAATTTTGGTTCGGTTCAGGGACATCGTCCCTCAGTTCCGACTTAGTCCAATAATGTCACACAAACTTTCGAATTATTGAACGACGCTATATATTATTATTATATGCTTGCTATTACCAAGCATTTCTGGTTTCTTGTTCGCAAAGTTACAGAGATGTCTTTCAAAGTGTGCCTCTGTTGTCATAGTTAATGAAGAGCTAGCATCAATAAGTGCTCATGGAATATGTCTATCGCCTAAGAGGTCCCTTGTAGGATCGACGGAGTGACATTCGCTAGCTCACCCGGTGTAGCGTCCATTCATCGAATGGTTCGGCAGCCAGGTTGCGGTCTAGGAAGGAGATTTGGGTGATGCGAGCACTTTATTAACTTTAGTACTCACCCAGTGACGACGGATTGAGGACAGATCGGAGGAAGCCTGTTAGTCCGGTTCCTGGCTCGTCCAGGTCCGTCCGGGCTGTGAGCGAGAGAGGTCCCTCTCTCGTACAACAACATAGGGGACCGCTTGTTGTGGTTCAGATATTTCGCATTCGGAGCATATGTCCGCCGCTCGGGACGCTCCGTTATATTGACAGTCCGAGAGACTGTCGATAATGCTTCCTCATCCTCACAGCAGCGCACACGACCACACATTGGCTACGTGACCTCGAGTATCCGACCAGTTTCGTCATGCAGTGATTCCATGGCGAACAGGTCACGCCATCTGGTAGCCAAGGGACACGAGGCCTATACACTCCGTTCGCTCGCATAATAGAAGTATGCACGGGGTAACGATCACGGAGCTTCCAGCGGCAATGCATCGTAAGACCACTTCTCCACAGGCCTCAGTGACGGACGTGCTATCCAGGTTAGCACAGTTTATCACAGCATCCCAGCAATCGACAGTTTCTCGGTCGGATCAGGAATTATCCGACGGCGCTGGGTCGGTGCGCTCCGCTGTTGCATCAGGTTCGGACGACCGAACGCTTTATAGGGTCTGACAGGATGGCGAAAGGGATTCGGACGATTTCGAGTTTTCTCTTTCAGAACAACGGAAGCTGCCATACATTTCTTCCGGCATTATCTTCCAGTGGTTGTTCCTTCGGACTACATTGCTGCGATGTTGGATAAGAGACTTATAGCGTCATTGGACACGGAATTTTGGATCGGTTCAGGGACATTGTCCCTGACTTACCGACGCAGTCCAATAATGTCATTAGAACATTTGTATTATTTATCAACGCTATATATATATAAGCCTGCTACCAAGCATGATAGTTTAGTTTCTTGTCCGCAATGTTCATTTCTGCCTTTTATCATTTCTAGGAATAATTTATTTTGGCAGAACAGGGCATACCGAGAGTTTATATGCGTCTAGACGGCGGGGTTAAAGATTGGAAATTATCTTTTTCGCCGTCTATGTCTTTTCCAACCACAATGTTGGAAACGACAATGATGTCTAATAGACTTAACTTAGACGCTTTATCATACGTAGTCCACCTTACTGAGGCGTTATCATTACGTCTTCAAGAGAAAGAATTCTGGGATATAATCCTCAATGTGATTTCTTTCAAGGGCAGTAGTTTGTCCACGTATAACTCCGCCCTTAATGTGGCAACCTGGAGTTGGTTAGACGTGACGCAGCCCTAGCTACATCCATGTGCGTGGATAGTAAGGTGAAGAACTCTCTCAGAGTCGCTTCGGTCTCGGAGAAGCTTCTCTTCGACGGCAACTTTTCAGCAATCCATGAATTGCTCGATATACATGTTCTCTTGTCTATCAAGTGTAGCAAGAGATTCAGACTGGGGCAAACATTCGGTGGTTGACTCAGAGAGTGCCACTGCAGTTGCCGGATCCGAGTTTTATAATTATGACAGTTGCCAGTCAAACAGGTTGGGGTACAATATTGATCCCAACGGATTCGTAGTGCCAGGGTCTTTGGGTTCCGCAGTCTCTAGGCAAGCACTTATCTTCCACGGAATAATGTTTTTTAGGCTTGCTTTATGTCATTGGATGAACATTATTCAGAGACGCATGTCCAAATCCTGTCCGATAATACGACAGTAGTTGCATATCTCCGGAACCAGGGAGGCACTCATTCGATTCCGTTATTCAATTTAATGGAAAGAATCCTTCTGTTTGTTATAGTACACCAAGTTCTGCTTCGGTCCGTCATATTCCGGGTCGTCTGATTGTATTACCGGACTCCCTTTCACGTAAGGGTCGCTTGTTGCCGTCAGAATGGACTCTCAACAAACAAGTATTCAATCAGATTTGCTATCAATGGGAGCGCCCAATGATAATTTATTTATGACACAACTTGCTAATCAATTGCAGACGTATGTGTTTGCATGTCCGGATCTCTGAGCTTATGTTGTTAACGCTCTATTGATCTAATAGGACGGAATGATAGGATATGCGTATCCTCCTGCGCTGTTGTTTCAGCAAGTATTGCTAAGATAAACAACCACAATACATTTCTGTTGATAGCATCACTGTCTTCACAGAGACCGTGGGTAAATTTACTCAGATGTCTACTGTGGGACTTAACGCGAAAACTTCCTCCATGAGAGGATCTTCTTTCGCTGGGGAAAATCGTGTCATCTTCATCACAACCCGCAAGGTCTCAACCTTCACGTATTCCGTTGTGTGGTCCTTATTGCATTGTAAGCATTGTACTGGACGAGCTTTGGACGCGATTTCTTACTGTAGGAGAACCTCTTCTTCGCTATTCTATGCGGCTAAAGTGGAGGCTCTTCTGTAGTTGTTGTAGGGATCACTATGTTGATATTGTTGATCCCTCCATACTAGTCATTGCAACTTTCTAGTATACTTGTTTGACAAGATCTACTGCAGCCTGATACTATTAAGGTTATAGGTCTATGTTATCTCATACCTATGCACTCTATGATAGTTTACAATTGAGTCTTATGTCTCTTTATCTAAGTCAGTTAGTAACTTTTCGATTTAGAATCATTAGATTAAATTTCTATATGGAATTTAACTTCGGTTCTTATTTAGCTAAGTAATCACTTGAGCCTCTGGAAACAGTAGTTTTCAAATTCTGACCTTTTAGACAGTAATTCTGTTGTCTTCTCTTTTACTGAAGAGTCAGTGAGCTTCATGCACTATCGGTGGATGATTCTCACTTTCGTAGTTTCGGAATCACTACTTCCTTTACTATTTAGGTTGGATTTTTGGTTAAGAGTCAGGCTCCTAATAAATATCCGGAACCTATTGTTATTAAGGTCCTTCCGTCTTCGTACGGGCATAGGCCTTTACTCTGTCCGGTTAGAGTTTACATATTTATAAACAGATATCTGTTTATTACTACGGACGTAAGCTTCTTCTGTCTTTGACGCCTAATAGAAGGACGTTACACTCCATTCTATTGCTATTGGATTCAATTAACTATTGGTACTGCTTATGGTATATCATTGACTCAGCAGTTGTGCTTGAGATTTCGGCTCATGAAGTAAGAGTTCTTTCTACATCTTGGGCTTACATTAATATTGTCGCTATTATAGATTTTTGAAGGCTGCTCATTGCGCTCAGCCATCCACATTCATGAATTTTTTATCTCAGAAATATCGATTCCATTTCTGGAGGCCTCTTTTGTTAGGTCTATTATCTACTGCTCAGAATGTCATTCACTTAACAGTTGCTACTATAGCTAGGTAGGCTGTCTGTTTCGGCAGTGACTCCGTTCTGCTGCCCTCTTCGCTCTGGGCTATTTGACCCAGGGCAAGAAAAAAGGGGGGGGGGGGGGGGTCCCTTGGGTCACCTGTTTTACTATGAAAACAAGGGGATACCTCCTCCGGAGTTAGTAATTCTGAGCTGTTTCTGGGATGGCTTTTTAGTGAGAAGTTTATGTTTTAAAAATTCATTCAGGTCTTAGTTTTTAAAGTATAGCTTTTGAATATAGCACGTGTCAAACGGACGTTATTATACAATCCTCAGACACTTTTAAGGAGTATAAAGAGTCTCTATTCTCTAGACTTACTTTATTTATTGGCTTACTTTAAAAATTATTAGTATAAGGATTATACTAGATATTAATAGAGTACATGGATGTTTGATGCTCAATTTTGCAAGGTGTTGTATCTTTCTAATTTAACATAAATAAGAAAGATACATGTAAGGCCTAATACTTCTTTTTCCCTAGAAGGGATGACTCTATTTTATATAATTGAGCGTATTCCAACTTGCTCTATGTCCTAGGCCCTCCAGCCTTTTTACTATTCAGCTATGTCTGGGTCATTGGTACAGTATAAAAATGTTAAAAAATTTATAGTAATTTATATATTTTTTATACTTACCAATGACCCAGACGGTGATGGCCCTCCCAGGAGTTGGGAACTCATACCTCCCCGCTGAGTACATAGCGCTGACCAGGCACTGGTTATAAGAATGATTAATGGCGCCAATTTCGGAACGTCCTTGACACTGCGCATGCACAGTAGAGGTGAAGTGTGGAGGGCCATTCAGGACATGTTTTCTTTGGTTTTAGATGCAAATTTTGGGGATTGGGGGGCAAAATTTGTGTTTGGCCCTATATTTTAAGAGTTAGCACCAGTTATGTCTGGGTCATTGGTAAGTATAAAAAATATATAAATTACTATAAATTTTTTAACTTTTTGGTCTACTTGTTTGACGAGATCAAACTGCAGCCAATAACTATTAAGGGTTATAGGTCTTTGCTATCGGATACCTATGCTCATCATGATAGCTTACAATTGGATCTAATGTCTCTTTAAGTTAGTGAAAAACTTTTCAGTAAATATACCTAGAACCCTTAGGTTAATTCCTAAGTGGAATTTAGCTTGGGTTCTTCTGAAGCTAAAAGAAGCGCCATTTGAACCTCTTGATGCAGTGGATTTCAAATACTTATCTTATAAGACAGCTTTTCTCTTAGCCTTCTCTTCTGCCAGAAGAGTTAAAGAGCTTCATGCACTATCTGTTGTTGATTCTCACTATCGTAGTGTTGGTAATACTATTACATTGACTACTAATGTTGGATTTTTGGCTAAGAATCAGGCTCCTAATAAGTACCCTGAACCTGTTGTTATTAAGGCTCTTCCGTCTTCAGACGGTCATAGGCCTTTGCTTTGTTTAGTTAGAGCTATGCGTATTTACAAACATAGATCTAAGTTTATCAGAAAGGGACGTAACCGTTTCTTTCTGTCTTTGCTGCTTAATCGAAAGGACATTACGGTCCATTCTATTGCAAGGTGGATTCAATTAACTATCCATACTGCTTATGATAAATTATCTTCATCTCATCAGTCTGTGCTTAAGATTTCGGCGCATGAAGTAAGAGCGCTGTCTACATCTTATGCTAATAGTGTTGCTATTACTGATTTGATGAAGGCTGCATATTGGTCTCAGCCTTCCACGTTCACAAATTTTTATCTTAGAAATATTGAGTCCATTTCTGGCGACCTGCGTTTAGGTCCGTTATCTGTTGCTCAGAATGTCGTCCACTAAACAGTTGCAACTATAGTTATGCAGGCTTTCTGTTCCGGCAGTGACTCTTTCCTGCTGCCCTCTTCGTTCTGGGGTATTTGACCCAGAGCAAGGGAAAGGGAGGGGGGATGGTGTTCCCTTATATCACCTGCTTTATAGTGAAAAGCAAGGGAATACCTCCTCTGGAGTCAGTAATTCCGAGTCAGTGCCGGGATGGTTTTAAAGTGTAAAGCTAATGTCTATCTCATTTATGTAATATTTTTTAATTTAGCTCAGTGTGAAGCATTTGTATATGTCACGTGTCATACGAGTGTTAATATACAATCCTCGGACACTTTTAAATGAGTATAAAGAGTCTCATTCTCTGGACTATCTTTATTTATTGGCTTTCCTTTAAAAAGATTAGTATAATGGGTTATACTGGATGTTAATAGAGATCATTGATGTTATTGTGCTCAATTACGGAATGGTATTGTATCTTTCTTTTTTGGTGTAAACAAGAAAAATAAATGTAAAGCCTGTTCTCCTCTTCTCCTTGAGGGGATAATTCTGTTTACATGTAGTTGAGTCTGTTGGATTTTCCTTTATGTCCTTGGCCCTCCAGTCTTTTTTCTAATCAGCTAAGTCTGGGTCATTGGTACAGTATAAAAATGTTAAAAAATTTATATATATATTTTTTATACTTACCAATGACCCAGACGGGGATGGCCCTCTCATGAGTTGGGAACTCCTACCTCTCCGCTGATTACATAACACTTACCAGGCACTGGTTGTAAGAATGAGGATTTGGCTCCAATTTCGGTACTTCCTTGACAGTGCGCATGCGCAATGGATAAAATTATCCATGCACAGTGGATAAAAGTATGTAGGACCACATAGGACATCTATTTTTTGGATTTTGATGCAAATTTTGGGGATTGGGAGGACAAAATTTGTGTTTAGCCCTAGAATTTAAGAGTTAGCACCAGCTAAGTCTGGGTCATTGGTAAGTATAAAAAATGTATAAATTAGTATAAATTTTTTAACTTCTCAGGCCCTTCTGCATATTTTGGCTGCCACCTGCTCTCTTTTTATAACCAATGGAAACTTAAAAAAAATAAAAATTAAATGGTTTATGTCTGATATCTTACCCAAGTTAATAAAATTGAAAAATTTGTCCCTTGTGTATATCAAGGCATTTGAATGCTTTTGCATTGCAAAGCCTTATTGTACTCAAGGGATGAAATACACCACTCTTTTATTCTGTAGATTATGAGGCCTAAAACATAAAACAAACCAAGAATATGGACTTTTGGTGGCAAAGAAATGATTACAAAAATAAAAAATAGAATAAAAAAATGCCTTCCCACGAGCTATTTTACAGAAAAATGGCCTGAGAAACAGAAGATCTACTTCATCTGAGATGGATGTGTTAGGTGTATGAAGTGAATAGCACAATGCATAGCACTTCATACAAAATTGAACATGTCCATCCCATACTCTGATAAAACGATAGATAATTCATTTTAATTCTTATAATTATCTCAGATAAAGCGACAGCTAATTCACTTCAATTCTTATAATTATCTCGGATAAAGCGACAGATAATTCATTTTAATTCTTATAATTATATCGGATAGAGCAAAAGAAAAACATGGCTTCCAGAGGCAATCTTTGATTCTGGTTTGTGAATTTTCAAAAATCTTGTCCTCTGAAACTGCCAGGCCAAATGTTTTGAAACTTCATATAAATGATGACTGGGACCCCCTCTACCAACGTTCCTCATTTAATATTGATCGGGTTGTAAACATGACCACAGTTGTGGCTTACAGTTACTATAGAAACCCTATGGGAAATCACATTTTCGTCCTCTTCTGTGGAAAAACCGACGTGACGTGAAAACAAACCTGGCAGGGATAGTGTATGGGAGGTCCTCTACAAACGATCCTCATTTTGTTCCCATGGGTTGAAAACCATGGCCGCCAGAGGCATTCTTTGATTCTGATTGGTAGATTTTCAAAAATCTTCTCCGCTGAAACTGCCAGGCCAAATGTTTTGATACTTCACATAAATGATGACTGGGACCCCATCTACCAACGATCCTCATTTAATGTTGATCGGGTTGCAAACATGGCCACAATTGCGGCTTATAGTTACCATAGAAAGCCTACGGGAAATCACATTTTCATCTTCTCTGGAACTACTGGGCCGACGTGAACCAAACTAGGCAGGAATGGTCTATGGGAGGTCCTCTACAAACGATCCTCATTTTGTTCCCGTGGGTTGAAAAACATGGCTGCCAGATGCATTCTTTGATTCTGATTGGTGGATTTTCAAAAATCTTCTCCAAAACTGCCAGGCCAAATGTTTTGATACTTCACATAAGTGATGACTGGGACCCCCTCTACCAACGATCCTCATTTAATGTTGATCGGGTTGTAAACATGGCCACAATTGTGGCTTATAGTTACTGTATAAACCCTATGGGAAATCACATTTTCATCTTCTCTGGAACTACTGAGCCAACGCGAACCAAATTTTGCAGGAATTCTCTATGAGAGGATGGAAATATGTGGCCACCAGAGGCTATATTCTAATGCTTAACCCAATGCCTCTCATGTTTGCACGAAGATTGGTTCTGTCAGCAAAATACTTGTTTTTTGAGAATCTGGTAAGGGTTCGTTCCAGTTTTCTCCACTGAGAACTGGGAAAAAAACCCCAAAATATTGTGAATACAGTACAAGTCAAAATAATTTGTAGCATAACTGCAATAAACTAAGTAAACTACTGCTTCTGCCCGACAAAATCAGAATCTGACATTTTCTGGAAAGCTTTCAGTGAGAGCTTCCCAGAAAATGATGTCAGCTTCTGGTCTTATCAGTGTAGGAAGAGAAAAGATACATAGTTTTTAGGATTATCCTACAACTTATTTTGACTACTACTGTAAACAACTGCAGTTAATACATTATAACTCTCAAGATACTTATCTGAAATACTGATTGATGACAGATGTTTGGAAAAGCATGGAAGTTGTTTATTTTCTTTTCTCAGTAGCTGTCCAGCAAAAATAATCTATGACAAAATTGGAGTAAAATGTGTTTCCTGTAACCCTTTACCTACCCAAAGCGACTTGAAAGAGAATACTGTCCGAAAAAAATTGTAATTTTCAAAATATTTAACCTCCTTTTACTGATTTTTGTGTTGAAACAGTCATAAATGTGTGCATTTTCAAGAAATCTTCTTTGAAACTACAAGGCCAAATGTTTTGAAACTTAATGTGACTGATGACTGTAACCCCCTCTACCAATGATCCTCATTTAATCTTCATCGGGTTGCAATTATGGCTGCAATTGTGTCTTACAGTAACTATAGAAACCCTATAGGAAATCACATTTTCATCATCTTCTCTGACAGTACTGAGCAAATGTGAACCAGACTTGGCAAGCATGGTCTATGAGAGGTTCTCTACAACTGTTACTCATTTTATTCCTGTTGGATGAAAAACGTGGCGGCCAGAAGCATTCTTTGATTCTGATTGGTCAATTTTGAAAACTCTTCTCCTCTGAAACCACAAGGCCAAATGTTTTGAAACTTTGCATGGTTGATGACTGGGACACCCTCTTAGTCCACGCACATTAGACATAAAAATGAGAAAGTGAGGAAAAAAATCGGAGAAAGCTGATTTTTTTATATGTTTCCTGGACACACATTGCGGATAAAGTGTGAAAAGTCCCCGCGAATCCGAGTTGAGCTTTTTTTAGTTACAGCGTTTTTTTGATGAAAAAAAAAATTTAAAAAAAAATTTGACCCAGCTCCATATTTCTCATTCTTATTCGCCTTAGTAGGGTGAGAATCATAAATATCGTGCTGAATTATATTGAGAATACATATCCCCAACAGAAAATGCCAACTTTGTACCAATCCTCACACTCAATGGTGAAATATTCACGAAAATGTACAAAATTACGAAAAAAAAATTATTGTTTTCATACACACAACGGTACACAACGTCCATTAAATCAAATCTACGACTACTTTGGGAGTTAAATTATATATCAAAAATTGCAGAAAAGCAGTGGCTTTATAATGATATATAACAATAGTCATTTATTCCATAATGAACTGGTGAAACGTGTGAAATATTAACCATACCCCTAAACTCAAATTCAAACGGCATCGACTTTTCTCATTCAAATACCGTATTATAGCATCATTGTTTCAATTTCCATGTTCGATTAAATCACATAATGTGGTGTTCGCCTACACTCAAGATGCATTGGCATGTAATGTGTGCACGCCCTTGATGTGTACTCATAAACAAAGTTTTCGTTAGACTCGGCGGCTTCCATATGATTATGTCATATTTAGGGGTAATTGGTTCGATCATGGCTGGTAGCGGCTTGGATGAACTTTGGGGGACTGTTTATGCTGGTGGGTCAATCCATCATTTGATCAGTGGTCATGCATATTCAAGAGCAGTTCGTGCCCATTTGCTAACACAAATTGCCATTACAAAACTTGTGTTTGAAGAAAGCCGAACACTAGATAACATAGACTGCACAGAAGTCAATGAAATATTCTGTGGACTTGCCAGAGGTGACTGTACAACAGCTGACGCTGTCAATCAAGAAAGTGTCAACCATCTACTGTCAAAATTACACGAACTGCTCCAGAATGCGTCCGTAGGACGCACAGGAAAGCTTTGGGTACAATACTACGAGCAAATAGGTCTTCTCCAGTTGTTCTTGAGAGCAGAGCGCACAGGCGACTGGGAACTCCACACATATTGTGTTCGCAATATGATTCCAGTATTTCACGCGGGTGGTCATTTTGCATACGCAAAAAGTTCTCATCTCTATTTGCAGCAGATGAATGAGCTAACAGAAATAATGCAACAGGATGATTTGAAGTTGTTCACTGAGAAAGGTTACTTTACCATAAGGCGCTCAGATAAATTCTGGGACGGGATATATTCTGATCAGACCATAGAGCAGTGTTTAATGAGAATGTTCAAGCTCCCTGGTGGTCTCACACATGGCAGGGGAATAACCGATAGCACTGTTGCAAAATGGGTACATGGACTACCTCTTTGCCTTCCGATATGTAATGCTCTCGAAAATTTTGTTCATGTTCACACTGGTCATGGCGAACAACATCGGGATCTCCGTCAAAGTTCACAATTGACTGATGCCAATGATATCACCGAATTATTGAACTGGCTCAGAGTGCATTCCCCCTTTCAGAATAGAGATCCACTACAATTAGTCTCTATAGCGACCAGGCTTGTGGCCGACGAAACTGTGAACTGTGACCAAGTTCGCAAAATTGGTGAATGTTGCGTATCGAATGTTGTAAGCAAAACGTTCAACAGCATCAAACTACGACGTGTTGACACTGTGAAGTCTTTCGCATCGATGGCAAATAGCATCAGAGTCCGTGGAAGTAAGGTAGTGATTGACCCCACAATTCTGTTCAACCGCATCACATGTGTTATTCAGTCACAAGCAGAGATGGAAGAGTATCTCAAATATGAACTCGCCCCGAAACCACCAGCATTGTTTGATTCTGCTGGAATGAGGAAGACACAGAAAAGCACGCTCGATAAGATCCTCAAAACATACGGTTCCGAGCAAACTAAAATCCCAGAACATTCTCTGTTTGTTGTAGATGGTGGATTTTTATTGAGGGCAGTTGTATGGCCTAAACAGTCGTCATATAAGGACATATGTACATCATATTCCAATTATCTAGTGAGACATTTTGGGGCGAACGTCGTGGTTGTTTTTGATGGTTATGCTTGTACAATGTCGACAAAGGGCATGGAATAAGCCCGTAGATCTAAAGACAGGTATTCCATTGATATCAATATCTCACCCGAGTTACCAGCCACCACACCCCAATCCGATTTCCTTGCAAATGCCAAGAACAAAACCCAACTGATCGATCTTCTGATGCAGGAGCTATCTGCTATCAATATTCAGTCCAAGCAGGCCGAGGCTGATGCTGATGTACTGATAGCCGAAACTGCACTTGACATCGCTCAAGATGACAACAATGTTGTCGTTGTGGGAACAGACACAGACTTGTTAGTCATTCTTACCTCTCGAGTTCAACCGGGATGTAAAATTCACATGATGTATTCCATTACCCCAAACTTACTAGTTTCAGTTAGTGAAATAGCAACCAAAATGGGTGACCATAGAAGCAACCTCCTTGTAGCACATTCTATAAGTGGTTGTGACACTACTTCTGCACTCTTTCGAGTTGGTAAGAAGAAAGTATTCAGTACAATTGTCTCCGATGTTACTAGCGACTCACAACAGTATGTCAACACAATTTTGGCGGACGACAGTACACCAAGTGCAGTAGCCGCTGCCGGGGAACAACTTCTCCTGATCTTATACGGGAGTAAAACTGTTTCCTCTCTCGACCAATATAGATATGTCACTTAAAAGCGTTATGTAGCAAAATCTAAACTGAATAAACCCATCGACCTAGCCTCACTCCCACCAAGCAGCGATGCTGCACAACAACATGTCTACAGATGTTATCTCCAGGTCCAACAATGGCTGGGCACTTCGCTTCCTCCGACGGATTGGGGGTGGTCGCTAGACAATGGACTTCTTGTACCGACTGCAGCCACAAAGCCATGTGCCCCCGATAACCTACTGAATCTGATCAGTTGTGGTTGCAAGAGTGCTTGTACAAAAAGGTGTGGGTGTAAGAAGGCAGGACTCTCTTGCTCAGGTTCGTGTAATTGCAGTTCGGATTCTTGTAACAACCACAGAAACACTGTCCTGTCGGAAATTTCTGAGTTCGATGAATAATATGTATATAGGTCATGTCATTTCTGTATATAGCGTTGATAATAGTCAATGTAACTTAATCCATGTTGATTGATTTGTACATTCTGTAAATATTATTTATTGATTTTTGTACATTCTGTAAATATTATTTATTGATCTAATGCTGCCAGACACAGACGTGTCTGTTCGGTCCCAAGCCCGAAAATAGTTGAGTTCTCATGCTGACGAATTTTATGCCAAAAGGGGAACTCGGCCAGAAGCAGAGGGGGTCTTCCATAATGTCTATTTTGTAAGCAATGATAAAAGTCTTCAAATGGTGGTGGATTTTTTATCGTCTGTCCAACTAACATCCCGTTCAGTACTACGACCCTTTGGGCAAATCCGTTAGGAAAATCGTCATTTTTTGCGTAAATCCGATACTTTTTTGTGAATTTTCAATAATTTTTCGCAGAAATTGTCACAGAATGCACATTTTCCTCTAGGTAAATGTATATTAGACATTATGTAGCTCGAAATACGCGTAAACAAAAATACAGTTGGATCAATTCGAGGTTACAAAGTTTGTGCGATTTTTTTTTATTTTTTTCAAACGCGTTTTCGAAAAAAGGCTGTAGAAAAAAAAGCTCAACTGGGATTTTAGGGGACTTTTGTCTAATCGTTCAGTGACATGTACTCGACATTCCCTGAAAAAATCAGCTTTCTCCGATTTTTTTCCCTAGTGAAACCTAATGTTCTTGGGCTATCTACCAACTTTCCTCATTTAATATTTTCGTGTTGCAAACATGGCCACAATTGCGGTTTATAGAAATCCCATTTTCATCTTCTCTGGAATTACTGGGCAGACGTGAACCAACACTTGGCAGGAATGGTCTATAGGAGGCCCTCCACAAACGATCCTCTTTTTGTTCACGTTGGTTGAAAAATATGGCCACCAGAGACATTCTATGATTCTGTTTGTTGGATTCAAATGTTTTGAAACTTCATGTGATTGAGGACGGGGACACCTTCTACCAATGATCCTCATGTAATTATCTCGTATGAAGCAATAGATAATTCTTTTTAATTATAATTATCTCGGATAAAGCGACAGATATTTCATTTTGATTCTTATAATTATCTGGGATAAAGCAACAGATAATTCATTTTAATTCTTATATTTATCTCAGATAAAGCGACAGATAATTCATTTTAATTCTTATAATTATCTTGGATAGAGCGACAGATAATTCATTTTAATTTGTATAATTATCTCGGATAAAGCAACAGATAATTCATTTTAATTCTTATAATTATCTTGGATAAAGTGGCAGACAATTCATTTTAATTCTTTAATTATCTCAGATAAAGCAGAAGATAATTCATTTTAATTCTTATTATTATCTCTGATAAAGTGACAGATAATTCATTTTAATTCTTATAATTATCTCTTATAAAGTAACAGATAATTCATTTTACTTCTTATAATTTTTTCAGATAAAGCGGCAGATAATTCATTTTAATTCTCATAATTATCTTGGATAAAGCGACACATAATTCATTTTAATTCTTATAATTTTCTCAGATAAAGCGGCAGATAATTCATTTTAATTCTTATAATTATATCGGATAGAGCGACAGATAATTCATTTTAATTCTTATAATTATCTCAGATAAAGCGACACATAATTCATTTTAATTCTTATAATTATATTGGATAGAGCAACAGATAATTCATTTTAATTTTTATAATTATCTCGGATAGAGCGACAGATAATTCATTTTAATTCTTATAATTATCTCGGATAGAGCGACAGATAATTCTTTTTAATTCTTACAATTATCTCGGATAGAGCAACAGATAATTCATTTTAATTCTTATAATTATCTCGTATAAAGCGACAGATAATTTTTTTTAATTCTTATAATTATCTCGGATAGAGCGGCAGATAATTCATTTTAATTCTTATAATTATCTGATGAAGCAACAGACAATTCATTTTAATTCTTATAATTATCTTGGATAAAGCAACAGATAATTCATTTTAATTCTTATAATTATCTCGGATAAAGCGACACATAATTCATTTTAATTCTTATAATTATCCCCTTACAGGGAAAGAAAATATTAAAGAATTCTATCAATCTGGTCTTGCATACAACTTTCCTCCATCTGTCTGGAAGGTTTTTCTTTGGGATAATGTGATTTCAGTTAATTTTGGCCTACTACTTTATATTAAGTTTGAAAATAATGATTAGTTTTCAAAACTTGAGGGTTATTGTTCTTTGTTTGATTAATTTTGCACTAAACTTTAGTGTTGGTAGGTTAACCGAGAATACAACTCGGTGTTGGTTATTAAAAAAAAACGACCGACGTGATCACAAAAAACCATTGTCCCGGTTACATGCGCGGTTAATTTATTTATGGCATGCGTTGACGCAATCTCGTGGCCTCGTGGTACGTTTTGGCATAAAAATGGCTGAAACAACCAAACAACCTAGCCCAGTGTGGCATAGTCTTTGTAAGACTGTGACCCGGGGCCCTCCTGGCCCTCACAGTCTTTGAGCAACCCGTTCAAATTTCATCTGACTAAAACTGAAAGAAACTGGCCACATTTGGGTCGACTCAGTTCACGCTTCATATTGAAGACGAAAATCAAATAATCAACATTCTACTTGTCGTACTCAGCCCAAATATAATTTATTTATGTGTCTGCATCATTATTTAACGCAAACACAGCATCAAATTCAAGAAATGTTGAACAATATGCGACATCACCATATTAAAAAACATCATGTTTCAAAGATAAACAAATTGTACTACGTATGCGCACAGATACTGTGCTCATGTGTAGTACAATTTGTTTATCTTTGAAAACCAAATAACTCTTTTTGTAAAAAACCGAATAGATACCGACATCGAGCAAAAATTTACTAACCTCCCAACACTACTAAACTTCATTGTTTGTGCAATTAACTTTAAACAGTAAACTTCAGATTTCCATAAATTTTAATATTATGCTTTGCTTTATTGTTATCTTAGATAGTTTCCAAAACCATGATGATATCTTGAAAATTGATGGAGTTACTTCATTTTGTCTATTCCATTTCACTCAAATTTTTACATATTTGAGTTTAATAAAATTTGTTATGCTGCTTTATATTAACATTGTTTCAGAGAGTTTCAATTTTTATGGTGATTTGTCAATATATGATGGATTTATTGCCCTTTGGTATTTCGTTTTACTCTATTATGTTTATACAATAACCAGATTTCAATAACCTTTTAAATACCGTTTAATATTAACATTGTATTATGTTTATACAATAACCAGATTTCAATAACCTTTAGAATGCTGCTTAATATTAACATTGTCTTGTACTACAGATTTGAAACTCGTGGTCATTTATCAAAGAAATTGAGGGGTCGCGGTGGCTCAGTAGGTAGAGGTGCAGACTGCAATCCGAGAGGTCTTCTGTTTGAATCCCACCTGCGGCAACCACGTTGTGTCCTTGGGCAAGACACTTCATCTCCATTGCCCGCGTGGGGGCACGATGACGCCGTGTACTAAGGCGTACTGCACGTCGATGGTACGCATGTCTTCAACCAATCTAACCCTGCCTGTGCTGCAGTGCGGAGTTACGATGTTGGGGAGCTGGCAGCTGCTCGTCGTTGCTCGGTGGTTCTCTCCGGGTACTCCAGCTTCCTCCACCCGTAAAACTGTCACAGTCATGATTAGCCATTGTGCATAAATATGTGACCTTAAACATCAATAAATAATAAATATAAATAATATTAACATTGTATTATGTTTATACAATAACCAGATTTCAATAACCTTTAGAATGCTGCTTAATATTAACATTGTCTTGTACTACAGATTTGAAACTCGTGGTCATTTATCAAAGAAATTGAGGGGTCGCGGTGGCTCAGTAGGTAGAGGTGCAGACTGCAATCCGAGAGGTCTTCTGTTTGAATCCCACCTGCGGCAACCACGTTGTGTCCTTGGGCAAGACACTTCACCCCCATTGCCCACATGGGGACAAGGTGACGTTATGTACTAAGGCGTACTGCACATTGACGGTGCACCTGTCTTCAACCAGTGCTAGCTAACCCTGCTTGTGTGAAGTTCATATGTTGGGGGAGCTGACAGTTGCGCGCCATTGCTTGGTGGTTCTATCCAGGTACACCAGCTTCCTCCACCCATAAAATTGTCGTCATGATTAGCCATTGTGCAGAAATATGTGACCAGTAAACACCAATAAATCAATCAATCAAAGAAATTGAGAGAATTGAATTGGTGCTTTTTGTTTGTCTCTAGGGTAATGGAAATTTTAATTTAACATGAAACAGATCTCCCAAGACTTGTGAATTTAAAAACAGTATATTGTCTGACCATATGAATAGTTATGATGGGCATCATCCTCTGATGGTTCATTTATCTTGTCAATATATATTTTGTTGGTTGTGTTATGTCTTTTTTCTGGTAATGGATTTGTTTTCCTGAAGGTTTTTTCTGTTTTTTCTGTGGCTGACTGTAAGTGTATTCCCTCATTTCCATATATCTCATTTCAAAAGCACACAATGAAAACATCTTGGAATTCTGTCTTTTCTTTGATTACATCACATGCTCTGCCACTAGAATGTCTAAAACATCTCTCATTAGAAATAAGTCGTGCTCCCCCTGCCAAATTGTACATGTAAGGATTTTATTAATGCTGGAAAAGTACATATTTTGGTTTGGGTTTTGGTTGTTGAAATAGTCACTTGCATTAAGAAAAATCACAGTATCAGCTACAGCTACAGACAGCTGAATCAATTTATTTGCAAAAACCATCATCTATCAGTATTACTTCACTCCTAAAACATCATTACACTATCTCAAATATATCAAGCACACAATGCATTTGTACTTTTTGAAATGAGAACTGTGTTTAGATTCCATATACATACATTTATTATTTATAAACTTAATAGTTCTTGTTCCCTTTTTTTTCAGACAACAATACCCCATTCTTATGTCTCTATTGACTGTGATGTTGGGGCTGCATCAAAACTTAGGAAGAAACTTGTCCGTGAGTAATTGTATATATTTAAATATTGTCACATTAGCTGAGAGTGTGTGGGGGCTAAATATTTTAAATCAACAGAGCACAAACCTTTCAGCTATGACTGTACTGAACCCTTTACCCAATGCAGACGATATCAAAATTTATTATTTTAAATATAATTTTTTTATACTGTACCAATGACCCAGACATAGCTGGTGCTAACTCTTAAAAATCTAGGGCCAAACACAAATTTTGCCTCCCAATCCCCAAAATTTGCATCTAAAACCAAAAGAAATCATGTCCTGAAGGACCTCCATACTTTGCCCCTACTGCGCATGCGCAGTGTCAAGGACGTTCCAAAATTGGCGCCAATTATCATTCTTTGTTTGGCCCTTCATCAGTTAACATCTCACTGATCTTTGTGCTTGTAAATCTCAGTTTAAATGATGCCAGACACATAAATATTGGAGAAATGGTGATTCTAAGGAGGATATAGAAGGAGGAGAGGAAAAAGGAGTGACAGAAAATATTCAGGGCTGTAACTTAAAATTTTCTAATGAAATTATGTTAAGTTGCCTATTTTCGAGGCATGGGCCTGTTGTTGTCATTCTTGCTATGAAGTTGCACTGTTTATTCAGTGTTTCCTCTTCCCTTGTCCTGTAAGTACCCCCTTGCTATTTTCCATGCTTTTGGCATATTTTTGAGTAAGATTACTACTAAAATTTCTTGGGAGAATTAGCTTGGTAACAGAATGAATTCTGTTATTTTCCCCATGTTTACGTTTTCACCCATGGGTGTTTAGACGTTGTGTTCTGCATCTACCATCTGATGTTCTGCAGATTCTTCCCTGGAAGTCTCTGTTTTGCATCAGATAGTGTGTATTTTGATAACTGATTTCGGGCCAGGATTGTCAGTGCCTGGAGTCATGTTTTCTAGTGTTTATACACTTTTTGTTTACATTGGCAACAGTCTCTTTTGAGGGGGGCTTTTTGCCTTTGGAGTAGTTTATCTCATTATAAGATACATTATTATTTCCGTAAGTGTTGCATTAATTATTTAAAATAATTTTAAAATTTTTGTCCACACTTAGCCTTGGGATCCATTGGGGCTCAACGTTACTTTTCAGAAACTTGGGCTTTGCTGAAAAAATATTTTTCAAAAATTATTTTTGATTTCTATTGTTTTTTCAATATTAATGGATCATGTTATTATGTATCTTGTGCGAGTACTAGGACTTGTTGTTGTCTTTTCACAATGAAAAGATATTGTTCAAATTGTAATAGGAAGAAATCTTCCTCTGACTTTCATGATCAGTGTATTAATTGTAGTCAGTGTACTCGCACTAACTCCTGTTCAATATGTAATTTTTGGGATGATAAACATTGGAAACGTGTGTCACGGTATATTGTTTGCGGGGAAAGGACCATGCCGGCCCTTTCTCCACAGGGTCACTCTAGTCTATCAGTTTCTATTTCAGAGGAATAAGAACAGGGTGATGTTTCCATGTTATCCTCCAAAAGTGCGCTTCCGTCGTCACAATTGAATGCAGAGCTAGCGGCAAAAGTGCTCATGGAGATACGCCAATTGCCGAAGAGGTCCCTAGTAGGATCGACGGCGCTGTCGTCCGCTAGCTGACCCGGTGTAGCGTCCATTCACCGAATGGTTCGGCAGCCGGGTTCGTCCGTTGCGGTCCAGGAAGAAGTGTTGGGTGATGCGAGCACTATAAACATACTAGGTGCACACCCAGTGACGGCGGATATAAGGAGAGATCGGAGGAAGCCTTCTAGTTCGGTTCCTAGCTCGTCCAGGTCCAGCCGGACCGTGAGCGAGAGAGGCCCCTCTCTCGTACAACAGCATCTGGGACCAGATGTTGTGGTACAAAATGTGTCGCAAGCGGAGCACACGTCCATCGCTCGGGACGCTCCGTTGTATAGGCAGTCCGCTGAGACTGCTCAGGCTTCCTTATCCTCTCAGCAGCGCACTTGACCGCACATTGGCTATGTGACCGCGGATATTCTACCAGCTTCGCCGATCAGGAATTCATCGGCGACCAGGTCATGCCATCCGGTAGCCAGGGACACGAGGCCGGTAGACTCCGGACGTTCGCATAGGAAGAGTATGCGGGAGTCAGTTGATGTGGAGCTTCCCGCGGCTAAGCAGCGAAAGACCGCTACTCCGCAGGCCTCGATGACAGACGTGCTAGCTCAGATAGCACAAATTATCGCAGCATCCCAGCAACCGACATAATCGGTGTCGGATCGGGAATTATCCGACGGCGCTGGGTCGGTACGCTCTGCCGAAGCATCGGGTGCGGACGACCGGGATCATCGTGAGGTCCGACCGGATGGCGAAAGGGATACTGATGACTTGGAGCTATCCCTTTCGGAACAACATAAAGCTGCCGTGGATTTCATCCGGCACTTCCTTCCTCAAGTTGTTCCGTCGGGCCAGACTGCTGCGGTACCGGATAAGAGATTGATAGCGTCATTGGACACTGATTTCTTCAAGCGGTTCAGAGACATCGTCCCTGAGTTTCCGTCTCAGTCCAATAATGTCACAAGAACATTTGAATTATTGAACGACGCTATCTTCAAGCTTGCTTCCAAAACAGGCAAAGCTGGTTTCTTGTCCGCCAATGCTCTTAACCTGCCTTTCATTAATTCAAGGAATAAATTCGATACGGCAGGACAGGGTGTTCCGAGAGTTCCTCTGCGTCTTGACGATGAGGCGGAAGACTTAGAATTGTCATTACCGTCGTCAACTTCCATTCCAACCGCGGTGTTGGATACGACAATTACGTCTAACAGGGCCAGTTTAGACGCTTTATCTTACGCAGACCACCTTACTAAGGCGTTATCACTACGTCTACAAGGGAAAGAATTCCAGGATATACAATCCTCTTTAAGACTTTTTTCAAGGGCAGTGGCTTATTCCACGTATAACTCCGCCCTTTCAGTGGCAAACCTGGAGTTGGTTAGACGTGACGCAGCCCTAGCTACATCCACACGCGTGGATAGTAAGGTGAAGAACTCTCTCAGAGTCGCTTCGGTCTCCGGAGAGCTTCTCTTCGACGGCAAGCTTTCTGCAATCTACGATAAAATTACTAAGAAAGCTTCAGATTCTCTGCTGTTTATATCCGCTTCCAAGAAGTCGGATATGGCAGAAAAGAGTAAGACAGGCACTTCTGGGACTAATGCGCCCAAGAGAGGTTCCTATAGAGGTTCCGGTGCGTCCTCTTGGTCTTATTCAAGAGACCGTCAAGGCAGCGACTCACGTGCGGGACGTCCTTCGGGCTGGGACAAACGGTCAGATGCCCTGAGGTTGACGGGACGAGGTGCGGGTCGTGGAGGACGTGGTTTCTCCTCCCGCAGGCCTCACAGGTCCAGGAGGTGATGGTATCAACCTCTATCGTGTTCCGGTTGGCGGAAGGTTGTCGAGTTTTTTAGAAGAGTGGGCGTCGATTACGGACGACCCTTGGGTGAGAGGGGTGATTTCGGAAGGTCTAAGAATATCCTTCAAACGAAAGCCTCCTTTAACTCGAAGTCCAAAATGGACTCAACTTCCGTCAAATCTGCAGAAAAGAGACGCTCTGTTATCGGAGGTGCAGTCTCTTTTAATGAAGAACGCGGTAGAGGTCGTAGAAGACCAGGAAACACCGGGATTCTACAGCCATCTGTTTCTGGTTCCGAAACCAGGCGGCTCGTTCCGTCCAGTCATAGATTTGAGCTGGATAAACAAGCTGATCGTCGCTCCGAAGTTCTATATGGAGACGATTCGATCGGTCAGAGCGATGTATTCGAGTGAACGATTATGCTACAAGCATAGGTCTCAAAGATGCGTACTTTCATGTCATGGTACATCCGACATTCAGAAAGTATCTACGCTTCGCAGTCCTAGGAGTGGTGTATCAATTCCGAGCGATGTGCTTCGGATTGAACCTAGCACTCTGGGCTTTCACTCGGGTAATGAACTCGGTAATGATATATTTCCGAGCTCATTCGTCTGCGGTAACGTCGGCCTACCTGGACCACATTCTTCAGAGGTACGGCAACGAATTAATGCTTCAGAACGATGTGCAGAATCTGCTTCTATTGCTCCGACGTCTCGGTTTTGTTATAAACGAGGAGAAGTCGGATCTGGTGCCGTCCAAGTCATTCACTCATCTGGGAATGAGCTTCGAGACGCACAACAATCTCGTTCGTCTGCCGTTAACCAGAGCGAAATTAGTCAGTTGTTACACTCGCTATTGTCTTCATGCAGACAAAGTCACAGCGAGGGAGTTCATGAGACTGATAGGTCTGTGCGGAGCCGCTGCGGATCTCATTCCGATGGGGCGGTTACGCACTCGTCCTCTCCAAATTTTCTTGACTCAGAATTGAAGTGTGAAGATTCATTCGCTCGACATAGACGTTCTCTTGTCAGATCAAGTGAAACAAGAGATTCAGACTTGGGCAAACATTTAGTGGTTGACTCAGGGAGTTCCGCTGCAGTTGCCGGATCCGAGTTTTACGATTATGACGGATGCCAGTCAAACAGGTTGGGGTGCATCATTAATCCCAACGGATTCGAGGTGCCAGGGTCTTTGAGATCCACAGTTTCTGAGCAAGCACATAAACATCAAGGAAATGATGTCAATTTGGCTTGCGTTACGTCATTGGATGGACATTATTCAGAAAGCTCATGTCCAAATTCTGTCCGACAATACGACAGTAGTGGCGTATATCCGGAACCAGGGAGGCACTCATTCCGTTCCGATATTCAATTTAACGGAAAGAATCCTTCTGTTTGCTCTAGAACATCAAGTTCTACTTTCGGTCCGTCATATACCGGGTCGTCTGAATGTACTAGCAGATTCCCTTTCACGGAAGGGTCGCTTGTTGCTGTCGGAGTGGACTCTCAACAAACAGGTATTCAATCAGATTTGCTACCAATGGGAACGGCCAATGATAGACTTATTTGCGACACATCTCAACAATCAGTTGCAGACGTATGTGTCACCATGTCCGGATCCAAGAGCATTTGCAGTAGACGCTCCATCGATCTCATGGGACGGAATGATAGGATATGCGTATCCTCCAGCGCCGTTAATGCAGCAAGTATTGCTAAAGATAAAACAATCTCAATGCAAGATTTTGTTGGTAGCATAACTGTCTCCACAGAGACCATGGATAAATCTACTCAGGTATTTGCTGTGGGACTTACCGCGAAAACTTCCTCCACGAGAGGATCTTCTTTCGCAGGGGAAATCGCGTCAACTACATCACAACCCGCAAGGTCTCAACCTTCACGTATTTCCGTTGTGCGGTCCTTCTTGCACGGCAAGCATTTTACAGGACGAGCAGTGGACGCGATTTCTAACTGTAGGAGGACCTCCTCTTCGCTAAACTATGTGGCTAAGTGGAAGGTTTTTCGTCGTTGGTGTAGGGATCATTCTGTGGATATTTTTGATCCCTCCATCCCAGACATTGCAAACTTTCTAGTATACTTGTTTGACGAGATCAAACTGCAGCCTGTTACTATTAAGGGTTATAGGTCTATGTTATCTGATACCTATGCACACCACGATAGTTTACAAATTGGATCTAATGTCTCTTTATCTAAGTTAGTTAGAAACTTCTCGATAAATAGACCCAGAACTCTTAGATTAATTCCTAAGTGGAATTTAGCTTGGGTTCTTCTTAAACTGAAGGAAAAGCCATTTGAGCTTCTTGGGACAGTAGATTTCAAATTCTTGTCTTATAAGACAGCTTTTCTCTTAGCTTTCTCTTCTGCTAGAAGAGTCAGTGAGCTTCATGCACTATCGGTGGACGATTCTCACTATCGTAGTGTCGGAAACACTATCACCTTCACTACTAATGTTGGTTTTTTAGCTAAGAATCAGGCTCCTCATAAATATCCGGAACCTATTGTTATTAAGGCTCTACCGTCTTCAGACGGGCGTAGGCCTTTACTCTGTCCTGTTAGAGCTTTACGTATTTATAGACAAAGATCTCAGTTTATCAGAAAGGGACGAAAACGTTTCTTTCTGTCTCTGATGCCTAATAGAAAGGACATTTCGGTCCTTTCTATTGCTAGATGGATTCAATTAACTATTCGTACTGCTTATGAAAATTTATCTTCAATTCAGCAGTCTGTGCTTAAGATTTTGGCTCATGAAGTAAGAGCTCTTTCTACATCTTGGGCTTACGCAAATAGTGTAGCTATTACAGATTTTATGAAGGCTGCTTATTGGTCTCAGCCATCCACTTTCACGAATTTTTATCTCAGAAATATTGAGTCCATTTCTGGAGACCTGCATTGTTTAGGTCCGTTATTTGTTGCTCAGAATGTCGTCCACTAAACAGTTGCAACTATATTTATGCAGGCTTTCTGTTCCGGCAGTGACTCCGTCCTGCTGCCCTCTTCGCTCTGGGCTATTTGACCCAGGGCAAGGGGAAGGTGGGGGGAGGGTGTTCCCTTAGGTCACCTGCTTTATAGTGAAAAGCAAGGGAATTCCTCCTCCGGAGTCAGTAATTCTGAGTCGTTTCCGGGTTGGTTTTAAAGTGTAATATTAATGTTAAAAATTCATTCATGTCATATTTTTAAAGTGTAGCTCGGTGTGAAGCATTTGTATATGTCAAGTGTCAAACGGGCATTAATATACAATCCTCGGACACTTTTAAAGAATATAAAGAGTCTCAATTCTCTGGACTAACTTTATTTATTGGCTTACTTTAAAAATAATTAGGATAAAGGGTTATACTGATGTTAATAGAGAACATGAATGTTATTGTGCTCAATTATGAAGGGTATTGTATCTTTTTAATTTATTATAAAATAAGAAAGATACATGTAAAGCCTAATACTCCTTTTCTCCTTGAGGGGTTGACTCTATGTTATATAGTTGAGCTTATTGGATTTTCCTCTATGTCCTAGGCCCTCCAGCCTTTTTACTATTCAGCTATGTCTGGGTCATTGGTACAGTATAAAAATGTTAAAAAATTTATAGTAATTTATATATTTTTTATACTTACCAATGACCCGGACGGGAATGGCCCTCCCAGGAGTTGGGAACTCATACCTCCCCGCTGAGTACATAGCGCTGACCAGGCACTGTTTGTAAGAATGATAATTGGCGCCAATTTTGGAACGTCCTTGACACTGCGCATGCGCAGTAAGGGCAAAGTATGGAGGACCTTCAGGACATGATTTCTTTGGTTTTAGATGCAAATTTTGGGGATTGGGGGTCAAAATTTGTGTTTTGCCCTAGTATTTTAAGAGTTAGCACCAGCTATGTCTGGGTCATTGGTAAGTATAAAAAATATATAAATTACTATAAATTTTTTAACTTTTTTAACTGCTGAATTTGCATATTACGTGGGCGGATGCGGGTGATTCATTGGGTAAAGGGTTAATATTTGAATTTTACTTGCTAGCCTTGAAATGTTGTGCTTGGAAATGATGCAATCTCCAAAACTAAGCAGCCTTGGGAAAATATTTTGTTTCAATAACATTTGAAGTATTATTGTTGAATATTCCAGATAAATAAAGAGGTTGATTTGATGACTTTTTGGACTTGAAAAATACAATTGACTATTGGTGTGTTTGTGTTGAGATTTCCCTACAAATTTGTGCACATGACCGGTACATACCTTCCTGTTAGTTTTCATCTCTTATATTGGAAAATATTTAGTTCTGTGATACCTTTAAGGTTGATCTTTAATAAACAAACCATCAATCACTTAAGGCAGCAGAAAATAAAACTAAATTAAAGAGAGTATGTATTTAAATTGAGATTAAGAGAGTGATTGTATGAGCTGAGTAAACTCAGGTAATCTTAAGTTACCTTGCTGGCCAATATAATTACTTGTGTAGCATATGTGCTTGTTCTTCCTCATGTTGATTTGTCCTAGTGGTGCCATGAAGGGTCAAAATTCAATAAATATTTATTATACCATTTGCTGGTGTGGTAAAAGAAATGTTGATTACACTTATTCAAATGAACTTTCTGGTCCAGAATTTAGGGTTGCTTCAGATGAACAATACACAATATCTTCTCCTTGAACACTGTGCAGGCTAAAATTAAACTATTTATGCCCCTGACCTACGAAGGAGGATTCGGGGGTATCTAATGAAGCCCTCTGTCCTTCTGTGTTGTCTGCCTGTCTGTCCATACAAACATTTCGCATTATAACTTCAAAGCCATCGGTTGTATTTGGATCTCCTTTGGGATGCTGATAGACCCATGTGAGGGAACGGATATGCACAAGCAACAGGTTCCAATACTTTTTCCCAGAGTTATGGCCCTTTTTCACTCTTTCGACTTAGAAAATTTTTATTGACCTCTGTATTGCATTAATTGCATGTTGGATTTGATTTATTGTTGGTATACTCATGGATCTGCTTTGTGAAAGAATATTTTTACACTGTAAACCAATGGCCCAGACTAGCTGGTGCTTAACTCAAAGTTATTAAGGGCCAAACACAAATTTTGAACCCCCCAATCCCCAAAATTTGCTTGCAAAACCAAAAATTAAAAGTCCTATCTGGCCCTCCATACATTTACTCTCTGCGCATGCGCAGACATCAGGAAGTGACCGGAATTGGCGCCAACATCATTTTTTGTTTGGCCCTAAAAGTCATCAACAACGAAATGACATCTGTGCTTTAAAATCTCCTTTTTTGAGGATGCCAGACACAAATCAATGCAAGAATTGGTGGATACAAGGCTGTTATTGGTTGAAGGAAGTGTTCAACGGTGGTTTTGGACGTTCAGGGCTGTAACTTTATATTTATAAAATTATTTTATGTTTCCCAATTTCGGGACATATGCCTGACATCATTTTTAAAAATGATTATTCCACTGTGTGTTAAGCATTCCTTCCCTGTCCTTCCATGAACCCTTTCTGTTAAACTCTTAAGCTTTTTGGCTGTTTTTTTTTATTTTTTATTAAATTTCTTGGGAGTTTAACATTTATTACAGAATATTATTCTGTTTCTTCCCCAGGGTTACATCCCCACCCTACGGGTGTTAGGCCATTTAGTCTTGCATCTTCTATCCAATGTATCGTTTTTTCTTCGTATGAAGATCTGGCTTTGCATTTGATAGCATTTCAATTGGTTCTGCTTTGGGGCCGTTTTGTGTGCCTGATGTCTTGTTTACATTTACGTTGTTTATGGGGGGTGCGGTGGCTCAGTAGGTAGAGGTGCAGGCTGCAAGCCGAGAGGTTCTCGATTTGAATCCCACCTGTAGCAATCACGTTGTGTCCTTGGGCACACGTGGGGGCACGGTGACACTGTGTACTGAGGCATACTGCACTTCGATGGTGCACCTGTCTTCAACCAATTCTAACCCTGCTTGTGTGGAGTTAGTATGTTGGGGAGCTGACAGTTGCTCGCCGTTGCTCGGTGGTTCTCTCCGGGTACTCCGGCTTCCTCCACCCATAAAACTGTCGTAGTCATGATTAGCCATTGTGCAGAAATATGTGACCTTAAACACCAATAAATAAATAATAAATAATACGTTGTTTACATTATCAATGTCCTCATATTTAGGTAGTTTCTTATATTCTATTACTGTAATGTACTGTAGAATACATGGATTATTATTCCAGTAGTGTAGCTCAAAAAATTTTGGATTTTGTCCACACAAAGGCTCTATCGGGATACCTTTGGGTTCTTCATGTTCCCTTTGGGAACTTGGGCATTTTTCAAACTTTTTTTTGTTTACAAAAAATATTTTGAATTTAATTAAGATTGCTATTATTCATGTAGCTCAGTTATATATATATATATTGTTGTGGAGTTTGGAAGACTGATATCGACTTTAGTTGATACACTCCTGCAAACTCTTGTCGTTCTTGTGTTGCACTGGGATGACTGATGTTGGAGTCTGGTGTCGCGGTATGTTGTTGGCGGTGAGGTTCTGAGGATCAGAGCTTCTTACCGCGTTTTAATTCATTCTGTCAGTTTCTATTTCAGAGGAACATGAACATGGGGATGATATTCTGACACCCATCCAAGTGTGCTACCGTTGTCGCGCTCCGTGGAACATATAGAGCTAGCTGCAGTGCTCATTATTGCAAGAGTTAGGGCCTTTGGGTAAAGGTTTTAATCTCTTGCAAGCAGCTAGCTTAGCCGGTGAAGTGGTATTCTGTCTGTGGGTGCTGTGATGCCGGGTAAGTCCATTGTGGTCTAAGAGGTGGATTGGGTAGAGAGAGCACTATAATATAAATAGCTCACCCAGCGACGATGGAAATAGGGAGGAAATAGGGAGGAAGTCTGCAAGTTCTTGTACTCGATGAGGTCTGATAGACCGCGGGCGGGAGAGGCCCCACTCTCTAATATAGCAACGTCTAGGGTCAGATGTTGTTTTGAGAAACTTGCACAAGCCGGAGCATATGTCTGCCCTCCACTCGGGAAGCTCTGTTTAGTCTGCAGCCGGGGTTGGCTTCAGTCAAGGCTTCCTCAGCTGTGTTTCACAAGGCCGAAATGAAGTTTTCTGGTTGGAAACTTGCATGAGATGGAGCATATGTCCGTCCGCCACTCGGGACGCTCCGTCTAGTCTGCAGCCGGGGTCGGCTTCAGTCACGGCTTCCTCCGCTACGTTATTTAAGCACACACAACTGCATCCTAGCTACCCGACTTCAGATATCCAGCCTGCTGCACGAAGAAGGAACCACTCTTCGCCCATGAAGTCGGACCATCCGGTAGCTAGGGAAACGAGGCCTTGATCATCGGGACACTCAGAGAAAGGATCCGTTTCCGACACACTGTCCCAGGAGCAGCATATGGCTAAGGAACGGAAATCTGCTGCTCGATGATGGACTTGCTGTCGCAGATTGCGTAACTAATCGCAGCATCCCAGCAAGTTCAGATGCAGCCTCCCTCAGATTCAGAATCTGAGCTGTCGGACGGTGGTGGGCTGGTCCAGTCGTCTGTTCGCGCAGATGCGATGGACCGAGATTCGCAACTGATTCTCTCAGATGGTAACAGAGATAAGGAAGAGGATTACCCTTCCTTTTCAGAACAGTACATGGTTGCGATGGCTTTCATCCATCAATACTACCCTGCTTTTGTTCCGCCGAATCAGAATGCTGCGACTACAAGAGAGAAACCACTGGCGTCGTTTGGCACGGACTTTATCCGGACAAAGGAGGAAGTCCTTTCTTTTCCGTTTCAGTTTATGCAGGTGTCGCAGGTCTTCGGCCATATAGACGAGGCCGTATTTATCCTCTTGAGTGCGAGGAAGAAGGCGGTTTCTTATCTTCATCTTCCATATACATACCGTTTTTTTGGACCACATCCATTTAAAAACGGTCGGGGAAGATGTTCAGAGAGTTCTTCTGCATTTGGATGGGCAGGTCGGTGATTTAGAGGTATCCTTACCTGTATCGTTCACTATTCGCTCAGACGCAATTGAGATGGCAATTTCTTCAAATAGAGCGAATTTGGACGTTATGTCTTACGCAGATCACAGTGGCTAATCTGGAGATAATCAGACGTGATGCTGCCCTTACGTCATCATCACTGATAAGATGACAAGTTGAAAAGCTCTCTCCGAGTCGCTCCGATTTCCGGACATTTTATTTTCGACAACTAGCTTTCGTTAGTCTATGAACAGGCTACTAAGAAAGCGTCTAGTGCTCTGCTTTTGAAGTCGGCATATCAACGATCCACTTCAGCAGACAAGAGTAAAGGAGGGCGTTCCAGACAAAAATCGTCAAACAGAAACTCCTCACAAGGGTACAAGAACCCTCTTATAATTACTCTGGAGGTCGTCAGTATAGCGACTCGGAAAAGGGGTGTAGGTCTGATCGGGACAATAGGTCAGATGCCCCTAGGCCGACGAGACAAGGTTTTTCGCGGGGAGGACATGGTTCCTCCTCGTGTAAGCCTCGAAGGTCATAAAGGTGATGGTTTATACCTCTATTGCTGGCCAGTTGGCGGAAGGTTATCAACTCTGCAAAAAACTGGATAACAATCATGGAAGATCAGTGGGTGAGAAGTGTAGTCTCGGACGGCTTACGGCTATCATTCCGAGTAAAACCCCACTAACAAGTTGTCCGCATGGGACAAATCTTCCATTAAATCCTTGCATAAGAGAGTTTCTCCTACCGGAGGTATAAGCTCTCTTATCAAGGAAGCAATGCAGATCATGGAGAATCAGGATTCTCAAGATTTTTACAATCACCTGTTCCTCGTACCAAAGCCAGACGGCTTGTTCTGACCGGTAATAGACTTGAGCTGGATAACAAGTTTATCATGGCTCTAAAAATTTATTTATGGAAATCATTCAGTCGGTAAAAGCGAGCATTCGAGTGATCGACTATGTGGCAAGCATAGATCTAAGGATCCGTACTTTCATGTCCTGGTACATCCGGCATTCTAAAAGTACCTGCAGTCCACCATACAAGGGAAGGTGTACCAGTTCAGAACAATATGCTTTGGTCTGAATCTGCCCCCCCCCCCCCACCCTGGGCGTTTCACTCGAATAATGAACTTGGTAATGTCTTACTTACGTGCTCATTTGTCTGCGGTAACGTCGGCTTACTTGGATGACCTTCTACAGGGATATGGCAACAGAATTATTCTTCAGAACGATGTTCAGAGTCTGCTTCTATTACTCCGACGTCTCGGTTTCATCGTAAATGAGAAAAAGTCGGATCTAGCTCCGTACAAGTCATCTATTCACTTGGGATTGAGACTCACAACAATCTGGTCCGCCTGCCGTTACCCAGATCGAAATTAGTCAGTTGTTATGCTCGCTTTTGTCTACACTCAGACGCATAAATAGTGAGGGAATTCATGCGACTGTTGGAGTTGTGCGGAGCGGCTGTGGATCTCATTCTGATGGGCCACCTGCACACACGTCCCCTCCAGATATTCTTTACTCAGAACTGGAGTGTGACGATGCTTTCGCTTGAACCAGTATTGTTTTAACGGATCTAGTAAAACAAGGGTTCAATTGGGCAGATATTCAGTGGTTAACTCAGAGAGTTACGCTGCAACTGCCGGATCCGGCTTTCACGATTATGACGGATGTGAGTCTGACGGGTTGGGGCACGACCCTAGTCCCACAGTCTTGAGGTGTCAGGATCTTTGGGACCCTCGGTTCCAGGAGAGACACATGTACATCAATGAGATGATGTTAATTAGCTAGCGCTACAACATTGGATTCACATAATTACGGACGTCCCATGTTCAATTTGGTCGGACAACTCTACAGTAGTAGCATACATCGGGAACGAGGGCGGCACCCATTCATTTGCGTTATGCCAACTAACGGAGAGGATTTTCCTAATACGTCATGAATCATCATGTTCATCTTTTTATCCATCATATACCGGGTCGTCTGAACGTACTAGCAGACTCGCTCTCTCGGAAAGGTCGCCTGTTGCAATTGGAATGGACGCTCAACAAGCGAGTATTTGGACAGTTTTGCTACCAGAGGGATCGCCCCATGATAGATCCATTTGTGACGCACCGGAACAATCAGTTACCATCGTTTGTGTCACCATGCCCAGACCATTGAGCGCATGCAGTAGATGCTCTGCCGATCTCATGGGGATGGATGATAGGATACGCGTATCCTCCAATTCATTTAATTCAGTAGATTACGTTTAAGATCAAACAGTCTCGTTGTGAATCCTACTAGTAGCACCTCTGTCTTCACAGAAACCTTGGATCAGTCTTCTCAAGTGTCTGTTATGGGACGTTCCCAGGAAGCTTCCTCCATGAGAGGACCTTCTTTATCAGGGGAAGTTTTTGTTCTTCACGTCCTTCTCCACCCATAGTGGCATAATGGAGTCGGTTAGACGTGAGGTAACAATTGCAGTTCCTATATTATTTTATGACTAACACAAGAACGATTAAGTAATGCGGGTGAGGATTGTTCGATATGACTTCGAATCCGAATCCCCCCCCCCCCCCCCCCCCACACACACACACACACACCGCCAATGTGTTTAGAGGCGATTACCGGGCAAGACGTAGTTTTCTTCCTGCAAGCCTCGTATAAGTTTAAGTACATACATGCATTTCTTCACTTTTCGATTGGTGGCTGGTTTGTGTTTTATGGCAACCTAATGGGCACATCCACTTTTTAGTTGGATTGGTTTCCTGTGATTATTCGTCTATATGTCATTTCCAAGCACACATTTCATTATAATTAATTGCTAGTCTTTGGGTACCTCAGAGGCTGCATAACCCGTTAACTGGTATTCAGATGATTACATGCGGGATTTTAATGCTCGCACGCATAATAATTTTTAGGCTGACGCTTTATTGTATATTATGGACCTTTGAAATTATGAATTATTTAGGGGGCGGTCCGTGTCGGAGCCTGTTAATCATACCTACTTCCATTTTTAGATCCAAGTTTCTATTAATGTCGGTACTCATCTTGTGTATTCTCACGTTTATAGTATCATAGCTATTGGATAGTACACGTCGGGGAGTGTTGTTACTGGAATTTATTGTACACCTGAATGGGGGTCGCCTGTTGGTTACCTCGGAAGTGTGTTTACTCTCCAGAGATCGTTCATTGTGATTCGATTGGACATGTGTATGTTATATATTATATCACTGGTTTTTGACATATCTGCATACGTCATCTGCGGTGTACGTCATATAGCAGGCAATATTAATTACTGGGATCGTCGTTATAGCCTTAACTTCTGAAGTGGCATTAAGCACCATTTATAAATAATAAATTAATACCTGAGTGCCCATTCTACGAATATTTATATTGTTTTTTGGTACAGCTTTTACTGATTCCAGAGCAATCCCCTCTTTCTTTTTGAAGATTACTTCAAAAAAAAGGGGGGGGGGTGATTTTGTTACCTCTCCTCTGCCTTGATAGGTATGTAACTATGAGGGAAGCTGTTTTGTCTGTAATTATATCCTGCATACAGCGGGAGTTTTATTGTGTATGGCGTTTGTTTGTGGCCAATGTGGGAGATATTCTCTCATTCTCAAATATGCCATCCTAATTTTTGGGGCTTAGTCTGGGCTAACCTTAAAAATTGGGAACTTGTTACATCCAATTAGTAGTCTTCATTCTAAGTATACGGAATTACTTGAACTGGGCTCCTTTTGTATGATATGTCTTCTCTATTACTGTATAGAGAGACACACATGTAATTCCTAATAATTTTATTTTCCTTTCACCTTGGATTACAGGATTGGGACTGTGTTGATCTACTAATTCTGAAGTTCTAGGCCCTCCACCTTTTTATGATTCAGCTAGTCTGGGCCATTGGTTTACAGTGTAAAAATATTATAAATTTACAGTAATTTGTATATTTTTATACTTACAAATGGCCCAGACGAAGATAGCCCTCCCATGAGTGGGCACTCGTACTTCCCCGCTGAATTTTTATGTAGTACTCTCTTCTACAAAGAATGATGTTGGCGCCAATTCTGGTCACTTCCTTTTAATTTTCAGTTTTGCAAGCAAATTTTGGGGATTGGGGATTTCAAAATTTGTGTTTGGCTCTTAATAACTTTGAGTTAAGCACCAGCTAGTCTGGGCCATTGGTTAGTATAAAAATATACAAATTACTGTAAATTTATAATATCCACAAGTAACAGGGTCTGTCGCATTATTTTTCTAGAAGTTATGGGCCTTTTTTGCTCTTTTGATTCATAAAATTTTTCGGTCGGTCCCACAATACTTTTAAGGCTACTTCGAACATGCCTATGGGCCTGGAGCATTGGCCGATGCTTTGCGTTGCCTTTGTTTATGAAGTACTGAATGTATTTGAGTTTTGGGTGATGCAGTCAATCCGTAGTGTTGAGCTTACATTCTTGATGGATTGTTCAGAATTTTTTTTCCTGTCTGGCATAGGTACAGCAACACATGTTTTTTAGTCGAGTTGTGACGAAGTCAAACTCGACTTATAGTTTGGTGAATGGCGGGCGGGTGGGCGGGCGAGCGTAAACAATTGGTTTCCGGATGATAACTTGATAGTGGTTTAACTCACATTCATTAAACTTCATACGTAGGTTGGTCTTGGTGGGAGGAAGAACCCTATTGATTTTGGACATGCTACGTCGAAGGTCAAGGTCACAGTGACCTTGAACGTAGTAAATCTTAAACAATTGGTTTCCGGATGATAACTTGATAATGGTTCAACTCACATTCATGAAACTTCATAGGTAGATTGGCCTTGGTGAGGGAAAGAACCCTATTGATTTTGGACTCGCTACGTCAAAGGTCAAGGTCAATGTGACCTTGAACATAGTAAATCGCAACAATTCCTTTCCGGATGATAACTTGATAGTAGTTCAACCTACATTCATGAAACTTCATAGGTGGGTTGGCCTTGGTGCGAGGAAGAACTCTATTGATCTTGGACTCACCAGATCAAAGGTCAAGGTCACAGTGACCTTTAACATAAAATATCGCAACAATTGGTTTCCGGATGATAACTTGATAGTGGTTCAACCTAGAGTCATGAAACTTCATAGGTGTGTTGGCCTTGGTGCGAGGAAGAACCCTATTGATGTTGGACTCACCAGGTCAAAGGTCAAGGTCACAGTGACCTTGAACATAGTATATCGCAACAATTGGTTTCCGGATGAGAACTTGATAGTGGTTCAACCTAGCGTCATGAAACTTCATAGGTGTGTTGGCCTTGGTGCGAGGAACTGTTGTCACAACTCGACATTGGATCGGTGATCCTGAGCGGCATTTTTTAACTATGCATCACTGTG
Organism: Pictodentalium vernedei; assembly: GCA_031216915.1. NCBI lineage: Eukaryota > Metazoa > Mollusca > Scaphopoda > Dentaliida > Dentaliidae > Pictodentalium > Pictodentalium vernedei. The sequence continues at coordinate 458,013,932 of CM062289.1, read as the reverse complement.
GTGAGCTGGTGGTGCAAGTGTGTCTGTCATACCTCTGAGATCTTGTGATGATGAATCTGACTCCCCTAGAGATGTTGTACACCAAATATGAAAGCATTCCAACTTGTGGATCTGAAGAAGAAGATTTTTAAAGAAATTCCCTCATATTGCACCAAGTTAAAATTTCGGCTCCTATAGGGAGCCCAAACATTAACCCGGACACTCGATTTAAACAAAGTTGAATCTGATCCCCCCTAGAGATGTTGTTTACCAAATATGAAAGCATTCTGACTGGTGGATCTGAAAAAGAAATTTTTTAAAAGAAATTTCCTCATTTTGCACTAAGTTAAAATTTGGGCTACTATAGCAAGCCCAAATATTAACCTAGGGACCCGGTTTGAACAAACTTGAATCTGACCCCCTTAGGGTCGTTTGTTAACCAAATATGAAAGCATTCTGACAGGTCGATCTGAAGGAGATTTTTAAAGAAATTTCCTCATATTGCACTAAGTTAATATTCAGGCTACCATAGAGAGCCGAAATATTAACTCAGGGACCCAATTTGAACACAAACTTGAATCTGATCCCCCCCCCCCCCCCCTTCCCTCCCTCCCTAGAGATGTTGTAAACCAATTTTGAAAGGATTCTGACCAGTGGATCTGAAGAAGATATTTAAAGAAATTTCCTCATATTGCTCTAAGTTAACATTCAGACTCCCATAGGGAGCCCAAATATTAACCCAGGCACTCGATTTGAGCAACCTTTAATCTCACCCCACTAGAAATGTGGTATACCAAATATGAAAGCAGTCTGACTGGTGGATCTGAAGAAGAAAATTTTTAACAAGCCCAAATATTAACCTAGGGACCTGATTTGAACAAACTTAAATCTGACTCCCTAGAGATGTATACAAATATGAAAAGCATTCTGTCTGGTGGACCCGAAGAAGAAGATTTTAAAAAATTATCCCCCATATTGCACTAAGTTAAAATTTGGGCTTCCATAGGAAATATTAACCTAGGGACTTGGTTTGAACAATCTTGAATTTGACCCTCATAACAACGATGTATGCCAACCATTAAAAGATTCTGACTGGTGGTTCTGAAGATGATTTTTAGTCCCCTACCGGCATCGCCGGAGGGGACTATAGGTTTGCACTCTGTCAATCTGTCAGTCCGTCAGTCTGTCAGTCACACTTTAGTTTTCCAGACTTTTTTTGGAAATGCTTCAACCGAATGATTTCATTTTTAGTAACCCACTATAGAACGATGACTTACAGATTAAGTTTGAGTTTCATGGTGATTGCATTATTCTTGTGTGAGTTATGGCCCTTGGAAATATGGAAAAGTCCCAAAATATCAGTTTTCCGGAGTTTTTTTTAGAAATGCTTCAACGGAATGCTTTCATTTTTAGTAAACTACTATAGAACGATGACTTACAGATCAAGTTTAAGTTTTATGCTGATTGCAGTATTTTTGTGTGAGTTATGGCCCTTGAAATATGGAAAAGTGCCAAAATATCAGTTTTCCGGACTTTTTTTGGAAATGCTTCAACGGAATGATTTCATTTCTGGTAACCTACTATAGAACAATGACTTACAGATCAAGTTTCATTTGCACTCTGTCCATCCATCAGTCTGTCAGTCTATCAGTCACGCTTTTGTTTTCCGGACTTTTTTTGGAAATGCTTCAGCCGAATGATTTCATTCTTGGTAACCTACTATAGAACAATAACTTACAGATAAAGTTTGAGTTTCATGCTGATTGCATTATTCTTGTGTGAGTTATGGCCCTTGGAAATATGGAAAAGTGTCAAAATATCAGTATTTTTATACTGTACCAATGACCCAGACATAGCTGGTGCTAATTCTCAAAAATCTAGGGCTAAACACAAATTTTGCCCCCCAATCCCCAAAATTTGCATCTAAAACCAAAAAAATCATGTCCTAAATGGTCCTCCATACTTTTCCTCCACTGCGCATGCGCAGTGTCAAGGAGGTCTCGAAATTGGCGCCAATTATCATTCTTTGTTTGACCAGAATAAAACAAATCTTAATCCACCATGCATGTCAGAAGATATCTTAAAGCTGAAAAAGGAGCTGAAAGCAAGAGAACTCAAGCTGAATATTCGAGAAAAGATTATAGAAGAGAAAGAACTGAGTTTGAGAGAACAACACAAACAAGTTGCACTGCAAAAAGCTGAAATCATGAAGTTAGAAAATAAAATCGATGAGTTAAATAACTCAAATCAGCTTCTACGAAAAAGAATTGCCTCTTTTAACCAGACAAAAGACAATTCTGATTATATCGATACACAGAAATATGTAAATGGAAATCTTACTCCACCTGGATTTGAAAACACATTTCATGGAAATCAATATAGTGACAGACTTATGCAAGAAATTATGTTAGTTTGGCAAAAACAAACAGAAATGGAATTAGATCAACTGAAAATACACAACAAGATGTTTGAACAGCAAACATTACTTGACTCAGCTTTTGTCTCTCAGCACCATGCATATGTGCCATCTGGCTTTGCAATGCCATCACACAATCAACGGATGCATACTTACAATTACCAGGACTTTCAATTCCCCAATCAGAACAGTTCAAATTATAACATGGCATATATGAATGCACTACACCACCCAATCCTGCAAGACAGGAAGTACAGAGATCAAAATATGAATAATATACAGAATTTGAGCGGGTCTACAAAGCAAAACTATTCACGTAGCATGCATACAAATGATATAAAAGCAAATTGTAGATATTACCACTCGCCTAATGAAACAACTGCTGATAGTGAATTTAGTGAAAACAAGTCAGCACAAACATGTACATCATCTGCAAGTCATAGGCCACAAAGTTTTACTACTGATAAAAACAGAAGAAATAACATGAGTCCTAGGATGAAGAATCCACTGAACTCTGGTTGCAGGAATCCAAGTGACCAACAAAATGATGAGAAAGTAGCCTTCCATCACAATTCAAAAGATTTTCTTCCCTCATCTACATCTGTTTCTACAGGTGTTAAACAGCCTTTTTTAGGTGGGGGCCGAGCCTCCGAGGTCGTATGAATATAGCCGACAACAAAAAAGTTTCCAAGTCCTATAGTCAGCAGCAGCTTCCACTCAAAATCATATCCTTTAATACCCATGGGATAAAAAGTAACTATGTGTATATCAACAAGCTACTTCAGGACGCTACAATTTTATGCATTCAAGAACACTGGCTGCTGAAATTCGATAACAAATTTTTGAAAACCATCAATCATGAATTCTTGTCCTTTTCCAAATGCATTGATGAATATGATCCAATTTCTCCGTCTCACATACCACATGGTCATGGAGGAGTTGCAGTTATGCTGAAGAGGTCAATCCCAAATCCTAAATTCCTTCCTGATGGATCAGAGAATATCATTGTTGTAGAAATTTCATCCTGTCCACCGATCTGTTTAGTAAATGTATATATGCCAACCAAAGGTGATAAAGAACAAGATGTAAAATTCATTGAGATGTTAGATGAAATTGCTGAGATTAATGTGAAATATGAAGATACTCACACAATGATTTTTTGTGGTGATTGGAATGCTTCACTGAAAATGAGAAAAGGGTTTGTTCGTGATAGTATATTTGATGAATTCATAACCAAGAATAAGCTTGCTACCATCAACATTGACAAACCTACCTTCATCCACTTTAATGGGAAGAGTTGCTCTCAGATAGACTATATCTTCATGAATGAAAAGAAATCAGAAAATATGGATATTAGTATTGCTGACAGAGAACATGGTAATGTATCAGATCATGTACCAGTGACTGCAGTTCTCAAGCTTATGTTGAATTCAAAGAAGTCCACGAGACTACAACATGAAACAAGACCAAGGTGGGACAAATGTAATGCTGATTTGTACAAAAACTATATTGAAAAGAATTTGAAACTCCCATCCTCAGTTCTGTCTACTGATTCCATCGAAAGAGAAATTCTTCATCTCACTGAGGTTCTGCACGGGGCATACAAAACAAGTACTCCATGTTTGAAACATTATTGCAGGGTTGGTCGCAAACATGTAAGGAAAAAATGGACCAAAGAAATCCAAGATGCTTTGCAGAAATCCAAACAGTCATTCTGGAAATGGAAACAAGCTGGAAAACCGAATGATTCTAATAGTGAAGGACTAATTGAAAGAAGAAAGGTAAGGAATGCTTTAAGCAGAATACAAAGAATTGAGGTTGCTAAAATTAGGGATAACGAGATAGAAAAGATAATGAATGCTAATGAATCTGATAAGGATTTGTTTTTTAAACTCATCAGAAAGCAAAGAAAGACAGAAGAAAATATAACTGATGAACTCATTGTAAATAACAGAACTCTATCCACTCCAGGAGAAATATGCACTGGATGGGCGACTTACTTCCAGCAACTCGCAACACCAAAAGTTGAGAAAAATTTTGATGAAGTGCACAAGTCTAATGTTGATGATGATTTGAAGGTGATGAGTCCATCTGTGAAAACCAAGGCAAAAATATTCCAGAGGTATCCTGTGAGAAAGTTGCCAGCATCATTCGTCACCTGAAAACATCAAAAGCTCAAGACTGTACTAGCATACAGGCTGAACATCTGAAAAATGGTGGAAATCAAATTGTAGAGTTCCTTACATGCTTTATTAATAAATGTTTCAAGCTGAAGAAAGTGCCAGATATCCTGAAGATGGGGATCATAACACCTATACACAAGAAAGATGAGAAAAATGATCCAACAAAATATAGAGGAATTACAGTCACACCAATAGTTTTGAAAATAATTGAGAAAATCCTGATTAGCCTCTCTGATGACAATCTTACGACAACTCAATCCAAACTGCAGACAGGATTCACAAAGGGTCTTTCAGCTTCAAATGCAGCTCTAATCATATCCGAGGCAATTACAGAATCTAAAGAAATGAAGACACCACTTTTCCTGGGCACTCTCGATGCTCAGAAGGCATTTGATGTTGTTCGACATTCTGCTCTTATGAGAAAGTTGTTCCTTGACAATATTGATGGTGATGAGTGGATAATTCTTAATCATCTCTACGAAAATATGAAATCAAAGGTAAAATGGAATGGACATATATCGGAACCCATTATTATCAACCAGGGTGTTCGTCAGGGAGGAGTACTCTCAGCGACTCATTACAAGCGATTCAACAATGCTCTCCTGCTGAATCTGGAAATGAGATACAGTGGAGCCAAGATTGGACAAATACGCATTCCCCATGTAACCTGTGCAGATGATGTTGCTCTCCTCTCTCATGACTCTACTGAATTCCAACAGATGTTATTGGAAGTTGAAGACTACTCTAAAAGAGAAAGATACCACATCAACCCCACCAAGAGCACTGTATCTACGTACCATCCATCAAGATATGCTCCTACTGGTGAATCATTTGAATTTGAATCCAAAATTATTGAAAATGTTGAATCAGTTGTCCATCTGGGAATTGGAAGAAGAATTGATGGCAAAAGTGATGTGGACTCAAGAATTCAGAAAGGGAGAAAGACAATTTATGCCCTGATGGGAGCTGGGCTACATGGATCTGATGGACTAAACCCACAAGTTTCTGTTAACATCTGGAAAGTTTTCATCCTGCCTCGAATATTGTATGGTATGGAATCATTATCTCCATCCTCAGCAGATATCAAACAATTGGAATTGTTTCAGAGAAAGACCTTGAAGCAGCTACAGTCACTACCAACTCGGACCGCCACTGCAGCAGTATATGGCCTTCTTGGTGTTATTCCAGTCGAAGCCTTAATTCACAAGAAAATGTTATCACTATTTGGTAATATATGCAGGAGAAAGAACTCAGTTGAGAGAGAGATAGCTCAGCATCAACTATCGATGAAAGATTTAAAGTCTGATAGCTGGTTCTCCATGGTGAGGAAGATATTATCAAGGTATAATCTACCATCAGCTTTTGATATCCTTGAATCACCACCAGAAAAGATGGAATGGAAAAAAATGATCAATGCGCATATTGATAATTACTGGGAGGAAGAAATCAAAACTGAAATAACAAGTAAAACATCACTCAGATATTTGAATTCTTCATCAATCAACATTGGTTATCCTCATCATGTATGGTCAACTGTGAAAAACAATGTACAAGACATAAAATGAGCTGTGGTCAAAGTTAGAATGCTAGTGGGAGTATATACCATGCAGAATAACAGAGCAGCATATTACAATGAAAGTCCGATCTGCAAGATGTGCAACAAAGAGGTTGAAAATGTTGAACACCTGCTAACTACATGCACTTACCCGGTAATAAAAAAGTGTAGAGATTCAGCTCTGATAAAACTCCAGTCTCTTATTCCCGTTCCTGCTTTCAACTCAATCACTCACACTCCTGCTCTTCTTACGCAACTCATACTTGACTGTTCCTGTGATAGTGTTACTGAACTGTTAGACTTAAATTACACCTTAATACAGAAAACTGAATACTGGTCCAGATTATATATCATGAACCTTCATCAACATAAATCAGAAACTCTGATGGAGGATCACAGCAGAATGAGCTAATTGAAACAAAATCAAATATAATTATTAAGAAACAATCATTGTACATAAATTATCTTACTCCATTTAGGAGGTGCAGCGAAAAATCAACGCTGGGATTTCATAAGAAGAAGAAGAAGAAGAAGTTTGACCCTTCATCAGTTCACACCTGACTGATATTTGTGCTTGTAAATCTCATTTTAAATGATGCCAGACACATAAATATTAGAGAAATGGTGGATCTAAAGAAGAAATAGAAGGAGGAGAGGAAAAATGAGTGGCAGGAAATAATCAGGGCTGTAACTTAAAATTTTTTTTATGAAATTATGTTATGTTGCCTAATTTCGAGGCATGGGCCTGTTGTTGTCATACTTGCTATAAAGTTACACTGCTTGTTCAGTGTTTCCTCTCTCCCTTTCCTTTAAGTCCCCCCTTGTTATTCTCCCATGCTTTTGGCATATTTTCTGTAATATTATTACTAAAATTTCTTGGGAGTTTTAGCTGGGTAACAGAATGAATTCTGTTCTTTTCCCCATGTTTACGTCCTCACCCATGGGTGTTTAGGCGTAGTGTTCTGCATCTACCATCTGATGTTCTGCAGTTTCTTCCCTGGAAGTCTCTGTTTTGCATCAGATAGTGTGTTATTGGTAACTGATTTCGGGCCATGGTTATCAGTGCCTGGAGTCATGTTTCTGGTGTTTATACACTTCTTGTTTACATTGACAACGGTTTATATTGAGAGGGATTTTCTTGTCTTTGTATTAGCTTAATCATAACAAGATGCATTATTATTATACGTAAGTGTTGCATTAATTTTTTTGTAATATTTTAAAATTTTTGTCCACATTTAGGATTTTTGGGATCCATTGGGGCTCAACATTACTTTCAGAAACTTGGGCTTTTCTGAAAAAATATTTTTTCAAAAAATTTTTTTGATTTCAATTATTTTTTCTATATTAATGGATCATGTTATTATGTATCTTTGTTTTCAGGGGTTGGTGCGAGTACTTGGACTTTTTGTGTTCTTTTCACAATGAAAGGATATTGTTCAAATTGTAATAAGAGGAAATCTTCCTCTGACCTTCATAATCATTGTATTAATTGTAGTCAGTGTACTTGCACTAACTCCTGTTCAGTATGTGTCAATTGGGATGACAAACATTGGAAACGTGTGTCACGGTATGTTGTTAGCGGGGAAAAGGCCATGCCGGTCCTTTCTCCGCAGGGTCACTCTAGTTTATCAATCTATATTTCAGAGGAACAAGAACAGGGTGATGTTTCTGTGATGTCTTCCAAAAGTGTGCCTCTGTCGTCACAGTTAAATGAAGAGCTAGCGGCAAAAGTGCTCATGGAAATACATCAATTGCCTAAGAGGTCCCTAGTAGGATCGACGGCATTGGCGTCCGCTAGCTCGCCCGGTGTAGCGACCATTCATCGAATGGCTTGGCAGCCGGGTTCGTCCGTTGCGGTCCAGGAAGGAGATTTGGGTGATGCGAGCACGATAAGACAAAGTGCACACCCAGTGACGACGGATCAGAGGAGAGAACGGAGGAAGCCTATTAGTCTGGTTCCTAGCTTGTCCAGGTCCATCCGGGCTGCGAGCGAGAGAGGTCCCTCTCTTGTACAACAACATCTGGGACCAGATGTTGTGGTACAAAACGTTTCGCATTCGGAGCATACGTCCACCGCTCGGGACGCTCCGTTATATAGACAGTTTGGAGAGACTGTCGATAAGGCTTCCTCATCCTCACGGCAGCACACACGACCGCACCTTGGCTACATGACCACGGATATCCAGCCAGCTTCGCCGATCAGGGATTCCACGGCGACCAGGTCACGCCATCCGGTAGCCAGGGACACGAGGCCTGTAGACTACGGACGTTCGCATAAAAGAAGTATGCAGGAGTCAACATACACGGAGCTTCCAGTGGCAAAGCAACGTAAGACCGCTACTCCACAGGCCTCAGTGACGGACGTGCTATCCCAAATAGCACAACTTATCGCAGCATTCCAGCAAACGACAGAATCTCTGTCAGATCAGGAATTATCCGATGACGCTGGGTCGGTACGCTCCGCCGAAGCATCGGGTACGGACGACCGAGAACTTCATAGGGTCCGACAGGATGGCGAAAGGGATTCGGAGGATTTGGAGCTTTCCCTTTCAGAACAACATAAAGCTGCCGTAGATTTTATCCGGCATTACCTTCCAGAGGTTGTTCCGTCGGACCAGAATGCTGCGATGCCGGATAAGAGACTGATAGCGTCATTGGACACAGAATTTTTTGATCGGTTCAGGGACATTGTCCCTGAGTTTCCGACACAGTCCAATAAGGTCACAAGAACATTTGAATTATTGAACGACGCTATTTATAAGCTTGCTACCAAAACGGGCAAGTCTGGTTTCTTATCCGCAAATGCCCTAAATCTGCCTTTCATCAATTCAAGGAATAAATTCGAAACGGCAGGATAGGGCATACCGAGAGTTCCTCTGCATCAAGACGACGAGGCTGAAGACTTGGAATTGTCTATACCGTCGTCTATGTCAATTCCAACCACGACGTTGGAAACGACAATAATGTCTAACAGAGTTAACTTAGACGCCTTATCATATGCAGATCACCTTACTAAGGCGTTATCATTACGTCTTCAAGGGAAAGAATTCCAGGATATACAATCCTTATTAAGACTTCTTTCAAGGGCAGTAGCTTATTCCACGTATAACTCTGCCCTTTCAGTCGCAAACCTGGAGTTGGTTAGACGTGATGCAGCCCTAACTACATCCACGCGCGTGGATGGTAAGGTGAAGAACTCTCTCAGAGTCGTTTCGGTCTCCGGAGAGCTTCTCTTCGACGGCAAGCTTTCAGCAATCTATGATAAGATAACTAAGAAAGCTTCGGATTCTCTGCTTTTCAAATCCGCTTCCAGAAAGCCGGATACAGCAGAAAAGAGTAAGACAGGCACTTCTGGGACAAGTACGCCCAAGAGAAGTTCCTATAGAGGTTCCTATGCGTCCTCTAGGTCTTATTCTAGAGACCGTCAAGGCAGCGACTCTTGTGGGGGACGTTCTTCTGGCCGAGATTACCGGTCAGACGTCCCTAGGTCGACGGGGTGAGGTTCGGGTCGTGGAGGACGTAGTTTCTCCTTCCGCAAGCCTCGCAGGTCCAGGAGGTGATGGTTTGAAGATTATCGAGTTTTATAAACCAGTGGGCGTCAATTACGGACGACCCCTGGGTTCGAGGGGTAATTTCGGAAGGACTAAGAATATCCTTCAAACGAAAGCTTCCATTAACTCGAAGTAAATGGACTCAGCTTCCGTCGAATCCGCAGAAAAGAGACGCTCTTTTATCAGAAGTACAGTCTCTTCTGAAGAAGAATGCGGTATAGGTCGTAGAAGACCAGGAATCACCGGGTTTCTATTGCCATCTGTTTCTGGTTCCGAAACCAGATGGCTCGTTCCATCCAGTCATAGATCTGAGCTGGATAAACAAGCTGATCGTTGCTCCGAAGTTCTATATGGAGACAATTCGATCAGTCAGAGCGAGTATTCGGATGAACGACTATGCTACAAGCATAGATCTCAAGGATGCATACTTTCATGTCATGGTACATCCGACATTCAAAAAGTGTCTACGCTTCACAGTCCTAGGAGTTGTATATCAATTCGGAGCAATGTGCTTCGGTTTGAACCTAGCGCCCTGGGCTTTCACTCGAATAATGAACACGGTAATGATATATTTCCGAGCTCATTCGTCTGCGGTAACGTCAGCCTACCTGGACGACATTCTTCAGAGGTACGGCAACGAGTTAACGCTTCAGAACGATGTGTAGAATCTGCTTCTATTACTCCGACATCTCGGTTTTATAATAAACGAGAAGTCGGATCTGGTGCCGTCCAAGTCATTCACTCATCTGGGAATGAGCTTCGAGACGCACAACAATCTCGTTCGTCTGCCGTTAACCAGAGCGAAATTAATGAGTTGTTACGCTCGCTATTGTCTTCACTCAGACAAAGTCACAGCGAGAGAGTTCATGAGACTGATAGGTCTGTACGGAGCCGCTGCGGATCTCATTCCGATGGGGTGGTTACGCACTTGTCCTCTCCAAATTTTCTTGACTCAGAATTGGAGTGTAAAGATTCATTCGCTCGATATAGACGTTCTCTTGTCAAATCAAGTGAAACAAGAGATTCAGACTTGGGCAAACATTCAGTGGTTGACTCAGGGAGTCCCACTGCAGTTGCCAGATCCGAGTTTTACGATTATGACGGATGCCAGTCAAACAGGTTGGGGTGCAACATTGATCCCAACGGATTCGACGTGCCAGGGTCTTTGGGATCCGCAGTTCCTAGGCAAGCACATAAACATCAAGGAAATGATGTCAATTTGGCTTGCACTACGTCATTGGATGAACATTATTCAGAAAGCACATGTCCAAATCCTGTCCGACAATACGACAGTAGTAGCGTATATTCGGAACCAGGGAGGCACTCATTCCATTCCGTTATTCAATTTAACGGAAAGAATCCTTCTGTTTGTTCTAGAACACCAAGTTCTATTTTCGGTCCGTCATATTCCGGGTCATCTGAATGTATTAGCAGACTCCCTTCTCTCTTTCACGGAAGGATCGCTTGTTGCCGTCAGAATGGACTCTCAACAAACAGGTATTCAATCAGATTTGCTACCAATGGGAGTGGCCAATGATAGACTTATTTGCGACACAACTCAACAATCAGTTGCAGACGTATGTGTCTCCATGTCCGGATCCCCGAGCATATGCAGTAGACGCTCTATCGATCTCGTGGGACGGAATGATAGGATATGCGTATCCTCCAGCGCCGTTGATTCAGCAGATATTGCTAAAGATAAAACAATCTCAATGCAAAATTCTATTGGTAGCATCTCTGTCTCCACAGAGACCGTGGATAAATCTACTCAGGTATCTGCTGTGGGACTTACCGTGAAAACTTCCTCCACGAGAGGATCTTCTTTCGCAGGGGAAATCGCGTCAACTACATCACAACCCGCAAGGTCTCAACCTTCACGTATTTCCGTTGTGCGGTCCTTCTTGCACGGCAAGCATTTTACAGAACGAGTAGTGGATGCGATTTCTAACTGCGGGAGGACCTCCTCTTCGCTAAACTATGCGGCTAAGTGGAAGGTCTTTCGTCGTTGGTGTAGGGATCATTCTGTTGATATTTTTGATCCCTCCATACCAGACAATGCAAACTTTCTAGTATACTTGTTTGACGAGATCAAATTGCAGCCTGTTACTATTAAAGGTTATAGGTCTGTGTTATCTGATACCTATGCACACCATGATAGTTTACAAATTGGATCTAATGTCTCTTTATCTAAATTAGTTAGAAACTTCTCGATAAATAGACCTAGAACCCTTAGATTAATTCCTAAATGGAATTTAGCTTGGGTTCTTCTTAAACTAAAAGAAAAGCCATTTGAGCCTCTTGAGACAGTAGATTTCAAATTCTTGTCTTATAAGACAGCATTTCTCTTAGCTTTCTCTTCTGCTAGAAGAGTCAGTGAGCTTCATGTACTATCTGTGGACGATTCTCACTATCGTAGTGTCGGGAACACTATTACCTTTACTACTAATGTTGGATTTTTGGCTAAGAATCAGGCTCCTAATAAATATCCGGAACCTATTGTTATTAAGGCCCTTCCGTCTTCAGACGGGCGTAGGCCTTTACTCTGTCCGGTTAGAGCTTTACGTATGTATAAACGAAGATCTCAGTTTATCAGAAAGGGACGAAAACTCTTCTTTCTGTCTCTGATGCCTAATAGAAAGGACATTATGGTCCATTCTATTGCTAGATGGATTCAGTTAACTATCCGTACTGCTTATGAAAATTTATCTTCAACTCAGCAGTCTGTGCTTAAGATTTCGGCTCATGAAGTAAGAGCTCTTTCTACATCTTGGGCTTTTGCAAATAGCGTTGCTATTACAGATTTAATGAAGGCTGCATATTGGTCTCAGCCATCCACATTCACGAATTTTTATCTCAGAAATATTGAGTCCATTTCTGGAGACCTGCATTGTTTAGGTCCATTATCTGTTGCTCAGAATGTCGTCCACTAAACAGTTGCAACTATAGTTATGCAGGCTTTCTGTTCCGGCAATGACTTCATCCTGCTGCCCTCTTCGCTCTGGGCTATTTGACCCAGAGTAAGGGAAAGGGGGGGGGGGGGGGGAGGGGGTTCCCTTAGGTCACCTGCTTTATAGTGAAAAGCAAGGGGATATCTCCTCCAGAGTCAGTAATTCTGAGTCGTTACCGGGATGGTTTTAAAGTGTAAAGTTAATGTTTAAAATTCATTCATGTCGTATTTTTAAAGTGTAGCTCGGTGTGAAGCATTTGTATATGTCACGTGTCAAACGGGCGTTAATATACAATCCTCGAACACTTTTAAAGAGTATAAAGAGTCTCAATTCTCTGGACTAACTTTATTTATTGGCTTACTTTAAAAATAATTAGTATAAAGGGTTATACTGGATGTTAATAGAGAACATGAATGTTATTATGCTCAATTATGGAGAGTGTTGTGTCTTTCTAATTTATCATAAATAAGAAAGATACATGTAAAGCCTAATACTCCTTTTCTCCTCGAGGGGATGACTCTATTATATATAGTTGAGCTTATTGGATTTTCCTCTATGTCCTAGGCCCTCCAGCCTTTTTACTATTCAGCTATGTCTGGGTCATTGGTACAGTATAAAAATGTTAAAAAATTTATAGTAATTTATATATTTTTTATTCTTACCAATGACCCAGAGGGGGATGGCCCTCCCAGGAGTTGGGAACTCATACCTCCCCGCTGAGTACATAGCGCTGACCAGGCACTGCTTGTAAGAATGATAATTGGCGCCAATTTCGAGACCTCCTTGACACTGCGCATGCGCAGTGGAGGAAACGTATGGAGGACCATTTAGGACATGATTTTTTCGGTTTTAGATGCACATTTTGGGGATTAGGGGGCAAAATTTGTGTTTGGCCCTAGATTTTTGAGAATTAGCACCAGCTATGTCTGGGTCATTGGTAAGTATAAAAAATATATAAATTACTATAAATTTTTTAACTTTCCAGACTTTTTTGGAAACGGAATTCATGCTGATCACATCTTGGTTATAACATTTGTATAATTATTGATGCTCTTTAGTCAGGTAGGGGACATTGTATTGCTTCAGCGATAGGAGCGCTCTTGTTAAAGATTATTCCCCATATTGTCCTAAGTTAAAAATTTGGGCTCCTGTATTGAGCCCAAATATGAACCAAGGGACTTCATTTTATCAAACTTGTATCTGCCTCCCCCCCCCCAACACTCCCCTCCCATGGATGCTGTATACCAAATATCAAAAGATTCTGACCATTGGTTCTGGAGAAATTTTTTTAAAAATTTTTTACAAATATGCTGACTCAGCATTTTGTCGATGCCATCTATAGAGCACCCTGACATAACCGAAGGCAGTTTTTTTTTACTATTCAATTCTACTGGTTCTAAGGATGCATAATACCAAATAACAGTTCTCTATTCTGTGTGATTTTAGAAATATGGGCGATTGAAAATATTTCTGTTCTTAGCTCGGGGTTCCCACAGGGATGCAGGAAAATTTTTTTGCTGGAGTTGAGTACTTATGACCCAATAATACCACGTACCAAATTTCAGTTCAGAAAATAAAAATTTTGGGCAGTGCCAAAAAAAATTGCCCCTCCTATTACAAAGGCAAATGTTGCTCCACGAACTTCGTTTGATAAAACTTGATTCTACACCTCAAAAGAAAGCTTCATTACAAATATCAAGTCATTGTACCCAATGGTTCAGGAGAAGAATTTAAAAATATTTTGGAGCATTTTCCCCCACCCTCTCCCTATGGGACTGGGCATGCTGATTTGAACAAAAATACAATGCCCCATCGGGACCATCACTCACACAAACTTTCACTTCAATTGGCCCCATTGTTTTTTTAGAAGTCCAAAACAGTGTTGACGTATGCCAGAGGATGGACAGAGAATGATTAGATAAGCACAGCTTGATTTCGTCGAAGGTGAGGTTAAAAAAAATGTTTTCAAAATAAATGCATTTTAATGTGAGATATGTATGCGACGTCTGATGTGATATCAATTGATGAATGGCTGAATCAATATTATCTACTTTATGATGACAATACAGTGGGGAGAGGGGGTGGGGGGTGAATTTTACTAATATGAAAACAAAGACTTATAAATGGCAGATATGCATATCCTATTATTGGGTCTATGATGACAGTACACAGGGGGTTTGGGGTGGGGAACACTTGATTAGTAAAGATTCTTCATGAACAAAAGTTGATAGCATCGCTAAATTTGAAAATATGTGTGCACAATTGCTGCACTAATATGCCTCATTAAATGTCAATAAGCAGATGAAATTTGCCGGTGAATTGTAGTCAGTTGTAAATCCTGTTTTAGCATGTGTGATCATCAGTATTTATCTAGGAATTATGACCAAGGATTTCTGGATGCATATATGAGTGTGACCTCATTTGCAGAGGGCACTGCTGTTATTGAAGATAAAATGGAGTCAAACACAAAAAAGAAATGGCTGCAGGCAGGCCTGAAAATAAGCAGTCTGACATTTGCAGAATGAGGTCCCCAGAGGGTGAATTTGATGATGCTAGCCCATACAGTGGGCCAATTTATCCTCTGGGTACCTCTTTCTGTTTAGTTTTGAGACCCTGATTCAGATTGAGATTCACAGAGGGTAAATTTAGTGATGCTACCCTGCTATGCAGGGTAGCATCACTATATACACCCTCTGGGGACCTCATTTTTCAAAAGACAGTCTGCTTATTTTCTGGCTTGGCTGCATGGGGGTGGGGGGTGGGGTGAGGAGTGTTTCTGCATATCAGTATGGGTAGGGAATGTTTTTTGTTCAGTATCCCACAATGTGTAATATCACAGCACGAGTCTTAATGAAAAGATTTTAGTTTCAGAAAGTGGGATACAGTAGAGCGATCAGTCGAAATAAATTATAGAATATAACATTCCATCCTTATTATAACTTCACTTACCAGTCAAACATGCATAGATTTATCAGTGAAAATAAGATGAAAAGAAATGTTCTTGTTATATAAACCTGCATCACATGCAACAGGAAAAGAAATATACCTATCAGAGATATATTGTTCCATTTCTGGACGGCATCTTCGATCTGCATGGCAGTCTGATCACAGTGGGTTTTCAGTGTAAATGGCTATAATTTTATTTCATTGTCAGCTGTCTTTTATTTGGATTGGTTGGGTAAATTTAACAATTTCTTTTTTTTTCACCCGTCCCAAAGAAACTCCTGAAGATATGATCAATCACTCGCCACAAAACTTTTCAGGACACTGAGTTGGTGTGTAGCAGATTAAAGCAAAGTCCAAAGTTTTGGGTCAGTGTTGTGACTCAGTATTGCGACTCAGAAACTAATCAAAGTACATTAATGACATCTTTTATAAATTTTAACTAAAGTGAGAGTGTATCAAACAGAATAATAAGTTTCTTACCTAAAAGTCAAAATCATGTGAGAATGTATCAAACAGAATAATAAGGTTTTCACCTAAAAGTCAAGATCATGTGAGAATGTATCAAACAGAATAATAAGGTTTTCACCTAAAAGTCAAGATCATGTGAGAATGTATCATACAGAATAATAAGGTTCCCACCTAAAAGTCAGGATCATGTGAGAATGTATCAAACAGAATAATAAGGTTCCCACCTAAAAGTCAAGATCATGTGAGAATGTATCATACAGAATAATAAGGTTTTCACCTAAAAGTCAAGATCATGTGAGAATGTATCAAACAGAATAATAAGGTTCTCACCTAAAAGTCAAGATCATGTGAGAATGTAGCATACAGAATAATAAGGTTCCCACCTAAAAGTCAAGATCATGTGAGAATGTATCATACAGAATAATAAGTTTTTCACCTAAAAGTCAAGATCATGTGAGAATGTATCATACAGAATAATGAGGTTCCCACCTAAAAGTCAAGATCATGTGAGAATGTATCATACAGAATAATGAGGTTCCCACCTAAAAGTCAAGATCATGTGAGAATGTATCAAACAGAATAATAAGGTTCTCACCTAAAAGTCAAGATCATGTGAGAATGTATCATACAGAATAATAAGGTTTTCACCTAAAAGTCAAGATCATGTGAGAATGTATCAAACAGAATAATAAGGTTCTCACCTAAAAGTCAAGATCATGTGAGAATGTATCATACAGAATAATAAGGTTTTCACCTAAAAGTCAAGATCATGTGAGAATGTATCATACAGAATAATGAGGTTCCCACCTAAAAGTCAAGATCATGTGAGAATGTATTATATAGAATAATAAGGTTCCCACCTAAAAGTCAAGATCATGTGAGAATGTATTATATAGAATAATAAGGTTCTCACATAAAAGTCAAGATCATGCATGAATGTCAAATATTGGACATCACAGATCATGTCCAAGTCACAGTTCAGAAATTATTGGAGGTGTGGTCAAATGTTAAAACAAATCAGCTGAAGTGTCAACCAAATAGGGTCCACATCATCAGTATAAATGTGCAACTTGTAGGTCGGGCAATAAATTTGTAACAAAATATATATCTACATTTATGTCATGAGCATAAATGTCTTTATGGGAGATACGCAAAGTTCAATCAAAGGTAAAGAAGATAAGAAAGTTCAACAGTTCGAGTTACAGATGGGACAGAAATCAAGTCACGGAAAATTCCCCTTTTGAATATTTAAATTTTGGCATCTGATTGACGTATAATGTACTTCAAAATCCCTGGCAATTGTCAAATTCCAGGCATTTCCCTTACCAATGTTGGCACCTCCACAAAACTAGAACAAACTATACCCCCCATTGTTTCGGCTAATTGAGTCCCGCGAAATTTCAGGAATGCCCATTGGTCAATTCTTGGACCCGTCTGAATATCGCAACACTGTGGCAGCATTCTCCAGCTTTCTGTGGAAGGGACAAGTTGCCATTTTTTTTTTTGGCGCTGTGCTTCTTTTGTGAATTTCTCGCACGGATTCGTTTTGGATCTGCTCCACCACGGTAAGCTCTGTATCGTTCAATTTTTGATTCCATTACAATGTCTCCTCGTACCCCCCACAAAATTTTACTTTTGGGTCATAGTTTTGTAAGGCGTTTTCGTGAATTTATGGACCGCCACCACGTGAATTGTCGGACGGATCTGGGTTGTCCTGATTGCGATGTCCGCTATTTAGGTCTTGGGGGGTTAACCATCGACAGGGCGTACGATGAGGGGCTGGGAGTCTTAGGCCTTTTCCACCCCGATGCGGTCATTATTCAGCTCGGTGGAAATGATCTTGCCTCTGTTTCGGCTGACCCGGCTGGGGTGGCTTCCCGGCTGTTCGAATTCGCAACTCTCCTCCACTCATCGTACGGTGTCAAGCTCGTCGTTTTGTGTTCGGAATTCTGGCGGAACGACGACGTGTATAATTCCAACTTGTGGGAATTCAACGTCCGACTGGAAAACCTGTGTATCCGACCGCCATACTTAATGTTTTGGAAGCACCGCCGTTTCAACCCATCGCCCCAGGGCTTGTTCGCCGGAGATGGGGTACATCTCTCTCGTGTGGGTAATAGGCGTTTCTATTTTAGCCTGCGGGGTGCTATGCTCAGTGCCCGTCGCCGTCTGACCTCGTAATGTCTTGGGTCTCTGTTTATCAGCACCTTCAACACCCCCCCCCCCCCCCCCCCCCACACGCGCAAACAAAAAAAAAAAAAAAAAAAAAACGACAGGACGCGTTGGGGGGGGGGGGGGGGGGGCTGGGCTTGATTGACTCTGAAAATTTTGAATAGCAATTTACTATTCACCCTGGTACATTGATTAACAGTTAATCCAAAAGCACTTGAAACTCATAAATCTTGAATAGCAAAATTCAGAAATTGGCGAGCAAAGGGCTATGCTATTCCAGTTAAATTGCGCCCTGGGGGCGCACTTGCCCCAGGTCTACCCTTTGCGTTGCTTATTAGTAGCCTGCCAGTGGGCACTCAGCCCGATAGCACATGCTGTTTCCTGGTCCGTGCCATGACCAGGGTTTCCTATCACTGTTTACTGCTTTGCCCCCACCCCCCCCCCCCCCCTCCCGGGAGCATTGGCTCTGTTTATATTCCACTGGATGCACAAAGGCTAGGGTCACCCAATGGTTTCACTTGCTTTTTCCTTGCCCAGATTGTTAGCTTGTGTCGCCCTCCATGGCGTACCGGTCTCTGCACCTCATCACTCCGGGGCGTTGCCCGATACCACTTGCAGTCAGGGCCGTTCTGGCTTGCCTGCAGTCAGGGCCGTTCTGATTTCCCTGCTTATCTCGCCCTGATCCCCCACGTCCTCAAAATTAATTTTGTTTTGTTTTGTTTTTTTTTGTTTTTTTGTTTTTTTGTTTTTTTTTCTCTCAGCAAGCTTATTCGATGCCCCACAGTTGCCCTTCCAGTGCCTTGTGGGAGCCTTTTGTCTACCTTGCCCTGTTGGCGGCAGTTACCTGGACTTTGTTTTTTCAGGGTGACCGTTTGTTTGATCAGGCCGGTGTGTTGGTCTGGTCCTTGGGGGAGGCCGGCGAGTTGGGCTCGGTCCTCTTGTATCTGCCCCCCCCCCCCTTTTTGTGCACTCCGTTTCCTTTCTGCTCCCTTCCTCTGGGCTATGCCCGTTTCCACTCACTCTGTACATGCTGGGGAAGCTTTGGGTGGGTGTCTTTTAGGTTAGCCCCATCCCAGCACGTGGTGCTGCGCGCCCCACACTCACACCTTCCCATCCTGGGTCGGGCATGCTGGTGGGGGCATATTATGCCCCCCCCCCCCCCCCTGGTTTTCTGCTTCCATACTTCCTTGCGTTTTATCTATCTTACCTCGGGCATGACATGCATATGCACATATCACGGAACTCCACCACCACTCCACAAACCACCCCCGCGGATACCAGAATGGAAACCCTCCTTTGGTTTCTACTATCGCGCTGTTGGGTATGCTGTTGAGGGTATTTGTATTTTCTTTGGTTCACTCTGTTTCCTTTCTTTTCAGATGCCTCCCAGAAGACGTAGGGCTGCTGCTACACGCCAAAGTCTGCGACGTGCAATTGTTCTTTCTGCCCAGACTGGGGATCACTCTGGCCCTTCCACCATAGCGATACCGCCGTCTCAGTCGGACTCTGTCATTTCGGCCTCAGTTCTCAATCCACATCTCTCTGCTGTCAGTACACAGCCTTCACCAGACGTCATTCCTTCATTGCATTCCGCTCCCGGGCCCAGACAAGACATTTCTGCCCTTGCACCCACTACAGCTCAAATTCGGACCACTACCCGCCGTGCCAGTTCTCGTGCCCGGGGGCGAGCCAGAGAAACTTCACGTCAACCACTTGCTGTGTCTCCTCCAGTTTTGGAGACACCTATGAATATGCAGCCTCAAACATCCAGCCTAGGTGAGGGTCTGCAGCCACAGTCTTCCAACCAGCGACCTCTGCACTCCACCTACCAGATGTCTTCCGATGCATTAGTCTCCATACAGCAGTCAGTTAACCAGTTGGCGGAAACAGTGAATCAGTTACGCCTGGACCAGGCTTCGTCGGCCATTCGCATTGAACAACCACCTGTACAGGATGCCCCATTGGGGGAAGTTTTGCCAGACACTGCCATTCCTTCTGCACCGCTCCCACAACCAGGTCAGAGTATTTCTATGGTCACCTCTCCTCCGGCTTTCACCTCATGTCCTCCTACCTGTGAACTTTCTTCTTCTCTGTCACCTTCTCTCTCTCCTGTCCTTGATGCATCTCTCCCAGTGTTTCATTCTCTTGCTACCCCATTGGACGCCTTTATTCCATTGGCCATTAAGGAGAAAATTTGGGATGACCATTTTATACATATGGACGTATTGTTAGGAAAGGACCACCACCAACCAGCCTCAGTCCTCACCTTAGGGAACCTTGATTCGGGCACCCCGTCTTTGTGTGTGGCCCACGCTCCAAGCCGTCATCACCTCAGCTTGGATCAGTGGACCACAGCGTTCTATACCTTTGTCGCCATCTACTCGCAGCGACATGCTACTCAGTCTCCCCATCTCATGCGCTATTTGGTAAACATCAGGGCGCTGGCCCTGAAGGGCTCAGACTGGTTCCTCTATGACGAACAGTTTCGCGCCCTGCGGGAATCGTTAAAGTTACCTTGGAACATGATCCACTGGGAGCTGATGGATCAGGTTGCCCCACGCCAGACCCCTGCCCGCTTTCAAAACTCCCGGGCAGGCAATTTTCGGAATTCCCAGGGATATGGGCGGGTCAACAATTTTCGCGTCCCGTCCGGAGAGTGTTTCAAATTTCACAAAGGCCAAACCTGTCGTGCCTCCTGTCCATTCCCACACCGTTGTTTCCTCTGCAAGCGCCAGCACCCTGCAGTCTACTGCTGGTCTCGCCGTTCCTCCTCCTCTGGTTCCCAGGTTTCTCAACCAACCCCTCCCCTCACCGTGCCACAGGGCGGCAGGAAACAATCTGCCCCTGCCAACCCCCATAAAGCTTGATCGCTTGGAACATCATCTTGGCACCATTTGCCATCCCGATGCAGATTTTCTACTGGAAGGTTTCCGGCTGGGTTTCTCAGGTACCCTGCCCGACCAGCCTTTCCCCAACAATTTAAAGTCGGCTCTTGATCAGCCAAACACAGTCCTGACTAAGCTTCGGCATGAAATCGATGTTGGGCGCATTATGGGCCCCTTCTCCGTTCCACCCTTTCGTCACTTCCACTCCTCTCCGCTGGGTCTAGTGCCCAAGAAAGTTCCCGGCTCCTTCCGTTTAATCCACCATCTTTCGCACCCGCACGGGTCTTCAGTCAATGACGGCATCCCCACGGCATGCTCGGAGGTCTATATTCGTCCATCCAGGATGCCATTGCCCATCTTAAGCACTGGGGTCGGGGCAGCTTCTTGGCGAAACTGGACATAAAGGATGCTTTCCGTCTGCTCCCCATTCACCCTGACGACCACTTTTTATTGGGCTTCCATTGGGACGATGCTTTCTACTATGATCGTTGCCTCCCCATGGGAAGCTCTTCCTCTTGTCAGCTGTTTGAACGTTTTAGCTCAGCTTTGCATCACATTGTGGCTCACCATACATCTGCATCGCTGGTGCATTTCCTGGATGATTTTTTATTCATTCACCGCTCCGAAGAGCTATGCCAGTCCAGTCTTCAAACATTTAAAGACATTTGTGCAGATATTGGCATCCCTCTTGCGGAGGACAAAACGGTCCTCCCCACTAGTTGCATTATCTTTCTGGGTATTACCCTCGATTCTACCTACATGCAGGCCCGGCTACCCATGGACAAACTGGTCCAAGCACGTGCCCTCATTGCCAACATGCAGCATCGCAAGAAAGTCACTCTCCGGGACCTGCAGAGCATTATCGGTTTTCTTAACTTTGCCTGCACTGTCATTCGGCCAGGACGAGCCTTCCTGCGCCGCCTGGTCGACCTTACCAAAGGCATCAACAAACCCAACCACCACATCCGCCTCAATGCGGGTGCCCGCAGAGACCTATCTGCATGGCTTGTTTTCCTGGCCCAGTTTAATGGAACATCGTTCTTTCTGCATGACCAATGGTGCTCCAGTTCCACCATCTCCCTGTTTACTGATGCATCCTCTACATTGGGGTTCGGGGCAGTATTTGGTTCTCATTGGACGTACGGCCAGTGGCCTGAGCTTTTCAAACTACTCCCTATTTCTGTCCTTGAACTTTATCCTATTGTGTTGGCCGTCAGTTTGTGGGGTCCACACATGTCCAACCACTGTGTCCTCTTTCACACAGATAACGAAGCACTGGTGCCTATCATTAATGGCCAGACGGCAAAGAATAAACAAATTATGGCCTTAGTTCGCACCCTTGTTATTCACTGTCTTAGACATAATATTGTTTTCAAAGCTCAGCATGTACCTGGGAAAGATAATATTCATGCAGATGCTCTCTCTCGTTTACAGGTCCATCTATTCCGAGAGCGGTACCCATCTGCCAACAGCCAGCCTACACCTATCCCCCAACACCTGCAGCCAGCCGCCTTAATCACTTGATCCCCCACCTATTGCAGGCATCATTAGCGCCCTCTACTCGCAGGACCTATGATCAGGCACTGCGGTGTTTTCATCGGTTTTTTCGCTCCACTTTTCTATGTGCCCCTCTTTTTCCACTCCGCCCTTATGAAATATCCCTCTTCATATGGATGTTTTCAGAAAATTTTAGTCACAGTTCCATGTGTACATATCTTTCTGCCATTGCCTATGTGCACGAAATCAGGGGCTATCCTGACCCTTCCAAAAGCACTTTGCCTACAAAACTACTGCTCGGCATTCGGCGTCTACGCTATACCCCAGATGTCCGCCTGCCCATAACACTACCAATTCTCACCTCCCTCCTGTCAGCACTGCCTCGCTTAGGCATCTCCTGGTATGAGGTCCTCCTCTTTCGGGCTATGTTTTCACTTGCCTTTTTCGCTCTCCTTCGGGTGGGAGAAATTACTTCGCAGGCGCCGCCACATATCCTCCATTCTTCCTCCCTGGTCTGGGATACCCAGGGGATTGTCTTGACGATGACCCATTTTAAACACCATCACTCAGGCCCTCCTTTTACTCTACGAATAGGTCCCAAGCTGCCGCGGGCCATTTGTCCAGTGGCAGCTCTCACTGCCTTCCGGAATGTCCGTCCTCCAGTTCCTAGCCCTTACTTTGTGACCCAGAGGGGCCAGTCCATCACACGCTCCTTTTTCACCAGAATCCTCAAGAGTTGTCTTTTGGCTAGTGGTGTGGATGCCTCCTTTTACACATCGCACAGCTTTCGTATAGGCGGTGCATCATACCTCGCTAGTCACCAGCATTCCGAC
This sequence comes from Pictodentalium vernedei, assembly GCA_031216915.1. Taxonomy (NCBI): domain Eukaryota; kingdom Metazoa; phylum Mollusca; class Scaphopoda; order Dentaliida; family Dentaliidae; genus Pictodentalium; species Pictodentalium vernedei. The sequence continues at coordinate 457,990,499 of CM062289.1, read as the reverse complement.
GCTCAGATTCGGCAGATTGGGCGTTGGTCTTCGAATGCTTTCCGGCTATACCTGCGTCATATTCCCTGTGCTTAAGGGATTTTTTCCTCTGGGGTTTGCGGGTGGAGCAGCCGCAGTGAGCGAGGGTGCTACTCGCTCACGGCAGCTTGTGGCATGTATTTGCTCCACCTTTGACAAAATTGGACATATGTATATATATAAGCTCACATCAGTAAGGGGCGGAGCATTTTGGGCTCCAACATTGTAATTGTTCTGGGTCAAGCCTTGGTGGGCATCCTGGGCCCGTAAGCTGACCTGCTTGAAAAAATTCTAAATAAAAGTTTGGCCACCACACCCGGTGGCCCTGATCAAACATCACCCACGTGTTTTGTGCATTTTGTCAAACAAGCTTAACCCCAGAGGGCATCATTGGGGGATTTTACATGTATGGTGTTGCGTATCCTACCATAAATCTACATTTATGTCATGAGCATAAATGTCTTTATGGGAGATACGCAAAGTTCAATCAAAGGTAAAGAAGATAAGAAAGTTCAACAGTTCGAGTTACAGATGGGACAGAAATCAAGTCACGGAAAATTCCCCTTTTGAATATTTAAATTTTGGCATCTGATTGACGTATAATGTACTTCAAAATCCCTGGCAATTGTCAAATTCCAGGCATTTCCCTTACCAATGTTGGCACCTCCACAAAACTAGAACAAACTATACCCCCCCATTGTTTCGGCTAATTGAGTCCCGCGAAATTTCAGGAATGCCCATTGGTCAATTCTTGGACCCGTCTGAATATCGCAACACTGTGGCAGCATTCTCCAGCTTTCTGTGGAAGGGACAAGTTGCCATTTTTTCCCTCCACCGCCCCATCGCCACCAGAACCTGGTCTCCTCTGCTTTTGGTTTCTCACTGCCAGTCACGCTTACTGCCTTTTCCCCTGTGCTTCACCAGTCTTCCCAGAATATGATGCCTGCCAGTTCGGTGGGGAGGTTGGCTACATACTCAACTGTGCGAGCCCTGAAGATTGTATTCCTGCCGTTTCCTGAACAACGTGGGCCAGACTACAGATTCCTCTGATGCATACCACTGGATACATGGGTCGCCGTTTTGATCGTCACTTCTACATGTACTTCTAACCCCCTCGCCTCGGAAGCTTCAGGCGGCACAGTGATTGCGGCTTTTGCAGATGGGTGTTCAACACGGTGCCTTTGGAACTCAGCTCCCTGTATTTTGGGCGGGGATGCATATATATGTGTATCTCGGTTCGCGGCTACCCAGCTGAGTGCTTCAGGGATATTCCACTTACTGTGGGTTTGGTGTACCTCTGTAAGGCATTTGACTCAACTCCCTGCATTTTGGGCGGGAATGTATATATTCACAGGTAACTGTAATGTGCTATTCCATGTTTTTCAGTAGAACCCTGCATGCTGGGCGGGAGTTCTTTAGGACATTCAGGTGTGTAGCTGTAGTTGTGTTTTTTTTTTTTTTTGACTATATCTTCTGAACCTTGTGACTCTGTCACCCTGCATTCTGGGCGGGGATATATATATATACACAGGTAATGACGTTTGTTTTGCTTCGACCTTATACTTGTTGCTGTAGTACCCTGCATGCTGGGCTGGGATTTTTCAGACTTTCATTTTTTCTTTTTCTATTCATTTCCCATATTCTCTCTGTTTCCCTGCATCCTGGGCGGGGCCATTGTCTTTGTGTACATGTAGCATTAGTTAATATTTTTATACTGTACCAATGACCCAGACATAGCTGGTGCTAACTCTTAAAATATAGGGCCAAACACAAATTTTGCCCCCCAATCCCCAAAATTTGCATCTAAAACTAAAGAAAACATGTCCTGAAAGGCCCTCCACACTTCGCCCCTACTGCGCATGCGCAGTGTCAAGGACGTTCCGAAATTGGCGCCATTTATCATTCTAAGTTTGGCCCTTCATCAGTTAACATCTGACTGATCTTTGTGCTTTTAAATCTCAGTTTAAATGATGCCAGACACATAAATATTAGTGAAATGGTGATTCTAAGGAGGATAGAAAAGGAGGAGAGGAAAAGAATGTGTGACAGAATATTATCAGGGCTGTAACTTAAAATTTTTTAATGAAATTATGTTAAGTTACCTATTTTCAAGGCAGCAGCCATTTTGTTGTCATTCTGATTATTTAGTTACACTGTTTTTTCAAGTGTTTTTCCTCTCTCCCTGTCCTTTAAGTTCCCCCTTGCTATTCTCCCATGCTTTTGGCATAGTTTCTGTAATTATTATTACTAAAATTTCTTGGGAGTTTTAGCTGAATAACAGAATGAATTCTGTTCTTTCCCCATGTTTACGTCTTCACCTACGGGTGGTTAGGCGTTGTGTTCTGCATCTACCATCTGATGTTCTGCAGTTTCTTCCCTGGAAGTCTCTGTTTTGCATCAGATGGTGTATTTTTGGTAACTGATTTCGGGCCTGGGTGCCTGGAGTCTTATTTTAGTGTTTTTACACTCATTGTTTTCATTTACAACAGCCCTCTGTGTGAGGGGGGGATTTCTAAATAATAATATCTTTATGTTATTTTAATCATAACTAGATACATTATTATTGTTCGTAAGTGTTGAATAAATTGTTTAAAATATTTTTAAAATTTTTGTCCACACTTAGGCTTGGGATCCATTGGGGCTCAACGTTACTTTTCAGAAACTTGGGCTGTTCTGAAAAAATATTATTTCAAAATATTTTGATTTCAATTATTTTTTCTATATTAATGGATCATATTATTATTATGTATTTTGATTGCCAGGGGTTAGTGCGAGTACCAGGACTTGTTTTCTTTTCACATTGAAAGGATATTGATCAATTGTTTTAAGAGGAAGTCTTCCTCTGACCTTATTATCATTCTATATGTGGTCAGTGTACTCGCATTAACTCCTGTTCTGTATCGTATGATTTCGATGACAATATGGGAAGCGTATGTCACGGTATGTTGTTGGGGATTTGGACACTCCGGTCCTTTCCCCGCAGGGTCACTCTACTTTATCAATTTCTATTTCAGACGATCAAGATTAGGGTGATGTATCTGTGATGTCTTCCAACAGTGTGCCTCCGTCGTCACAATTAATGAAGGGCTAGCTGAAAAGTGCTCATGTAATACGCCAATTGCCTAAGAGGACCCTAGTAGGTTCGACGGCCTTTGACGTCCGCTAGCTCGCCCGGTGTAGCGTCCATTCACCGAATGGTTCGACAGCCGGGTTCGTCCGTTGCGGTCTAGAAGGAATTTTGGGGTGATGCGAGCACTATAAAATTGACTTAATGCACACCCAGTGACGGCGGATCGGAGGGAGAACGGAGGAAGCCTTTTAGTCCGGTTCATAGCTCGTTCCGGTCCATCCGGACGGCAAGCGAGAGAGGCCCCTCTCTCGTTCAACAACATCTGGCCCCAGATGTTGTGGTACAAATGTGTCGTTAGCGGAGCATACGTCCGTCGCTCGGGACGCTCCGTTGTATAGGCAGTCCGCTGAGACTGCTAAGGCTTCCTCTTCTCGTCAGCGCACACGACCGCACCTTGGCTGCGTGACCGCCGATGTATTACCAGCTTCGCCGATCAAGGATTCTTCGGCGACCAGGTCACACCATCCGGCAGCCAGGGATTCGAGACCGATGGACTCCGGACGTTCGCATAGGAAAAGTATGCGGGAGCCATCTGATGCGGAGCTGCCCTCGGCGAAGCAGCGATAGTCTGCGCCTCCGCAGGTCTCGACGCCGGACATTCTTGTGCACATAGCACAGCTTATCGCAGCATCCCAGCAGCCGACAGAAACGGTGTCGGATCGAGAATTATCCGACAGCGCTGGGTCGGTAGCCGGGGACTCGAGGCCTGCAGACTCCGGACGTTCGCATAGGAAGTGTGCGGGAGTCAACGTACACGGAGCTTCCAGCGGCAATGCATCGTAAGTCCGCTACTGCACAGGCCTCGGGAACGGACGTGCTTTCCTTAATAGCACAGTTTATCGCAGCATCCCAGCATCAACTGAATCTGTCGCATATATTTTATCCGACGATGCTGGGTCGGGACGCTCCGCGGAAGCGGGTATGGACGTCCGAAAATTTTCATCCGGTCCGACGGGATACCGAAAGGGATTCGGTGGATTTCAAGCTTTCCCTTTCGGAACAACATATGCTGCGATGCCGGATAAGAAACTGTTAGCGTCGGTGGACTTAGAATTTTTTGGTTCGGTTCAGGGACATCGTCCCTCAGTTCCGACATAGTCCAATAATGTCACACAAACTATCGAATTATTGAACGACGCTATATATATTATTATTTTATGCTTGCTATCCAAGCATTTCTGGTTTCTTGTTCGAAGAGTTATGGAGATGTCTTTCAAAAGTGTGCCTCTGTCGTCATAGTTAATGAAGAGTTAGCGGCAATAAGTGCTCATGGAATATGTCTATCGCTTACGGAGTGACATTCGCTAGCTCACCCGGTGTAGCGTACATTCATCGAATGGTTCGGCTGCCGGGTTCGTCCGTTGCGGTCTAGGAAGGAGATTTGGGTGATGCGAGCACTTTAATTACTTTAGTACTCACCCAGTGACGGCAGATTGAGGACAGATCGGAGGAAGCCAACAACATAGGGGACCGCATGTTGTGGTTCAGATATTTTACATTCGGAGCATATGTCCGTTGCTCGGGACGCTCCGGTATATTGACAGTCCGAGAGACTGTCTTTAATGCTTCCTCATCCTCACAGCAGGGCACACGACCGCACATTGGCTACGTGACCTCGAGTATCCGATCAGTTTCGGCATTCAGTGATTCCACAGCGAATAGGTCGCGCCATCCGGTAGCCAAGGAACACGAGGCCTATACACTCCGTTCGCTCGCATATTGGAAGTATGCACGGGGTAACGATCTCGGAGCTTCCTGCGGCAATGCATCGTAAGACCGCTGCTCCTCAGGCCTCAGTGACGGACGTGCTATCCGAGTTAGCACAGTTGTTTCGCAGCATCCCAGCAATTGACGGTTTCTCGGTCGAATCAGGAATTATCCGACGGCGCTGGGTCGGTGCGGTCCGCGGTTGCATCAAGCTACGGACGACCGAACGCTTTATAGGGTCCGACAGGATGGCGAAAGGGATTCGAAAGATTTCGAGTTTTCCCTTTAGTAGTATCGGAAGATGCCTTTCATATCTTCTGGCATTTCTTCCAGTGATTATTTTTCGGACTTCATTGCTGCGATCTTGGATAAGAGACTTATAGCGTCATTGGACTCGGATTTTTCGATCGGTACAGGGACTTTGTCCCTGACTTACCGACGCAGTCCAATATTGTCATTTCAACATGTGTTTTATTTTTCGACGCTATATATTTATATATATATACAAGCCTGCTACTAAGCATGATAGTTTAGTTTCTTGTCCGCGTGGCTCATTTCTGCCATTTTATCTTTTTTACATATAGTTTATTTTGGCAGAGCAGGGCATACCGAGAGTTCATATGCGTCTAGACGGTGATTAAAGACTGCATATATTCTTTTTCGCCGTTTATGTCTTTTCCAATTTCAATGTTGGGAACGACATTATGTATAGTAGACTTAACTTAGACGCTTTATTATACGTAATCCGCCTTACTGAGGCGTTATCATTACGTCTTCAAGAAAAGATTTACGGGATATTATTCTCAATGTAATTTCTTTTGAGGGCAGTAGTTTGTTCACGTTTAACTCCGCCCTTCAGTGGCTGATTGGAGTTGGTTAGACGTGATGTAGCCCTAGCTACATCCACGCGTGGATAGTAGGTTAAGAACTCTCTCAGAGTCGCTTCGTTCTCGGAGGAGCTTCTCTTCGACGGCAACTTTCCGGCAATCCATGAATTGCTTGAATTATACATTCTCTTGTCTATCTAGTGTTACAAGAGATTCAGACTGGGGCAAACATTCGGTGGTTGACTCAGAGAGTGCCGCCGCAGTTGCCGGACCCGAGTGTGGCTGTTATGACGGTTGCCAGTCAAACAGATTGGGATATATACTGATCCCTACGGATTCGAAGTGCCAGGGTCTTTGGGTTCCGCAGTCTTTTAGCTATCAGTTTATCTTCCGCGGAATAATGTTTTTTAGGCTTGCTTTATGTCATTGCATGAACATTATTCAGAAACGCATGCCCAAATTCCTGTCCTTTAATTCGACAGTAGTGGCGTATCTCCGGAACCAGGGAGGCACTCTTTCGTTTCCGTTATTCAATTTAATGGAAAGAATCCGTCTGTTGGTTATAGTACACCAAGTTCAGTTTTGGTCCGTCATATTCTGGGTCGTCTGATTGTTTTATCGGACTCCCGTTCTCTTACGGGTCGCTTGTTGCTGTCAGAATGGACTCTCAACAAACAAGTATTTAATCAGATTTGCTATCTATGGGAGCGCCCAATGATGTTTTATTTATGACACAGCTTGCTAATCATTTGCAGACGTATGTGTTGGCTTGTCCAGATCTCTGAGCTAATACTGTTAACGCTCTATTGATCTATAGGACGGAATGATAGGATACGCGTATCCTCCGGCGCTGTTGTTTTTGCAGGTATTGCTAAGATAAACAACCACAATACATTTCTGTTGATAGCATCTCTATCTTCACAGAGATCATGAGTAATTTACTCTCTTGTCTACTGTGGATCTTAACGTGAAATCTTCCTCTATGTGAGGATCTTTTTTCACTGGGTAAATCGTGTCATCTTTATCACAACCAGCAAGGTCGCAACCTTCATGTATTCCGTTGTGTGGTCCGTATTGCATTGTAAGCACTATACTGGACGAGCTTTGGACGCGATTTCTTACAATAGGAGATCCTCTTCTTCGCTATTCTATGCGACTAAAGTGGAGGCTCTTCCGTCGTGGTGTAGGGATCATTATGTTCATATGGTTGATCCCTCCATACTACTCATTGCTATTTTTTAGTATACTTGTTTCACAAGATCTACTGCAGCCTGTGTTATTTAGGTTATAGGTTTATGTTACCTCATACCTATGCACTCTACTATAGTTTACAATTGAGTCTTTTGTCTCTTTATCTAAGTCAGTTAGTAACTTTTTGATAAATAGACTTAGAATCTTTAGATTAAATTCCTATACGGATTTTAACTTCGGTTCTTATTTAGCTAAGTAATCATTTGAGCCTCTGGAAACAGTAGTTTTCAAATTCTGACCTTTTAGACAGTAATTCTGTTGGTTTCTCTTTTACTGTAGAGTCAGTGAGTTTCATGCACTATTGATGGATGATTTTCACTTTCATAGTTTCGGAATCAATACTTCCGTTACTATTTAGGTTGGATTGTTGCATAAGAGTTAGGCTCCTATTATCCGGAACCTATTATTTTAAGGTCCTTCCGTCTTCGTATGGGCATAGGCCTTTACTCTTTCCGGGTACAGTTTATGTATTTATAAACAGATATCTGTTTATTACAAGGGCGTAAGCTTCTTCTGTCTTTGATGTCTAGTAGAAGGACGTTACGCTCCATTTTATTGTTAATGGATTCTATTAACTAGCGTACTGCTTATGGTATATCATTAGCTTAGCAGTTGTGCTTAAGATTTCGGCTCATGAAGTAAGAGTTCTTCTACTTCTTGGGCTTACATTAATAGTGTTGCTATTATAGATTTTTGAAGGCTGCTCATTGCGCTCAGCCATCCATTCATGAATTTTATCTCAGAAATATCGAGTCCATTTCTGGAGGCCTCTATTGTTAGGTCTATTATCTACTGCTCAGAATGTCATTCCCTTAACAGTTGCTACTATAGCTAGGTAGGCTGTCTGTTTCGGCAGTGTCTCCGTTCGGCTGCCCTCTTCCCTCTGGGCTATTTGACCCAGGGCAAGAAAAAGGGGGGGGGAGGGTGTTCCCTTGGGTCACCTGTTTTTACTATGAAAACAAGGCGATACCTCCTCCGGAGTTAGTAATTCGGAGCTGTTATTGGGATGGTTGTTTAGTGAGAAGTTTAAGTTTATAAAATTCATTCAAGTCTTAGTTTTTAAAGTATAGCCTTTGAATATTGCATATGTCAACGGACATGATTATGCAATTCTCACACACTTTTAGAAGTATAAGAGTCTCTATTCTCTAGACTTACTTTATTATTGGCTTACTTTAAAAATTATTAGTATAAGGATTATTGGATATTAATAGAGTACATGGATGTATGAAGCTCAATTTTTGGAAGGTGTTGTATCTTTCTAATTTATCATAAATAAGAAAGATACATGTAAGGCCTATTACTTCTTTTCCCTACAGGGGATGACTCTATTTTATTTTATTGAGCGTATTTCATTTTGCTCTATGTCCTTGGCCCTCCAGCCTTTTTACTATTCAGCTATGTCTGGGTCATTGGTACAGTATAAAAATGTTAAAAAATTTATAGTAATTTATATATTTTTTATACTTACCAATGACCCAGACGGGGATGGCCCTCCCAGGAGTTGGGAACTCTTGCCTCCCCGCTGAGTACATAGCGCTTACCAGGCACTGGTTATTAGAATGATAAATGGCGCCAATTTCGGAACGTCCTTGACACTGCGCATGCGCAGTAGGGGCGAAGTGTGGAGGGCCTTTCAGGACATGTTTTCTTTAGTTTTAGATGCAAATTTTGGGGATTGGGGGGCAAAATTTGTGTTTGGCCCTATATTTTAAGAGTTAGCACCAGCTATGTCTGGGTCATTGGTAAGTATAAAAAATATATAAATTACTATAAATTTTTTAACTTTCACAACTTTGTACTCTGTGTTTCCAATGTTCATCATTGTGAGCTTATATATCGATATATGTCCATGTGTGGCATGTATTTGCTCCACCTTTGACAAAATTGGACATATGTATATATATAAGCTCACATCAGTAAGGGGCGGAGCATTTTGGGCTCCAACATTGTAATTGTTCTGGGTCAAGCCTTGGTGGGCATCCTGGGCCCGTAAGCTGACCTGCTTGAAAAGTTTGGCCACCACACCCGGTGGCCCTGATCAAACATCACCCACGTGTTTTGTGCATTTTGTCAAACAAGCTTAACCCCAGAGGGCATCATTGGGGGATTTTACATGTATGGTGTTGCGTATCCTACCATAAAACATATTTAACTCGTAAGCTAACCATAATGCAAAAAACGAGACTTCACTCAGATATTGAGAATGATGAGGGATGTCATGCACAATTATCAGGTTTACTTATTCATGGTGACGGATCATATTTTTATGTAAAGTATTAACATCACAAACTATAGCTCCAAAACTACTATGGATACGACAAATATTAACATCACAAACTATAGCTCCAAAACTACTGTAGATACAACAAATATTAACATCACAAACTATGGCTCCAAAACTACTGTACATACAACAAATATTAACATCACAAACTATAGCTCCAAACCTCCTGTAGATACAACAAATATTAACATCACAAACTATGGCTCCAAAACTACTGTAGATACAACAAATATTAACATCACAAACTATGGCTCCAAAACTACTGTAGATACAACAAATATTAACATCACAGACTGTAGCTCCAAAACTACTGTACATACAACAAATATTAACATCACAAACTATAGCTCCAAGACTACTGTAGACACAACAAATATTAACATCACAAACTATATCAACAAAACCACTGTAGATACAACAAATAGTAACATCACAAACTATAGAAACAAAACTACTGTAGATACAACAAATATTGACATCAAAAACTATAGCTCCAAGACTACTGTAGACACAACAAATATTAACATCACAAACTATATCAACAAAACCACTGTAGATACAACAAATATTAACATCACAAACTATAGAAACAAAACCACTGTAGATACAATTAGTAACATCACAAACTGTAGAAACAAAACTACTGTAGATACAACAAATATTAACATCACAAACTATAGCAACAAAACCACTGTAGATACAACAAATATTAACATCACAAACTATAGTAGAAACAAAACCACTGTAGATATAATTAGTAACAAACTATAGAAACAAAACCACTGTAGATACAACAAATATTAACATCACAAACTATAGCTCCAAACCTCCTGTAGATACAACAAATATTATCATCACAAACTATGGCTCCAAAACTACTGTAGATACAACAAATATTAACATCACAAAATATGGCTCCAAAACTACTGTAGATACAACAAATATTAACATCACAGACTGTAGCTCCAAAACTACTGTACATACAACAAATATTAACATCACAAACTATAGCTCCAAGACTACTGTAGACACAAAAAATATTAACATCACAAACTATATCAACAAAACCACTGTAGATACAACAAATAGTAACATCACAAACTATAGAAACAAAACTACTGTAGATACAACAAATATTACCATCAAAAACTATAGCTCCAAGGCTACTGTAGACACAACAAATATTAACATCACAAACTATATCAACAAAACCACTGTAGATACAACAAATATTAACATCACAAACTATAGAAACAAAACCACTGTAGATACAATTAGTAACATCACAAACTATAGAAACAAAACTACTGTAGATACAACAAATATTAACATCACAAACTATAGCAACAAAACCACTGTAGATACAACAAATATTAACATCACAAACTATAGTAGAAACAAAACCACTGTAGATATAATTAGTAACAAACTATAGAAACAAAACCACTGTAGATACAACAAATATTAACATCACAAACTATAGCTCCAAACCTCCTGTAGATACAACAAATATTAACGTCACAAACTATATCAACAAAACCACTGTAGATACAACAAATATTAACATCACAAACTATAGAAACAAAACCACTGTAGATACAATTAGTAACATCACAAACTATAGAAACAAAACTACTGTAGATACAACAAATATTAACATCACAAACTATAGCAACAAAACCACTGTAGATACAACAAATATTAACATCACAAACTATAGTAGAAACAAAACCACTGTAGATATAATTAGTAACAAACTATAGAAACAAAACCACTGTAGATACAACAAATATTAACATCACAAACTATAGCTCCAAACCTCCTGTAGATACAACAAATATTATCATCACAAACTATGGCTCCAAAACTACTGTAGATACAACAAATATTAACATCACAAAATATGGCTCCAAAACTACTCTAGATACAACAAATATTAACATCACAAACTATAGCTCCAAGACTACTGTAGACACAACAAATATTAACATCACAAACTATATCAACAAAACCACTGTAGATACAACAAATAGTAACATCACAAACTATAGAAACAAAACTACTGTAGATACAACAAATATTAACATCACAAAATATAGCTCCAAGACTACTGTAGACACAACAAATATTAACATCACAAACTATATCAACAAAACCACTGTAGATACAACAAATAGTAACATCACAAACTATAGAAACAAAACCACTGTAGATACAATTAGTAACATCACAAACTATATCAACAAAACCACTGTAGATACAACAAATAGTAACATCACAAACTATAGAAACAAAACCACTGTAGATACAACAAATATTAACATCACAAACTATAGAAACAAAACCACTGTAGATATAATTAGTAACAAACTATAGAAACAAAACCACTGTAGATACAACAAATATTAACATCACAAACTATAGCTCCAAGACTACTGTAAATACAACAAATATTAACATCACAAACTACAGCAACAAAACCACTGTAGATACAACAAATATTAACATCACAAACTATAGCAACAAAACCACTGTAGATACAACAAATATTAACATCACAAACTACAGCAACAAAACCACTGTAGATACAACAAATATTAACATCACAAACTATAGCAACAAAACTACTGTACATACAACAAATATTAACATCACAAACTATAGCTACAAAACCACTGTAGATACAACAAATATTAACATTTCAAACTATAGCTCCAAAACTACTGTAGATACAACAAATATTAACATCACAAACTGTAGCTTCGAAACTACTGTAGATACAACAAATATTAACATCACAAACTATAGCTCCAAAACTACTGTAGATACAACAAATATTAACATCACAAACTATAGCAACAAAACCACTGTAGATACAACAAATATTAACATCACAAACTATAGCAACAAAACCACTGTAGATACAACAAATATTAACATCACAAACTATAGCAACAAAACTACTGTAGATACAACAAATATTAACATCACAAACTATAGCTCCAAAACCACTGTAGATGCAAGAAATATTAACATCACAAACTATAGCAACAAAACCACTGTTGATAAAACAAATATTAACATCACAAACTATAGCTCCAAAACTACTGTAGATACAACAAATATTAACATCACAAACTATAGCTCCAAAACTACAGTAGATACAACAAATATTAACATAACAAACTATAGCAACAAAACCACTCTAGATACAACAAATATTAACATCACAAACTATAGCTGCAACACTACTGTAGATACAACAAATATTAACATCACAAACTATAGCTGCAACACTACTGTAGATACAACAAATATTAACATCACAAACTATAGCAACAAACCACTGTAGATTCAACAAATATTAACATCACAAACTATAGCTGCAACACTGCTGTAGATACAACAAATATTAACATCACAAACTATAGCTCCAAAACTACTGTCGGTACAACAAATATTAACATCACAAACTATAGCTGCAACACTACTGTAGATACAACAAATATTAACATCACAAACTATAGCTCCAAAACCACTGTAAATACAACAAATATTAACATCACAAACTACAGCAACAAAACCACTGTTGATACAACAAATATTAACATCACAAACTATAGCTCCAAAACTACTGTAGATACAACGAATATTAACATCACAAACTATAGCTCCAAAACTACTGAAGATATAACAAATATTAACATCACAAACTATAGCTCCAAAACCACTGTAGATACAACAAATATTAACATCACAAACTATAGCAACAAAACCACTGAAGATACAACAAATATTAACATCACAAACTATAGCTCCAAAACTACTGTAGATACAACAAATATTAACATCACAAACTATAGCTCCAAAACTACTGTAGATACAACAAATATTAACATCACAAACTATAGCAACAAAACTACTGTAGATACAACAAATATTAACATCACAAACTATAACAACAAAACCACTGTAGATACAACAAATATTAACTTCACAAACTATCGCAACAAAACCACTGTTGATACAACAAATATTAACATCACAAACTATAGCTCCAAAACTACTGTAGATACAACAAATATTAACATCACAAACTATAGCAACAAAACCACTGTAGATACAACAAATATTAACATCACAAACTATAGCTCCAAAACCACTGTAGATACAACAAATATTAACATCACAAACTATAGCAACAAAACCACTGTAGATACAACAAATATTAACATCACAAACTATAGCTCCAAAACTACTGTAGATACAACAAATATTAACATCACAAACTATGGCTCCAAAACTACTGTACATACAACAAATATTAACATCACAAACTATAGCTCCAAACCTCCTGTAGATACAACAAATATTAACATCACAAACTATGGCTCCAAAACTACTGTAGATACAACAAATATTAACATCACAAACTATGGCTCCAAAACTACTGTAGATACAACAAATATTAACATCACAGACTGTAGCTCCAAAACTACTGTACATACAACAAATATTAACATCACAAACTATAGCCCCAAGACTACTGTAGACACAACAAATATTAACGTCACAAACTATATCAACAAAACCACTGTAGATACAACAAATAGTAACATCACAAACTATAGAAACAAAACTACTGTAGATACAACAAATATTAACATAAAAAACTATAGCTCCAAGACTACTGTAGACACAACAAATATTAACATCACAAACTATATCAACAAAACCACTGTAGATACAACAAATATTAACATCACAAACTATAGAAACAAAACCACTGTAGATACAATTAGTAACATCACAAACTATAGAAACAAAACTACTGTAGATACAACAAATATTAACATCACAAACTATAGCAACAAAACCACTGTAGATACAACAAATATTAACATCACAAATTATAGTAGAAACAAAACCACTGTAGATATAATTAGTAACAAACTATAGAAACAAAACCACTGTAGATACAACAAATATTAACATCACAAACTATAGCTCCAAACCTCCTGTAGATACAACAAATATTATCATCACAAACTATGGCTTCAAAACTACTGTAGATACAACAAATATTAACATCACAAAATATGGCTCCAAAACTACTGTAGATACAACAAATATTAACATCACAGACTGTAGCTCCAAAACTACTGTACATACAACAAATATTAACATCACAAACTATAGCTCCAAGACTACTGTAGACACAACAAATATTAACATCACAAACTATATCAACAAAACCACTGTAGATACAACAAATAGTAACATCACAAACTATAGAAACAAAACTACTGTAGATACAACAAATATTAACATCAAAAACTATAGCTCCAAGACTACTGTAGACACAACAAATATTAACATCACAAACTATATCAACAAAACCACTGTAGATACAACAAATATTAACATCACAAACTATAGAAACAAAACCACTGTAGATACAATTAGTAACATCACAAACTATAGAAACAAAACTACTGTAGATACAACAAATATTAACATCACAAACTATAGCAACAAAACCACTGTAGATACAACAAATATTAACATCACAAACTGTAGTAGAAACAAAACCACTGTAGATATAATTAGTAACAAACTATAGAAACAAAACCACTGTAGATACAACAAATATTAACATCACAAACTATAGCTCCAAACCTCCTGTAGATACAACAAATATTAACGTCACAAACTATATCAACAAAACCACTGTAGATACAACAAATATTAACATCACAAACTATAGAAACAAAACCACTGTAGATACAATTAGTAACATCACAAACTATAGAAACAAAACTACTGTAGATACAACAAATATTAACATCACAAACTATAGCAACAAAACCACTGTAGATACAACAAATATTAACATCACAAACTATAGTAGAAACAAAACCACTGTAGATATAATTAGTAACAAACTATAGAAACAAAACCACTGTAGATACAACAAATATTAACATCACAAACTATAGCTCCAAACCTCCTGTAGATACAACAAATATTATCATCACAAACTATGGCTCCAAAACTACTGTAGATACAACAAATATTAACATCACAAAATATGGCTCCAAAACTACTGTAGATACAACAAATATTAACATCACAAACTATAGCTCCAAGACTACTGTAGACACAACAAATATTAACATCACAAACTATATCAACAAAACCACTGTAAATACAACAAATAGTAACATCACAAACTATAGAAATAAAACTACTGTAGATACAACAAATATTAACATCACAAACTATATCTCCAAGACTACTGTAGACACAACAAATATTAACATCACAAACTATATCAACAAAACCACTGTAGATACAACAAATATTAACATCACAAACTATAGAAACAAAACCAATGTAGATACAATTAGTAACATCACAAACTATATCAACAAAACCACTGTAGATACAACAAATAGTAACATCACAAACTATAGAAACAAAACCACTGTAGATACAACAAATATTAACATCACAAACTATAGAAACAAAACCACTGTAGATATAATTAGTAACAAACTATAGAAACAAAACCACTGTAGATACAACAAATATTAACATCACACACTATAGCTCCAAGACTACTGTAAATACAACAAATATTAACATCACAAACTACAGCAACAAAACCACTGTAGATACAACAAATATTAACATCACAAACTATAGCAACAAAACCACTGTAGATACAACAAATATTAACATCACAAACTACAGCAACAAAACCACTGTAGATACAACAAATATTAACATCACAAACTATAGCAACAAAACTACTGTAGATACAACAAATATTAACATCACAAACTATAGCTACAAAACCACTGTAGATACAACAAATATTAACATTTCAAACTATAGCTCCAAAACTACTGTAGATACAACAAATATTAACATCACAAACTGTAGCTTCGAAACTACTGTAGATACAACAAATATTAACATCACAAACTATAGCTCCAAAACTACTGTAGATACAACAAATATTAACATAACAAACTATAGCAACAAAACCACTGTAGATACAACAAATATTAACATCACAAACTTTAGCAACAAAACCACTGTAGATACAACCAATATTAACATCACAAACTGTAGCAACAAAACTACTGTAGATACAACAAATATTAACATCACAAACTATAGCTCCAAAACCACTGTAGATGCAAGAAATATTAACATCACAAACTATAGCAACAAAACCACTGTTGATAAAACAAATATTAACATCACAAACTATAGCTCCAAAACTACTGTAGATACAACAAATATTAACATCACAAACTATAGCTCCAAAACTACAGTAGATACAACAAATATTAACATAACAAACTATAGCAACAAAACCACTCTAGATACAACAAATATTAACATCACAAACTATAGCTGCAACACTACTGTAGATACAACAAATATTAACATCACAAACTATAGCTGCAACACTACTGTAGATACAACAACTATTAACATCACAAACTATAGCAACAAACCACTGTAGATTCAACAAATATTAACATCACAAACTATAGCTGCAACACTGCTGTAGATACAACAAATATTAACATCACAAACTATAGCTCCAAAACTACTGTCGGTACAACAAATATTAACATCACAAACTATAGCTGCAACACTACTGTAGATACAACGAATATTAACATCACAAACTATAGCTCCAAAACTACTGTAGATATAACAAATATTAACATCACAAACTATAGCTCCAAAACCACTGTAGATACAACAAATATTAACATCACAAACTATAGCAACAAAACCACTGAAGATACAACAAATATTAACATCACAAACTATAGCTCCAAAACTACTGTAGATACAACAAATATTAACATCACAAACTATAGCTCCAAAACTACTGTAGATACAACAAATATTAACATCACAAACTATAGCAACAAAACTACTGTAGATACAACAAATATTAACATCACAAACTATAGCAACAAAACCACTGTAGATACAACAAATATTAACTTCACAAACTATCGCAACAAAACCACTGTTGATACAACAAATATTAACATCACAAACTATAGCTCCAAAACTACTGTAGATACAACAAATATTAACATCACAAACTATAGCAACAAAACCACTGTAGATACAACAAATATTAACATCACAAACTATAGCTCCAAAACCACTGTAGATACAACAAATATTAACATCACAAACTATAGCAACAAAACCACTGTAGATACAACAAATATTAACATCACAAACTATAGCTCCAAAACTACTGTAGATACAACAAATATTAACATCACAAACTATAGCTCCGAAACTACTGTAGATACAACAAATATTAACATCACAAACTATAGCAACAAAACTACTGTAGATACAACAAATATTAACATCACAAACTATAGCAACAAAACCACTGTAGATACAACAAATATTAACATCACAAACTATAGCTCCAAAACAACTGTAAACACAACAAATATTAACATCACAAACTATAGCTCCAAAACCACTGTAGATACAACAAATATTAACATCACAAACTATAGCAACAAAACCACTGTAGATACAACAAATGTTAACATCACAAACTATAGCTCCAAAACTACTGCAGATACAACAAATATTAACATCACAAACTATAGCTCTAAAACTACTGTAGATACAACAAATATTAACATCACAAACTATAGCAACAAAACCACTGTAGATACAACAAAGATTAACATCACAAACTATAGCAACAAAACCACTGTAGACACAACAAATATTAACATCACAAACTATAGCAACAAAACCACTGTAGATACAACAAATATTAACATCACAAACTATAGCAACAAAACCGCTGTTGATACAACAAATATTAACATCACAAACTATAGCAACAAAACCACTGTAGATACAACAAATATTAACATTTCAAACTATAGCTCCAAAACTACTGTAGATACAACAAATATTAACATCACAAACTATAGCTCCAAAACTACTGTAGATACAACAAATATTAACATCACAAACTATAGCAACAAAACTACTGTAGATACAACAAATATTAACATCACAAACTATAGCAACAAAACCACTGTAGATACAACAAATATTAACATCACAAACTATAGCTCCAAAACAACTGTAAACACAACAAATATTAACATCACAAACTATAGCTCCAAAACCACTGTAGATACAACAAATATTAACATCACAAACTATAGCAACAAAACCACTGTAGATACAACAAATGTTAACATCACAAACTATAGCTCCAAAACTACTGCAGATACAACAAATATTAACATCACAAACTATAGCTCTAAAACTACTGTAGATACAACAAATATTAACATCACAAACTATAGCAACAAAACCACTGTAGATACAACAAAGATTAACATCACAAACTATAGCAACAAAACCACTGTAGACACAACAAATATTAACATCACAAACTATAGCAACAAAACCACTGTAGATACAACAAATATTAACATCACAAACTATAGCAACAAAACCGCTGTTGATACAACAAATATTAACATCACAAACTATAGCAACAAAACCACTGTAGATACAACAAATATTAACATTTCAAACTATAGCTCCAAAACTACTGTAGATACAACAAATATTAACATCACAAACTATAGCTCCAAAACTACTGTAGATACAACAAATATTAACATCACAAACTATAGCAACAAAACTACTGTAGATACAACAAATATTAACATCACAAACTATAGCAACAAAACCACTGTAGATACAACAAATATTAACTTCACAAACTATCGCAACAAAACCACTGTTGATACAACAAATATTAACATCACAAACTATAGCTCCAAAACTACTGTAGATACAACAAATATTAACATCACAAACTATAGCAACAAAACCACTGTAGATACAACAAATATTAACATCACAAACTATAGCTCCAAAACCACTGTAGATACAACAAATATTAACATCACAAACTATAGCAACAAAACCACTGTAGATACAACAAATATTAACATCACAAACTATAGCTCCAAAACTACTGTAGATACAACAAATATTAACATCACAAACTATGGCTCCAAAACTACTGTACATACAACAAATATTAACATCACAAACTATAGCTCCAAACCTCCTGTAGATACAACAAATATTAACATCACAAACTATGGCTCCAAAACTACTGTAGATACAACAAATATTAACATCACAAACTATGGCTCCAAAACTACTGTAGATACAACAAATATTAACATCACAGACTGTAGCTCCAAAACTACTGTACATACAACAAATATTAACATCACAAACTATAGCTCCAAGACTACTGTAGACACAACAAATATTAACGTCACAAACTATATCAACAAAACCACTGTAGATACAACAAATAGTAACATCACAAACTATAGAAACAAAACTACTGTAGATACAACAAATATTAACATCAAAAACTGTAGCTCCAAGACTACTGTAGACACAACAAATATTAACATCACAAACTATATCAACAAAACCACTGTAGATACAACAAATATTAACATCACAAACTATAGAAACAAAACCACTGTAGATACAATTAGTAACATCACAAACTATAGAAACAAAACTACTGTAGATACAACAAATATTAACATCACAAACTATAGCAACAAAACCACTGTAGATACAACAAATATTAACATCACAAATTATAGTAGAAACAAAACCACTGTAGATATAATTAGTAACAAACTATAGAAACAAAACCACTGTAGATACAACAAATATTAACATCACAAACTATAGCTCCAAACCTCCTGTAGATACAACAAATATTATCATCACAAACTATGGCTTCAAAACTACTGTAGATACAACAAATATTAACATCACAAAATATGGCTCCAAAACTACTGTAGATACAACAAATATTAACATCACAGACTGTAGCTCCAAAACTACTGTACATACAACAAATATCAACATCACAAACTATAGCTCCAAGACTACTGTAGACACAACAAATATTAACATCACAAACTATATCAACAAAACCACTGTAGATACAACAAATAGTAACATCACAAACTATAGAAACAAAACTACTGTAGATACAACAAATATTAACATCAAAAACTATAGCTCCAAGACTACTGTAGACACAACAAATATTAACATCACAAACTATATCAACAAAACCACTGTAGATACAACAAATATTAACATCACAAACTATAGAAACAAAACCACTGTAGATACAATTAGTAACATCACAAACTATAGAAACAAAACTACTGTAGATACAACAAATATTAACATCACAAACTATAGCAACAAAACCACTGTAGATACAACAAATATTAACATCACAAACTATAGTAGAAACAAAACCACTGTAGATATAATTAGTAACAAACTATAGAAACAAAACCACTGTAGATACAACAAATATTAACATCACAAAATATAGCTCCAAACCTCCTGTAGATACAACAAATATTAACGTCACAAACTATATCAACAAAACCACTGTAGATACAACAAATATTAACATCACAAACTATAGAAACAAAACCACTGTAGATACAATTAGTAACATCACAAACTATAGAAACAAAACTACTGTAGATACAACAAATATTAACATCACAAACTATAGCAACAAAACCACTGTAGATACAACAAATATTAACATCACAAACTATAGTAGAAACAAAACCACTGTAGATATAATTAGTAACAAACTATAGAAACAAAACCACTGTAGATACAACAAATATTAACATCACAAACTATAGCTCCAAACCTCCTGTAGATACAACAAATATTATCATCACAAACTATGGCTCCAAAACTACTGTAGATACAACAAATATTAACATCACAAAATATGGCTCCAAAACTACTGTAGATACAACAAATATTAACATCACAAACTATAGCTCCAAGACTACTGTAGACACAACAAATATTAACATCACAAACTATATCAACAAAACCACTGTAGATACAACAAATAGTAACATCACAAACTATAGAAATAAAACTACTGTAGATACAACAAATATTAACATCACAAACTATAGCTCCAAGACTACTGTAGACACAACAAATATTAACATCACAAACTATATCAACAAAACCACTGTAGATACAACAAATATTAACATCACAAACTATAGAAACAAAACCACTGTAGATACAATTAGTAACATCACAAACTATATCAACAAAACCACTGTAGATACAACAAATAGTAACATCACAAACTATAGAAACAAAACCACTGTAGATACAACAAATATTAACATCACAAACTATAGAAACAAAACCACTGTAGATATAATTAGTAACAAACTATAGAAACAAAACCACTGTAGATACAACAAATATTAACATCACAAACTATAGCTCCAAGACTACTGTAAATACAACAAATATTAACATCACAAACTACAGCAACAAAACCACTGTAGATACAACAAATATTAACATCACAAACTATAGCAACAAAACCACTGTAGATACAACAAATATTAACATCACAAACTACAGCAACAAAACCACTGTAGATACAACAAATATTAACATCACAAACTATAGCAACAAAACTACTGTAGATACAACAAATATTAACATCACAAACTATAGCTACAAAACCACTGTAGATACAACAAATATTAACATTTCAAACTATAGCTCCAAAACTACTGTAGATACAACAAATATTAACATCACAAACTGTAGCTTCGAAACTACTGTAGATACAACAAATATTAACATCACAAACTATAGCTCCAAAACTACTGTAGATACAACAAATATTAACATAACAAACTATAGCAACAAAACCACTGTAGATACAAATATTAACATCACAAACTTTAGCAACAAAACCACTGTAGATACAACCAATATTAACATCACAAACTATAGCAACAAAACTACTGTAGATACAACAAATATTAACATCACAAACTATAGCTCCAAAACCACTGTAGATGCGAGAAATATTAACATCACAAACTATAGCAACAAAACCACTGTTGATAAAACAAATATTAACATCACAAACTATAGCTCCAAAACTACTGTAGATACAACAAATATTAACATCACAAACTATAGCTCCAAAACTACAGTAGATACAACAAATATTAACATAACAAACTATAGCAACAAAACCACTCTAGATACAATAAATATTAACATCACAAACTATAGCTGCAACACTACTGTAGATACAACAAATATTAACATCACAAACTATAGCTGCAACACTACTGTAGATACAACAACTATTAACATCACAAACTATAGCAACAAACCACTAGATTCAACAAATATTAACATCACAAACTATAGCTGCAACACTGCTGTAGATACAACAAATATTAACATCACAAACTATAGCTTCAAAACTACTGTCGGTACAACAAATATTAACATCACAAACTATAGCTGCAACACTACTGTAGATACAACAAATATTAACATCACAAACTATAGCTCCAAAACCACTGTAAATGCAACAAATATTAACATCACAAACTACAGCAACAAAACCACTGTTGATACAACAAATATTAACATCACAAACTATAGCTCCAAAACTACTGTAGATACAACGAATATTAACATCACAAACTATAGCTCCAAAACTACTGTAGATATAACAAATATTAACATCACAAACTATACCTCCAAAACCACTGTAGATACAACAAATATTAACATCACAAACTATAGCAACAAAACCACTGAAGATACAACAAATATTAACATCACAAACTATAGCTCCAAAACTACTGTAGATACAACAAATATTAACATCACAAACTATAGCTCCAAAACTACTGTAGATACAACAAATATTAACATCACAAACTATAGCAACAAAACTACTGTAGATACAACAAATATTAACATCACAAACTATAGCAACAAAACCACTGTAGATACAACAAATATTAACTTCACAAACTATCGCAACAAAACCACTGTTGATACAACAAATATTAACATCACAAACTATAGCTCCAAAACTACTGTAGATACAACAAATATTAACATCACAAACTATAGCAACAAAACCACTGTAGATACAACAAATATTAACATCACAAACTATAGCTCCAAAACCACTGTAGATACAACAAATATTAACATCACAAACTATAGAAACAAAACCACTGTAGATACAACAAATATTAACATCACAAACTATAGCTCCAAAACTACTGTAGATACAACAAATATTAACATCACAAACTATAGCTCCGAAACTACTGTAGATACAACAAATATTAACATCACAAACTATAGCAACAAAACTACTGTAGATACAACAAATATTAACATCACAAACTATAGCAACAAAACCACTGTAGATACAACAAATATTAACATCACAAACTATAGCTCCAAAACAACTGTAAACACAACAAATATTAACATCACAAACTATAGCTCCAAAACCACTGTAGATACAACAAATATTAACATCACAAACTATAGCTCCAAAACAACTGTAGATACAACAAATATTAACATCACAAACTATAGCAACAAAACCACTGTAGATACAACAAATATTAACATCACAAACTATAGCAACAAAACCACTGTAGACACAACAAATATTAACATCACAAACTATAGCAACAAAACCACTGTAGATACAACAAATATTAACATCACAAACTATAGCAACAAAACCGCTGTTGATACAACAAATATTAACATCACAAACTATAGCAACAAAACCACTGTAGATACAACAAATATTAACATTTCAAACTATAGCTCCAAAACCACTGTAGATACAACAAATATTAACATCACAAACTATAGCTCCAAACCTCCTGTAGATACAACAAATATTATCATCACAAACTATGGCTCCAAAACTACTGTAGATACAACAAATATTAACATCACAAAATATGGCTCCAAAACTACTGTAGATACAACAAATATTAACATCACAAACTATAGCTCCAAGACTACTGTAGACACAACAAATATTAACATCACAAACTATATCAACAAAACCACTGTAGATACAACAAATAGTAACATCACAAACTATAGAAATAAAACTACTGTAGATACAACAAATATTAACATCACAAACTATAGCTCCAAGACTACTGTAGACACAACAAATATTAACATCACAAACTATATCAACAAAACCACTGTAGATACAACAAATATTAACATCACAAACTATAGAAACAAAACCACTGTAGATACAATTAGTAACATCACAAACTATATCAACAAAACCACTGTAGATACAACAAATAGTAACATCACAAACTATAGAAACAAAACCACTGTAGATACAACAAATATTAACATCACAAACTATAGAAACAAAACCACTGTAGATATAATTAGTAACAAACTATAGAAACAAAACCACTGTAGATACAACAAATATTAACATCACAAACTATAGCTCCAAGACTACTGTAAATACAACAAATATTAACATCACAAACTACAGCAACAAAACCACTGTAGATACAACAAATATTAACATCACAAACTATAGCAACAAAACCACTGTAGATACAACAAATATTAACATCACAAACTACAGCAACAAAACCACTGTAGATACAACAAATATTAACATCACAAACTATAGCAACAAAACTACTGTAGATACAACAAATATTAACATCACAAACTATAGCTACAAAACCACTGTAGATACAACAAATATTAACATTTCAAACTATAGATCCAAAACTACTGTAGATACAACAAATATTAACATCACAAACTGTAGCTTCGAAACTACTGTAGATACAACAAATATTAACATCACAAACTATAGCTCCAAAACTACTGTAGATACAACAAATATTAACATAACAAACTATAGCAACAAAACCACTGTTGATACAACAAATATTAACATCACAAACTTTAGCAACAAAACCACTGTAGATACAACCAATATTAACATCACAAACTATAGCAACAAAACTACTGTAGATACAACAAATATTAACATCACAAACTATAGCTCCAAAACCACTGTAGATGCAAGAAATATTAACATCACAAACTATAGCAACAAAACCACTGTTGATAAAACAAATATTAACATCACAAACTATAGCTCCAAAACTACTGTAGATACAACAAATATTAACATCACAAACTATAGCTCCAAAACTACAGTAGATACAACAAATATTAACATAACAAACTATAGCAACAAAACCACTCTAGATACAACAAATATTAACATCACAAACTATAGCTGCAACACTACTGTAGATACAACAAATATTAACATCACAAACTATAGCTGCAACACTACTGTAGATACAACAACTATTAACATCACAAACTATAGCAACAAACCACTAGATTCAACAAATATTAACATCACAAACTATAGCTGCAACACTGCTGTAGATACAACAAATATTAACATCACAAACTATAGCTTCAAAACTACTGTCGGTACAACAAATATTAACATCACAAACTATAGCTGCAACACTACTGTAGATACAACAAATATTAACATCACAAACTATAGCTCCAAAACCACTGTAAATGCAACAAATATTAACATCACAAACTACAGCAACAAAACCACTGTTGATACAACAAATATTAACATCACAAACTATAGCTCCAAAACTACTGTAGATACAACGAATATTAACATCACAAACTATAGCTCCAAAACTACTGTAGATATAACAAATATTAACATCACAAACTATACCTCCAAAACCACTGTAGATACAACAAATATTAACATCACAAACTATAGCAACAAAACCACTGAAGATACAACAAATATTAACATCACAAACTATAGCTCCAAAACTACTGTAGATACAACAAATATTAACATCACAAACTATAGCTCCAAAACTACTGTAGATACAACAAATATTAACATCACAAACTATAGCAACAAAACTACTGTAGATACAACAAATATTAACATCACAAACTATAGCAACAAAACCACTGTAGATACAACAAATATTAACTTCACAAACTATCGCAACAAAACCACTGTTGATACAACAAATATTAACATCACAAACTATAGCTCCAAAACTACTGTAGATACAACAAATATTAACATCACAAACTATAGCAACAAAACCACTGTAGATACAACAAATATTAACATCACAAACTATAGCTCCAAAACCACTGTAGATACAACAAATATTAACATCACAAACTATAGAAACAAAACCACTGTAGATACAACAAATATTAACATCACAAACTATAGCTCCAAAACTACTGTAGATACAACAAATATTAACATCACAAACTATAGCTCCGAAACTACTGTAGATACAACAAATATTAACATCACAAACTATAGCAACAAAACTACTGTAGATACAACAAATATTAACATCACAAACTATAGCAACAAAACCACTGTAGATACAACAAATATTAACATCACAAACTATAGCTCCAAAACAACTGTAAACACAACAAATATTAACATCACAAACTATAGCTCCAAAACCACTGTAGATACAACAAATATTAACATCACAAACTATAGCTCCAAAACAACTGTAGATACAACAAATATTAACATCACAAACTATAGCAACAAAACCACTGTAGATACAACAAATATTAACATCACAAACTATAGCAACAAAACCACTGTAGACACAACAAATATTAACATCACAAACTATAGCAACAAAACCACTGTAGATACAACAAATATTAACATCACAAACTATAGCAACAAAACCGCTGTTGATACAACAAATATTAACATCACAAACTATAGCAACAAAACCACTGTAGATACAACAAATATTAACATTTCAAACTATAGCTCCAAAACTACTGTAGATACAACAAATATTAACATCACAAACTATAGCTCCAAAACTACTGTAGATACAACAAATATTAACATCACAAACTATCGCAACAAAACCACTGTAGATACAACAAATATTAACATCACAAACTATAGCTCCAAAACTACTGTAGATACAACAAATATTAACATCACAAACTATCGCAACAAAACCACTGTAGATACAAATATTAACATTTCAAACTATAGCTCCAAAACTACTGTAGATGACACAACAAATATTAACATCACAAACTATCGCAACAAAACCACTGTAGATACAACAAATATTAACATCATAAACTATAGCTCCAAAACTACTGTAGATACAACAAATGTTAACATCACAAACTATCGCAACAAAACCACTGTAGATACAACAAATATTAACATTTCAAACTATAGCTCCAAAGCTACTGTAGATGACACAACAAATATTAACATCACAAACTATAGCTCCAAAACTACAGTAGATACAACAAATATTAACATCACAAACTATAGCAACAAAACCACTGTAGATACAACAAATATTAACATTTCAAACTATAGCTGCTCCAAAACTACTGTAGATACAACAAATATTAACATCACAAACTGTAGCTCCAAAACCACTGTAGATACAACAAATATTAACATTTCAAACTATAGCTCCAAAACTACTGTAGATACAACAAATATTAACATCACAAACTATAGCTCCAAAACTACTTTAGATACAACAAATATTAACATCACAAACTATAGCAACAAAACCACTGTAGATACAACAAATATTAACATTTCAAACTATAGCTCCAAAACTACTGTAGATACAACAAATATTAACATCACAAACTTTAGCTCCAAAACCACTGTAGATACAACAAATATTAACATCACAAACTATAGCAACTCTTGATACACTCATCAATCTTCAAACTAATGTTAAAGTCATTGTGCTGTGCTACATTAGTTATGCATCTTAAAGGTCAAGAAGTAAATCTCACCAAATGTTTCATACAATCCGTGAACCTAACTTAAAAGTTAACCCTTAAGGACCTAATTCTGACTTTGATAACTATTTAATGCAAAGGAACAGATGTTTGATTACTTTTTAATTCAAAGGAACAGATGTTTGATGACTTTTTAATGCAAAGGAACAGATGCCCCAATATGCATTATTTGGGTAAACTCAAAACTTGTTTTCTAAGTACCTTCTCTGTTGTTTCCAGGCAAGTCTTGGCTGCCTCTGTAGACTGCCAAGACTTGACTACAAACAACTGCAAAGCCGCAGGAGTAGACTTTCAAAGTATGTATAAAAAATGTATAAAAATCTACAGGCCCTTAATGGTTAAGAAAAGTGAGAGGGTGTTTTGAAAGGACTGATGTTCCATAGAGTGAAATTTGTGCCTGTCTCTTCATCTGTGCATTTCTTATGCTAAATTACATCTACAAAGAAGAGGAATTACAATATCAACATCTGACATGACATCGGACTTATTCACCTTCCTTGTTTTGCAGGTCAGAATATAAAGGTTTCCATGAATGATTTCATTATAAAAGCTGCTGCAATCACCTTACAGGTATGTAGTGTATGTGATAATAACAGTTAAGAAATTATCTCTTGTGTGGATGTTGTGTTTTTCCATCTCGGTTGAATATATATGCTTGGCATTGATTGATTCTCTTATCGTCGCAGCTTTTTAATTTAGTATAAAATTTATACGTTATTATTATATATTCTTATTTAAATCTTTTGCCCCCAATTATTCAGCTTGTTAGCTCACCTGAGCGAAGCTCAAGGGGAGCTTTACTAATCACTTTCTGTCCGGCGTCCGTCGTCCGTCGTCGTCCGTCCGGCGTTAACTTTACATTATCGACTTCTCCTCCTAAACCACTAGCCCAATTTTATTCAAATGTTGGCTAAATGTTTATTACCTAATGCCAATTCAGATTTGTTCAAATGAAGTTGCCCCTCCTCCTGGGTGGTGCCACACCCCCAAGGGGCACCAAAATCTTTGTAAATCTTCTTCTCATGAACCAGCAGTAGCAGAGACTTGATATTTGGTGTGCAGCTTCCTTTTGAGGTGTAGACTCAGATTTGTTCAAGAGAAGTTTGTTGGGCTATACTTGACGTTGTTATGAGAGGGGCAAAATTTTTTGCCCCGCCCAAAATTTCTATTTTCCAAACTGATTTGAACCAAA
Organism: Pictodentalium vernedei; assembly: GCA_031216915.1. Classification (NCBI taxonomy): domain Eukaryota; kingdom Metazoa; phylum Mollusca; class Scaphopoda; order Dentaliida; family Dentaliidae; genus Pictodentalium; species Pictodentalium vernedei. The sequence goes on along the minus strand of CM062289.1, from coordinate 457,961,181 downwards.
TTTTATGTGAGGGCTTATTGGGTCATGAGTACTTGATTTATGCAAAAAAAATTTTTCCCGCAGCCCCGTGGGAACCGCAGGAGCTAAAAATAGAAAAAATTTAAAACGCCCATATCTCCAAAACTGCACGGCACTGACAATTTTTATTTGGTGTGCAGCTTCCTTAGGACCAACAGAAAGGATTGGTAAAAAAAAATTGCCATCGGTTTTATCATAGGGTACAGTTTCGGGACTTTGAAAAAGTGCTGAGTCAGCACTTTTTAACACTGTAGGCAATGGGAAAAACATTAAAAAATCTTCTTCTCCAGATCCAGCAGGCAGAATCTTTTGATATTTGGTATGCAACATTGTAGGGTGGATCAGATTCAAGTTTGTTCAAATCGGCCCCCTGGGTTCATATTTGGGCTCAGTATAAGAGCCCGATTTCGAACTTAGTGCATTTCAGGCAAATTTCTTAAAAAATCTTCTTCTCCAGATCCAGCAGGCAGAATCTTTTGATATTTGGTATGCAACATTGTGGGGTGGATCTGATTCAAGTTTGTTCAAATCGGCCCCCTGGGTTTATATTTGGGCTCAGTATAGGAGCCCAAATTTGAACTTACTGCATTTCAGGCTAATTTTTTTGAAAATCTTCTTCTCCAGATCCAGCAGGCAGAATCTTTTGATATTTGGTATGCAACATTGTAGGGTGGATCTGATTCAAGTTTGTTCAAATCGGCTCCCTAGATTCATATTTGGGCTCACTATAGGAGCTCGAATTCGAATTTAGTGCATTTCAGGCAAATTTCTTCAAAAATCTTCTTCTCCAGATCCAGCAGGCAGAATCTTTTGATATTTGGTATGCAATGTTGCGGGGTAGATCTGATTCAAGTTTGTTCAAATCGGCCCCCTGGATACATATTTGGGCTTACTATAGAAGCCTGAATTCGAACTTAGTGCATTTCAGGCAAATTTCTTAAAAAATCTTCTTCTCCAGATCCAGCAGGCAGAATCTTTTCATATTTGGTAAGCAACATTGTGGGGTGGATCTGATTCAAGATTGTTCAAATCGGCCCCCTGGGTTAATATTTGGGCTCAGTATAGGAGCCCGATTTCGAACTTAGTGCATTTCAGGCAAATTTCTTAAAAAATCTTCTTCTCCAGATCCAGCAGGCAGAATCTTTTGATATTTGGTATGCAACATTGTAGGGTGGATCTGATTCAAGTGTGTTCAAATCGGCCCCCTGGGTTCATATTTGGGCTCAGTATAGGAGCCCGATTTCGAACTTAGTGCATTTAGGCAAAGTTCTTAAAAAATCTTCTTCTCCAGATCCAGAAGGCAGAATCTTTTGATATTTGGTATGCAACATTGTGGGGTGGATCTGATTCAAGTTTGTTCAAATCGGCTTCCTAGATTCATATTTGGGCTCACTATAGAAGCTCAAATTTGAACTTAGTGCATTTCATGCAAATTTCTTAAAAAATCTTCTTCTCCAGATCCAGCAGGCAGAATCTTTTCATATTTGGTAAGCAACATTGTGGGGTGGATCTGATTCAAGTTTGTTCAAATCGGCCCCCTGGGTTTATATTTGGGCTCAGTATAGGAGCCCAAATTTGAACTTAGTGCATTTCAAGCAAATTTATTAAAAAATCTTCTTCTCCAGATCCAGCAGGCAGAATCTTTTGATATTTGGTATGCAACATTGTGGGGTGGATCTGATTCAAGTTTGTTCAAATCGGCTTCCTAGATTCATATTTGGGCTCACTATAGAAGCTCGAATTCGAACTTAGTGCATTTCAGGCAAATTTCTTAAAAAATCATCTTCTCCAGATCCTGCAGGCAGAATCTTTTGATATTTGGTATGCAACATTGCGGGGTGGATCTGATTCAAGTTTGTTCAAATCGGCCCCCTGGATTCATATTTGGGCTCACTATAGAAGCTTGAATTCAAACTTAGTGCATTTCGGGCAAATTTCTTCAAAAATCTTCTCCAGATCCAGCAGGCAGAATCTTTTGATATTTGGTATGCAACATTGCGGGGTGGATCTGATTCAAGTTTGTTCAAATCGGCCCCCTGGATTCATATTTGGGCTTAATATAGAAGCCCGAATTCGCACTTAGTGCATTTCAGGCAAATTTCTTCAAAAATCTTCTTCTCCAGATCCAGCAGGCAGAATCTTTTGATATTTGGTATGCAACATTGCGGGGTGGATCTGATTCAAGTTTGTTCAAATCGGCCCCCTGGATTCATATTTGGGCTTAATATAGAAGCCCGAATTCGCACTTAGTGCATTTCGGGCAAATTTTTTAAAAAATCTTCTTCTCCAGATCCAGCAGGCAGAATCTTTTGATATTTGGTATGCAACATTGTGGGGTGGATCTGATTCAAGTTTGTTCAAATCGGCTTCCTAGTTTCATATTTGGGCTCACTATAGAAGCTCGCATTCGAACTTAGTGCATTTCAGGCAAATTTCTTAAAAAATCTTCTTCTCCAGATCCAGCTTCAGAATCTTTTCATATTTGGTAAGCAACATTGTGGGGTGGATCTGATTCAAGTTTGTTCAAATCGGCCCCCTGGGTTTATATTTGGGCTCAGTATAAGAGCCCAAATTTTAACTTAGTGCGTTTCAGGCATATTTCTTAAAAAATCTTCTTCTCCAGATCCAGCTGGCAGAATCTTTTGATATTTGGTATGCAACATTGTAGGGTGGATCTGATTGTGATTCATGAACGTATTTATTTGTAAAGTTGATAGAATCTTAGACAAAATTTGCAGAAAAGATCTCCTATAGAAGGGGTGGTATCCAGGGTGAACCGTTTACCCAAATCTAGCAGTACTAATGCATTATTCACACAAATCTTCGTTCAAATTTTATGACCCCTCATTGGAACACACGCATTCAGCTCATTCCAACAAAGGTCATATGCCATGTTTTCGAGACAAAGGAATAAAAATTTTAGTTATTCATGAAATTTTTAGGCAACTGTTGTCTGTTATTCACATTGCTTCATGAAATTTCAGTACTTTTAGAAGTTACCTCAGTAATCAAGGGTTAATTCCCCTTAATTAAATGTCGCCTCTAAAAAACAACCACTTTGCATATCTTACCTTTTTACCAGCATAACTGCCAAAACTTGTCAGCATTCTTCGCAAAAATCGCTATTCAAATTTTAATTTTTGTCTCTTAAACATACATGTACTTATCGCTTGTAAATACCCCATTGGAATGAGCTTTTTGAGCTCATTCCAATGAGAGGTCGCACACCATGCTTTTTGAGTCAAAAAAGCAATTTTTTTAGTTATTCCAGAATTTCGTACGTAAAACACAGCTTTATGACTTCACATTAAAATGAGCTCTCTAAGCTTGTTCCAATCAACATTCACGCACTATGTCTTTCACACAAAAAATAAAATTTTCCATTTATTCAGGAATTTTGTTTGCAAGAACACTCTTACCCCCCCCCCCCCCCCCCACACACACACACACACAAACACACACACACACACACAAACACAGACACACACATCTAAAAGTTCGTCAGCAAAAAAACAGTTACTTCAGTTTTTAAATGCATTATAGGAACAACTTGCCTAATCAAATTTAAATACTTTTGCATCATTCTGTATCAAGAACAAACCATTTACCATATCTTTACGCAAAATTCTCCAGCATCATTCACAAAAAAACACCATTATTTATATATTCACATTTCTGTCTCAAAAATATACCTGATCTTCCCATACCCCTATTGGAATAAGCTGTTTGAGCTTGTTCCAATGATGATAAAAAAAAATAAAATTTGTGAAAATTTTTGTTTTCTTGCATGCAAATATATACATGTAGCACATGGAAGATATCCACAGTTGGGGAGAGATGTCCAAGGCTATCTTTTCACATTCCTTGTTTGTGCTTCATGCTAAACCAGTTTGTCTGCAGAGATAAATTTGCTTTATTAAAAATCATTGGAGATTGGCCACACACCAATGATTTTAAATAAAACTAATTTTAGGTAACAAATGTTGAACTTCAAACAAAATCTATCACTCAACCAGTTAATGTTGATGAGGCATGACATGGTGAAGGTGACCTAAAATACTTCTTAGAGTCACTTTGTCAGGTGAGCGATTAAGGCCACGTGGGGCCTCTTGTTTTAGATATATTCATTTGTCATGTGGATCTCCTATTACCTGGATGGAATGAATGAAAAGTTTCAGTGTGCCGAAGGCACACAAGGACAATATGGGATTTGTGTCTGTAGGTTTCTATGAGGAGATAACCTGGATGGATATGCGTCTAGGTTTATATGAGGAGATAACCTGCATGGATGTGTGTCTGTAGGTTTATATGAGTAGATAACCTGGATGGATGGATGTGTGTCTGTAGGTTTATATGAGGAGATAACCTGGATGGATGTGTGTCTGTAGGTTTATATGAGGAGATAACCTGGATGGTTGTGTGTCTGTAGGTTTATATGAGGAGATAACCTGAATGGATGTGTGTCTGTTGGTTTATATGATGAGATAACATGGATGGATGTGTGTCTGTAGGTTTATATGAGTAGATAACCTGGATGGATGGATGTGTGTCTGTAGGTTTATATGAGGAGATAACCTGGATGGATGTGTGTCTGTTGGTTTATATGACGAGATAACCTGGATGGATGGATGTGTATCTGTAGGTTTATATGAGGAGATAACGTGGATGGATGTGTGTCTGTAGGTTTATATGAGGAGATAACCTGGGTGGATGTGTGTCTAGGTTTATATGAGGAGATAACCTGGATGGATGTGTGTCTGTAGGTTTATATGAGGAGATAACCTGGATGGATGTGTGTATGTAGGTTTATATGAGGAGATAACCTGGATGGATGTGTGTCTGTAGGTTTATATGAGGAGATAACCTGGATGGATGGATGTGTGTCTGTAGGTTTATATGAGGAGATAACCTGGATGGATGTGTGTCTAGGTTTATATGAGGAGATAACCTGGATGGATGTGTGTCTGTAGGTTTATATGAGGAGATAACCTGGATGGATGTGTGTCTGTAGGTTTATATGAGGAGATAACCTGGATGGATGGATGTGTGTCTGTAGGTTTATATGAGGAGATAACCTGGATGGATGTGTGTCTAGGTTTATATGAGGAGATAACCTGGATGGATGTGTGTCTGTAGGTTTATATGAGGAGATAACCTGGATGGATGTGTCTGTTGGTTTATATGAGGAGATAACCTGGATGGATGTGTGTCTGTACGTTTATATGAGGAGATAACCTGGATGGATGTGTGTCTGTAGGTTTATATGAGATAACCTGGATGGATGTGTGTCTGTAGGTTTATATGAGGAGATAACCTGGATGGATGGATGTGTGTCTGTAGGTTTATATGAGGAGATAACCTGGATGGATGTGTGTCTAGGTTTATATGAGGAGATAACCTGGATGGATGTGTGTCTGTACGTTTTTATGAGGAGATAACCTGGATGGATGTGTGTCTGTTGGTTTATATGAGGAGATATCCTGGATGGATGGATGTGTGTCTGTACGTTTATATGAGGAGATAACCTGGATGGATGTGTGTCTAGGTTTATATGAGGAGATAACCTGGATGGATGTGTGTCTGTAGGTTTATATGAGGAGATAACCTGGATGGATCAGTGTCTGTTGGTTTTTAGCTCAACTTGACAAAGTCAAGCTGAGCTATTGCCATCACTTCTCGTCCGTCGGCGTACGTACGTACGTACGTACGTACGTACGTACGTACGTTAGTATGTTAGTACGTTAGTACGTACGTCCACAATTTCGTTTGGCACACCTCACAGGTCGCATTTATGATCAGATTACTTTGAAACTTCTTATGCTTGTTTGGGGTGACCTCTAGATGGGAGCTATCGATTTTCTTCAATTTCCGGCAAAAAATGTTGCCACAGCCAACGTTCTTAGAACCTAGTTTAGTCAAACCACAATATTTCCCTTTGGCACACCCTACAGGGCACATTTATGATTTGATTGCTTTGAAACCTGATACGCTTATTTAGGGTGACCTCTAAATGGGAGCTATCGATTTTCTTCAATTTCCGGCAAAAAATGTTGCCACGGCCAACATTCGTAGAACTTAGTTTAGTCAAACCACAATATTTCCCTTTGGCACACCCTACAGGGCACATTTATGATTTGATTGCTTTGAAACCTGGTATGCTTATTTAGGGTGACCTCTAGATGGGAGCTATCGATTTTCTTCAATTTCCGGCAAAAAATGTTGCCACGGCCAATGTTCTTAGAACTTGGTTTAGTCAGAAGACTCGATATTTCCCTTTGGCACTCCCTACAGGGCACATTTATGATCGGATTGCTTTGAAACCTTTAATGCTTGTTTGGGGTGACCTCTAGATGGGAGCTATCGATTTTCTTCAATTTCCATCAAAAATGTTGCCGCAGCCAACATTCTTAGAACTTAGTTTAGTCAGACCACAATATTTCCCTTTGGCTCACCCTACAGGGCTCATTTATGATTAGATTGCTTTGAAACCTGGTATGCTTATTTACGGTGACCTCTAGATGGGAGCTATCGATTTTCTTTCATTTCCGTCAAAAAATGTTGCCACGGGCAACGTTCTTAGAATTTAGTCTAGTCAGACCACAATATTTCCCTTTTGTACACCCTACAGGGCACATTTATGATCGGATTGCTTTGAAACCTGGCATGCTTGTTTGGGGAGGCCTCTAGATGGGAGCTATCGATTTTCTTCGGTTTCTGTCCAAAAATGTTGCCACTGGCAAAAAAACTGACATTGGTCCCAATGATCTTCAATTTTGCCATTTCATTTATAACTTACCAAGTTCAAGTTTGTCAAGTTGAGCTACAGTGTCATTGACACTTTCATTTATATGAGGAGATAACCTGGATGGATGGATGTGTGTCTGTATGTTTATATGAGGAGATAACCTGGATGGATGTGTGTCTAGGTTTATATGAGGAGATAACCTGGATGGATGTGTGTCTGTTTGTTTATATGAGGAGATAACGTGGATGGATGTGTGTCTGTTGGTTTATATGAGTAGATAACCTGCATGGATGTGTGTCTGTTGGTTTATATGAGGAGATAACCTGGATGGATGTGTGTCTGTTGGTTTATATGAGGAGATAACGTGGATGGATGTGTGTCTGTAGGTTTATATGAGTAGATAACCTGGATGGATGGATGTGTGTCTGTTGGTTTATATGAGGAGATAACCTGGATGGATGGATGTGTGTCTGTATGTTTATATGAGGAGATAACCTGGATGGATGGATGTGTGTCTGTTGGTTTATATGAGGAGATAACGTGGATGGATGAGTGTCTAGGTTTATATGAGGAGATAACCTGGATGGATGTGTGTCTGTACGTTTATATGAGGAGATAACCTGGATGGATGTGTGTCTAGGTTTATATGAGGAGATAACCTGGATGGATGTGTGTCTGTTTGTTTATATGAGGAGATAACGTGGATGGATGTGTGTCTGTTGGTTTATATGAGTAGATAACCTGGATGGATGTGTGTCTGTTGGTTTATATGAGGAGATAACCTGGATGGATGTGTGTCTGTTGGTTTATATGAGGAGATAACGTGGATGGATGTGTGTCTGTAGGTTTATATGAGTAGATAACCTGGATGGATGGATGTGTGTCTGTACGTTTATATGAGGAGATAACCTGGATGGATGTGTGTCTGTATGTTTATATCAGGACATAACCTGGATGGATGTGTGTCTAGGTTTATATGAGGAGATAACCTGGATGGATGTGTGTCTGTAGGTTTATATGAGGAGATAACCTGGATGGATGTGTGTCTGTTGGTTTATATGAGGAGATAACCTGGATGGATGGATGTGTGTCTGTAGGTTTATATCAGGACATAACCTGGATGGATGTGTGTCTAGGTTTATATGAGGAGATAACCTGGATGGATGTGTGTCTGTAGGTTTATATGAGGAGATAACCTGGATGGATGTGTGTCTGTAGGTTTATATGAGGAGATAACCTGGATGGATGTGTGTCTGTTGGTTTATATGAGGAGATAACCTGGATGGATTGATTTGTGTCTGTACGTTTATATGAGGAGATAACCTGGATGGATGTGTGTCTAGGTTTATATGAGGAGATAACCTGGATGGATGTGTGTCTGTAGGTTTATATGAGGCGATAACCTGAATGGATGTGTTGACTGTATGTTTATATGAGGAGATAACCTGGATGGATGCGTGTCTGTACGTTTATATAAGGGGATAACCTGGATGGATGTGTGTCTGTAGGTTTATTTGAGGAGATAACCTGGATGGATGTGTGTCTGTAGGTTTATATGAGGAGATAACCTGGATGGATGTGTGTCTGTTGGTTTATATGAGGAGATAACCTGGATGGATGGATGTGTGTCTGTACGTTTATATGAGGAGATAACCTGGATGGATGTGTGTCTGTAGGTTTATATGAAGAGATAACCTGGATGGATGTGTGTCTGTAGGTTTATATGAGGAGATAACCTGGATGGATGTGTGTCTGTAGGTTTATATAAAGAGATAACCTGGATGGATGTGTGTCTGTAGGTTTATATGAGGAGATAACCTGGATGGATGTGTGTCTGTAGGTTTATATGAGGAGATAACCTGGATGGATGTGTGTCTGTTGGTTTATATGAGGAGATAACCTGGATGGATGTGTGTCTGTTGGTTTATATGAGGAGATAACCTGGATGGATGGATGTGTGTCTGTACATTTATATGGGGAGATAACCTGGATGGATGTGTGTCCAGTTTTATATGAGGAGATAACCTGGATGGATGTGTGTCTGTAGGTTTATATGAGGAGATAACCTGGATGGATGTGTGTCTGTTGGTTTATATGAGGAGATAACCTGGATGGATGGATGTGTGTCTGTACATTTATATGGGGAGATAACCTGGATGGATGTGTGTCCAGGTTTATATGAGGAGATAACCTGGATGGATGTGTGTCTGTAGGTTTATATGAAGAGATAACCTGGATGGATGTGTGTCTGTTGGTTTATATGAGGAGATAACCTGGATGGATGGATGTGTGTCTATATATTTATATGGGGAGATAACCTGGATGGATGTGTGTCCAGGTTTATATGAGGAGATAACCTGGATGGATGTGTGTCTGTAGGTTTATATGAGGAGATAACCTGGATGGATGTGTGTCTGTTGGTTTATATGAGGAGATAACCTGGATGGATGGATGTGTGTCTGTACGTTTATATGAGGAGATAACCTGGATGGATGTGTGTCTGTTGGTTTATATGAGGAGGTAACCTGGATGGATGGATGTGTGTCCGTAGGTTTATATGAGGAGATAACCTGGATGGATGTGTGTCTAGGTTTATATCAGGACATAACCTGGATGGATGTGTGTCTGTAGGTTTATATGAGGAGATAACCTGGATGGATGTGTGTCTGTAGGTTTATATGAGGAGATAACCTGGATGGATGTGTGTCTGTAGGTTTATATGAGGAGATAACCTGGATGGATGTGTGTCTGTTGGTTTATATGAGGAGATAACCTGGATGGATGTGTGTCTGTTGGTTTATATGAGGAGATAACCTGGATGGATGGATGTGTGTCTGTACGTTTATATGAGGAGATAACCTGGATGGATGTGTGTCTGTAGGTTTATATGAGGAGATAACCTGGATGGATGTGTGTCTGTAGGTTTATATGAGGAGATAACCTGGATGGATGTGTGTCTGTTGGTTTATATGATGAGATAACCTGGATGGATGGATGGATGTGTATCTGTAGGTTTATATGAGGAGATAACGTGGATGGTTGTGTGTCTGTAGGTTTATATGAGGAGATAACCTGGATGGATGTGTGTCTGTTGGTTTATATGATGAGATAACATGGATGGACGTGTGTCTGTAGGTTTATATGAGTAGATAACCTGGATGGATGTGTGTCTGTTGGTTTATATGAGGAGATAACCTGGATGGATGGATGTGTGTCTGTACGTTTATATGAGGAGATAACCTGGATGGATGTGTGTCTGTAGGTTTATATGAGGAGATAACCTGGATGGATGTGTGTCTGTTGGTTTATATGAGGAGATAACCTGGATGGATGGATGTGTGTCTGCACATTTATATGAGGAGATAACCTGGATGGATGTGTGTCTGTTGGTTTATATGATGAGATAACATGGATGGATGTGTGTCTGTAGGTTTATATGAGTAGATAACCTGGATGGATGGATGTGTGTCTGTAGGTTTATATGAGGAGATAACCTGGATGGATGTGTGTCTGTTGGTTTATATGACGAGATAACCTGGATGGATGGATGGATGTGTATCTGTAGGTTTATATGAGGAGATAACGTGGATGGATGTGTGTCTGTAGGTTTATATGAGGAGATAACCTTGTTGGATGTGTGTCTAGGTTTATATGAGGAGATAACGTGGATGAATGTGTGTCTGTAGGTTTATATGAGGAGATAACCTGGATGGATGTGTGTCTGTAGGTTTATATGAGGAGATAACCTGGATGGATGTGTGTCTGTAGGTTTATATGAGGAGATAACCTGGATGGATGGATGTGTGTCTGTAGGTTTATATGAAGAGATAACCTGGATGGATGTGTGTCTGTTTGTTTATATGAGGAGATAACCTGGATGGATGTGTGTCTGTAGGTTTATATGAGTAGATAACCTGGATGGATGGATGTGTGTCTGTACGTTTATATGAGGAGATAACCTGGATGGATGTGTGTCTAGGTTTATATGAGGAGATAACCTGGATGGATGTGTGTCTGTAGGTTTATATTAGGAGATAACCTGGATGGATGTGTCTGTTGGTTTATATGAGGCGATAACCTGGATGGATGTGTGTCTGTAGGTTTATATGAGGAGATAACCTGGATGGATGTGTGTCTGTATGTTTATATGAGGAGATAACGTGGATGGATGTGTGTCTAGGTTTATATGAGGAGATAACCTGGATGGATGTGTGTCTGTACGTTTATATGAGGAGATAACCTGGATGGATGTGTGTCTGTAGGTTTATATGAGGAGATAACCTGGATGGATGGATGTGTGTCTGTAGGTTTATATGGGGAGATAACCTGGATGGATGTGTGTCTGTAGGTTTTTATGAGGAGATAACCTGGATGGATGTGTGTCTGTTGGTTTATATGAGGAGATAACCTGGATGGATGGATGTGTGTCTGTACGTTTATATGAGGAGATAACCTGGATGGATGTGTGTCTAGGTTTATATGAGGAGATAACCTGGATGGATGTGTGTCTGTAGGTTTATATGAGGAGATAACCTGGATGGATGTGTGTCTGTACGTTTATATGAGGAGATAACCTGGATGGATGTGTGTCTAGGTTTATATGAGGAGATAACCTGGATGGATGTGTGTCTGTACGTTGATATGAGGAGATAACCTGGATGGATGTGTGTCTAGGTTTATATGAGGAGATAACCTGGATGGATGTGTGTCTGTAGGTTTATATGAGGAGATAACCTGGATGGATGTGTGTCTGTTGGTTTTTTATATGAGGAGATAACCTGGATGGATGGATGTGTGTCTGTATGTTTATATGAGGAGATAACCTGGATGGATGTGTGTCTAGGTTTATATGAGGAGATAACCTGGATGGATGTGTGTCTGTACGTTTATATGAGGAGATAACCTGGATGGATGTGTGTCTAGGTTTATATGAGGAGATAACCTGGATGGATGTGTGTCTAGGTTTATATGAGGAGATAACCTGGATGGATGTGTGTCTGTAGGTTTATATGAGTAGATAACCTGGATGGATGGATGTGTGTCTGTATGTTTATATGAGGAGATAACCTGGATGGATGCGTGTCTAGGTTTATATGAGGAGATAACCTGGATGGATGTGTGTCTGTAGGTTTATATGAGGAGATAACCTGGATGGATGTGTGTCTGTAGGTTTATATGAGGAGATAACCTGGATGGATGTGTGTCTAGGTTTATATGAGGAGATAACCTGGATGGATGTGTGTCTGTACGTTTATATGAGGAGATAACCTGGATGGATGTGTGTCTAGGTTTATATGAGGAGATAACCTGGATGGATGTGTGTCTGTACGTTTATATGAGGAGATAACCTGGATGGATGTGTGTCTGTACGTTTATATGAGGAGATAACCTGGATGGATGTGTGTCTAGGTTTATATGAGGAGATAACCTGGATGGATGTGTGTCTGTACGTTTATATGAGGAGATAACCTGGATGGATGTGTTTCTGTTGGTTTATATGAGGAGATAACCTGGATGGATTGATTTGCGTCTGTACGTTTATATGAGGAGATAACCTGGATGGATGTGTGTCTAGGTTTATATGAGGAGATAACCTGGATGGATGTGTGTCTGTAGGTTTATATGAGGAGATAACCTGGATGGATGTGTGTCTGTAGGTTTATATGAGGCGATAACCTGGATGGATGTGTTGTCTGTATGTTTATATGAGGAGATAACCTGGATGGATGCGTGTCTGTACGTTTATATGAGGGGATAACCTGGATGGATGTGTGTCTGTAGGTTTATTTGAGGAGATAACCTGGATGGATGTGTGTCTGTAGGTTTATATGAGGAGATAACCTGGATGGATGTGTGTCTGTTGGTTTATATGAGGAGATAACCTGGATGGATGGATGTGTGTCTGTACGTTTATATGAGGAGATAACCTGGATGGATGTGTGTCTGTTGGTTTATATGATGAGATAACCTGGATGGATGTGTGTCTGTTGGTTTATATGAGGAGATAACCTGGATGGATGGATGTGTGTCTGTACGTTTATATGAGGAGATAACCTGGATGGATGTGTGTCTGTAGGTTTATATGATGAGATAACATGGATGGATGTGTGTCTGTAGGTTTATATGAGTAGATAACCTGGATGGATGGATGTGTGTCTGTAGGTTTATATGAGGAGATAACCTGGATGGATGTGTGTCTGTTGGTTTATATGACGAGATAACCTGGATGGATGGATGTGTATCTGTAGGTTTATATGAGGAGATAACGTGGATGGATGCGTGTCTGTAGGTTTGTATGAGGAGATAACCTGGTTGGATGTGCGTCTAGGTTTATATGAGGAGATAACGTGGATGAATGTGTGTCTGTAGGTTTATATGAGGAGATAACCTGGATGGATGTGTGTCTGTAGGTTTATATGAGGAGATAACCTGGATGGATGTGTGTCTGCAGGTTTATATGAGGAGATAACCTGGATGGATGGATGTGTGTCTGTAGGTTTATATGAGGAGATAACCTGGATGGATGTGTGTCTAGGTTTATATGAGGAGGTAACCTGGATGGATGTGTGTCTAGGTTTATATGAGGAGGTAACCTGGATGGATGTGTGTCTGTACATTTATGAGGAGATAACCTGGATGGATGTGTGTCTGTAGGTTTATATGAGGAGATAACCTGGATGGATGTGTGTCTGTAGGTTTATATGAGGAGATAACCTGGATGGATGGATGTGTGTCTGTAGGTTTATATGAGGAGATAACCTGGATGGATGTGTGTCTAGGTTTATATGAGGAGATAACCTGGATGGATGTGTGTCTGTAGGTTTATATGAGGAGATAACCTGGATGGATGTGTGTCTGTTGGTTTATATGAGGAGATAACCTGGATGGATGGATGTGTGTCTGTACGTTTATATGAGGAGATAACCTGGATGGATGTGTGTCTAGGTTTATATGAGGAGATAACCTGGATGGATGTGTGTCTGTAGGTTTATATGAGGAGATAACCTGGATGGATGTGTGTCTGTTGGTTTTTTATATGAGGAGATAACCTTGATGGATGGATGTTTGTCTGTATGTTTATATGAGGAGATAACCTGGATGGATGTGTGTCTAGGTTTATATTAGGAGATAACCTGGATGGATGTGTGTCTGTACGTTTATATGAGGAGATAACCTGGATGGATGTGTGTTTAGGTTTATATGAGGAGATAACCTGGATGGATGTGTGTCTGTTGGTTTATATGAGGAGATAACCTGGATGGATGTGTGTCTGTTGGTTTATATGAGTAGATAACCTGGATGGATGGATGTGTGTCTGTACGTTTATATGAGGAGATAACCTGGATGGATGTGTGTCTGTAGGTTTATATGAGGAGATAACCTGGATGGATGTGTGTCTGTAGGTTTATATGAGGAGATAACCTGGATGGATGTGTGTCCAGGTTTATATGAGGAGATAACCTGGATGGATGTGTGTCTGTTGGTTTATATGAGTAGATAACCTGGATGGATGGATGTGTGTCTGTACGTTTATATGAGGAGATAACCTGGATGGATGTGTGTCTGTAGGTTTATATGAGGAGATAACCTGGATGGATGTGTGTCTGTAGGTTTATATGAGGAGATAACCTGGATGGATGTGTGTCTGTTGGTTTATATGAGGAGATAACCTGAATGGATTGATTTGTGTCTGTACGTTTATATGAGGAGATAACCTGGATGGATGTGTGTCTGTAGGTTTATATGAGGAGATAACCTGGATGGATGTGTTGTCTGTAGGTTTATATGAGGAGATAACCTGGATGGATGTGTGTCTGTAGGTTTATATGAGGAGATAACCTGGATGGATGTATGTCTAGGTTTATATGAGGAGATAACCTGGATGGATGTGTGTCTGTAGGTTTATATGAGGAGATAACCTGGATGGATGTGTGTCTGTATGTTTATATGAGGCGAGAACCTGGATGGATGTGTTGTCTGTATGTTTATATGAGGAGATAACCTGGATGGATGCGTGTCTGTACGTTTATATGAGGGGATAACCTGGATGGATGTGTGTCTGTAGGTTTATTTGAGGAGATAACCTGGATGGATGTGTGTCTGTAGGTTTATATGAGGAAATAACCTGGATGGATGTGTGTCTGTTGGTTTATATGAGGAGATAACCTGGATGGATGGATGTGTGTCTGTACGTTTATATGAGGAGATAACCTGGATGGATGTGTGTCTGTTGGTTTATATGAGGAGATAACCTGGATGGATGGATGTGTGTCTGTACGTTTATATGAGGAGATAACCTGGATGGATGTGTGTCTGTATGTTTATATGAGGAGATAACCTGGATGGATGTGTGTCTACGTTTATATGAGGAGATAACCTGGATGGATGTGTGTCTACGTTTATATGAGGAGATAACCTGGATGGATGTGTGTCTACGTTTATATAAGGAGATAACCTGGATGGATGTGTGTCTACGTTTATATGTGGAGATAACCTGGATGGATGGATGTGTGTCTGTACGTTTATATGAGGAGATAACCTGGATGGATGTGTGTCCAGGTTTATATGAGGAGATAACCTGGATGGATGTGTGTCTGTAGGTTTATATGAGGAGATAACCTGGATGGATGTGTGTCTGTTGGTTTATATGAGGAGATAACCTGGATGGATGGATGTGTGTCTGTACGTTTATATGAGGAGATAACCTGGATGGATGTGTGTCTGTTGGTTTATATGAGGAGGTAACCTGGATGGATGGATGTGTGTCTGTAGGTTTATATGAGGAGATAACCTGGATGGATGTGTGTCTAGGTTTATATCAGGACATAACCTGGATGGATGTGTGTCTGTAGGTTTATATGAGGAGATAACCTGGATGGATGTGTGTCTGTAGGTTTATATGAGGAGATAACCTGGATGGATGTGTGTCTGTAGGTTTATATGAGGAGATAACCTGGATGGATGTGTGTCTATAGGTTTATATGAGGAGATAACCTGGATGGATGTGTGTCTATAGGTTTATATGAGGAGATAACCTGGATGGAGGTGTGTCTGTAGGTTTATATGAGGAGATAACCTGGATGGATGTGTGTCTATAGGTTTATATGAGGAGATAACCTGGATGGATGTGTGTCTATAGGTTTATATGAGGAGATAACCTGGATGGATGTGTGTCTGTAGGTTTATATGAGGAGATAACCTGGATGGATGTGTTTCTGTTGGTTTATATGAGGAGATAACCTGGATGGATGGATGTGTGTCTGTACGTTTATATGAGGAGATAACCTGGATGGATGTGTGTCTGTTGGTTTATATGAGGAGGTAACCTGGATGGATGGATGTGTGTCTGTAGGTTTATATGAGGCGATAACCTGGATGGATGTGTGTCTGTACGTTTATATGAGGAGATAACCTGGATGGATGTGTGTCTGTTGGTTTATATGAGGAGATAACCTGGATGGATGTGTGTCTGTTGGTTTATATGAGGAGATAACCTGGATGGATGTGTGTCTGTTGGTTTATATGAGGAGATAACCTGGATGGATGTGTGTCTGTTGGTTTATATGAGGAGGTAACCTGGTATTTTCACTTTAACCAAACATTTGTTAATTTGTATCACGAATTAAAGATATCAAAAACAATAGTGTGTAGAATATTACTTAAATCCTCAACTCTATATGACTGAATATTTTATAACTTTCAAGTTACCACCACTACTCTGTCTGTATCAGTTATTTCATTTTTATTTTTATTTCATTCTTATTTTAGAGAATTCCCAGGGTTAACACAGTTTTTCAAGGTAACTCATCACAACAGTCATCAACAGTTGATATATCAATTGCTGTGGCAACTGACAAAGGTCTGATAACTCCAATTGTCAAAAATGCATCATTTCTTGGAGTAGAAGATATTTCAAGTAGAGTGAAAGTAAGTTATAGCTAAACTGTATGTATTTTGTTTTGAAAATGGTACCTTGGAGCATTGCTCAGTATTGTTTGTTAAATAACATAATGTTTAATACAAAATATATGTATGCAAGTTTGATGATGTCATAATATGTTCAGAGTATTTGTGTTAATTACAGAATATTTCATCACTTATCTGTACAATCAACACTTCACTGGAAATTGCTGAGAGCATCTTTTACAAATCTCTCAAGTGCAGCAGAATCAAGAAAAGATGCTGATTTTATATAATAACTTGGGAGATTTGTTGATTATCAGCAGACTGTATATAATAACTTGGAAGATTTGTTAATTATCAGCAGACTGTCTATAATAACTTGGAAGATTTGTTAATTATCAGCTAATTGTATATAATGACTGGGAATTTGTTAATTATCAACTGATTGTATATAATAACTTGGGATATTTGTTGATTATCAGCTGATTGAATATAATAACTTGGGAGATTTGTTGATTATCAACTGATTGTATATAATAACTTGGAAGATTTGTTAATTATCAGCTAACTGTATATAATAACTTGGGAGATTTGTTGATTATCAGCTAAATGTATATAATAACTTGGGAGATTTGTTGATTATCAACTGATTGTATATAATAACTTGAGAGATTTTTTGATTATCAGCTGATTGTATATAATAACTTGGGAGATTTGTTGATTCTGGGCTGATTATATAGAATAACTTAAGAGATTCTTTGATTATCACCTGATTGTATATAATAACGGGAGATTTGTTGAATATCAGCTGATTGTATATAATAACTTGGGAGATTTGTTTATTATGAGATGATTGTATATAATAACTTGGGAGATTTGTTGATTATCAGCTGTTTGTATATAATAAATTGGGAGATTTGTTGATTATCAGGTGATTATATATGATAACTTGGAAATTTGTTGATTATCAGCTGATTGTATATAATAGGTTCAGAGATTTGTTGATTCTGGACTAATTGTGTATAATTACTTGGGAGACTTTTTTTATTCTGGGCCGATTGTATATAATAACTGGGAATTTGTTGATTATCAGCTGATTGTATTTAATAATTTGGGAGATTTGTTGATTATCAGCTGATTGTATTTAACAACTTGAGAGATTTGTTGATTCTGGACTGATTGTATATAATAACCTTGGAGATTTGTTGATTATCAACTGATTGTATATAATAACTTTGGAGATTTGTGTTGATTATCAGATGATTGTATTTTACTTGGGAGATTTGTTGATTATCAGCTTATTGTAAATAATAACCTGGGAGATTTGTTGATTATCAATGGCTTGTATATATAATAACTTCGGAGATTTCTTGATTATCAGCAGATTGTATATAATAACTTGGGAGATTTGTTGATTATCAGATGATTGTATATAATAACTTTGGAGATTTCTTGATTATCAGCAGATTGTATATAATAACTTGGGAGATTTCTTGATTATCAGCAGATTGTATATAATAACTTGGGAGATTTGTTGATTATCAGATGATTGTATATAATAACTTGGGAGATTTCTTGATTATCAGCAGATGGCATATTATAACTTCAGAGATTTCTTGATTATCAATTGATTGTATTTAATAATTTGGGAGATTTGTTGATTCTGGGCTTATTGTATATAATAACTGGGAATTTGTTGATTATCAGCTGATTGTATTTAATAACTTGGGAGATTTGTTGATTATCAGCTGATTGTATATAATAACTTGGGAGATTTCTTGATTATCAGTTGTAAAGTGATTATTCCGTTTGGCTGTCATAACCCTTCACACAAAAGAACATCAACACATTTATTCCAATTCAGTTGTTTTTGGAACATAGCTCACCGCATTCAGTGGAATGAGCTTGTCCTTCCTTTTCTGTATCAGGAGCATTAGCTATAGTTTTTGGAAGACCCTCAAAAGGCCTAAAAATCTATAAAAATATTCTCTTGAACCACCAGAGAGAATGCCTTGATATTTGGTATGGAACATCCTTTGGTGTTGAAGATTAAAGTTAGTGCAAGAGAAGTTTGTAGGTCAATATTTGGGCTCTCTGTGGGAGCATACCCATTTTGGGCTCTACCCTTAATTTGTATTTCAAGAACAGATAGGCTGATTTGAACTAAATTTGGCATGTAGTATAATTAATAATGGGTCATAAGTACTTGATTGATGCCCCAAACAGAAATTTCACAGCCCAGTGGGAACCCAAGGAGCTAAAAATATTTTTAAAAATTCACATGCCCATTGTTCCCAAACGACACGGAACAGAAAACTTATTTGTGCTGAAGCATCCTTAGGACCAGCAGAATGGAATGGTAAAAAAAAAATGCCATCGGTTGTGTCAGGGTGTTCTGTAGGGGGGGGGGGGGGGAGGCAGCGAAAAACAAAAATGCTGAGTCAGCATATTTGCAAAAATTAAAAAAAAAAAAATTTCCAGAACCACTGATCAGAATCTTTTGATATTTGGTATACGGCATCCATAGGGGGGTCATATGCAAGTATTTTCAAATTAAACCCCTCAGTTTATATTTGGGGAATAAGCTTTAAAAAATCTTCAGACCCACTAGTCTTTTATTTTAATATTTGCTATACCTCATTGTTACAAGGATCAGATTCAAGTTTGTTCCCTCAGCTAACATTTGGGCTTCCTATGAACGAGAATATTGTTTTTTGCTATGCAGCTTCCTCAGATCCAGTGGAATCAGATGAACCAAAAAATTGCTATCACTTTTGTCATGGGTGCCATATGGGGATGCCCATTTTAACACTGTTGGCAATGGTAAAATGCCAAGTCATCATCTTTCTTGTACTCCATCAACTAATTTGAAATTTGTCTTCTTTTAAACCAATGGGCCAAATTCATAAATGGCACAGACCATCTTTGGTGCATAGCCCCTGCTACTTTGTTCAAATGAAGCAGCTGGGATCTTTGGGCTGGTGGAGTTTACTTTTCTGATTTTTTTTCCCCAAAAGTTACTATGCCCCCTCATGAAACCCCGATCAGAATCCTTTCAAGCTTGTAAAAATCAAGTCCCTAGGTTAATATCTGGGCTTCTATTGGAACCTGAATTTTAATTTAGTCTAATTTGAGGAATAATCTTTTAAAATTTTCTTTCCCAGAACCACCAGACAGAATCTTTTGACATACGATATGCAGCATCCTTAGAGGGGTCAGATTCAAATTTGTTTAAATCAAGTTTTTCAGTCAATATTTGGACTTTCTATGGGAGCCTGAATTTTAACTTAGGGCAAAATGGTGAATAATCTTTAAAAAATATTCTTCCTCAGATCCACCAGTCATAATCTTTTAATATTGGTATACAACCTCATTATGGAGGTCAGATTCAAGTTTGTTCAAATCAAGAACCACGGTTGTTAATATTTGGGCTGGCTATTGAAGCCAGAGTTTTCACTTAGTGAAATATGAAGAATAATCTTTACAATTATTCTTCAGTCCCACTGTGAGGAATCATTTGAATTTGGTTTACAGCATCCTTAGGGAGGTCAGATCTAAGTTTGTTCAAACAAAGTCCCTGTGTTAATATTTGTCTCCCTATTGGAGCCCAAATTTAACATATTCCAATATGAGGAATAATCTTTAAAACTCATTTTATCCAGAATCAGTAGTAAGAATCTTTTGAATTATTGTATACCGAGTCCTTACAGGGGTTGGATTCAAGTTTGTATAAATCATGCCCATCAGTTTTAAGTGTGGGGTGGGGTGGGGGGTGGGGGGGGGGGGGGGGGGGGGTGGGGGTTCCAAATAAAGCATTTGGCCTTACGAATACAGTGCCAGCATGTCTGGGTCAGTGGTAGGCCTTACGAATACAGTGCCAGCATGTCTAGGTCAGTGGTAGGCCTTACGAATACAGTGCCAGCATGTCTGGGTCAGTGGTAGGCCTTACGAATACAGTGCCAGCATGTCTGGGTCAGTGGTAGGCCTTACGAATACAGTGCCAGCATGTCTGGGTCAGTGGTAGGCCTTACGAATACAGTGCCAGCATGTCTGGGTCAGTGGTAGGCCTTACGAATACAGTGCCAGCATGTCTGGGTCAGTGGTAGGCCTTACGAATACAGTGCCAGCATGTCTGGGCCAGTGGTAGGCCTTACGAATACAGTGCCAGCATGTCTGGGCCAGTGGTAGGCCTTACGAATACAGTGCCAGCATGTCTGGGCCAGTGGTAGGCCTTACGAATACAGTGCCAGCATGTCTGGGTCAGTGGTAGGCCTTACGAATACAGTGCCAGCATGTCTGGGTCAGTGGTAGGCCTTGCGAATACAGTGCCAGCATGTCTGGGTCAGTGGTAGGCCTTGCGAATACAGTGCCAGCATGTCTGGGTCAGTGGTAGGCCTTACGAATACAGTGCCAGCATGTCTGGGTCAGTGGTAGGCCTTACGAATACAGTGCCAGCATGTCTGGGCCAGTGGTAGGCCTTACGAATACAGTGCCAGCATGTCTGGGCCAGTGGTAGGCCTTACGAATACAGTGCCAGCATGTCTGGGCCAGTGGTAGGCCTTACGAATACAGTGCCAGCATGTCTGGGTCAGTGGTAGGCCTTACGAATACAGTGCCAGCATGTCTGGGTCAGTGGTAGGCCTTATGAATACAGTGCCAGCATGTCTGGGTCAGTGGTAGGCCTTGCGAATACAGTGCCAGCATGTCTGGGTCAGTGGTAGGCCTTGCGAATACAGTGCCAGCATGTCTGGGTCAGTGGTAGGCCTTACGAATACAGTGCCAGCATGTCTGGGCCAGTGGTAGGCCTTACGAATACAGTGCCAGCATGTCTGGGTCAGTGGTAGGCCTTACGAATACAGTGCCAGCATGTCTGGGTCAGTGGTAGGCCTTACGAATACAGTGCCAGCATGTCTGGGTCAGTGGTAGGCCTTACGAATACAGTGCCAGCATGTCTGGGTCAGTGGTAGGCCTTAACAATACAGTGCCAGCATGTCTGGGTCAGTGGTAGGCCTTACGAATACAGTGCCAGCATGTCTGGGTCAGTGGTAGGCCTTACGAATACAGTGCCAGCATGTCTGGGTCAGTGGTAGGCCTTAACAATACAGTGCCAGCATGTCTGGGTCAGTGGTAGGCCTTACGAATACAGTGCCAGCATGTCTGGGTCAGTGGTAGGCCTTGCGAATACAGTGCCAGCATGTCTGGGTCAGTGGTAGGCCTTGCGAATACAGTGCCAGCATGTCTGGGTCAGTGGTAGGCCTTACGAATACAGTGCCAGCATGTCTGGGCCAGTGGTAGGCCTTACGAATACAGTGCCAGCATGTCTGGGTCAGTGGTAGGCCTTACGAATACAGTGCCAGCATGTCTGGGTCAGTGGTAGGCCTTACGAATACAGTGCCAGCATGTCTGGGTCAGTGGTAGGCCTTACGAATACAGTGCCAGCATGTCTGGGTCAGTGGTAGGCCTTAACAATACAGTGCCAGCATGTCTGGGTCAGTGGGAGGCCTTACGAATACAGTGCCAGCATGTCTGGGTCAGTGGTAGGCCTTGCGAATACAGTGCCAGCATGTCTGGGTCAGTGGTAGGCCTTACGAATACAGTGCCAGCATGTCTGGGTCAGTGGTAGGCCTTACGAATACAGTGCCAGCATGTCTGGGACAGTGGTAGGCCTTATGAATACAGTGCCAGCATGTCTGGGCCAGTGGTAGGCCTTGCGAATACAGTGCCAGCCAGTGGTCGGTATGATAAATACAGAAATTATTAGAAATTTCCATATTTTTATACTGTACCAATGACCCAGACTTAGCTGGTGCTAACTCTAAAATATTTAGGGCCAAACGCAAATTTTACCCCCCAATCCCCAAAATTTGCATCTAAAACCGAAAATTACATGTCCTATATGGTCCTCCATACTTTTACTCCACTGCACATGCGCAGTGTCAAGGAGGTCTCGAAATTGCCGGCAAAAGTAATTCTTTGTTTGGCCCTCAATTTAGTTACAACTGACTGATATTTGTGCTTGTAAATCTCAGTTTAAATGATGCCAGACGCATAATTATGAGAGAAATGGTGGATCTAAGGAGGAAATAGAAGGTGGAGAGAAAAAAACAGTGTAAACAAATGTTCAGGGCTGTAACTTATAATTATTTTACGAAATTATTCATGTTACTTATTTTCGAGGCATGACCTTGTTGTGGTCATTCTTGCTATGAATGTTCCATTGTTTAATCAGTGTTTCCTCTCTCCCTTTCCTTTATTCCCCCCTAGCTATTCTCCCATGCTTTTGGCTTATTTTTTTGTAATGTTTATTACTAAAATTTCTTGGGAGTTTTGGCTTGGTAACAGATTTATTTTCTGTTTTTTCCCCATGTTTACGTCCTCACCCCAGGGGTGTTTAGGCATTTTGGTCTGCATCTACCATCTGATGTTCTACAGTTTCTTCTCTGGAAGCCTCTGTTTTGCATCAGATAGTGTTTAAATTGGTAACTGATTTCAGGCTATGTTTGTTTCAGTGCCTGGAGTCATGTTTCCGGTTTGTTGACACTTTTGCTTATGTTGACAACTGTTACTTTTGACAGTGATTACTTGTCTTCTGCTTAATTTAGTTCATAGCAAGATACATTAATATTGTCCGTAAGTGTTACATTAATTTTTCAAAATCATTAAAAAATTTTGTCCACACTTAGGCTTTTTTGGGATTCTTTGGGCGCAAGGTTCCCATTGGGAACTTGGGCTCTTCTGAAAATTTTTTCAAAAAATTTTTTTTTGAAAATTATTTTCTTTTGAAATGTTATAATGAATTATAATATATTATGTATATTTATTTCAAGGGTTAGTGCAAGTAATATGACGGTGTATATTTTTTCTGGTTGGAAAAAATATTCTTCATTCGTAATGTGAAGATATCTTCCTCTAATTCACAAGTTCATTGTGTTTCTTATAGTCAATGTAGTCGCATTAATTCTTGATCTGTGTGTGTTGATTGATATGACGCCGTTGGAGACGTGTGTCACGGTATTTTATTAACGGTGAGGGGTCCATTACGGTCCTCTCTCCGTAGGGTCACTATATTATCAGTTTCTTTTTCAGAATTCAGAGTGATGTTTCTGTGATGTCTTCAATAAGTGTGTCTCCGTCATTGCAATAGTAGGGCTAGCGGGAAGTGCTCAAGGTATTACGACAATTGCTGGGAGTTAGCTAGTTCTATCGAAGGCATTGTCACCCGCTAGTCCACCTGGTGTCGCGTCCATTCACCAGGAAAGAATGGTACAGCACCCGGGTTAGTCCGTTGCGGTCCGGGGAAGCAGATTGGGTGATGCGAGCACTATAAAACTTCAGATGTGCACACCCAGCAACGACGGATCCGAGGATAGTACGGAGGAAGCCTGTCAGTCCGGTAGCTAGCTCGTCCAGGTCCCCCATACCGCGAGCGAGAGAGGCCCCCCTCTCTCTTGCATCAACATTTGCGCCGCGATGTTGTTGTATGTTGTTCGCTTAGTCGGAGCTTACGTCCACTCCTCCTGTTCGGGACGCTCCGTCGCATGACAGTCCGACGCGGCTGTTATATTGGCTTCCTCATCCTCGTCAACACATACGACCGCACCTTGGCTATGTGACCACAGATTTCCAGGGGACGTTCGCATATTATATAAATGCAGGACTCAACATCCCTGGTGCTCCTGCTTCGCCGACAAAGGAATACCCGTCGACCAGGTCACTCCATCTGCTAGCCAAGGATACGAGACCTTTCCAGTTGGGACGTTCGCATATTATATAAATGCAGGAATGAACGTCCCGGGAGCTTCCAGCGGATATTTCACGTAGGACCGCGGCTCCACAGGTCTCATAGGGTAACATGAACTAGGTAGTGTTACCGTGAAGTCTTTGTAAGTGTGCTTCCGTTGTCACAGTCAAATGAAGAGCTAGCAGTAAAGTGCTCATACAGATATGTCAATTGCCTAAGAGGTCCCAAGTAGGATCGACGGCGTTGGCGTCCGCTAGCTAGCCCGGTGTCGCGACCATTCACCGAATGGCTCAGCACCCAGGTTCGTCCGTTGCAGTCCAGGAAGGAGATTTGGGTGATGCGAGCACTATAAAATACAATGTGCACACCCAGTGACGACAGATACGAGGATGGTACAGAGGAAGCCTATTAGTCCGGTTCCTACCTCGTCCAGGTCCATCGGGCTGCGAGCGAGAGAGGTTCCTCTCTCGTATTACAACATCTGGGCCCAGATGTTGTGGTACAAAACGTTGCTCAGTCGGAGCATATGTCCACCGTTCTGGACGCTCCGTTATATAGACAGTCCGGAGAGACTGCTCTGTCGGCTTCCTCATCCTCAGCACACGCGACCGCACCTTGGCTACATGACCTGTGATATTCAACCAGCATCGCCGACCAAGGATTCTGCGGCGACCAGGTCACGACATCCGGTAGCCAAGGATACGAGGCCTTCATACTCCAGACGTTCACATATTAGATGTATGCAAGAGTGAACGTCCAAGGTGCTTCCAGCGGCTAAATCCTATAAGACCGCAGCTCCACAGGCCTCTGTTACAGACATGCTATTGCAGATAGCACAAATTATCGCAGCATCCCAGCAACCGACAGTAACTCTGTCGGATCAGGAATTATCCGAGGAAGCTGGGTTGGTACGTTCCGCTGCAGTTTCAGGCACGGACGACCAAGTATTACAAGTGGTCCGACAGGATGGCGAAAGGGATATGGATGAGTTGTATTTTCCCTTTTTGGAACAACATAATTGCCGTAGAGTGCATCCGGCATTATCATCTTACGTTGTTCCTCCGGACCAAAATGCTGCGTTGCCGGATAAGAGACTGATAGCGCCACTGGACACAGAATTCTTAATCGGTTTAGGGAAATCATCACTCAGTTTCCGACATAGTCCAGATATGTCTTACGGACATTTGATCTGCTGAATGACGCTATGTTATTTAACTTGCTACCTAAATGGGCAGGTCAGGTTTCTTATCAGCAATATGTTCTACATCTGCCTTTCATCAATTCAACGATTATTTTGAAACGGCAGGACAGAGCATTCTGAGAGTTCTCTGTGTCTAGACGACCAGGTCAGGACCTAGTATTGTTTTTTACTGTCGTCTATGTCAATTCCAACCACGATGTTGGAAATAACAATATCATCTAGCAGGGTCAGCTTAGTACACAGATCACCTTACCAGAACGTTATCATTACGTCGCAAGGAAAAAGAATTCTAGGATGCACAATCTCCTTAAGAGTTCTTTCAAGGGCCTCACGTTAAACTCCGTCCTTTAGTGGCAATATGGAGTTGGTTAGACGTGACGCGGCCCTGGCTACATCCACGCGTGTAGATAGTAAGGTGAAAAGCTCTCTCAGAGTCGCTCCTGTCTCCGGAGAGTTTTCTTCGACAAGCTTTCCTCAGTCTATGATCAGTTAACTAAGAAAGCTTTAGACTCTCTGCTATTAAAAGTCGCTTCCATATAGTCAGATTCAGCAGAGAAGAGTAGGACAGGCACTTCTGGGACGAATACGTCCAAGGGAAGTCCCTATAAAGGTTCCTATGCATCCTCTACGTCTTATTCTAGAGACCGTCAGGGTAGTGACTCATATAGGGGCCGTAATTATGGTCAGACGTCCCTAGGTTGACGGGGCGAGGTGCGGACCGTGGAGGACATGGCTTCTCCTTCCCCAAGCCTCACAGGACTAGGAGGTAATGGTTTTAACCTCTATTGTGTACTCGTGAGCGGAAGACTGTCAAGTTTCTCTATTATTTGGGAATAGATTACGGACGTCCCTTGGATTCAAGGTGTGATTTCGAAAGGACTAAATTGTTCCTCAAACGAAATCCTCTGTCAACTCGGAGTCCAAGATGGACTCAGCTTCCGCCAAGTCAGTAGGATAGAAGCTCGCTTCCATCAGAAGTCTAGTCTCTTCTGGAATGATCGTGATGGAGATCGTAGAAATCCAGGAATTTCCAGGTTTCTACAACCATCCTTTTCTGGTTCCAAAAACCAGACGGCTAGTTCCGTTCACTCATTATTCGGAACTGGATAAACAAGCTGATCGTGGCTCCAAGTTCATATATGGAGTCCACCCGTTCGGTCAGACCGAGTATTCGGGTCTACGATTATGCTACATGCATTGATCTCAAGATGCGTATTTTCACGCTATGGTACATCAGGCGTCAGAAAGTATCTTCGCTTCCTTATCATAGGAGTCGTATATCAGTTCCGAGCAATATGCTTCGGTCTGAATCTAGCCCCCTGGGCCTTCACTCGAATAACGGACTCAGTAATGACTCATTTCCGAACTTATTTGTCTGTGATAACGTCGGCCTACCTGGACGACATTCATACAGGTACGGCAATGAGTTAATGCTTCAGAATCTGCTTCTATTGCTCCGACGTCTTGGTTTCTCAAGTAAACGAGAAGTCGGATCTGGTATCATCCAAGTCATTCACCCACCGGGGGATGAGCTTCGTAAAACACAACTTTTTTGTTCGACTGCCGTTACCCAGAACAAAATTATTCAGTTGTTATGCTCACTATTGTCTTCGCTCAGACAAAGTCTCAGCGAGAGATCTTATGAGACTGATACGTTTAGGTGGGACTGCCGCGATTTTATTCTGATGTGGCGGTTACACATTGGTCCTCTCCAAATTTCTTTAATTCAGTATTGGAGGGTGAAGATTCTTTCGCTCAATACGGACATCGTCTTGTCAAATCAAGTGAATAAGAGATTCAGACTTGGGCAAGTTTTCTGGGCTTAACTCAGGGAGTTCCACTGCAACTGCCTGATCCGAGTTTTACAGTCTTGACGGATGCCAGTAAACAGGTTGGGTCATTTTCATTGATCCCAACGGATTGAAGTGCCAGGGTCTTTTGATTCCGTAGTTCCTTATCAAGCACTCAAACATCAAGTATGATGTCATTTTGGTTTGCGCTACGTTATTGGATAATGTAATTCAGAATGTTCATATGCTAATTCTGTCCGACAACTCGACGGTATTAGCGTATTTTCGAAATTATGGAGGCACTCATTCCTCCTGTTATTCATGATTAACGGAATGAATCTTTCGGTTGCTACTAGAACATCAAGTTCTCCTATCAGTCCGTAATATTCCGGGTCGTCCGAACGTATTAGCGGACTCCCTTCGCGGAGGGGGCTGTTTGTTGCCGCCAGAATCGGCTTTTAACAAACGAGTTTTCAATCAGATTCCTTCCAAGGCGAGCGGCTAATGATCGACTCATTTGCGACGCATCGCAACAATCAGTTGCAGACGTATGTGTCATTATGTTTGGATCTTTGAGCGTTTGCAGTAAACGCTCTATCGATGTTGTTAGACGGAATAATAAGATATGCTTATCTTCTAGTGCTGTTGATTCAGCAGATATTGCTCTAGTGTAATTATTTTAATGCAAATTCTGTTGGTAGCTTCTCTAGCTCCACAAAGACTGTGGACTAATTTACTCAGGCGTCTGTTGTGGGACATGCCGTGGAAGCTTCCTCCACATTTCGGTCCATTCTATGGTTAGATGGATTCGATCTACAGTCAGTTCTGCTTATGATTATATCTTCATTCAGCAGTCTGTGTTTTAGTTTAAGCTCATGAAGTAAGAGTTCTTCTACTTCATGGGCTTAAGCTATTAATATTGTTATTATAGATTTAATGAGGGCTGCATATTGGTGTTAGCCCTCCATTTTCACGATTTTGTATCTGAGAATATTGAGTCTTTTTCTGCAGATCTACATTGTTTAGGTCCGCTATTTTTTACTCAGAATGTCGTTTACTAAACAGTGGCAACTATGTGTGTATAGGCTTTCGGTTCGGGCAGTGACTCTGCCCTGCTGCCCTCTTTGCTCTGGAGTATTTGCTCCAGGGCAAGGGAAAGGGGGGGGGGGGGTGTTCCCTTAGGTCACCTGCTTTATAGTCTAAAGCAAGGGAATACCTCCCTTGGACTTAGTAATTCCGTGTCGGTTCCGAGATGACTTTAGGGTTAAGCCTATGTTTACTCATCTGTGTAATATTTTTTAAGTGTTGATTGGTGTGAAGCATTCGTATATATCACGTGATTAATTGAGGGTTAATATACCATCCTCGAACACTTTTAAATGAGTATATAGAGTCTCATTTCTCTAGACTCCCGTATTTATTGGCTTTCCTTAAAAAATATTAGTATAAAGGGTTATACTAGATGTTTTTAGAGATCATTGATGTTATTGTGCTCAATTACAGAATAGTATAGTGTCTTTCTTTTTTGTTACAAATAAGAAAGATACATGTGAGACTATCTCTCCTTTTCTCCTTAAGGGGATAGGTCTTTTATTGGTAATTGAGTCTATTGGATTTTCCTTATGTCCTAGGCCCTCCAACCTTTTTACTATTCAGCTAAGTCTGGGTCATTGGTACAGTATAAAAATGTTAAAATATTTATAGTAATTTATATATTTTTAGCTCATCATGACAAAGTCAAGCTGAGCTAATCTAATCGCTTCCCGTCCGTCGTCCGCCGTCCGTCAACACCATGTTTTGGTCTTCTCCAAAGCCACTGGGCCAATTCAAGTGAAAGTTTGTGTGAGTGATGGTCCCAAAGGGGCATTTCATTTTTGTTCAACTCAGTATGCCCAGCCCCATAGGGAGAGAGTGGGGGAAAATGCTCCAAAATATTTTTAAAATCTTCTTCTCAAGAACCAGCGTGTACAATGACTTGATATTTGCTATGGAGCTTCCATATGAGGTGTAGAATCAAGTTTGTTCAAACGAAGTTCGTAAAGTAATATTTGGCTTTGTAATAGGAGGGGTAAGATTTTTGGCCCCGCCCAAAATTTCTATTTTCTGAACCGATGGTCCGGTATGAACCAAATTTGGTTTGTGGTAGTATTGGGTAATAAGTACTTGACCCAAGCAAAAAAAAAAATTTCCCGCATCCCCATGGGAATCCTGGGAGCTAAAAATAGAAATATTTTCAAACGCCCATATTTCCCAAACCCCACGGAACAGAGAGCTTTTATTTGGAATGAAGTATCCTTATGACCAGTAGAATTGAATGGTAAAAAAAAATTGCCATCGGTTATGTTAGGGTGTTCTGTAATGGGCATCTAAAAAATGCTGAGTCAGCATATTTGCAAAAATTTTTTAAAATCTTTTCTCCAGAACCAATCATCAGAATCTTTTGATATTTGGTATACAGCATTCATAGGGGGGTCAGATAAAGTTTGTTGAAATAAAGCTCATTGGTTCATATTTGGGCTCTCTACAGGAGCCCAAAGTTTTAACATAGGGTAATATGGGGAATATTATTTAAAAATCTTCTTCTTCAGAACCACCAGTCAGAATCTTTTAAAATTTGGTATACATCATTGTTATGAGGGTCAGATTCTAGATTGTTCAAACCAAGTCCCTAGGTTAATATTTGGGCTTGCTACGGAAGCCCAAATTTTATCTTTGTTCAATATGGAGGGTAATTTAAAAAAATCTTCTTCAGATCCATCAGTCAGAATGCTTTGGTATTTGGTATGCGACATCTCTATGGGGGTCAGATTCAAGTTTGTTCAAATCAAATCCCTAGGTATATATTTGGGCTCACTATGGTAGCCCAAATTTTTACTTAGTGCAATATGAGAAAATTTCTTTAAAAATCTTCTTCTTCAGATCCACCAGTCGGAATGCTTTTATATTTGGTATACAACATCTCTAGGGGGGTCAGATTCCAGGTTGTTCAATTCGAGTGCCTAGGTTAATATTTGGGCTCCATATGGGAACATGAAATTTAACTTGGTACAATATGAGGGAATTTCTTCAAAAATCTTCTTCTTCAGATTCACTTGTCAGAATGCTTTCACATTTGGTATACAACATCTCTAGGGGGGTCAGATTCAAGTTTGTTCAAATCGGATCCATAGGTCAATATTTGGGCTCGCTATGGTAGCCCAAATTTGAACTTAGTGCAATTCGAAGAAATTTCTTTACAATTTCTCTTCTTCAGATCCAACAGTCAGAATGCTTTCATATTCGGTACACAACATCTCTAGGGAAGTCAGATTTAACTGTGTTCAAATCAAGAGCCTGGGTTAATATTTGGGCTCTCTATGGGAGCCGGAATTGGCCATTTTGCTGAGGAATTAAAAATTTTGTATTCAGTACCCTCTAGAGGTACTAAGATTAATGCACATAGGTTGTATCAAAGGGCTTCATAGGGGAGCTCTACATTTTACTTATGATCAACTGAAGAAAAGGCATGATGCCCAGATTATTTTTCTCACTCCTGAGGGACTCAAGGATTGACAGTGTAGCCTATGGAGATGGTTTGCTTAATGTAGACTCATTCTTGGACTCTGTTTAAATTGTGTTCTGTACAAGATGAGCACTTCAGGCCCCGTGGGGCCTCTTGTTTATACTTACCAATGACCCAGACAGGGATGGCCCTCCCATGAGTTGGGAACTCATTCCTCCCCGCTGAGTACATAACGCTCACCGGGCACTGATTGTAAGAATGACTTTTGACGGCAATTTCGAGACCTCCTTGACACTGCGCATGCGCAGAGGAGTGAAAGTATGGAGGACCATATAGGACATGTAATTTTCGATTTTAGATGCAAATTTGGGGGATTGGGGGGTAAAATTTGCATTTGGCCCTAAATATTTTAGAGTTAGCACCAGCTAAGTCTGGGTCATTGTTAAGTATAAAAAATATATAAATTACTATAAATTTTTTAACTTTTGCAATAAAGTCAAAAAGTGTTTTCTTCATATCATATCTAACCCTCCAGAGGTAGGATACTGGCGGGGGGAGGGCGGGATTTTAGGAGGGGGCACCACATTTCAATCATGGTTCCAAGGATCATCCAATACGTGTATCCAGGAGTTGGGTACTCCATGCTCATCAGGGGTGCCAGGAAGTCACACCAGAGAGAAGTAATCTATCCATGCTGTCAAGTAGTGTAATCCACCCATGCTGTCATGTAGTGTAATCCACCCATGCCCTCAGGTAGTGTAATCCACACATGCCCTCAGGTAGTGTAATCCACACATGCCCTCAGGTAGTGTAATCCACCCATGCCCTCAGGTAGTGTAATCCATCCATGCCCTCAGGTAGTGTAATCCACCCATGCCTTCAGGTAGTGTAATCCATCCATGCCCTCAGGTAGTGTAATCCACCCATGCCTTCAGGTAGTGTAATCCATCCATGCTCTCAGGTAGTGTAATCCACACATGCCCTCAGGTAGTGTAATCCACCCATGCCCTCAGGTAGTGTAATCCATCCATGCCCTCAGGTAGTGTAATCCATCCATGCCCTCAGGTAGTGTAATCCACCCATGCCTTCAGGTAGTGTAATCCATCCATGCTCTCAGGTAGTGTAATCCACCCATGCCCTCAGGTAGTGTAATCCATCCATGCCCTCAGGTAGTGTAATCCATCCATGCCCTCAGGTAGTGTAATCCATCCATGCCCTCAGGTAGTGTAATCCACCCATGCCTCCAGGTAGTGTAATCCATCCATGCTCTCAGGTAGTGTGATCCACCCATGCATTCAGGTAGTGTAATCCACCCATGCCCTCAGGTAGTGTAATCCACCCATGCCCTCAGGAAGTGTAACCCATCCATGCCCTCAGGTAGTGTAATCCATCCATGCCCTCAGGTAGTGTAATCCATCCATGCCCTCAGGTAGTGTAATCCATCCATGCCCTCAGGTATTGTAATCCATCCATGCTCTCAGGTAGTGTAATCCACCCATGCCCTCAGGTAGTGTAATCCACCCATGCTCTCAGGTAGTGTAATCCACACATGCCCTCAGGTAGTGTAATCCACCCATGCACTCGGGGCGTGCAATTCATCCATGCTCTCAGGTAGTGTAATCCATCCATGCACTCGGGGCGTGTAATTCATCCATGCTCTCAGGTAGTGTAATCCACCCATGCCCTCAGGTAGTGTAATCCACCCATGCTCTCAGGTAGTGTAATCCACACATGCCCTCAGGTAGTGTAATCCACCCATGCACTCGGGGCGTGTAATTCATCCATGCTCTCAGGTAGTGTAATCCATCCATGCACTCGGGGCGTGTAATTCATCCATGCTCTCAGGTAGTGTAATCCATCCATGGTCTCAGGTAGTGTAATCCATCCATGCTCTCAGGTAGTGTAATCCATCCATGCTCTCAGGTAGTGTAATCCATCCATGCTCTCAGGTAGTGTAATCCATCCATGCTCTTGGATAGTGTAATCCATCCATGCTTTTGGGTAGTGTAATCCATCCATGCTCTCGAGGTAGTGTAATCCATCCATGCTCCCAGGTAGTTTAATCCATCCCTGCTCTCAGGTAGTGTAATCCACCCATGCTCTCAGGTAGTGTAATCCACCCATGCTCTCAGGTTGTGTAATCCCCCAAGCTCTCAGGTAGTGTAATCCACCCATGCTCTCAGGTAGTGTAATCTGCCCATGCTCTCAGGTAGTGTAATCCATCCATGCTCTCAGGTAGTGTAATCCACCCCGTCTCTCAGGTAGCGTAATCTATCCGTGCTCTCGGATAGTATAATCCATCCATGCACTCAGGTATCACAAAATTTAATGCTTTTTCTACTGTAAGTTTCGACATTTGTTCCTTTTGCAGAAAAAAACTAACAGTAATGATCAGGTATTAGTTGTCACTTCCATAATGTGAATTAAATCTTCTTTATTCAGTCATCTTGTAATGGCTGAATACCAAATTTTACTTAAATGAAAATATGTAATAATCAAGTATTTGAATACTGAGAAATGAACTTCAAATAGATTTACAGACAGAATATACCTGTGTTTAAAATTTGTTTTTGCTTCTTTTAGGGTCTAGCTGGGAGAGCAAGAGAAGGAAAACTTCTACCTGAAGAATATCAAGGAGGAACATTTAGGTAAATATCAAGGAGGAACATTTAGTTGAATATCAAGTAGGAACATCTAGGTAAATATCAAGGAGGAACATTTAGTTGAATATCAAGGAGGAACATTTAGGTAAATATCAAGGAGGAACATTTAAGTAAATATCAAGGAGGAACATTTAGGTAAATATCAAGGAGGAACATTTAGGTAAATATCAAGGAGGAACATTTAGGTAAATATCAAGGAGGAACATTTAGGTAAATATCAAGGAGGAACATTTAGTTGAATATCAAGGAGGAACATTTAGATAAATATCAAGGAGGAACATTTGGTTGAATATCAAGGAGGAACATTTAGGTAAATATCAAGGAGGAACATTTAGTTGAATATCAAGGAGGAACATTTAGGTAAATATCAAGGAGGAACACTTAGGTAAATATCAAGGAGGAACATTTAGGTAAATATGAAGGAGGAACATTTAGTTGAATATCAAGGAGGAACATTTAGATAAATATCAAGGAGGAACATTTAGTTGAATATCAAGGAGGAACATTTAGGTAAATATCAAGGAGGAACATTTAGTTGAATATCAAGGAGGAACATTTAGGTAAATATCAAGGAGGAACATTTAGGTAAATATCAAGGAGGAACATTTAGATAAATATCAAGGAGGAACATTTAGGTAAATATCAAGGAGGAACATTTAGTTGAATATCAAGAAGGAACATTTAGGTAAATATCAAGGAGGAACATTTAGGTAAATATCAAGGAGGAACATTTAGGTAAATATCAAGGAGGAACACTTAGGTAAATATCAAAGAGGAACATTTAGGTAAATATCAAGGAGGAACATTTAGGTAAATATCAAAGAGGAACATTTAGGTAAATATCAAGGAGGAACATTTAGGTAAATATCAAGGAGGAACATTTAGGTAAATATCGAGGAGGAACATTTAGGTAAATATCAAGGAGGAACATTTAGGTAAATATCAAGGAGGAACATTTAGTTGAATATCAAGGAGGAACAATTTAGGTAAATATCAAGGAGGAACATTTAGGTAAATATCAAGGAGGAACATTTAGGTAAATATCAAGGAGGAACATTTAGTTGAATATCAAGGAGGAACATTTAGGTAAATATCAAGGAGGAACATTTAGTTGAATATCAAGGAGGAACATTTAGTTGAATATAAAGGAGGAACATTTAGTTGAATATCAAGGAGGAACATTTAGGTAAATATCAAGGAGGAACATTTAGTTGAATATCAAGGAGGAACATTTAGGTAAATATCAAGGAGGAACATTTAGGTAAATATCAAGGAGGAACATTTTGTTGAATATCAAGGAGGACCATTTAGGTAAATATCAAGGAGGAACATTTAGGTAAATATCCAGATTGCAAACATATTCAGGAAATTTATTAGCTCCGCTGACAAAGTCAGCAGAGCTTTTCTTATACTGATTCGTCCATCGTCTGTCATCCGTCTGTCCGTCCGTCCATCCGTCGTCAACATTTTATTTGTCCGAGCCATAATTTCTAAACCGCTGAATATTTTTCCACCAAACTTCATAACAATATGTATTGTCAATAGACGGTGTGTCATCAATTATTCTGCGGTCTGTAAATCCACAGGGTCAAGGTCACAGGTCACAGGATCAAGAAAATCTTAAGATATTTTTGATATTTTTTTCGGCTAAAGTTTGTAACAATATTGGTATTAGAAAACATGCCTATGCGATCAGTGGCCCTCAGCGGAGCTCTCTAGGCGTTACAGGCCTCTTGTTGACTTTTGTTAAGAAAATTAATCCATGAAAAACTAAAAAATATATGCAGAAGTTAGAGATTGTGAAATTTCCCTTATTTTTCTGATATGGAGAAAGTAAAATCGTGAAATGATAAAATATTTAGCTTTATTGCATTGTTTTGTAAATTCCATGGCATATTGTTTTATTTAAGACTACATTTTAGTTAAGTTATTAAAGTCAACACTTGACTTAGGGTTCATACTGACTAATCAGTTTGGTTCTCCATTGTTTTATTTAAGACTACATTTTAGTTAAGTTATTAAAGTCAACACTTGACTTCATACTGACTAATCAGTTTGGTTCTCCATACCATTTCCATACCCCTGACATCAAATTTCCATAACAGCGAAGGCTGAATGTATTTCAATATATAACTCTATTTTTTATTGTCAGTGCCCACCCCCCCCCCCCCCCCCCCCAACCCCGTGACAACTCTTTTAACCCTAAGGGCCCAATTCCAACTTTTATCACTTTGTATTGCAAAAACACTAAGGGTCGAACATTGAGGCTTTATATAAACATTTAAATCACATTCTAAGTTCCTTGGCAGTTGTTTCTATGCAAGTCTTGGCGTACAGACAGCCTCGTACAGACAGCCAAGACTAGCCTAGACACAACTGCAAGGGCACCAGATGTATTTGATCAAAGTGTGGAAAAATGTATACAAATCAACAGGTCTTTAAGGGTTGAAAATCCCCAAACATCAATAACTTAAGTAGTTATTCTTGGTGAACTCTAAACACCAGTATCTTAAGTAGTGATTCTTGGTGAACTCTAAACACCAATAACTTAAGTAGTGATTCTTGGTGAACTCTAAAACCAATAACTTAAGTAGTGATTCTTGGTGAACTCTAAACACCAATATCTTAAGTAGTGATTCTTGGTGAACTCTAAACACCAATATCTTAAGTAGTGATTCTTGGTGAACTCGAAAAATTGGGAGTACAAATATATTTTGAAGGGTAAAATTAGACAGGAGAAATACCTGTGTTACATGTATTTGTGCATTTTCCGTAACTTTCAAGACCCACCTAAATTTTCTAGACTTTTCCAGGGTCTGAAAAATCAATTTACTGTTTTCCAAGACTTTCCATACCTTTCCATAACCTATATGAACCCTGTTGACTAATAGTTTTATGAAGTGGGAAGGTGGGCATTCGGACAGGTGTTAACATTTGGTTTTCAGCCAGTAACTTCAGATCTATTTAAGTCCTACAAACTTTTAGAGTTAATAACAGAAAGAGATTTTAGTGGTCAAGGTTACTATTAATAAAAATAGAAGTTTTTGATTTCCAGGCGTTAACATTATATTTATCACAACTGAAGCAAACTTGCCAAAAGTAGTCTCATGTGGAAAGAAATAACCCAGTTGATTTTGAGGTCAGTAGTCATAAAGTCAAAGGTCATTGAACTGTTACTATCGATAGAACTTCATTGTCATTCATAATTGCTTTCTGGTTAATTTATATGTCACATGGTGACCAGGTTCATGGATTTGATACTTCTTTTTGGTAGTGAAGAATTATTTTGCTTTTTCTGCTTGCAACTGTACACCAAAGGACAGGGGTCTGTTACTATGAATAGACTTTGTCAGAAATTGTGAACAACAACTTTTGTTCCACATAATATAGGTCTACCAAACTTCTGGAGTTAGTACCGTGATGCAAGGAGAAAAACTCTGCATAATATAGGTCTACCAAACGTCCAGTGTTAGTACCCTCATGCAAGGAGAAAAACCCTGTAATCTGAACAACAACTTTTGTTCCACATGATACAGGTCTACCAAACTTCCGGAGTTAGTACCCTCATGCAAGGAGAAAAAACTCCACATAATATAGGTTTACCAAACTTAATAATTCTACCAAACTTCCAGCGTTAGTACCCTCATGTAAGGAGAAAAAACCTGTAATCTGACCTTTCTGGTTAATTTATATGTCACATGGTGACCAGGTTCATGGATTTGATACTTCTTTTTGGTAGTGAAGAATTATTTTGCTTTTTCTGCTTGCAACTGTACACCAAATGACAGGGGTCTGTTACTATGAATAGACTTTGTCAGAAATTGTGAACAACAACTTTTGTTCCACATAATACAGGTGTACCAAACTTCCAGAGTTAGTACCTTCATGCAAGGAGAAAAACTCCACATAATATAGGTCAACCAAATTTCCAGAGTTAATACCCTCATGCAAGGAGAAAAACCCTGTAATCTGAACAACTTTTGTTCCACATAATATAGGTCCACCAAACTTCCGGAGTTAGTACCCTCATGCAAGGAGAAAAACTGCTCATAATATAGGCCAACCAAACTTCCAGAGTTAGTACCCTCATGCAAGGAGAAAAACCCTGTAATCTGAACAATCTGAACAACTTTTGTTCCACATAATATAGGTTCACCAAACGTCTGGAGTTAGTACTCTCATCCAAGGAAAAAACCCTGTAATCTGAACAACTTTTGTTCCACATGACAAAGGTCAACCAAACTTCCGGAGTTATTACCCTCATGCAAGGAGGAAAACTCCACATAATATAGGTCAACCAAACTTCTGGAGTTAGTACCCTCATGCAAGGAGAAAAACTCCACATAATATAGGTCAACCAAACTTCTGGAATTAGTACCCTCATGCAAGGAGGAAAACTCCACATAATATAGGTCAACCAAACTTCTGGAGTTAGTACCCTCATGCAAGGAGGAAAACTCCACATAATATAGGTCAACCAAACTTCTGGAGTTAGTACCCTCATGCAAGGAGAAAAACTCCACATAATATAGGTCAACCAAACTTCCAGAGTTAGTACCCTTATGCAAGGAGAAAAACCCTTGTAATCTGACCAACTTTTGTTCCACATAAGAAAGGTCAACCAAACTTCTGGTGTTAGTAACCTCATGCAAGGAAAAAACCCTGTAATATGAACAACAGCTTTTGTTCCACATAATAAAAAAGATAAATTTTCTAAATGAACATAGACAAGTCCTTTATTGAGGCTCAATCTATTTGAAATTTTTTGTCTTGGCAAATAGTCATTATTTATGGGGAGTGATGATCATGTGTTTTGATGGGAGGGACAAGAGATCTGATTTCGTATTGCATTCAATGACAGTATTTTGTTGTTTTGATAACAAAATACTTCATAGAAATGGAGATTTTATTGTTTTAGTGTGAGTTTTTATACGTCCGTTTTGAAAAAAACGGTCATATTATGGTATACTGCTGTCCATCCATCAGTCCGTCTGTCTGTCTGTCCATCCATCCATCCGTCCGTACGTCCACACATCGTACAATAACTCAAAAACGCTTTGAGCAATTTTTGTGATTTTTGGTGGAAAGTATATGTTGATGGAAGGAAGCTCCCTTTCAATTTGTGTCGCTGTCCGATTTGTCGTTCCAGAGTTATGGGACTTTATTCATCAAAATATAAGCAATTTTCCACTGAAGTTATGATCTCTGTAGACATAAGATATATACATGAAATTCAAATAATTTATTTCCAAATTAATGAACACAGTATGTTGGTGGTTATGATTATTGTACAAGAATATAAAAAAAAACCTGACAAGTACACATGTATACTCATATTGTGTGCTTCCCTCTTGTAATTAATAACAGGCGTATCATGCGCTCATGGTGCAACTGTTTATTTTTGTTATTGTTTTCTAACAAAATCTTTTCCATTTTTCAGCATTTCAAATCTTGGCATGTTTGGAATTAGTGAGTTCACCGCTGTTATTAATCCTCCTCAGACTGCAATACTTGCTGTTGGATCTTCTAGAGTGGCATTAGGCAGTGATGGGAAACCATGTACAAAAATGACTGTTACATTATCTTACGACAGCCGAGTGATAGATGAATTAGAAGCAACACAGTT
Source organism: Pictodentalium vernedei (assembly GCA_031216915.1). Classification (NCBI taxonomy): domain Eukaryota; kingdom Metazoa; phylum Mollusca; class Scaphopoda; order Dentaliida; family Dentaliidae; genus Pictodentalium; species Pictodentalium vernedei. Next base: position 457,921,992 of record CM062289.1, on the reverse strand, counting down.
TTTAGAAATTTTCAGAGACTTTATGGAAACTCCTAACTTTTTGATATCAGAAACATCTCGGTCAACAGAAAAAGAAGCATTTGCATTTTGAAATGTATAATTTTGTGTGAATGTAATAAAATTGTTTGGGTGTGAATATTACTTTAAAGGAAGTGTATTATTACATGAGCCACAACAAGCAGCATACTCCACTTAATTGGATATTGGTAATGAGACAACTTTATTAATATAACAATAACAGGCTTTTTCAGGGCATTGCAGTTTATTAACAACCCAACTGAAATGATCAATGGCCCAAAGGTCTATTAGAGACCCGAAATGTAGTAGCTTCCTAAATGATATCACGCTTTGGCACATCACTTTGCCTTTGATACTGTTACAAGCAATTCATTGCTGGCTTTACCAGAAGTTTATGCTATTCCACACTATTCTGACGATTTCATGACTGAAAAATTAGATGTACCAGTATAATAATAATAAAATAATATAGTAAAACTAGAGGAGTGTAATTATGACTGCTGGCAGATCATAAGTTTCCACTCTCATTCCTTTCTTCATTCAAGGAAAAAATGTCCTGCACATTGCTCTCAAAACTTGGAATGACCACAAACTGATACATTGTAACATGGCTCCAGTGAGACAGTTCTAAAAGCAGTTCAGTTCATTATAACCTGAAAATTGAGAATTTGCAAAATGGGTACAATTCGTCCATTACTATACTACGTGGCCAAACTTTTTTGGTTTCAGACTGAGGTAGTTACTGGTACCCTGGGACAGTGTTTGTCATGTTATGAGACGTTACACAGTATAAAATGGATTCAGAAGGTTCATTGGTGGTGTTACCGCCAACCAAAAAACTAATCACACCAAATGCCTACAATACCCAGTTATTCTGCTTCCAAGCAATGCTTGTTACGGAAAACCATAATATCTGCAATAACAATAAGGTTACACACAGAATGTAAACTGAACAATATGGGCAACTACGGTTTGTGACAAAACACAGAGTGTAATCTTAACTATCAAGAGAAACTGAAACTGCAGGGCTATTATATAGAAGCCATTCAATAGAGCAAGGTCAACTATGACCATCTCCCTTATCTCCTTCTCCCTCGCATCCTACCCACATTGAGGGGAAGGTGTCTTCTTTTACCGTACCCAGTCACTCATTAACCAATCCAATGCGGCATTCATTCAGCTCGCCGCATGTATCAAACATTTGGAAAACACTACTGTCCATGTAGAGTAGATTGTGGCGAGAGTTTTTGGAACAGCGACTCGAAATTTTCAGGGTTTGGTCTAGAAGCTCTGATCAACTTGATCATATTATTTTAAAGTACAGACACCGACCACGTGCCCCGTGGGAACCCCATGTGCATGCACATATGCTCTTTTCAAATTTGACATGACGGAATGAAAAATTCGTGTTGATCTTTATGGGAAGTGATACAGCAACTATTCATGAACAATGAGTGCAAATTTCATGGAAATACGCCAAGAATTGGCTGAGATATTGCATTTTGATGAGAGTAGGTAATTGTTTGAATTTGGTCTTTTTCAAGCCAGTGCGAAGTTCGAACGAAGACGGCGGGAATGTGCGCAGACTGTCGGAGTGACCCCTCCCTAGGCTAGTTCCTCTTAAAAGTTATAATTGAGTTTGACGGATGGAGAGAAAATCGAAGTTGCTTCTTTAAGAATGCTGCCCAGGGATCCCAACACTATCTTTAAACCTTAGAGAATCATCAGAAGTTAAAAGTGAAAAGGAATTGGGAGTGAGTAGGTTTTTAGCGGGAAAAGATTGACAAAAATTTGCCAATTAGATGTTAAAATAGTACTTCAGACATACACAAACTGTTTCCAGACCGCTGAAGGCAGCGACTTAATATGTTCAGAACTTGTTCTTCGAACCCTGGCCGACATTTTGCCAACTGAGTCGAGTGTCTCTACCACGTGGAAACACCACACATTGCATGGAAACAGAGAGTATGATTCGTCCTGATTCTATCAGTTTGGAATGGACTTGGGTAGTCTTGTAGACTACTGCAGAGCAACGATTGAGCATAAAGTCCCTATTTTTGGTGCCAAATTGCTCACCTGGGTCTGAAGTATGATTTTATGTTTGAGTATCCTACATACCTCCTGTAGTTTCTATCGTTGCCATATGTAAAAGTAGCTTTTTGTCATTTTTGCCAGTTTGGCAACAAATTTGAGGGTACCTTCCTTTCCCCCCCCCCCCCCCCCCCCCCCCCCCCCCCCCCCCCTCATCTACAGCAAAATCCAGGATAATGTGTTTTCAGATTTTTACATTTTCTATTAGGGTATAAAATGAGCTATCAATTACTGACCTTGGGTTTCCAAGATACAAGTGATTTGAAATAAGGTGTTTTTTGGTCCATTTTTTTCCATTAACATTAGTATTTTCATCAGTGTTTTCGTATTGTTTTTTTTGCTTGTACTGAACAGTATGTTTCTCATAATATTAAGACACATTCCAGTCATCACCTATTAGTATTGATTCAGTTCCTGTACTTTCAGTTTTAGAAAATAGTTCATTGCAATATTGTGGTCTATCATCATTTGGGCTGTAGACAACTAATAGCATTAATCTGTGATCCTTGATGGTAATGTCTAAAATAACATAATTACCACCTTCATTTAAATATGTTTTATGAATTGTGAAGCTGAAATTATTTTTTAACAAAATGGCAACACCTCTGCTTGAACTTGAATGAGAACACATTATGTGTACGCTCCATTTAAAACCTGTCTTCGTCATACCCAGTGATCACTCTGTAATATATGGGTCCACCACCAGACTTCAAACAGAATGCTGATGACATGCATCAACGGATAGCAGCGAGTGGTGCAGCGATATAATATAGTTACGCAAATAAAGTCCTGATCACAAACTCGACCAATAAACAAAAAAATATGTTTGAGAACACAATATTATTCCATTACGATGACGTTATTACGTTTTATTTGTATTTTTCTTACAAGAAATGTCCCATCAAGCTGGCATTTAAGAGAACAGATAAATACATTTCTTCCACTTTATACTCGACCAATGAAACTGAGGCCCGAACTATTCCGTAAAAAGTTGCCTTTTCTTTTTTATTTTTTATTTTTGTTCCCTGTTTCAATGACTGTTAATGTATGCTGGCCATACGCCTTCTTTGGATTTGCTATTGAAAACAATATAAATTCATGTATGAGTGCCCCGTCTAACGAGAGGGGGCACCACCTCTCGTGCTAACCCCCATCTCGCTACTATGCGGCTCGGACGATGCTGTGCATCATATTCTGTATGCCCTTGATGCAGATGCCAAAGGCATGAGCGATGTTAGGTGGTTTGAGGTGGGGAGGCCCCCACCCAACAAAGAAAAGTGGGAAATAAGTTATTAAATGGAGACTTCTGGCAGCTTTTGGGATGAAAAATCATTCTTTTTTTGGCCGTTAGACAACACAATAACGTTGTTGGTTGGGGAGAGGTGTGTTGATCGCTTGACTGATCCAAAGCTGGACATTATTGAATAAGAAAAACAATTGTTTTCTGTTGAATTTGTGATCTACATGTGGTTATAATTATGATTAGACTAAAATAAATTTTAAAATAATTGAAAATGTTGATTACAGTCTCTTGTTTTTCTTCAACCATGTTATGAGATGAACTCCTGCGTAGCGACGAGGGGGCAGCAGTTGGGGACTTGAAGATCCCAGGGCTATTTTTAGCAGACGATATGGTTCTTGTGTCAGAAAGCGAAGAGGGGCTAACGAAAATGCTGGGAATTGTTGGGAAATATGGGAACAAATGAAGACTCGAACTTAATGAAAGCAAGAGCAAAGTTATACCTGTGGGCCGCAAAGTGGACCCCACTCGAAGGTGGAGAGTGGGTGAGTTCTGCATTCCGGAAGGGAGCAGCAAACTTCTCAGTGTGGGAGAGACAGGTGATTACGAGTATTTGGGGGTAAATATAAACATTACAGGAAGAGGCATCTACCGGAACCACACAAATAAATTGATTCTGAAGGGGAAGCGAATCCTTAACCAAATGAAACTTATAGGGAGAAACAGTTTCAATAAGGTTTTCGTGGGGAAAACCATTTGGGAAATGGTGGGGCTGCCAAGTATAACATACGGTACGGAAGTGGTACCCCTAAACCAGACGGCCGTAAAGAGCTTGGAAATCCTGCAGAACGATGCAGGCCGATGGATAACGGGGTCGAGTAATGCCGCAGCGCTAGAAGCAATCAGGGGTGAGCTTGGGTGGATGAGGATCAAGGACAGGATAGACCTGTTGAAGCTCGGTTATCTTAATTATTTGGTAAATCTCCCCGACAGCCGATGATGTAAAGCAATGTTCCTGAGAATTTTCAACTCAAATATCAAAACGGGGTGGATGGCCCAAGTGAGGGAGCTAGTAGAGAACTACTCATTGGAGATCTCGGACCTGGACGTTGGGGCAAACCAGGGTAAAAAAATCGTCAGAGAAAGGGTCATGGAGGATTGTAACCGTAATTGGCGAGAGGGGGTCAAATCAAAGAGGTCTTTGGGTGGCCTGCGTGATAAAGAGAAGCCAGGTTTTGAAGAGTACCTTGATGGCACCTTTGGGGGGGTCACTGTTGTTCAAGCTGAGGTCGCGATCCCTGCAGCTGAGGGGAAAGACGGTGAAAGGGAGTGGCAGATGTGTAACTTGGACATGGTGGAGACCCTGGAACACTTTCTTCTAGAATGCCCAAAGTATCAGCCTAAAAGAATGAGATTCACTGGGAGTATAATGGGGAAGTGGGATGGGAGAATGAAGGACATGTGGTTAGGGGGAGACTCAAAGGAGAGGGTTAATATGCTAATCGGAGAGATTGGGGAGAATGGGACAAGGGATATCATCAAGCAGTTCGTCTCCGAGTGTTGGGAGGAGAGGAGAAGCGTGGGAATAGGGAGGCAGTTGGGAGTACAGGGGTAACCATGGCCTTCTCGTCCGAGAACCGCGACAAATCAGCGGCTGGCCAAAGTGTTATTATTATTATGTGCAGAGGTGTTAAAGCAAATGTTTGTTTGGATGATAAAAGCTTCTGTTGCTTTGTTGCACCACCCAAATGTTATTTCACACCTTGCCCAAGAAGTGGTTAATTCAATCTACATGTACTTTAATTAATCCCTTCAATCACTGACCTAACAATTCAGTTGAATGATTTGTTACCAGAAAGAGAGAGAGAGAATATTGTAATTAAGTTTATATCTGATTTGTTTTTTGCTTAACTTGACATGGTCAAGATAAGCTATTGCCATCACGCGTGCGGAAGTCTGTTAGTCTGTGAGTCTGTGACGTCTGTTCACATTTTCCTTTAGCACGGGATACACCCCGCAGTTCTTGTCTGATCGTCACGAAATTTCATATGCAGGTTTGGGGTCATGTCTAGATGAGAACGTCCCCTTTTGGTCGCGATCGGGCAACCGGTATGGCTGCCCGAGCCCAAAACCCGAAAACCATTAGCACAGTCTACAGGTCGTATTTATGAATGGATTTCATTGTAACTTGGTAGGATGCCTCTGTATAATGCCTAGATGAGAACGTCCCCTTTTGGGCATGATGTATCAACCATGATGGCTGCCCAAGCCCGAAACCTAAAAACTTTTAGCACAGTCTGCAGGTCATGTTTAATGTGGAGGGATTTCATTGTAACTTGGTAGGATGACACCTTATGATGTCTAGATGAGAATTTCCCCATTTGGGCATGATCTGCCAACTGTGACGACTGCCCGAGCCCAAAACCCGAAAACCTTTACCACAGTCTACAGGTCATATTTATTGAGGAATTTCATTGTAACTTGGTGGGTTGACTTCATACAATGTCTAGATGAGAAAGTCACCTTTTGGGCATGATTGGGCAACTGTGACGGCTACAGGGGCCCAAAGCCCGAAAACCTTTAGCACAGTCTAGAGGTTATATTTATGAAGGGATTTCATTGTAACTTGGTAGGATGACTCCAAATAATGTCTAGATGAGAACGTCCCATTTTGATCGCGATCATGCAGCCTTGATGGGTGCCCGAGCCCAAAAACCTTCAGCATAGGCAAAGGGTCATATTTATGGAAGGATTTCATTGTAACCTGTTAGGTTGACTCCATGTAATGCTTAGATGATGACATCCCCTTTTGGTTGTGATTGGTCAGTTGTGATGGCTACTAGTGCCCGAAGCCCGAAAACCTTGAGCACAGTCTACAGGTCATATTTATGAAGGGATTTCATTGTAACTTCTTAGGATCACTCCAGATGATACCCAGATGAGATTGTCCCCTATGGTTGCGATCATTCAGCCATGATGGCTGCCCGAGCTCGAAGCCCAAAAAGCTTTAGCACAGTCTACAGGTCATATTTATGAAGGGATTTCATTGTAACTTGGTAGGTTAACTTCATATAATGTCTAGATGAGAACGTCCCCTTTTGGACATGATTGGGCTACTGTGACTGCTAAAGGTGCCCGAAGCCCCAAAACCTTTAGCACAGTCTACAGGTCATATTTATGAGGGGATTTCATTGTAACTTGGTAGGATGACTCCAAATAATGTCTAGATGAGAACGTCCCATTTTGGCCATGATCATTCAGCCTTGATGGGTGCCCGAGCCCAAAAACCTTTAGCATAGGCTAAAGGTTATATTTATAGAAGGATTTCATTGTAACTTGTAAGGTTGACTCCATATAATGCCTAGATGATGACATCCCCTTTTGGTCATGATTGGTCAACTGTGATGGCTACAGGTGCCCGAAGCCCGAAAACCTTGAGCACAGTCTACAGGTCATATTTATGAAGGGATTTCATTGTAACTTCGCAGGATCACTCCAGATGATGCCCAGATGAGATTGTCCCCTTTGGTTGTGATCATTCAACCATGATGGCTGCCCGAAGCCTGAAAACCTTTAGCACAGTCTACAGGTCATATTTATGAAGGGATTTCATTGTAACTTGGTAGGTTGACTTCATATAATGTCTAGATGAGAACGTCCCCTTTTGGGCACGATTGGGCAACTTTGACGGCTAAAGGTGCCCGAAGCCCGAAAACCTTTAGAACAGTCTACAGGTCATATTTATGAAGGATTTCATTGTAACTTGGTAGGATGACTCCAAATAATGTCTAGATGAGAACGTCCCATTTTGGCCGTGATCATTCAGCCTTGATGGGTGCCCAAGCCCAAAAACCTTTAGCATAGGCAAAAGGTTATATTTATAGAAGGATTTCATTGTAACCTGTTAGGTTGACTCCATATAATGCCCAGATGATGACATCCCCTTTTGGTCGTGATTGGTCAACTGTGATGACTACAGGTGCCCGAAGCCCAAAAACCTTGAGCACAGTCTACAGGTCATATTTATGAAGGGATTTCATTGTGACTTCGCAGGATCACTCCAGATGATGCCCAGATTAGATTGTCCCCTTTGGTTACGATCATTCAACCATGATGGCTGCCCGAAGCCCGAAAACCTTTAGCACAGTCTACAGGTCATATTTATGAAGGGATTTCTTTGTAACTTGGTAGGTTAACTTCATATAATGTCTAGATGAGAACGTCCCCTTTTGGACATGATTGGGCTACTGTGACGGCTAAAGGTGCCCGAAGCCCGAAAACCTTTAGCACAGTCTACAGGTCATATTTATGAGGTGATTTCATTGTAACTTGGTAGGATGACTCCAAATAATGTCTAGATGAGAACATCCCATTTTGATCGCGATCATTCAGCCTTGATGGGTGCCCGAGCCTAAAAACCTTTAGTATAGGTAAAAGGTCATATTTATGGAAGGATTTCATTGTAACCTATTAGGTTGACTCCATATAATGCCTAGATGATGACATCCCCTTTTGGTCGTGATTAGTCAGCTGTGATGGCTACAAGTGCCCGAAGCCCAAAAACCTTGAGCACAGTCTACAGGTCATATTTATGAAGGGATTTCATTGTAACTTCGTAGGATCACTCCAGATGATGCCCAGATGGGATTGTCCCCTTTGGTTGCGATCATTCAGCCATGATGGCTGCCCGAGCCCGAAGCCCAAAAACCGTAAGCACAGTCTACAGGTCATATTTATGAAGGGATTTCATTGTAACTTGGTAGGTTGACTTCATATAATGTCTAGATGAGAACGTCCCCTTTTGGACATGATTGGACAACTTTCACTGCTAAAGGTGCCCGAAGCTCAAAAACCTTTTGCACTGTCTACAGGTCATATTTATGAAGGGATTTCATTGTAACTTGGTAGGATGACTCCAAATAATGTTTAGATGAGAACGTCCCATTTTGGCCGTGATCATTCAGCCTTGATGGGTGCCCGAGCCCAAAAACCTTTAGCATAGGCAAAAGGTTATATTTATAGAAGGATTTCATTGTAACCTGTTAGGTTGACTCCATATAATGCCTAGATGATGGCATCCCCTTTTGGTCGTGATTGGTCAACTGTGATGGCTACAGGTGCCCGAAGCCCGAAAACCTTGAGTACAGTCTACACGTCATATTTATGAAGGGATTTCATTGTAACTTCGCAGGATCACTCCAGATGATGCCCAGATGAGATTGTCCCCTTTGGTTGCGATCATTCAACCATGATGGCTGCCCGAGCCCGAAGCCCGAAAACCTTTAGCACAGTCTACAGGTCATATTTATGAAGGGATTTCATTGTAACTTTGTAGGTTGACTTCATATAATGTTTAGATGAGAACGTCCCCTTTTGGACACGATTGGGCAACTGTGACGGCTTCAGGGGCCCAAAGCCCGAAAACCTTTAGAACAGTCTACAGGTCATAATTATGAAGGGATTTCATTGTAGCTTGGTAGGATGACTCCAAATAGTGTCCAGATAAGAATGTCCCCTTTTGGTTGCGATCATTCAACCATGATGGCTGCCAGAGCCCAAAGCCCAAAAACCTTTAGCACAGTCTACCGGTCATATTTATTAAGGGATTTCATTGTAACTTGGTAGATTGACTTCATATAATGTCTAGATGAGAACGTCCCCTTTGGACGCAATTGGGAAACTGACGGCTACAGGGGCCCGAAGCCCGAAAACCTTTACAATACAATACAATATTTTTATTCACAATATACATGTACATATAGTGTAGTTACAAATATAAATGTATTTAGATGTTTTCCAAAAAAAAAAAAAAAAAAAGAATATTGTGTAACTAGAACAGTGACAAGTTGTAAAAAAACATGCATATTGTAAGGAGACGGCATAGCCCAATGGCTGTCTTCCTGCCATCTCCTAATTGGAAGTGCGAGGATGAGGCAGTACAGGTGGTAAATAAGTTTCAATTTCTTTTCAAAAGATGCAATACATAACAAAGACCGATATTCTTTATTAAATGTTTGGGGGAGATTCAGACAAGGAAAGCATTACAGATCTGGTCACGCCTTAAAGGAGGTCTACACCGTGTTCTTATCTTACTATGTTTATCTGAGCTGCTGCTGTTAGTAATGGCCTAGTCACGCAAGAGATCACCGACTCTAGTGTTACAATCGGGACACTGTGGATTGAAACATGTCGGGGGTGTATTATAAGTTCCCAAGGCGTGTAACATTATGGAGCGTTTGAATATAGAGCGACTCGGTTCAGATTGAATGTCATTGCTTAGGTCATTCCATAGTTTAGGGAATGAGTGTTTTGGTAAATTTGCAGAGAAGCATGTTCGAGGTGTATTTCTCTTTAATTGTCCACTATGTCTGGTTAGCATTCCGGTTGGGTGATTATAGATTTGGAGGAAATTTTCAGAACTTTTTGGCAAGTTTCCAGAGTGCCAATCACGAATGAACAGTAAAGTGTGTAGCCTGTAAAGATCATCAAACTTGAGAATTTCATCTTTAAGGAATAAGGGGTTCGTGTGGGAATTGTATTTTTTTATATTTATTACACGCAGAGCTCTCTTTTGTAATGTAAAGAGCTTTTTTGTGGCTGTTGCATGACCCCAGACTTGAATTGCATATAGCAAGTGACTCTGAATCAAAGTGAAGTAGAGTGTTTTAAGGGCTTGATGAGGGAGAATTCTTTTTGCCCTATTTATTGTGTATATCGCTCTGGAGATCTTCGATGCTATATATGAAACATGGCTATCGAATTTGAGATTTTCATCAAAACATACTCCTAAGAATTTTATTGTCTTCGTGTCCGATCTGTTTGATATCTGGGTTAATTCTGAGTTATTAAGGAGAAGGCGACGCTGGGTTTGGACATACTTTGTATGAGGTGGGTGAATGATTATGTACTTGGTTTTTTGGGCATTTAGGGATAATTTATTTGCCTTGCACCATTCACTTACTTTTGAGATTTCGACATTTAGAGTGTTAAATAACGTGTCAATGTTTCCATCGGATTTGTACATAGTCGTGTCGTCTGCAAATGACAGAACGTTCGAGGAGGTTGAATTTCTAATATCATTAATATAGATCAAAAAAAGTATGGGCCCTAAAACCGATCCCTGAGGCACTCCACAAGTAAGTACTTCACTATCTGAAGATGAATCTTTATATTGAACGAACTGCCTACGATCACGAAGATAACTTCGAAACCAGTCATTAGTTATACCTCTGATACCATATGCTTCGAGTTTTTTCAAAAGAATACTGTGGTTAATGGTATCAAAGGCCTTTGAGAAATCTAGAAAAAGTGCGATAGTGTTATGATTTGGAGATAGGTCATTACTGTCGGCTACTTCGTGTAGAAAATGCAACATTGGGTGGAAGGTTGAGTGTTTGGGTCTGAAGCCATATTGGTGTTCATATAAGATTTCGAATGTGGATAGATAAGAATAAAGTCGTCTATACATTATTTTTTCTAATATTTTAGAAAACGCTGGCAATATACTTATTGGTCTATAGTTATTTAACGAACACGGGTCTCCAGATTTAAAGATAGGTATAACTTTTGCCATTTTCATTTTATTAGGGAAGAGGCCTCGCGTGAATGATAAGTTGAAGACGTGGGTCAAGGGTTCCGCGATTTCATTAATAGTTTCTTTTAGTATTTTTGTAGAAATGCTGTAGCAGTCCGTGCTTTGTTTTCCTTTTAGATTATTTGTAATGGCGATAATTTCTTCTTTAGTGGTCGGTGTGATAAAGAAGTTATCGCTTGAGTTGTGCCGAATATAAGTGTCGAATTCTATGTTAGTGGGAGGGATGTTATCGTTTATTTTTTGTCCAATTGTTGCGAAAAAAATTATTAAAATGATGGGCAATTGAGTCAGGTTCAGAGATTTTTCTACCATCAATAAGGAATTCAGTTGGCAATTGTTCTTTGCAGACAGATTTGTTGAGGGCACAACGAAGGATTTGCCAACTTTTTTTTAAACTGTACTTATTTTCGTTCAAGATATCTGTATAGTATTGGGCCTTTGCGCGTTTTTTAACTGCGTTGTATACTCTGCAGTATTGCTTGTAGTTATCGATGTTAGTGTTTGTTGGGCGCTTTAGTTTATTTACATGTAGTTTGTTTTTGTTTATAGAAGATTTTAGGATACCGCTAGTCATCCATGGCTGCTTTTTAACATACTTTTTGGGTACATTGTTATTTTCTATAGGAAACGAATTTTCAAAATTTTCCATGAACATATTTAAGAATATGTTGAAAGATTCATTAGGACATGTAGATTCAATTACTGAGCTAAAGTTCGTATCACGTAATTTATTTTTGAAAGAAGAAACTTTTTTTTTCGTAAATGAGCGTTTGGGTTTTGGGGATATCTTTTGAGTCAACGTTGTTGCTTCCTCAGTATAAAAAGTTCCGAAATGATCTGAAACGTCAGTAATTATGATACCACATTTACCACCACTGGAGTAACTATTGGAGTAAATGTGGTCTATAAGGGTTGCCGAATATTCAGTAACGCGTGTTGGTTTTGTGATTAAAGGAATATATCCGTGACTGAAAACCATATCAATATAATCGGTTGTTTTAATATGTTCAGAGAATTTTAAGAGATCGATGTTAAAGTCACCCATTATATGAGCTCTTCTGCTATTTATGCCTACGAAAATCTCATTTAAGGTAGAAATAAAACTGTCAAGATTAGCCTTCGGTGCAGTGTTGGGTCTGTATATAATGCCAATAATTGTTGACTTTTTATCATTGGGGTAAAGTTCTACAAACAACGATTCGAATACATGTGGAATAAACACCGTAAGTTCAGGGTGTATTCGAAATGGAATGTTTTCTCTGATAAAAAGACCCACACCTCCCCTCCCATCATCGTTACTGGGTCGTGTTCTTAATTGGAGTGGGTGATAACCATTGAGGCTGTACTGTAAATCTTCGTGGACTGTGAAAACCTCTGATAGTCCAATTACATCAAAGTCATTTTCTCCATTATGTAACTCATGTAGTAGATTTACTAGAGAATCCCAATTCGCATTCAGACTCCTACAGTTAATACTAAATAACGAGAAAGATGTATTTTTTGATGAATCAAGTTTGAATTGGTCAGGGCTATAATATGAGCAAGGGTGGCCATATGGGTTATATGGTGTATCAGTGACACTGTTATCGTTTATGTCGATAATATTTTTGCATTTAGCTGTGAGATTGTAGTCGTCGCTTTCCTGAATCTCGTCGAGGTTGATTTTACCCGCCATGGTAAGATGATTGATAGAGGCATATTACGGTTGAGGGTAACATAATTTCTTTTAATTTGCATTGCGTTATGTCAAGCTTGCTTGCGATTCCTGTGTATATGGAAACATACTTGAGAAATGGCGAGTGAATACCACCTATACTGCCGTTATATAGAATGAGTACGGTTATCATCAATGATTGTGTACTGGCAGAGCTGATCGGATTAAGTTTATTAGTTTGAGGTATGTTATGTTATTATTATGTATAAAAAGATTATATAAAAAATACAAAGTGATATTATATAAACCAAGGCGTTGCCCCGTAGGGGCTAATATACTTCCCGCAAGTCTAATTCCAAATTTGGTTCTCTGTAGCGAAACAGGATTAGGACGCTAATGAGTAATAGAAATTCCAGCTCCAACAGATGCGCACATCTTTCCCGCTGCCGTCGTGTTTGAAAAAAAATCGAATTTTTTGTTTTTTTTCGAAATTTAAAAAACAACAACAAAAAAAAAAGCCAAAAACAATAAAAAATTAATCATGAACTTGGAAGGACAGCTCATAGATAATATGCTTTAGATCATTGACAACATAGTGAACAACACGCCACCTAACTACCAAGCAAATATTCATCTCCCATACAACACCTTAACTCTGAAAGGGCATATCATTCAGATCATAAGCATGAAATGAAATGACTCGGCCGGGCTCATTCCTGTATTCTTTCGTACGTGCACATGGGGGATTTGAAGCTTTGGTATCAAGGTTTGAGAGGGACAAACCTTGACATGAAAGTTTCGGTATTCAACCAATTTTATATCAGTGTTTGAAGATCCATACTTCGTCACAAAAGGAAAGGTACAGTTGGATATTAGCGAATTTTCTGTGTAGTGGATGTGTCAACAGTACAGGCTGCTCATGCTCGGATAACACGCTCCACCGCGGTTCAACTGACAGTGACTTGGACATTATCGACAGTTAGCCTAATTAGTATGACACTAGAGTACGGTATTATCACAATAAAGGGTGTCACAGTGTCAAGTCACATATTGGTCGGCAAATTATAAACAGGTCAGTACTCGTAGACTGTACAGCTGTGGACGACACAGAACGTTTTGTGTATTGGATAATCCAACCAAGGTTGTAGTTTGTGTGTAAGGGGATATATATAAAATATTGCCCACACCAGACGCATATCAATTATGTCGGCATCCACGTAATACCATAATACAGCACAAAAGTGGTTGAAATAAAGTGTAAATCCAATACCCAAGACGTTCGGAGAGTGTCAATCGCTCTGGTGCAGTTGCTTGTAGTTGCTGTATTGAGTGATAGTTATTAAACAACAGCCCCACAATCCAACAATCATCAGCATAAAACAGAGCAAACTACCAAACCACTGTGTTTTGAGTGGTCGGGCTAAATATAATCGGTATGGTACAATTATAGGATCTGTACTGGACTGGCAATTCCAGTTCCAATTAGCAATCACTAATCCGGTACAGATCAAGTACCACAATACTGAACAAAGGAAGGGCAAAGAAGGGCAGCATGTGCACAGGTATTGGAACTGGAATTATCAACTCATCACAGACCAAGCACCATTGCCTGAGCAAAAGAGGAGCGGTCTGTACATAGACATTGGAATTGGAACTACTGTTACTAACCCAGTACAGATCAAGCACCATAGTGCCATACAGGAAGGGGGTGCAGGGTGGACATTTCTGCATGTACAATATACAATGCATATGTATGTATGCATGTATATGCATCACTGTGTGACCCCACACCCATCCCACACACAAACCATGCTATATAATATGTGAGATGAGAATGGGGTCACACAGTAGCGTATTTTTATCACAGCAATGTGCCCTTTCTGGGAGCTGTAAAAGTCACTTTTTTATTTTTATTCAATTGCGTAGCCTTGGTATGAATACCTCAAAACATAAGAATAAGTACCAGAGTACTAAACGGGGTTTAAATCAATGACATACAAATAAGCCAATTATGTTTGAAATGACTAGGTCTAAGGAAGGCGAGGTTTCAAATATACAGGGCTGAAGACAAAACCTGGAATGGGTCAATGCCACTAGTAACAGTTATGTTTGGAGTGACATGTTGTCATGTTTGGGCTGAACTGAATGATTATGGCCTAAGTTAGGTTAGTTCTGAATAGTGAGAATGAGCTGGGTACTATAGAAAAGGAGGGTGGGGGGGGGGGGGAGGGGCAGACTGAACATAAATATGTATGAACATAAATATGCATGCACTGTATACAATGCAGGGCTGGGGCGGGGGGGGGGGGGGGCAGACTGAACATAAATATGTGTGAACATAAATATGCCTGCACCGTATAGATTGCACATATACACACATATACATACATACACACATTGTACACAGTTCATAAGTATGTACACAGTACATAAATAAGCATGTACTGCACACAATGCACACATACATACTGTACACATATACATACATATTACAGTACAGAGCAAGCACCGCAATACGAATACTAATACTATACAAAAGAGGGGGAGGGGGCACAGACTGAACAGTAATATGCATGAGCATAAACATGCATGCACTGTGCACAATACATATATATATATTATGGTCCAAGTTAAGTTAGTTCTGAATAGTGTGAATGAGCTGGGTCATTACACTTAATGTAACTACCCAATATTGCAACAACAATAGATATAATATTGTAGACAACTAAACTTAGGTTGGAAATGTAAATGATACAGTTCTGATTGAAGTAGAACAGTCTACAGGTCATAATTATGAAGGGATTTCATTGTAGCTTGGTAGGATGACTCCAAATAGTGTCCAGATAAGAATGTCCCCTTTTGGTTGCGATCATTCAACCATGATGGCTGCCAGAGCCCAAAGCCCAAAAACCTTTAGCACAGTCTACCGGTCATATTTATTAAGGGATTCCATTGTAACTTGGTAGATTGACTTCATATAATGTCTAGATGAGAACGTCCCCTTTGGACGCAATTGGGAAACTGACGGCTACAGGGGCCCGAAGCCCGAAAACCTTTAGCACAGTCTACAGGCCATATTTATGAGGGGATTTTAATGTAACTTGATAGGATGACTCGTTTTGGAATAATTTCACTATAACTTGGTAACTTTTCTTGATATACGTTAACTGTGAGGGCCACATGCATTAACTGTGAGGTCATATTAACCCACCCCTCAGCTCTTTAGTACAGTGTACACCTCGTATTATTTTTATGATAAACATAGCACACAGGGAACAGAAATGAACATATTCCCAATTATCACAATTCTTGTCTTATTTCATAATCCTTTCATAAACATTGAACATTATCCTTTTCATCAAACACAACACACAAGTTAAGCTACAGTGTCATTGACACTTTCATTGTTTAAGTAATCATCATGGTGACCCAGAAAAAGTTTCCAGCACAGTCATTCAGGCTGATTAGTCTATTGTTAGCACAACTGTTACATAACAGCAGTCAACAATACTGGTGTCAGTTTTAAATGAGAGGTACGCGTAATGGAAAACAGCCTCGTAACGCCACTCATGCTGCCAATGGTTGTAGGACACTAGGAAACAGGACACTAAGAAACGAATTCTAAGAAACGGGACACTAAGAAATGGACACTGAGAAACCCATTTTTTTTACTTTGAAAGTTATTATATTTAAGAAATAATCCTTTCCATATAATTCCCATTAAAATGTTTTGTTACATATTTTTAATTATATTTTGAGTATTTTTGTGTATTTATCATTATTATTTACCATTTTTTTTTGACATTATTACTAAATATAAATTGTTATATCTCCTGACAGAAAATATTCTTACTTACAAATTTTAACATATTTATTAAGTTTTAATATTTACTGTTGCCACTCTTTGTACCACTATGTATATGAGTGAACATGAACCAAGCAAACCACATAACCATCCTCCAAATGAGACAACAAATAGATACACCAAGTGACGCAATGCCATGCGTGATCAAGCTGTTCAATCTTTTGATGAGCCTGGGCAGACCTTTGCTCAGACAATAGGTGCAGTGGGTTCTGAGATACAAGAATATTTACCGGTGGCAGAGAATGCCAAACGTAGTATACGTCGCCAATGAAAGAAAGACACCAGCAGTACCACAGCATCTCTCAGATTTTGTTCTACCAGAGGGTTGGCATCAGACTATTGGCCCTGAACCTGAAACTGTCACCGGAAGGATGAATGATTAATCGTCACACGACCAAAACGTCACATTTCGAAATGATCAAAACGTCACATTTTTGCGGTCAAAACGTCACATACTTTTGGTCAAAACGTCACATATTTTTGGTCAAAACGTCACACACTTTTTGGTCAAAACGTCACATACTTTTGGTCAAAACGTCAGACACTTAGACAGCAAGATAACTATTCCTTGTTCTGTGCCCAATCAACAAATCGAATGAATGAAAGGCGCTCACGGACAATGAGCAATAGATGAGTTCGGCTTCGAATGAATAAATGAAGTTTCAGTTTCAGTTCAACCGCTTTCGACCCTACTGAGCTTGTCCCTTTTTCTTCTTTTTCCTTGATGGTGCTCCCGATTGTGAATTTGATTTTGTTTCCTTTGCCGAAAGATTTCTCTGAATTCGAGACCATTTGCGATCCGAATAACTTTATTTGCTTATGGATCCACGAGAGTTGGAAGCGAAGACCAACAGAAGAATGAAATGAAAAACTAGCTCAACAGCCCCACCCCCTTTTTTCTATGTTATGTAGGTAGGGGAGGGCAGGCACCACGAGCAAGTCGGAAGCAACCGTGGGAGTCCCAATATGGTTACAATATGCTGCGCATAGAAGATGTGGCTGAGTTATGTGGTTTTGGCCAGGACTAGTTCTCGTGTTTATTCCGGCACACGACTTATTTCAGAAATTGGAGTTTGATAAGTGTTGTTTGTCTTGTAATTCAGTTTATTTCGGTAAAATCGTGATTCGACATGCTAGCTGTGTATGATTCATAGCTTCATCCATTAATCTGGGTGAGACATTGTTGACATTAGAGTGTTTCCGTCTGACGACAGTTAGGTATTTCAGACTAACGTTGGTGATACGATAAATGAGTTAGAATGTATCGGCGACCTTTATACAATTATACAATTAATGGTCGGTTAACTGTGATATAGGCGTCAAATGCACCTGTGATTTTTAGTGAAGAAAGGAAACAACCGTTATTCGGCTGATACGATGTATATCTGGGACCTTGACACAATTAGTGGTCCATTACTCGTGGTATAGGCATTAGATGTGCCTGTGATTTCTCGGGTAATTATTGTATGGGCGCTTGTGTTTATTCCACTAAGCGACTCAGCCTATATTATGACGGCGTGTAATATGTTTTATTTGTGACATCGTATCGGTATTTGGCATGCGAAATAATCGACGGCACTGGTGGAAGACCAAGGGTGAATGGCTTAGCTACCCATTTCCTCCATCCACACCTAGCCCTCGCTCTAAGGCACATTTGTGGAGGCATGCTAAATTGTTGAACGCAGGTGCTTTTAATTCAGACTAAGGTTGGTGATACGATAGATGCGTTAGAGCGTATCGGCGATCTTTTCAATTTGTGGTCGGTTAACTGTGATGTAGGCGTCAAGTGCACCTGTGATTTACAGTGAAGAAGAGAAGCACACGTTATTCGGCTGACACGATGTATATCGGGGACCTTGATACAATTGCTGGTCCATTACCCGTGATATAGGCATTAGGTGCGCCTGTGATTTCTCGAGTAATTATTGTGTGGGCGCTTGTGTTTATTCCACTAAGCGACTCAGCCTATATTATGGAGACCTGTAATATGTTACATCGTATCAGTATCTGGCATGCGTAATAATCGATGGCACTGGTGGAAGACCAAGGGTGAGTGGCTTAGCTACCCGTTTCCTCCATCCACCCCTAGCCCTGGCTCTTAGGCACATTCGTGGATGCATGCTAAATTGTTGAAAGCATGTGCGTTTTGAATAAGACGACGCCAGGGCTGTAATTGTTTCCAGTAGATGGATGCTGCCCTTTTAGGTCGGAACAATGTTTGTATATACGATCGTATCAGTTTCCAGCATAGTATATGACCATTCTAGCCTGGATTGTTATTGTTTCCAATAAATTGATGCTGCCCTATTATTGGGCCGATACAATGTTTTGTATATAAATCGTACCAGTTTTCAACATGGACTAGGACCTTTTAAACGGCCTATCAGTATGAGCTAGCTGCATCATTGGAGAAATGCGCTTTTGAATTATTAGGATCATACCATTGTTTGAGTAAGTAACTGTCATCAAACAGGGGGGATATTGTCCCCTGACGGAAAGCGACTGAACTTTTCTATACATTTATGCCTTCTGAGCGTGTGGAGCTTGGAGCTCGCGATAAAAGAGCTGATTTCAGTATAGTACATTGAAATTCGTATGTGCTTCGCTATAACATTTGTTTAGCCTGAAGCCTATTGGTACTTGCCCGGAATTTAATCCGCTATGAATGACTAGTTTCAACCTTTACGGTTTTATCAAATAAACAAATACCTCAAGACTTCAATTTGTGTCAGTCTGAGATTACCGATTCTTGGTCGGTAATGTATTATGGTATATAGGAAATATAGGTCGCTATGGGTGAGCGCCACTTAATACCAATTCGTTGAATGTTACAGCTTTCAGATATGGCTGAGACTTGAATTTGAACACTGCTGTTGTTCAGGTTCTGAGCAATATATTATCAACTGTTTATTGTAATTTCATATATTGCTATTTTAAGGAAATATGATACTTGGTTTATTGCGCCAATAATAAAATCATTTTGATTTTCGGGAGGCGTTGGCTCGACCGTCAATTATGTTTCACACCTTATTCTGTTTGTGTCCAAGGACCAGGTGTCTGTGCAAGACTGAGTGTGTTTTGTTTGCACTCTGTTGTTTAGGCCTTTTTATGGCTTGCTTGAAACGGCTCTAATTGGAGAACTGAAGTGACTGTCGCAGTCTATTGACTTGACTGTCGCTTATGTTTGCACTTTAGTGTTTGTGCATTCGTGGCTTATTTGAGTTAGTTCTAATTGGAGAACTACAGCCATTCTAGCAGTCTTTTAGGTCGACTGTCTGAGACGCCCAGTGACTTGTATGTCGCTCTCAGAAGTTTCAAAGCTGACAGGAAATACACAGAAAAACTGCGTATAACACGGGCTTGTGGTGTGAAACTCCGATTCAGTTTCTAAATCGACCGACAGGCTCTGCTGTCTGGGATAGAAACCGTCGAGTGCTGAAGCTTGCAAGCAGGCTGGAGGTACACAGGTTGTGTACGACACGGGCTTGTGGTTGAAGCTTCAGGGTTTGGCAAGCTGGCGGGCAATAACACACATTCATCCGTTAGCACTGGCTTGTGGTAGGCAAACTCCTGTTGGCTATGTGTAAAGTCTGAAGCAGGCTGAGG
The DNA here is from genome assembly GCA_031216915.1 of Pictodentalium vernedei. Lineage (NCBI taxonomy): Eukaryota > Metazoa > Mollusca > Scaphopoda > Dentaliida > Dentaliidae > Pictodentalium > Pictodentalium vernedei. Next base: position 457,901,924 of record CM062289.1, on the reverse strand, counting down.
GTATACAGAAAATTCTATATACAACACTGGTTTGTGGTAGTGAGACTTTACGGTTTCGAAGCTGGCAGGCAATGCCACATAAATGTGTATTGCACGGGCTTGTGGTAGCGAAACCTGCTATAGCCAACACACTGAACATAAATAAATACAATACAATAATGTAAAATGCGAAAGTGAAATAGCGATTAAATCAATCGAAAAATGCGAATGTGCAGTCGCGGTACCTGGTGTATGATAGAAACGAATCTCGGTGGTTTCGTATTCACGTGTGTGAAATAATAATCGTGCATTAACAATCAAATTTGTGGAAACTTCAACAGTGTTATCGGTTGATTAAAGATGGCGTCAGAGCTGTACGCGTTGTATACGTGGAAATCAAAGTTACAATACATAGCGGATTAACTTCCGGACAAATACCAAGAGGCTTCAGGTCAAATATATCAATACCGAAGCAAATACAAATTTTAATGTACCATACTAAAATGAGCTAATTCAGTTCTGCGTACTTCACAACATCCAAATGGTCCCGACCAACACATTTCTAATTTCAAGCTCCCCCCCCCCGCCTTTAGTAAGTTGGCCACTAAAAATAATAAACATAAAATGTGTGACGTTTTGACCAAAAGTATGTGACGTTTTGACCAAAAAGTGTGTGACGTTTTGACCAAAAGTATGTGACGTTTTGACCAAAAGTATATGACGTTTTGACCAAAATATGTGACGTTTTGACCATTTTGAAATGTGACGTTTTGGTCGTGTGACGTTTTGACCTGTTCCCTACCAATTGTACTGAGAAGAAAAAAAAATAAAATAAAATTTAGATGTGGTTTTGGAGGGTCAGGGGCACGGATCATAGTGACCATTTGGTGTTTACAGCATAAATCTTACCCAAGACCAAACACTCTTTCTGGTAAAAGAAAGATAGAATGGAGGTAAGGCTGGGCATAGGCTATGCACTGGTCAAACATTGTTCAGTAAGAAATAAGACGACAAAAGAAATCAGGGAGAGAAGGTCAGTAAGTTTGGTGGAGTCGTATAGAGGCTTAGTCGGCAAACTGCTAAGTAGGAATGCAAGGGTAGTCGTATCCGGGGTCCTTCCTGTCCTTGGAGGTGGGGGACGAACGGAACTCAAGGATTTTGGCGCTAAATGAAGAGTTAGAGGACTACTGTGTTGATCTGGGAATTCCCTTTATCGACCATTGGGACACGTTTTGGGGCAATGGGAGCACGTACGGGCGTGACGGGCTGCATCTTAACAGGGCGGGGAAACGGGTACTAGGGGATAAAATTCTACGGGTAGCAGAGCCTTTTTGGAGAGGAGCGGGGTGGGAGGTCAGAGGCAAGTATAACTAGAGTGGACATAGGTGGGGTGAACAAGAGTAAGGGGGACAGAATAAGTTTACCAAGACTAGCACCAGAAAACAATGGGCCCAGTAGGCGGAAGCCAATGAACCTCGGTACCCTGAAAGTGGGTTATAGCAACATCCAGGGTCTCCACCGGAAAGTAAGTGAAATTGCTACATTGATCGAGGCAGAGGAGTTTGATGTCATGGGCTTAAGCGAGACGTGGGTAAGACATGAGGAACGGGTAGACCAAGTAAGCGGGTGTGTGTGGATAGGTGTAGGGCGAACGGAAGGCCAGAAAAAGGGGGGAGGGGTAGGCATGTACATTAAAGAGGATTAAAAACCGTCGCTGATTACAGATCTGGAAGATATCGTCACCTCGGCTGATGTGTCAAAAGAAATTGGATGGGTAAAGATCAGTCTGAGAAACAAAAGTATTGCCCTTGGGATTGTGTACTGTGCGGTGGAGGGAAGTAAACCCGAGTGGAATGACTCGATATACTCAACACTAAGGTCCAGTATCACTGAACTAGAAAACAGGGGGCTCGGTATAATTCTGATGGGCGACTTTAATGGACACATAGGTGACAAGGAAGAAGGCATAGAGGGTGAGGACAAGAAAGTCAACATGAATGGAAGGAAGCTGTTGAACTTCACAAATGAGCTCGGTCTGAAGATTCTGAACAGGGACGCTAGATGTAAGGGGGAATGGAGCTGGGAGAGAAACGACAGAAAATCAATGATTGACTACATTCTCACAGATATGAATTTATGGAGGGGGGTGATAAGGGTAGAAGTGGATGATGAGGGCAAAATGGAGTTGGATAGTGATCACACCTTGATTACAGTGACGATGAGGGCCAAAAACCTAGAGAAAAGGAAAGGAAGCTTCAAGGAGATTTGGGAACTCAAAAAGGATGCCGACTGGGCGAAGTTCGAAGAAAAACTGAAACCAAAGTTTGCAGCCGTACACAAGGGGGGTAGTGTCCAGAAAATGGCCGACGCCATAGTTGCGAGCCTAGTGGAGGCAGGGAAGGAAAGTGTAGGAAAGATTAGGGTGCCAACACGGGAACTTGGATACAGAGTGAACGAAGAACTGAAAAGGGCCATAAAGGTTAGAAAAGCTAAATGTGCTGCATACAGGAGAAGTAGAAAACTTAAGGGGGTGGAAAGCAATGAGGCCATGGTAGCAAAGGAAGAATACCAACAAGCACGAAATAAAGTAAACAAGATTAACTCTTAACCCGCTGAGTATTTTCAAGATATTTTTCATCAAATCTAGTCATGGCTGCTACATAGCAGCCATGACTAGATTTGATAAGAAATTCATCTAAATTTAACAAAAGGAATCAGTGGTGAGAAAATTCTTTCAATTTACAGGAAGACAATCTTATGAAATGAGTCCATATTATTCTAATGTCAGTAACAAGAGAAACCCTGTCCAAGTCAGGAATATCCGCCAGCAGCATGCAAGGAACGACAACCGGAGAGTGCGAAATAGCAGTCTTATTAGGACGATAAGAACGACAGGGGGGTCGAGTTCGAGCGTATTTTGGAAATGGGTGAACAAACGTACCAAAGGTAATAACCAACAGAGCATTAAAGTAGATGGCAGAGTTAACAGAAGAGCGAGATCAAATCGCATTAGAACTAGTCAAGCACTGGGAAAAGGTAAACGATAAGCGATGGAGCATGGGGAGCCCACCAGAGTGTTCGAACCAGGTCGAGGAAAATCTCTCGGACTTCGTGTGCAGCGAAATCAAAACTGAGGAGGTGCGAAGGATGATCTCAAAATTGAGGAATGGAAAAGCGGGAGGGGTGGACGAAATTCCTAACGAGTTTATCAAAAAAGGGGGAGAGGAACTCTTGGAAAGCCTAACTGCCCTATTCAATTTAGCCATAGAAAAACAAGAGGTCCCAAAGGAGTGGAGGGAAAGTAAAGTGACATTTATTCACAAAAAGGGGGAAAAAGATGTCTTGGATAACTATCGAGGGATCTCTGTCAGCAGCAACATTGGAAAAGTCTTTTGTAAAGTCCTGTATGGGAGATTAGAGGAGGTGATTGAGGAGAAGAGTTTTTTGGGAGAAATCCAGAATGGCTTCAGGAAGGGAAGGAGAGTCACTGACCATCTTTTCACGCTATCCCAAATGATACAATCCGCGAAAGCAAAAAAGAAAAAGATGTTCATGGCCTTTTTGGATGTTAAAAAGGCATACGATAGAGTATGGAGGGAGGGTATGTGGCGCAAGCTGGAGGCTCTGGGCTTGGAGCGAGTTTGTTGGGATTATGAAAGCATTATATAAAGATGTACAGAGTGAACTTAGCCTGGGTAACATTACAACAAAACGTGTGCCTATGGAGATAGGCCTAAAACAGGGGTGTATCCTTTCGCCAATTCTTTTTGCATTGTACATCAAAGGTTTAGGAGATGAACTCCTGCATAGCGACGAGGGGGTTGCAGTTGGTGACTTGAAGATCCCAGGGCTATTTTTTGCAGACGATATGGTGCTAGTGTCAGAAAGCGAAGAGGTGTTAGAGAAGATGCTGGGAATTGTTGGGAAATATGGGAGCAAATGGAGACTCGAACTTAATGAAAGCAACAGCAAAGTTATACCCGTGGGCCGCAAAGTGGACCCCACTCGAAGGTGGAGAGTGGGGGAGTTCTGCATTCCGGAAGGTAGCAGTAGACTTCTTAGTGTAGGAGAGACTAGTGACTATGAATACCCGGGAGTAAATATAAACATCACAGGAAGAGGCATCTACCGAAACCACACAAATAAACTGATTCTGAAGGGGAAGCGAATCCTTAACCAAATGAAACTTATAGGGAGAAACAGTTTCAATAATGTTTTCGTGGGGAAAACCATTTGGGAAATGGTGGGTCTGCCAAGTATAACATACGGTACGGAAGTTGTACCCCTAAACCAGACAGCTGTTAAGAGCTTGGAAATCCTGCAGAACGATGCAGGCCGATGGATAACAGGCTCGAGTAATGCCGCAGCACTAGAAGCAATCAGGGGCGAGCTTGGGTGGATGAGGATCAAGGACAGGATAGACCTATTGAAACTCGGTTATCTTAATTATTTGGTAAATCTCCCCGATAGCCGATGGTGTAAAGTAATGTTCCTGAGAACTTTCAACTCAAATATCAAGACGGGGTGGATGGTCCAAGTGAGGGAGCTAGTAGAAAACTACTCAATGGAGATCTCGGACCTTGACGTTGGGGCAAACCAGGGCAAAAACATCGTCAGAGAAAGGGTCATGGAGGATTGTAACCGTAATTGACGAGAGGGGGTCAAATCAAAGAGATCTTTGGGTGGCCTGCGTGATAAAGAGAAGCCTGGTTTTGAAGAGTACCTTGATGGCACCTTTGGGGGGGGGGGGGGGGGGAGGTCACTGTTGTTCAAGCTGAGGTCGCGGTCCCTGGAGCTGAGGGGAAAAATTGGGAAAAACAGTGAAAAGGAGTGCCAGATGTGTAACGTGGGCGTGGTGGAGACCCTGGAACACTTTCTTATAGAATGCCCAAAATACCAGTCTAAAAGAACAAGATTCATGGGGAGTATAATGGAGAAGTGGGATGGGAGAATGAAGGACATGTGGTTAGGGGGCGACTCAAAGGAGAGGGTTAATATACTAATCGGAGAGATTGGGAAGAATGGGGCAAGGGATGTCATCAAGCAGTTCGTCTCCGAGTGTTGGGAGGAGAGAAGAAGCGCGGGAATAGGGGGAGGCAGTTGGTAGAACATGGGTAACCAAGGTCTTCTCATACGAGAACCGCGACAAAGCAGCGGCCGACCGAAGTGTTATTATTATTATTATATTATTAGTGAGCCTGAGATGGGACATTTCAACTTGGAGTTCAACGCATCAGAGAATTCTACTTTCGACCTGACACGCCCAGAAAGATCTATGATACAAGAGGAAAATGAAGAGTAAGTATTGTTTTAATTTAACTTAAACTTAATAATTTACTAAATTTGATCACAAGTAATTCACAAGTAATTCAGTTAGTTTATTTTGTTACAAAAATGCTGGGAGAAGGGGTGAGGGGAGAGAGGGAGGGTTTGAGTTTGTAATTGTATCAAAAAGGTAAAAAACTTAGTTTTAATATTGTTGCATTTTTTTAGATCTGTTGATGATGATACGATTAATCAGGTAGACCTGAATGACCTCGAAAGTCAGGTTTCATTCCAAGTAGTCGAAAATGGGTCCAAGAGAGGCAAGAGAAAATTGGTACGCCGTGAAGGCTACACATTCGTTTACAAACGAACGCAGAAAAATGGTACCATTGTATGGAGGTGCAGTGTTAGGGGGAAACAAGCCTGTCCAGTTGTAGTGAATGAAAATAATGGAAGTTATCAAAGCAACATTTCTACTCACATCCACCCTGCGAAACCTGGGAACGTGACAACCGTTACTTATTCCCGGTTCCTTATTCGACATTCCGCACTAACCGATTTTCGCCAAATAAACTGCATTGTGGGGTGGCACAAATAGATTCATGAAGATTGCCACCAAAATTAGGCTCCTCACCCTCCCAAATTGGGCACCCTAGGAGCCCAAAAGTGCTGAGTTGCTCAAAATCGTATTTATCAACCGATTTTCGCCAAATAAACTGCATTGTGGGGTGGCACAAATAGATTCATGAAGATTGCCACCAAAATTAGGCTCCTCACCCTCCCAAAATAGGGCACCCTAGGAGCCAAAAGTGCTGAGTTGCTCAAAATCGCATTTATCAACCGATTTTCGCCAAATAAACTGCATTGTGGGGTGGCACAAATAGATTCATGAAGATTGCCACCAAAATTAGGCTCCTCACCCTCCCAAAATTGGGCACCCTAGGAGCCCAAATGTGCTGAGTTGCTCAAAATCGGATTTATCAACCGATTTTCGCCAAATAAACTGCATTGTGGGGTGGCACAAATAGATTCATGAAGATTGCCACCCAAATTAGGTACCTCACCCTCCCAAAATTGGGCACCCTAGGAGCCCAAAAGTGCTGAGTTGCTCAAAATCGTATTTATCAACCGATTTTCGCCAAATAAACTGCATTGTGGGGTGGCACAAATAGATTCATGAAAATTGCCACCAAAATTAGGCTCCTCACCCTCCCAAAATTGGGCACCCTAGGAGCCCAAAAATGCTGAGTTGCTTAAAATCGTATTTATCAACCGATTTTCGCCAAATAAACTGCATTGTGGGGTGGCACAAATAGATTCATGAAGATTGCCACCAAAATTAGGCTCCTCACCCTCCAAAATTGGGCACCCTAGGAGCCCAAAAGTGCTGAGTTGCTCAAAATCGCATTTATCAACCGATTTTCGCCAAATAAACTGCATTGTGGGGTGGCACAAATAAATTCATGAAGATTGCCACCCAAATTAGGTACCTCACCCTCCCAAAATTGGGGCACCCTAGGAGCCCAAAAGTGCTGAGTTGCTCAAAATCGTATTTATCAACCGATTTTCGCCAAATAAACTGCATTGTGGGGTGGCACAAATAGATTCATGAAGATTGCCAACAAAATTAGGCTCCTCACCCTCCCAAAATTGGGCACCCTAGGAGCCCAAAAGTGCTGAGTTGCTCAAAATCGCATTTATCAACCGATTTTCGCCAAATAAACTGCATTGTGGGGTGGCACAAATAGATTCATGAAGATTGCCACCAAAATTAGGTACCTCACCCTCACAAAATTGGGCACCCTAGGAGCCCAAAAGTGCTGAGTTGCTCAAAAATCGTATTTATCAACCGATTTTCGCCAAATAAACTGCATTGTGGGGTGGCACAAATGGATTCATGAAGATTGCCACCAAAATTAGGCTCCTCACCCTCCCAAAATTGGGCACCCCAGGAGCCCAAAAGTGCTGAGTTGCTCAAAATCGTATTTATCAACCGTTTTTCGCCAAATAAACTGCATTGTGGGGTAGCACAAATAGATTCATGAAGATTGCCACCAAAATTAGGCTCCTCACCCTCCCAAAATTTGGCACCCTAGGAGCCCAAAAGTGCTGAATTGCTCAAAATCGCATTTATCAACCGATTTTCGCCAAATAAACTGCATTGTGGGGTGGCACAAATAGATTCATGAAGATTGCCACCCAAATTAGGTACCTCACCCTCCCAAAATTGGGCACCCTAGGAGCCCAAAAGTGCTGAGTTGCTCAAAATCGTATTTATCAACCGATTTTCGCCAAATAAACTGCATTGTGGGGTGGCACAAATAGATTCATAAAGATTGCCACCAAAATTTGGCTCCTCACCCTCCCAAAATTGGGCACCCTAGGAGCCCAAAGGTGCTGAGTTTGCTCAAAATCGTATTTATCAACTGATTTTCGCCAAATAAACAGCATTGTGGGGTAGCACAAATAGATTCATGAAGATTGCCACCAAAATTAGGCTCCTCACCCTCCCAAAATTGGGCACCCTAGGAGCCCAAAAGTGCTGAGTTGCTCAAAATCGTATTTATCAACCGATTTTCGCCAAATAAACTGCATTGTGGGGTGGCACAAATAGATTCATGAAGATTGCCACCAAAATTAGGCTCCTCACCCTCCCAAAATTGGGCACCCTAGGAGCCAAAAGTGCTGAGTTGCTCAAAATCGCATTTATCAACCGATTTTCGCCAAATAAACTGCATTGTGGGGTGGCACAAATAGATTCATGAAGATTGCCACCAAAATTAGGCTCCTCACCCTCCCAAAATTGGGCACCCTAGGAGCCCAAATGTGCTGAGTTGCTCAAAATCGGATTTATCAACCGATTTTCGCCAAATAAACTGCATTGTGGGGTGGCACAAATAGATTCATGAAGATTGCCACCCAAATTAGGTACCTCACCCTCCCAAAATTGGGCACCCTAGGAGCCCAAAAGTGCTGAGTTGCTCAAAATTGTATTTATCAACCGATTTTCGCCAAATAAACTGCATTGTGGGGTGGCACAAATAGATTCATGAAGATTGCCACCAAAATTAGGCTCCTCACCCTCCCAAAATTGGGCACCCTAGGAGCCCAAAAATGCTGAGTTGCTTAAAATCGTATTTATCAACCGATTTTCGCCAAATAAACTGCATTGTGGGGTGGCACAAATAGATTCATGAAGATTGCCACCAAAATTAGGCTCCTCACTCTCCAAAATTGGGCACCCTAGGAGCCCAAAAGTGCTGAGTTGCTCAAAATCGTATTTATCAACCGATTTTCGCCAAATAAACTGCATTGTGGGGTGGCACAAATAGATTCATGAAGATTGCCAACAAAATTAGGCTCCTCACCCTCCCAAAATTGGGCACCCTAGGAGCCCAAAAGTGCTGAGTTGCTCAAAATGGCATTTATCAACCGATTTTCGCCAAATAAACTGCATTGTGGGGTGGCACAAATAGATTCATGAAGATTGCCACCAAAATTAGGTACCTCACCCTCACAAAATTGGGCACCCCAGGAGCCCAAAAGTGCTGAGTTGCTCAAAATCGTATTTATCAACCGATTTTCGCCAAATAAACTGCATTGTGGGGTGGCAGAAATAGATTCATGAAGATTGCCACCAAAATTAGGCTCCTCACCCTCCCAAAATTGGGCACCCCAGGAGCCCAAAAGTGCTGAGTTGCTCAAAATCGTATTTATCAACCGTTTTTCGCCAAATAAACTGCATTGTGGGGTAGCACAAATAGATTCATGAAGATTGCCACCAAAATTAGGCTCCTCACCCTCCCAAAATTTGGCACCCTAGGAGCCCAAAAGTGCTGAATTGCTCAAAATCGCATTTATCAACCGATTTTCGCCAAATAAACTGCATTGTGGGGTGGCACAAATAGATTCATGAAGATTGCCACCCAAATTAGGTACCTCACCCTCCCAAAATTGGGCACCCTAGGAGCCCAAAAGTGCTGAGTTGCTCAAAATCGTATTTATCAACCGATTTTCGCCAAATAAACTGCATTGTGGGGTGGCACAAATAGATTCATGAAGATTGCCACCAAAATTTGGCTCCTCACCCTCCCAAAATTGGGCACCCTAGGAGCCCAAAGGTGCTGAGTTGCTCAAAATCGTATTTATCAACCGATTTTCGCCAAATAAACAGCATTGTGGGGTGGCACAAATAGATTCATGAAGATTGCCACCAAAATTAGGCTCCCCACCCTCCCAAAATTGGGCACCCTAGGAGCCCAAAAGTGCTGAGTTGCTCAAAATCGTATTTATCAACCGATTTTCGCCAAATAAACTGCATTGTGGGGTGGCACAAATAGATTCATGAAGATTGCCACCCAAATTAGGCTCCTGACCCTCCCAAAATTGGGCACCCTAGGAGCCCAAAAGTGCTGAGTTGCTCAAAATCGCATTTATCAACCGATTTTCGCCAAATAAACTGCATTGTGGGGTGGCACAAATAGATTCATGAAGATTGCCACCAAAATTAGGCTCCTCACCCTCCCAAAATTGGGCACCCTAGGAGCCCAAAAGTGCTGAGTTGCTCAAAATCGTATTTATCAACCAATTGTCGCCAAATAAACTGCATTGTGGGGTGGCACAAATAGATTCATGAAGATTGCCACCAAAATTTGGCTCCTCATCCTCCCAAAATTGGGCACCCTAGGAGCGCAAAGGTGCTGAGTTGCTCAAAATCGTATTTATCAACCGATTTGCGCCAAATAAACTGCATTGTGGGGTGGCACAAATAGATCCATGAAGATTGCCACCCAAATTAGGTACCTCACCCTCCCAGAATTGGGCACCCTAGGAGCCCAAATGTGCTGAGTTGCTCAAAATCGTATTTATCAACCGATTTTCGTCAAATGAACTGCATTGTGGGGTGGCACAAATAGATTCATGAAGATTGCCACCAAAATTAGGCTCCTTGCCCTACCAAAATTGAGCACCCTAGGAGCCCAAAAGTGCTGAGTTGCTCAAAATCGCATTTATCGACCGATTTTCGCCAAATAAATTGCATTGTGGGGTGGCACAAATAGATTCATGAAGATTGCCACCAAAATTAGGTACCTCACCCTCCCAAAATTGGGCACCCTAGGAGCCCAAAAGTGCTGAGTTGCTCAAAATCGTATTTATCAACCGATTTTCGCCAAATAAACTGCATTGTGGGGTGGCACCAATAGATTCATGAAGATTGCCACCAAAATTAGGCTCCTCACCCTCCCAGAATTGGGCACCCTAGGAGCCCAAAAGTGCTGAGTTGCTCAAAATCGTATTTATCAACCGCTTTTCGCCAAATAAACTGCATTGTGGGGTGGCACAAATAGATTCATGAAGATTGCCACCAAAATTAGGCTCCTCACCCTCCCAAAATTGGGCACCCCAGGAGCCCAAAAGTGCTGAGTTGCTCAAAATCGTATTTATCAACCGATTTTCGCCAAGTAAACTGCATTGTGGGGTGGCACAAATAGATTCATGAAGATTGCTACCAAAATTAGGCTCCTCACCCTCCCAAAATTGGACACCCTAGGAGCCCAAAAGTGCTGAGTTGCTCAAAATCGCATTTATCAACCGATTTTCGCCAAATAAACTGCATTGTGGGGTGGCACAAATAGATTCATGAAGATTGCCACCCAAATTAGGTACCTCACCCTCCCAAAACTGGGCACCCTAGGAGCCCAAAAGTGCTGAGTTGCTCAAAATCGTATTTATCAACCGATTTTCGCCAAATAAACTGCATTGTGGGGTGGCACAAATAGATTCATGAAGATTGCCCCCAAAATTAGGCTCCTCACCCTCCCAAAATTGGGCACCCTAGGAGCCCAAATGTGCTGAGTTGCTCAAAATCGTATTTATCAACCGATTTTCGCCAAACAAACTGCATTGTGGGGTGGCACAAATAGATTCATGAAGATTGCCACCAAAATTAGGCTCCTCACCCTCCCAAAATTGGGCACCCTAGGAGCCCAAAAGTGCTGAGTTGCTCAAAATCGCATTTATCAACCGATTTTCGCCAAATAAACTGCATTGTGGGGTGGCACAAATAGATTCATATAGATTGCCACCAAAATTAGGTACCTCACCCTCCCAAAATTGGGCACCCTAGGAGCCCAAAAGTGCTGAGTTGCTCAAAATCGCATTCATCAACCGATTTACGCCAAATAAACTGCACTGTGGGGTGGCACAAATAGATTCATGAAAATTGCCACCCAAATTAGGTACCTCACTCTCCCAAAATTGGGCACCCTAGTCCGCCAACAGAGGTATCTCCAAGTCTAGTCCCCACTTCTTCATGCAGGTCTGTCTTCCCGGCTGTCAACCATCAAATACCAAGAAACGTAACGATGATTGCCAACAAGTGACCATCTACCCCCCACCCCCCATTCGACAAACCGCCAAACACATTTGCCACAAATCAGAGAAATTAGATCTTTCAGTATGCTCCGATGGTTGTCGCGACTTAACATTATATGTGTTTTTTTTTACCGCAATGTAGCTTGTTGATACACACGGTGAAAGAGTAGTATGCTGAAGACAATGCAGCAGTAGGATCTATCCAGGAAAAAGGAAAAATTAAACTTTTTATTGGGGTTTAATGACACTTTTAACAGTCAGGGTCACCTCGTGGCGGACGATTTAACGCGATTGAGGACACTGGAGTATCGAGAGAGAACCACCTAGCAGGGGCGTGCAAATGTCAGACTCCACAACGTACTAACTCAACAAAGCAGTGTTAGCATTGGTTGAAGACAAGTGCATCGAGGATTGCGGTATGTTACGTTCATGGAGATCAACGCCACAAGTAGACCGTGTAGAACACTCCTTTCCCCGAGAAACGAACCCCAACAGACTGCTCTGGGCTTTACCATAACCATAGCCTGAGAGCTCGCCTCTAAGCAGTTTTATAGAAAATATTGAATACAGAAGCTTTGATTTCACACAACGGGGGTGAGGAGTTCAAAATGATCATCTTGTTTCTATAACGGGCAGAGAACGGCTGAGCTAGCACCGGATGTGGTGATAAAAACCGTCTATTGTTTTTGCAAGCTATCATGCAGAAATTCATGTGGAACGTATCTTTCGGTGGGAAGAACAAACTCAAATGTGTCATTGCTTGTGGGGATTGTTGGGGTGAGGGCTGCAGGAATTCAGAAAGTGTTCCTGTTGATATAAGGGAAGAGGGCGTCTGATGTGCAAACGACATTCGATGGAAATTCTAAGGGTGTTTTCTACATTTTGTGCATATGTACCATCCTTATTTGTCAATTAGGGCTTCAAATTCGACCATTCTATTTCTAACAATCCCCTGTCTGATCATGGTATTTCGTGGCCAGGATTATTGTGCCTCACTCATTGTTTTTCTTAGTTTCTGTTGTCTGTAGGGCATGTGTCGCAAATTTTTCGTTGAGATCTAGTATTTCTGCTGAATTCGGCAACTTCGGCGGTGATCCATGTGTGATTCGGTCGTAAATCCCATTCTCGTGACCACTGAGTACCTCCTTGACCAGTGTTGATGGAACTAATAATCTCTCGAATCTAAATTGCATTCCTACTATATGATATTTTCAGCTTACCTCATTAAATCATCTTCGGTGGCAAACTTGAACGCCATCTCGGATAAAAAATTCCTCTGCCTGACATTATTTTCGGGAAGGCTCTCGCGAAGCGCTTTCAAGAAGGTGAAGTCGGTTCCTAGTGGTTCTACGGGATGCTTGGTATGTTGTGGTTGCTCTCTGACTTGTTTTGACTCTTGTTGTAATTGACTGTGATCCGCGCTCAGTACTTCTACAATTTAGGTATATAGCTGCGTTTGTCTCCAAGTTGGCCTCTCTTCTCTTCTTTCCACTTCTTCTCTTCTTCTTCCCTTGTCCTTCCCATGTTTCTTATCTATATTATTATTCTATTTCCTCTTTTAGTTCTTTTTTTCTTTTTTTCTACTTCCTTTCTATATGCCTTATTTCTCTCAACATACAGTTTTGAGCAATATCTATAGTATTCGTTTAATAACAGTAACTGAATCTTTCCCTTGTAATTTGGAGACATAAGGGAGACGACTAATACAAGCACTTCGCTTTCTGTCGAACCCCTTCACTATAGGGTTTACCATATTCTCTGTATACTGCCTACCATGTTCTATGTATCAACAATTATGTCGTTTTATTTTTCTTTTGTATAAAGTGATGTATGGATGTATACAGATATTTCAATAAATATTGTTTAAACTAAAAAAACTGGCTAGAAATTTCTTGAAGATTCAAATCTAATAACAACCACACTAAATTTTACAGAATTCAATTTTTAACACGCTCTTCCAACATCGATCAATGAAGCCAACTGGGAAAACTGTAAAATACAATAGCATTCTCATAAAGAGCCTTACTTGCGGTAAAACAGCGTGGTTATAAGTAACTCTCCCTGTGTATCATTTAAAACGCCCTGTGCTCCCCAGAATGAATACCGACCAGCTGACTTCTCCAGGCTGAGACTATCCACAGACTCAAACTCCACTTATCTACTAGTTTCAAGAAGAATGAGTTCGACATCAGGTGGGGTTAGGGTCTTCTGTCGAGTCCATCTCCCAGTGTTTGACTTTGCACAATTTTTCTCTCTCCGTACAGGCCAGAAAAAGCCGCTTTGCCAACAAAAGATTGTTCTCCTTCCCCTGGTGACCAACATCGTCAATCACTTCAAGTAGATAACACCAGATTCCAGTGATAAGTTTTATACTATCTAGTATTTATCTGCCTTAGTGACTCCTTGCTCCTTCCACCCTTGCGAACAGAACTGATTTTAATGACATGAACTCTGTGCAACTTAGGATTTTTCTCGTATCCTGTATTGACACGTTCTCTCTGATCAGTGGCCATGTGTCGAAGGTAACGTATTCCACGCAGACCGAACGGGGAAATGTGTTTCTGGTATAAACTATCTACAAATGACACTGAAGTAGCTACCGTTTCACAAATAGCTTCCACAAAACCAAGAAAGCTCTTCTGGTCATATTGGCAATCTATCAACATAACCGTTTTGTTTCCCAATTTCATAGTGTGTGATGAAAGTTTAATTCTGCAATGTTTACCGAATTATGACGACATCGTTCACCCCAGAAATGGCGTATTGTTCATTTTCATGGCATCAAGCGTAAGTGGCCATGTTTTGACGTCAATAATATGGTTAATCGATGGTGGCACGTGTTTTCGTCGTACATTTTGTATGACGGGGACCACCATCATGGTTCCTATGGCAATACGTGGTTGCTATGAAACTGAAATTCCCGCGTCAGTGAAGGGTTGTATTAGGTGGTATGCTCGATTGTTCAGAAGAATACTGAGTATCGATAAATTGAATTACCTGAAGCAAGACAATTGCCAAACATTACCCACATCATGTATTACAACACAGACACATGGTTGAAAATCTGGATAACGCGATTAACCTTTTGTTGTAAAGGGACCCGTGTGTCCATGTGCTGGGCGTGTTATGCGCACTTTGCGACATGAACGCAAGCACACGACAACGGCATATCCTGCATGCGCCGTATGTGTCGTGGACATGTTGAACACTTGCATACATGAACATCTCAGAGATGTCTCGTCTCCAATTAAGCAAGGACAGTTTAGACAGATGCGGACTAGAGTAAATGAAGCCGACTGACTGATTCACACTGAATGTACTATGACTTGGTTGGGATTAGAGGTCGGGCCAGTATACATAGCCAGCAGCAGATAGGTATAGTAGGGAGGAAGTAACAAGAGGTAGACAAAGTCATTAAACTGGGCGCAATCGCTCACTGGAAGCCGAGAAAATAGTAATTGCAACAAGAGCGCATATAAAATGTAATGACATTCAACTTTGTTGCTGTTTCGGAACCTAAATCTGTGGAGAGCAAATTTGAAAGGATATGCCCTGTTTTAGTTTAAAATTACTTGAAATAATATACCTTCAATGTTTATCCGATAGGAAAATTCCTACCATGGAAATGATTTTATGATATAAAAATACGTCACCACAGCAACAGTGTCTCTTTATGATAACACCAATTGCAGATACTATCAGAAGATGTATGCGTTAACAAAGCTACTTTGTGTCGTAAAACAATACATTTATTTGGAAACCGATCAACCTCTTGTCGCGTTCACATCAGTAGTAGGGGATGTGTGGATCGTCCCTTACTGGCCGGACCCCGGCCCGGACCCCGGAAGTGACGTCATGTCACGTGATCCAGTGGCGCCATGTTGTGTAGCCATGGTCATGGTAACCCGCGTGCGCGGCCATCTTGTGATGTCATTCCCACAGCACCGCGTGGTGTTAGTGCGCATGCGTAGCGGGTGTTGTTGGGGTGATACGTATTTCCATCG
The DNA here is from genome assembly GCA_031216915.1 of Pictodentalium vernedei. Classification (NCBI taxonomy): domain Eukaryota; kingdom Metazoa; phylum Mollusca; class Scaphopoda; order Dentaliida; family Dentaliidae; genus Pictodentalium; species Pictodentalium vernedei. Next base: position 457,886,301 of record CM062289.1, on the reverse strand, counting down.
TCCATTTTGTATACTGGAGGACGCCATCTTGGTTTCTATGGTAGAATGTGGTTGCTAGATGATCCAAAGGCTCACAATAAGACAGGGCTGTGTCCAGAGGGTATGCTCCTTTTGTACAGGAGTAATTTCGCGATTCGAAAAATTACCCAAATAAACCCGACAAGTTTTACTATATCGAATTCTTTCAGAATTCTCTGCTTCTATATATGCAATAGTTTTCGTCTACCTGACAATGTTCTTTTGTTCTGGAGTGTACTCCAGTAGAATAGAAGAGCCTTTCAGTTGGAACAGTTTTAGCCTTTTGGTACTATTTTAAGCTTTTCTGGTGTGTTCTTGTTAGTTCTGACCCTATTACTTGTACTCTTATTGTTTCATTTATCTGAATCATCCAAGCAGTTCACTTTACTGGCGCTAACTAACCAACCAGATTGCTTGATTTTCCATAATCTGTATGCAGAATTATCTCCCTTGTGTATATGAAAAGCCAAAATCATTCCCAAACCCAATAAGCTATCGAGTTGTTACTGAAGTCATTGCTCGAACGACTCGAAGCCCATCGAGCAAATGAGCTTTAGACATACTGCTCATCGACTCATTTCGGTTCTTGAGGATACCTATGGCCTGGTATTGTATTATTTTATGAGGATACCTTTTGTCGGATACTTACCTAAGGATACCAATCCTTGTTTGGCACAACCTTCTAGGCTATCCTAGGACATACCTATCCCCAAGCTTACAAGCTAAAGAACCAAAAGAGTAATTGCTCCTTGAGCAATTGCTCGAACGACTTGGAACCTATCGAGCAAATGAGCCTTAGAGCAATTGCTCAATCGAGTGACTCCATATACAGCTCGAACGACTCAAAGAAAATCGAGCAAATGAGCTAACGAGTACTTGCTCGTTCGAAAGACTCAAACATACAACTCTTTGGCTCATGTCAGAAAAAGGGTTGTTTAAGTCCAGTCATTTTCAAAAAAGGGGATTCCGTAAGTAGGATTTTTCCCAAATAAGACATAGAGCCAAGAGAGTAATTACTCCATGAGCAATTGCTCGAACGACTCGAAGCCCGTCAAGCAAATGAGCTATAGAGTAATTGCTCGATTGAGTGACTCCACCTACTGCTCTTAGCCTTGTTTGGGTATTTTAGGATACCCATTTTACTGGACTGTTGGAGGACACTTGTTGTAGAAACCTTACATCAGGGTACTTCATGCTACGTCCGGGTACTTTTGTTGGGAAAGTTATAAAAAGGGTGTTGGTATGAAAATAAACTGATTTGTGTCCTGACCGTCGTCGAGTGGAGACATGTTACTGATTCGCTGCAGATACTGTTCCAAGACATTTTCGAGATCGGATAATGCTAGAAGACGCGAAAAGGACCATCGTTGGCTCCACTATTGATATTGTATATTGTACTAAGTTGTACACCCAACCACACAATAGGAAGAGGCATGAAGAATATCATTGTCCAAGAAGAACTGAAGAGCAGAGAGATACTGAAGATTTAATGACTGACCAGAATAAAATACTTTTAGAATTTTTAAGGGATGCTGACAAGGACAAAATCGATGCCGTTCTCCGCACTGCTAATGAAGATTCGATTACCTGTTTATATAAACGTACTACGAACATCCTCGAAGATGAGATACCACTGAATTTGGCTGAATTTGATGTATTGAAGCTGCTAACCGATGGTGGAATTTCTACCGATACAAAAAAGAAGTATATTACGAAAGAGTTGCTTTCTCTCGGTGCTTATCAACCCAGTCCTAGCTCTGAACAAGAGCACCGCTGGGCATTGCATCATACGCCCGTGAACTGTTCAAATTGTACCATTTTAACACATTTGCAATTTTTTTAAAGTGCGAGAAATTTATACTGGCATATATATATATGTTACCGTCAGACTTTGAAATCAGTGATTTTGTGAAATGACTAAATTTTTCAGTCATTTGAGAAAAAGACTAACAAGTTTGAAGCCAATCGAAAAACAAATACTAAAGTTATCATCCGGAAACCAAATATTTGACGAAGAATTCTAAGTCCAACAGGGGCCATAATTCAGGCAAAAATTGTTCAGACCGACCCCATATTCGAACTTGACCTGTATTTTGTTGTGATTAAACCACATACCAAGTTTGGAGCCGATCGGAAAACAAATACTAAAGTTATCATCCGGAAACCAAATATTTGACGAATTCTAAGTCCAACAGGGGCCATAATTCAGGCAAAAATTGTTCAGACCGACCCCATATTCGAACTTGACCTGTATTTTGTTGTGATTAAACCACATACCACATTTGTAGCCGATCGGAAAACAAATACTAAAGTTATCATCCGGAAACCAAATATTTGACGAATTCTAAGTCCAACTGGGGCCATAATTCAGGCGAAAAATCTTCGGACCGACCCCATATTCGAACTTGACCTGTATTTTGTTGTGATTAAACCACATACCACATTTGGAGCCGATCGGAAAACAAATACTAAAGTTATTGTTCGGAAACCAAACGGACGGACGGACAGACGGACGGACAACGGCATACTATAATACGTCCCGTTTTTCAAACTGGCGTATAAAAAGGTATAAAGGGCTGTACTAACACCAAATGCTCATTTGTTCTACGACCACAAAAGAGTGAAGACATGGCGATTCATAACTGCGAGTACTGTGGAAAAACATTTTCTCGAAAGTTTAACATGAAGAGGCACAAAGAAGAGGTTTGCCCAAACCGACAAAAGGAAATTTCGAGCAAGACTACAAGACTAGACAGAAATTCAGATACACTGTGAATCCTATCTGATGCGGATCGATATGAAGCCAAGACTATGCTCAAGCCCGACAGTGATGATTCGATACAATGTACATGTGATTGTGCCTCGAATATCTTGAAGGGGGCAGTACCTATAACCAAATCTGAGAAAGCTAAGCTGATTCCATACAAACACCAGATCAGGAGAATTGCCTTACCAACTCTTTTATATAAAAAGAAGACGGATCATACAGAAAGGAGGATTTTTAGGAAAGTTAATCAAACTCAATGTTCTGTCCTATATCCGACACTGCAAAAAATATAGGTTCTCTTTAGAACCAAAACTGGATCTAATCTTGTCCCTGAGATGGAACCAGTTCTGTTGAAAGAGTATTTATTTCAAATCAAATAAATTTATAAAGATTAACATTAAATATTAACAAAACTAAACATAAATTTAGGGGGTTTCAGCCGTAAGTTTAGAGCTTGTACGAGGTTGTCTCAAATCATTATTAACCAAGGCAGATATGAACAGTTGGCATATCGAACCAGTTTTGGTTCTGTATAGAACCAATATACCAGGTATTTATATTCGCTTTGTTTCAAAATGTTTGGCGACTGCGTTGAATAGACTCCAAGTTTACTGCTGAATCTACTTCAGTTCATGTATTATTCTGTTAAAATTGAATGCTAATCTTGGTAAATTTATTTAATTTGAAATAAATACTGTTTAAACTAAACTGGTTCCATCTCAGGGACAAGATTAGAACCAGTTTTGGTTCGAAAGAAAACCTATATTTTTGCAGCGTATAAAAGGTCGTGCTCGTAAGAATCTTGTTATTTGTAATCTGATTTTCGAAGAGAGCGGACACAATGCAATCCAGTTGTGCACCAAAAAATGGTCAAGAGATTTGGACACCGATGAGTCGTCGGAACTCGCAGAAGATATGGAATATGAAGAAGAAGAAGAAGACGAAGAAGAAGAAGACGTTTCTGTGATTGGAACTATCGTTCAAAATGCCGATGACAAACACCAAGACGATTTTGACAACCTCGTGAACAAATATTTCGAGGATGGAATGGATAGAGAAGATGCAGCTGAAACAGCAAATAGAGAACTTCAAAAGAGTGTCAGAGAAGCCATTACTGAAAAATACATTGATGCCCTTGTGTACATTAGAATTTTTTCCAACGACTCAATTCACAAGACAATTCAAGAAACTGCTAAGCGTCTTTGTGAAGAAGAGGATTTTGACTTTGAAGACTTTGAAGAATCCCAGAAATATGCCTTGGAAAAACGAAGATTTCTGTTCGACAACCTTATGACAAACTACTCATTCAGAGTAGAAGATGATGACGAAGAAGAGAAGAAGATTAGAGAGACTGAGAGAGAGAGAAAAAAGTATAAAAGGAGTGTTAGTATAAAAATAAACTCATTTCCGTTTTGAACGTCGAAGAGTGTGTCAACAACAGTGCTCAGACTCAAAATGACTTACATATACAGATCTTCAAGAATGATGCTGGATTAAAGCTGACTTCCGAGAACTGGCTCGAGTGAATCGTGTGGTAAATGCAGCCAAGAGAAAAAATCTAGACATGGGTGCTGGTGGAAAGAAACAAAGATGTATGGATACTGGCCGATCATTAACAACCGAAGTTGCCACTGCAACCAAGAAAAGAAAGACAGAAGAACTGACTGATGCTTCCAATACAAACAGGAATGAAGTTACCACTACGAATCAGTCTTAAGTTTCGACTGAAACAAAGAAAGATGTTTTCACTAAGAACGAAGTAACGAATCAGTTTGAAGTTTCTACTCGAATTACGAATGAAAATTTAAAGAGGAACCAAACCAAGAACGATGTTTCCACTCAAATCACGAATCAACATAAAGAAGATTTAAAGTGGAACCAAAACAAGAACGATGCTTCCAATACAAACAAGAACGCTGTTTCCTCTCAACCCACAAATGAAGTTACTACTGAAACGAAGACTGATGCTCAGAAGACTGAGGTTGCCACTATGAAATAGCTAAAAGACAAGAAAGAGGAACCCAAAGATGCCAGACAGGACATTAAAGCAACCAACAAAGCCAGATTACCAGATATCAATGCGAGAACGTGTTTTATCAAGAACCTAGCCAGGCACTGGGAAGAAGCTCGAACTCACAAGAAGATGAAATGGCTAGCCCATGCGAGAAGAAGTACAAAGACAATGAAAGTGTCAATGACTCTGTAGCTCAACTTGTGTAAGACATGTACATGTATAGTATGTGACACAGCAATGGCAAACATCTAGGTAATGACTTGATAACAAAGATGCATATAAAGTATTGTAACGGTCTGTACATAAACGCTGACCGTAGACTGTATCAAATGCATAGGTAAAGTACTGTAAAGGTGGGCGACAGTCAGATGCTAAACTAGAAAAGAAATCTTTGAGTCCCAGAGTGGGACTGGCTGAACCCCAAAATATTTGTTCTAATAGCACAGTGATAACAAAGGTACCCAAACACTCGTTTCTGTCCCAGGGTGATAACAAAGGTACCCAATAAGTTTCGTGAAGATCGGTTCATAAATACAGCCTATAGCCTGAGCCGTATAGAAGCTGTGTACAAAAAACTGATTGGACCTAATATCGGTACAAAATGACCACTGGCAGCCATCTTGAATTTTCAACGGCACCCAGGAACACTCGTTCTCGTCCCAAGGTGGTAACAAAGGTACCCAAGGCGTTTCATGAAGATCGGTTCAAAAATACAGCCTCTAGCCCGAGCCATATTGACATGTGCACTTACTGTGTATAAGTAGCACTGAATAAATCAAAGTTCATCTGATTTGCATAATTTCTGCACGAGAAAAAAACCCGTATTATATGTGATGTATTCCATGTTACTAAACGTTCATTCAAAAATTTATTCAAATCAGAACCTTCATATAGAAGTTCTGTACCAAAAACTGATTGTACCGAACTTTGGTACAAAATGGCCGCCGGCAGCCATCTTGAATTTCAGACCGCACCCCAAAACACTCGTTCTCTTCCCAAGGTGATAACAAAGGTATCTAAGAGGTTTCGTGAAGATCGGTTCATAACTACAGCCTCCAGCCGTAGCTGTATTGACATGTGCACTTACAGTATATAAGTAGAGCTGAAATATTCAAAGTTCATCTAATTTGCATAATTTATGTATGAGAAAAAAACCCTTATTATATGTGATGTATTCCATGTTACTGAACATTCACAAAAATTTATTCGAATCAGAAGTTTCATAGAAAAGTTCTGTACATAAAACTGATTGCACTAACTACAGTACAAAATGGCTGCTGGTGGCAATCCTGAATTTCGGACCGCACCCATAAACACTTGTTCTCATCCCACGATGATAACAAAGGTGCTCAAAAAGTTTCGTAAAGATCTGTTCATAAATACCTCTAACCTGAGCCGCATTGAATTGTTGACGGACAGACGGACCACGGGCCATGGCATAAGCTCAAATTCAATTTCTCAAGGTAAAACTGAAACCTTGAGAAATTGAATTGTATACTCGAATAAAAATGAATGAAATGTTATGTATATATTGTTGTTTGTTTTTTATCTACTATCCCAACAAAAGTACCCAGATGTAGCATAAAGGTTTTTACAGCAAGCGTCCTCCAATAGTCCAATACAATAGGAATTCTAAAATACCCAGATGAGGCTAAGAGCAGTAAGTGGAGTCACTCGATCGAGCAATTACTCTATAGCTCATTTGCTCGGTGGGCTTCGAGGCGTTCGAGCAATTGCTCATGGAACAATTACTCTCTTGGCTCTTTGGCTTATTTGAGAAAAATCCTACTTACGGAATCCTCCCTTTTTGAAAATGACTGGACTTAAGCACCCCTTTTTCTGACAGAACTCGAAGAGTCGTATGTCCGAGTCACTCGAACGAGCAAGTACTGGTTAGCTCATTTGTTCGATGGACTTTGAGTCATTCAGGCAGTATGTGGAGTCACTCGATTGAGCAATTGCTCTAAGGCTCATTTGCTCGATGGGTTTCGAGTTGTTTGAGCAATTGCTCATGGAGCAATTACTCTCTTGGCTCTTTACCTTGTAAGGGGAATTTGGGGATAGGTATGTCCTGGGATGGCATAGAAGGCTGGGCCAAACAAGTAACAGTATCCTTAGGTAAGTACCCTATAAAAGGTCTTCTCAAATAATAATACAATACCAGGCCATAGGTATCTTCAAAAACCGAAATGAGTCGACGAGCAGTATGTCAAGTCACTTGAACGAGCAATTACTCTAAAGCTCATTTGCTCGCTGGGCTTCGAGTCGTTCGAGCCATGACTTCAATAACAACTCGAAGCTTACTGGGTTTTGGAATGATAAAGGCTTTTGATATACACAAGGGAGATAACTCTGCATACAGATTATGGGAAATGAAGCAATCTGATTGGTTAGTTAACGCCAGTAAAGTGAACTGCTTGGGTGATCTAGATAAACGAAACAAGAGTACATGGAATAGGGTCAGAACTAACAAGAACAGACCAGAAAAGCTAAAAATAGTATCAAAAAGCTAAAACTGTTCCAACTGAAAGGCTCTTCTACTCTACTGGAGTATACGCCAGGACCAAGGAACATGGTCACGGAGACGAAACCTACTGCATATATTGATAGAAGCAGATAATTCAAAAGAGTAAAACTTGTCGGGTTTATTTGGGTAATTCTACGAATCGGGGAAAATACTCTTGTACAAAGGAACATACCCCCCGAACATACCCCTGTCTTGTCTGCCTTTGGATCACCTAGCAACCACGTGCTACTATAGAAACCAAGATGGCGGCCTCCTGTCTACAAAATGGACGACGGAAACACGTATCACTCTAACAACACCCACTGCACTTGCGCACTAACACCATGCATCACTGTGGGGATGACGTCACAAGATGGCCGCTCACTCCGGTTACCATAACAATACAACATGGTGCCACTGGGTCCCGTGACATGACGTCACTTCCGGGGTCCGGCCAATAAGGGACGACCCATACATTCTATACTACTCACATCGATCTAGTTTTACGTTTAGGCCAAACTGATTTCATCTACTCAGTCAGTGGCGGAGCTCCTCCCCCCTCCCCAATGTTACTGTGCCACTTCCTCTAAAAATTGCAGGAAGATTGTGTTGGCGATTGCATGCATGGACCTAAATATTTGTGTCCAGTTCTTTCCAATACATCTATGAAATACCTAATTCTATAAGACTTTAAATTGCCAACAAGTAATTAAATCACATCTGGAGGGTGAGTGGAGGCAAGAATATAAATGCCATCAGAGATAATATATGGATTTACCACTAACTGGACTTCTGTACAAAATTATCAAATTGGCATTGTTCGTCTAGAACACAGGTTATTTATTTCCTTCAAAAATCTTTTCAGCAGAAAAGCAGCAAAATAGTCTCAGAATCACTCTCAATGCTTAAAAATTTTCCGAGGGAAACACACCCAGACTCTCGCCTATAGAATGGGTACACCCCCTTCTATATCCTCATCCTGCTCAACCTCCGAGAAATGCCTTCAGCATATCGTGTAAAGACTTTGAAATTTGCCTCCACCACCCCCCCCCCCCAAACAAAAATCGCTGTGCCCCCCCCCCCCCCCCCCCCCAGTTTGAAATCCAGACTCCACCACTGGACTCAGAAAAACGATTTCCCGTAAGCGATACCAAACAGTGTCATTTTAGAAGAACAGGCTTTGGAATGCAGAGAATAGAGATGGGAGTAGGTTGAGTGTGACACAAAAACAAGGATTCTGCACGCAGAGTCCGTGCTGGAAAATATACTCCAATTACATCGAGAGACACCACACCATACATTATTCAGTGGCAGTAAAAAACAACTTCATGGCATCGATACCAATGGGGTACAATCCATGGTGCCAATTTTCAGCTAACTGTCTTCAATAGGATATCGAGTCATCTCGAAACGGTATCTCTGAGAGGAGGGGGCATAACAAAGTTCGGGGCCCTAGAATAGCAAGGCACGGATGAAATAACCCCCTCCCCAAGCACAGTTGAAGCCTGTCCAGCTATTATTTCAATATCAACACCACATGACTCCCTCTGTGAACATCTTGCAGCTCACTAGACCACCATTTAACAACAGGCCCGACTCCTGCAATTAAAAAATCTGTTCCATGCAGATTGGAATTGGTGTGGACCCACCTACTACCCACACTCTCCCCTTTCCGGTCACATTACTGCTTACAGTTATGATTCTAACACAACCTGTCTTCATTTCAGTGAGGATTCTATATATATGGCATGTGTTGGGGGGGGGGGGGGAGGGGTCGTTTTTCAGTCAGCATGAATATGAATCTTAGATATCGATTCGCTTTGCTTGTAATCAGGCACTTTCATGCCTGAGTCACCAGACTATAGATTTAATTTTCATTCTTTGACTTGTGTCACACATACACAGTCAGACATACAAATGGGGTCTGTTGTATCCGATTTGGATTGGGGGGGGGGATTGTGGGGGGGGGGGGGAGTAGTGTTGCGGTTCGGGCAGCAAAATACCGGCCCAGGAATGGATCGCACAGCAGAGCGGAGCGGACGGCCCCCGCAGTACTTGTATAAAACGGTCTGAGTAGGTCCGGGGGGGGGGGGGGGGGGGGGGGAGGTTAAGAGGGAGATTGCAATTTGTCTCTAGTTCGGGAAACCCCGGTGGCATTGCAATACGGCGTTAGTTCAGGACACAACGCTCCGTTTTGGGATCTATACGTTTCTACATGACCTATGAATTAACCCGGAGAGTGGTTTCGGGAACACTCTCGTCGCAATCTGAGATCCAAGTCGCTCCTGACAGATGCCTGCCCATTACGATTTAAGGCACGTAGTGATAGAATATATCTCAAGGGCGCCGGAATGAACCAAACATTGGTCCGACTATAACACCCAAAATCCCTGTTTTTCGAATTGTTGCCATCGATTATGTGGGGGAGAGAAAACAATGACAGTGCATGCAGTTCGTCTTTCGAGGAACATAATATGAAAAAAATTCTTTGGCAATTTGGCAGGGTATTTTGTCATATTATGTTCCTCGAAAGACGAACTTTAATGTGGGGCGGGGGGGGGGGGGGACAAATGTGGTACCCTGGGCTCTCCATCCAGTCTGCCAATTTGTAAATCCGGCCCTGCCACAAAAAATGTTTGAAAAATGACCTCTCTCAGACCAATTTTGAGGCTACTTCTTTACTATTCCAGCCGCTTCCAAAGCGGTTGGAATATTAAAGAAGTAGACCCTAAAATCTTCTCATCTCACGTTAACTCGTCATTCATAGCCGCCATTGTGTGCCCAATATTAAAGAAACAAGACGATCTATGCTCGAACTATTTTCGGATATCCGCAGAACAAAATTAAAAAATCATACCCTAGTTATTTGATATGAATGACGTTCGGCTCCATTGGGAACAACAATGCGCTATCCGCAACGCTGAAGCCTTCAAAATGGCACTTTGTTACACCCAAAGTCAGAACCAGGAGATATAATATCTGCTTGTTACAAAGCCACATGCCTTACCGAATTTTTCATTTTCTTAGCAATTTATCAAACATGTTTGATATCTGCTACAAACTTGCAGTAACCCTTCACTATCGAATATATACTCGAAAAGCGTTAAAATGCCCTATTACGCCCTATTGGTCAAAAATAGAACACTGGACATACGACATAGTAGAAGGCAGACCACCTAAGATCAATCCGGGTGCAGAACCGAACCGCATTCCCAAGTACCGTTTCAGGTGGCTATTTTGTTACCAAACAACAACGGGAGTCCGGTACGGTCCGCATATACTAGGATCCAAAATGATCAATTTGGAGTGCCGGTACAGTAGAGGCTTATTCAAGGAGACATCACGAGTGGCCCAGTGGACAAGTGCGCTGGTCTCTCATGACAGAGTTCCTGGGATCGATCGCTGGTTGGGGAAAGTTCTCGAGGTGCCCGAATCCTCTCGGTAAGCATCAACTGTGGGGTTGATGCTGTCACAGCGTACCGTCCATCGGGCGGGGGACGTAAAATGGCTGCCAATCTCCGTGCAGGCTAAAGGTCTCTTCGTAGTATTAGAGAAGGGCGAGGCCACGAAGTTCCCACACTTGCGCCACTCAGCAATAGAGAGGCGTTATTTTAAGATTAAATAAAGACGTCGCGTCACGGCTACAGTCCTGTATTTTAAATATCTAAATATAAATTTCAAAGAACACTGGAATCTTTATCTTTAGTTCCGCCTAATATTTCAAATACATCATCAAAACGTGTCACGAATGATGATGCAAATACAGTATTTGATCAGTTGAGACCCGAGGATCACAGAAAAACTAATACCCTCCCCCCCCCCTCCCCGCACCCACTCAATCGCCCATCTTTGCGACGCATCAATTCCTTTCGCAAGTGAAACCTATACAAAATTCAACTGAGAAGGGTGCAATTTCACGAACTGTTCTTCATTCCTAACTTTGAAGACATAAACAAAACGTGTGGCGATCGTGCGAACTGTGTTTCTGTATGTGGGAGCTCACACGGCTAGTTGGGTTAAGGCAGTTATTTTTCATAAAATAACTTTATTGGATAGGGCAGGATACTAATAAAATGAGATGAAAGAGGGATGGGCTGACTCCGTTTCCGCCAATCTCGTGGGTTGTACTTTAACTGTCATGGTGCCTTAGTGGTCAGTTCTCTATTCCATTCAGCTCTGCAGGGCATCAACGAACGAATATGGAATGTTTTCGAACTATTTTTCGCAGACAGACCACCTGAATCCTATTTTAGATGAGTCGTTTCGGTTTACTTGTAGATCCTTAGGCCTCAGTCGTGTTTTCAGTCGCATTAGAATCGCCAATTTGACAGATATCCAACAATCAATCCAACGCAGTTATGGTTATGAACCACTAGATTGGTGAACACGTGACTTGGAACCACTGATCTCAAAAAATTGAGATCAGTGCTTGGAACACCCAAAGTTGTGAGTAGGATTAAATAGGCCCGATAGGCTGATTGGTTCAATATCAGTGGGATTTGAAACCATTAATTAAAAAAAAAATTTGTCCTCTTTAGGAAGGTTTAAAAAGTTTGTTTGCAATTTTTTGCCGGAATGTGTGAGAATCTCTCAAAAACATGAGGCATGAAAAAAAAAGTGCCAAGGCCATTCAGTGCAGGACCATAGGGTAGTAGTGAAAATTCGAATTGTAAATTGAAATTCAGTGTGGCAACATATATTTTTTTTCATTTTTTTTTTTCAAGAGATGATATACTTTGTGGATATATATTTATTTTTTTGCAAAACAACTTGGTGAGTTGTACAGAGAGTCAAAGGTTAGCACTGTGTTCGATGGATTTTTTTAGTGGTTCATAACCTAAATGTCTGGCTCGAAATGAAGCAGACGGGGAGATGTGGGATTTGGCGATAGATATAGCCCTTCTCGCAAAATGTGGAAAAGTTGTACGACAGTGCTCATCGTTTACGAATAGTCCCGAAAACATCAATATTGAATATATTAGCTTACCGATAGTTTTGCTGTTGTTGTAATCTGGAAGTCAGTGTCCAGGGAACAATTCAAACTTAGAAATTAATATATTATACTAGATAAGCAGACGTTACTGCACCCAGTAAATTCAAGTCTGTGTGAAAAGAGTTAAAGTATCAGGGAAAAAACTATATAGAAAGAGAATTTTTGGACGCTTATTTTTGGGAGTAAAATAGTTTTAAACAAATCAGAAATGGATTTTCATTAACAGTATTTACAGATATTCATACAGGAAGCAGCACAATTTTTTTAAGAAACCAGAAAAGGCATATATACTACTCAAAGTTTACTAAGCACCAAGTATATCTGATTACCTGTTTTACGTTTTAGTTGAGATATTGTAATGAAAAGTGCATATATTTTTTATTTAATTACATCTTTAATGATTTAAGTACAGAAATTGAGATTTTGTTTGTGTTTGACATTATTTTTTCAGCTTTTGAACACGAAAACCATGAAAAATGGATATTATTGGTAAAAGAGGACATTTTCCAATATGCCAAAAAGTCGATGGAGTGAACTGGTATAGGATCAATATCGAGTATGTGCCACCCCACAATGCAGTTTATTTGGCGAAAATCGGTTGATAAATACAATTTTGAGCAACTCAGCACTTTTGGGCTCCTAGGGTGCCCAATTTTCGGAGGGTGAGGTACCTAATTTGGGTGGCAATCTTCATGAATCTATTTGTGCCACCCCACAATGCAGTTTATTTGGCGAAAATCGGTTGATAAATGCGATTTTGAGGAGCAACTCAGCACTTTTGGGCTCCTAGGGTGCCCAATTTTGGGAGGGTGAGGAGCCTAATTTTGGTGGCAATCTTCATGAGTCTATTTGTGCCACCCCACAATGCAGTTTATTTGGCGAAAATCGGTTGATAAATACGATTTTGAGCAACTCAACCCTTTTGGGCTCCTAGGGTGCCCAATTTTGGGAGGGTGAGGTACCTAATTTGGGTGGCAATCTTCATGAATCTATTTGTGCCACCCCACAATGCAGTTTATTTGGCGAAAATCGGTTGATAAATGCGATTTTGAGGAGCAACTCAGCACTTTTGGGCTCCTAGGGTGCCCAATTTTGGGAGGGTGAGGAGCCTATTTTTGGTGGCAATCTTCATGAATCTATTTGTGCCACCCCACAATGCAGTTTATTTGGCGAAAATCGGTTGCTAAATACGATTTTGAGCAACTCAGCACTTTTGGGCTCCTAGGGTGACCAATTTTGGGAGGGTGAGAGGTCTAATTTGGTGGCAATCTTCATGAATCTATTTGTGCCACCCAACAATGCAGTTTATTTGGCGAAAATCGGTT